>CM062811.1:814988223-815588223 GCA_031772625.1 Pinus tabuliformis
GAATTCTTAAACAATGGAGTCACCAAAAGGTAGTTTTGCAGCCTCAAAAAGATTTTGAGCTCCTACTACCTTTAGAAGTTCAGCTTCTTGATTGCGAGAATGATTAATCTTCAGGCTCTCCGGCAGACGCATGAAAATGTTATCACCAATATAGGACCCTGATAGGCTAGTTGATCAGACTACCTTAGTGTAAACTATTTCAAACCAATATTTTAGCTGAGGCTTAGCGTCCTCAGCCTGAGAGGGCTCTCTCAAGGGTTAATGATATAAGTTATAGATAGATGGCTAACTCTGTGGTTTGTGGTTTGTATGTTTATAGGTTGAAGGATGGAGACTTGCTACCATTGGGCTATGGAGTCAGTGACAGAGATAAAGATAACAATAACTCTTCTTATAAAAATGAGGCTTGTATATACTTCAATGAAAGAGTAACACATTCAAGAAAGTTCAATATACTTGAAGTTCATAGGAGTCAGAGCATGTGGACATGAATTTTGAGTAATGATACATCAAGGTATTCAAAAGGAAAGTATTTAGAGTGACACATCAGAGTTTAATACTTAAAGGAAGTCATAGCATGAGTAACCATGAATTCCGAGTAATAAGTATTAAAACATTAAAGAAAAACATCCAAAGATAGGACCAAGAACTCAATTCACCATAGTTTAACACTTAAAGGAAGTCAGAGCATGTTCCTCCATGAATTCTAAGTAATAAGCATAAAGACTATGGAAGTAAAAATATCAAAGATAAAAGATAAAGCTCACTAAAGTAAACAGAATTTTAGATTTAGAAAAGCCAAACTGTTTATGTTTATATCAGTCCCTACACAGTATTTACAAAAGTAGTCTTTTTCTATCACATTTTCAACCCTTGGTGCATTACACCTCTTTCTCTTTATAGAGTTCATTACAATCTTGGATTCCTTCCTCCAACATGAGGAGAATTCGAATTTTCTTGGACTTGACACCTACTCATACCTAAAACAGACTATCAAATACAAGTGACAGCTAATTGATTGTCTTAGAGTCCTATTACAATTAGGAGTACAACTCCTTGTTAGACTAAACCACCTTAACTAAACATTGAATGCATTCTTTGACACCGCAACCTCATGACATCGAATTTGATAAATCCTCCCACGTTTTCACCTTATTGCTGATGATAAACCCTAGAAATTAGGAACATGTTTCCCTGTTTTTAGGTTTAGGATCTTTGAAAATTAGCATGTGGGACAGAGCTGTTATCTTGTCATCCATGACATATTTTTTGAAACTGAAGGAGGCTTTTTGTGGTACATGTTGTCTAGAACAAAAAACCTCTATTTTTGTTTTAAAAACACTTCTCCAGCTATTCAGAATTTGTCCTTGAAAAACATGTGTAAAACAGGAAAAATCTGTTTATGAAATTAGGGTTTCAAAGAAATCTTAGTATCTCCCAACTAATAACACTTATGAAGTAAGTGATAGGTTATTGTAGCTAAGAGTTGATGAAGATAAACCTCTTTAAGAATTCCAAAAGACATTTTCCTGTGACTAGAAACTGATCTTGAAAAAGACTGCTAAAACCAGAAGACAAAGCTTGTCTTTCAATAGTTCCGTAGGCAAGTTTAACCATAAATTTCTCCCACCTTATAAAGAATTTGAAGAAATTGAAAGATTTTTTTATGGTTTAGTATGTTAGGAAGAAAACCTCTTTCATTTTTCAAAATTGAGTTCTCAGCTGCTCAGGAACCCTTATGGAAGTTAGAGTAGTAAAAGCAGAAAACATAGTCTTTTATGCTAAAACAGTTGTTTCAGTGGTTTCGTAGCACGTACGAAAACTCCTAGTTCATAATCCACAATTTCATAGCTAATTTAAAAAAAAATTTCAAAATGATGTGAGATATGATTTCTAAACACATGGTGAGGTTTCTAGGACATGAATGAGGTTGTCAAACTTTATTTGGAAAAGAGAATGACACTATTGAGATGAGAATACTCAAAACCTATTATAAGACTATGACTAGAAACAAGGCAAACTTTCAAAAGTTTAGAAACAAAAATTTTAGGGTGATAACACTCATTATACAACATCATTGTTTATTTGAAGATGTTGTAAAGCTTTGCATGCGTATGGTTTTTATTTTTTTCCCATGTCATAGTGGGCTCTGGTAAGAGGTTTTCAAGTCTATCATGGAAATAAGTTGAGGTGATTGGACTAAGAGCCTCCAAATTTGATTGGGTGGAAATGTGCATCTACGATCTCATGATGGTAGAGATTTCTATGAGGGAAAATGAGGAAGTTCGCTACTAGAATGGGAATATACAAAATGGAAAATATTGTGGTGTACGAGATATACTCCCTCATATCTCATGATCTACATCTTGACATGAAAAATGTTAATTCAAGACAATATGGCATTGGAACATTCCGACGAGCTTATTCTTTTTGGCTAGTTGTCATGGAAGAAGCATATTTTAACATGGGAAAATAATTTGTAGCGCAATATTTGTGGCCCGAATTGTTGTATGTTGTGCAGGGAGGTAGAGAAGTGCACTTCTCACTTTTTCTACAATGTCCATTTTGCTATTACATTTTGGTGTAGGGTTTATAAGTTTTCAAGTACATTTTGGTTGGTGTTCCTCTTCCACATAGTCATGTTTCAAATGGTGTATGCATCGATGCAATGTTTTCAGATCCCTACCTTGGTTTATTATATGGGGAATATGGAAACCAAGGAATGGTGTGATTTTTAATGATCTCCCTCTAGATAATGGCAAGAATGCAAAGAAGAAGACCTCAAAGAGAGATATGTTCTCTTTATGGTGTATATAAACTAGAAGTTGAATAAACATAAACCTTGTAGATCTGGACAAAATTCAAAACTCTAGTTTACTTGATAGGGTACTTTGATGGGGTGACTCAATAGGTAAGAGTGGATATGAAATGCTCAATTATTGAACTCATATCTCGCATGTTCATTTGTTATAGTTCAACAGAGAGCAGGGAAAAATTTAAGAACCCCCCCTAAATTTATAAATATAATAAATGGGTGAATCTCCATGGTATATAGGAAAATGGAAGGCGATTTTATCAATAATATAATATGTATTGAAAAAGAAAGGTAGATCGCGCGCTGGAGATGGTTCTCTCCTGCCCCCGCCTCTGAAGCCCTGCTCGTCACCGCCGAGCCTTGGCAGCCCTGCTGCAGGGCTTGCTGGCCTTTCCGAGCTCCCTCCGCTGCGCCCCTCTGATTCCTGGGCCTCCTGCCCGTTTTTTGCATTTGGCTCGCCCTGTGGTAGCCCCCGTCGCTGCTCTTTTTTTCTGGGCTCCTGCCCTCTCCCTTCTCGCTTTTGCCTGAAGCCCTCTTTTCAATGGATCCTCAAGTCCATCCCAGCCCGATTTTGAGAAAGCCTCTGCGCATCAATCTCCTCACGATTACTTCAGTACAATTCGGTCTATCATATTCTGCGCACACACAATGGGGCAGCGGACAGTCATGCTAATAAAGCCGTCGGATATCGAGAGGGAACCCTAAGGCACAATCAGCAATCCTTCTTCCAGCCTCTGCCATGAATCTAGTGAAATCTGACAATCCCCAAGCGCGCAATCCCAACAAGCGTGCGGGGGGTATGGTGACCACAGTTTTCGGGCACACGAAAAGCCCAATCAATCAGCTTCAGAATACGATCAGCAATCCATTGGTAATCCCAAGCAAAACTCATAAACGAAGAGGACTGACCAAGGATCTCACTGCCTCAGACAATCGTCCCAGAAATCCCACAAAATACTTTAACTCTGCAGAGAATCGGTCTTCTGAAAAGAATTCAGGATGCCGCAGTCGGATTCAATCTTTAAATAGGAGAGCAGATCCTCTCATCTTACAGCATAACGTCCAAGAGCATCACTGTGAAGTCGAAGGAAGCAACCAGGGCCAGCTGCGACATAGAAGATGTGCCTTGGTATCGATTTTATTTCCCCTGCTTTTTATTTCGCTAACCTATCTATTGGACTCTTACAGGAACAGAACTAAAGGATTGATCAAGAGCTTCAGAAGCCCTCCTTCTATACCCACCGCTCCTCTCTCAGCTCATTTGCTGATCGTCGACCCTTGGCTCTCCATCCCGCCCCCCTCTCTTGCTCCTTCCTGGCTACTTTCCCCCTTCTCTTTTCCCTGCCATTATACAGAGCGTCATCTCTCAGATCCGCCCTCTCTTTATCCTCGAAGTTGAGACTTGGGCTCTCGAACTCCCTCTGTTGCAGCTTATTCTTATCAGATCCGACATCAAACCGTGGTCCCCTCTTCCTTGTAACCTCACGGAGCCCTTAGGCTGTTCTTGTGATTCTGTCTCTTTTAAGATCAATCCTTTCTCTGTGATGGCGCGTGAGGAGCAATGTTTTCACTGCCGAGACCTACAAGCGGAATTCGACGAGGTCAGAGCTCAACAGCGAATTCTGGAAGATCAAGTGCGAAATATGGAAGCTAGGCAAGCAGAAAAGATCCATTGTCTGGAAGGAAAATTTGAGGAGCAGTTCAGAAATCTCCATGCTAAGTACCGTACAGAAATGGAGTTGTTTCTCCACAGGGTTCACTCGCTTCAGGATCAGTTCAACGGGCTTAGCAATAGATGCATCCATGCTGAGGAATCATTGGCAATTTTAAGAGACATTTTGGAAGCCAAACAGAAAGCAAAATCAACTTCTTCAAGCGTCAATCCAATGGAAGCAGATCAGCACCCAGAGGACTCTACTGCGAGGAATATCAGTCATATTTCCATCGATTAAATCATGTATTGCAAATGCAAATTTTTGTGTCTTCAGTTCGTCCGAATCTATAGTAGTACTTGCTCTTTAGTAGTCCGAATTTTGAGAATCCAGCTCAGGGATAGGGACCTCATTCTCTATCCTTGGATTTGTAATGCTCTTGCAGCAAACTATGTATGGCTTTATGCCTTAGCACTTTTTTCAATCAATACATAGCATCCGAATTTGTTAAAAAAAAAAATATAATATGTATTTATAATTTTTTGGCGAATCTCTCACCAGGCATGGCGAATATTTTACTCAATTATAAAATCTTGTAAGATCTTGGCGAGTCTTTCACTAAATAATAAAACTTTGTAAAGTCCTAGTGAATCTGAGCATAGGCTACATGCTGGTTTAATTCCCCCATTTAAATAGGCTACATTCCAGGTGAATACCATGGGTCAATACCATGTGCCATTTTGGTGAATACCATGGGTCAATACCATGTGCCATTTTTATTTTTATTAATTCTAATATTAGGGTTAATAATGGTTTTTTGCATGGTATTAATAACAATCTAGTCCATGGTATTTGTCCCATAGTATTTTGGCCATAGGTTTCACCTAAATATAGCCCATTTTTTGAGTGTTCGTAAATATAAGGTGACTTATGGAGTAAATATAAAAAATGTTTTATTTGTTTACCATACCTCTCGTTTATTTATATTTTTATTAATTTACCATACCTCTTTTACAAATATGGTATTTGGCCCATAGGATTCACTTAAATAAAACCTCTTTCTTGAGCCTTCATAAATAGAAACGAGGGTTATGGACTAAATATAAAAATAGGTTTTATTTATTTACGATAAGTCTAGTTTATTTATATTTTTATTTATTTACCATACCTTTTGAGTAAGTATAAACAGACGTTTTATTTATTTACCATACCTCCACTTTACTTATATTTTTATTTGTTTACACCCTTACATGTATATAAGGTGACTTATGGAGTAAATATAAAAAATGTTTTATTTATTTACCATATCTCTCATTTATTTATATTTTTATTAATTTACCATGCCTCTTTTATAAATATGGTATTTGGCCCATAGGATTCACTTAAATAAAACCTATTCTTGAAAATGGGCGAATGGAAGGTTGTAAGTCCTAATTTCAAGGGCTAAATTTAGCTTTTTTACCCTCTCCCTTAAAATAAGGTGGGCTATTTGAGGTGATTTGTAAAAATGTACTATGATACAAAATATTCGCCCACTAAAAATTTGAAACCCCTTAATTTCGCCAAAGGGCGAACATTCGCCCCTAAAATTATCCTTGACAGAGAGGGTTTCTATACTTGAGCAAAAGTGATAGCATTGTGGGGTCTTATACTTTTTTCTAGAAGATTGAATTCGAAGCAAATGATCATTCTTGGAGATGCAAATTTTATTATTGAATGGCCTAGTGGAATGACAAATATTGGTACTCTCAATATGACAAATTGTATGTTTCGCATGGAGAATCAGAGGTAATAGTGTACAAGTATCTCCTTTAGACATATATATAGAGAATTAAACAGGTTATAGACCCTCTTTCCAAAAGGGGAATTAATGTGACGCTTGGGTATTTCCATTACAATGTTTTTTGCAATGGTCATAATATGGAAGAGGAAGCTCTTCAGATAAGCTAAAACATTTCCCTAATTTTTTTCATGTTTTTCTTTTTAACATAGTATGTACTTGGCTAGAATATATTTTTCATTCCTCATAGCTAATGGATGGTATATGTATTTTTGTTTTGGGTTGGACTATTATATTAGAGTATTTTTTATCTATTTAAGGAGGTTGGGATTAAGTATTGGTGCAATTATAAAATAGAACATGTTTATATAAGTTGTACATACTAGTTTTTTGGAGACACTCTATGCAACATATGATGTTTATATTGTATATGTGTGGCTTTATATGTACTGGTTTTTTCATGGTAAAGGAATTTAGAAGTGTCTTTTTCTTTCTAAAAAATAAAAAAAAACATCGAAAATATTGTTTTTACGGTTTTGGAACTACCAAGTATAGATATATTAACTATACAAGTTTAATAATTGAATGTATAAGAGTGGAAATTTACAGAGTCTTTCCTCTAAATCCATATCATGCTAACTAAAATCTCTAGTTTCAAACTATTTTTTAGTTAATGTAGTTCAACAAATCTCTAGAAATGGATCAAAATTCTCATTGGGATTTCTAAATACATTCTATCTCCACTAAACCATCAGTGCATAGAATAAATTTAATATGTGATAACAATGTTATTGACAAAGCTAAAGTATAACCTTCCTACCATATCAAACAAAAATTATACTTGAAAATAGGTTAGAACTTGATTAAAATCACGAAAATAAAGTTTACATGTTTAAAAATGTGGATTCCACGAGGAGGCAATCACAAGGTCCTTTCCTCTATGACTCGAATGGATTTTTTCCTATATGGCTTCTATTTATAAACAATTGGAACCCTTCAACATAGAGTACTAACTAAGTTGAGTCAAAATAATTGCTTATAGTTTGTTATAGCTCATAGAACCGCGTAATTTGTGCACAACTACGCTGGTACCTAACTCAATTTTCTTCCAGATCCCCATTTAGTGGTAGAAGAGTATACTTTCCTTATGAAAAAAATATGTAAATTATTTTAAAAAATCAAAAGGGAGGATATGTGTAAACTTATTAAATCATCATAATGGAAGACAATTATATATATATATATATATATATATTTTGAATGATCTTAACAAGTTAATCATCTGTGATTTGACTTTGAATATACCATGAATATTAAAACATAAGGATGTTTTACTTGTGCTTATATATCAAACTACGATAATATTGGGACATGATCTGATGTCAAGGAAGCAATAACATAGAACATATAATAACATTTAATTAGGGATCTAAAAAAGAGATAATAATACTCCAAGATGATGGGTGGTGTCTGAAGACACTGTTATATAGTACTTAAGCATATTACAATATGAATATCACAATACATAATGAGAAAATATTACGTCATGGATTGATATGCAATATGAAATTGATCCAAGTGGATGTTGGTGGCTACCCTCCTATTCCACTTGGACTCCAAGAATTGTTTTCTATTAGTTCCCTATTCTTAGCATAGTTTCCTATTTCAACATTTTTCTGTTTTTGTCCATTTTCAGGTCCTAAACTTCTAGAGCCATTTTGAGGCCTTGAACGACTTTTTTTAGGGAAATGGGAAAACATGTCTTAAAGAGAATGTTTTCATTTGAAAGTTTTTGTCCTCATATAGAACTTTATAATGAGATATCATGCACACCAAACATAGATCATATGTGAAATTTATGACCCGAGGAATTTGATGTTCTAACTAACCCCATCAAGGCCCATAAGCTTTTCATGCTTCATCTCCTAGGGTTAGGTTTTCAGATGTTTAGGTTTTCTCATTATTTCTTCATTATAAAAAGGCCTCAAAACCTCATTGTAATATATTTTAGAAGGTGTGTAGCCATCGCATCTCTTCTCAATAATAAGCTACCATCACCTCAACTAGTTTTCTTTCATGTTGCATGTAAACAATTTTCAACATTTGCTATTTATTTGAAGTTACAACTTGTTTAAATATGTATTTCATTTTGTTCCTTCATAAATGTGGATCATTGGTATCAGAGCAGTCTACTCTTTCTCCTTTTTCTTATGCATGTCCCCAATGACACCAAGGTATATGGAGTTGGGATTGGAACTACTTGAGCCCTTGCAAGACTGGCCTCACCGACCTTGATGACATCCCATGGCGGAAGAAAAGGAAGACGAGGGGGAAAAATATCTTATCACATTTTTGGTTGAGGAATCCATCAAGTAATAAATGAATGAGATGATGGGTTATTTTTCCCAAATCCTTCAGCAGATACCCATGGAAAACACATCTTCATCCAATAGTCACTTTGGAGGTGCCAACCCCTTTAAGGTACATGTTAATTTTGACATTCCAATATTCGAAGGCCACACAAACACTGATGTTTTAGATAAATGGTTAAATCCATTGGAAATATATTTTTCATTGAATATTTTTTTCAATAGAGAATAGATTACTTTTTCACTCCTTAATGTTGCCCACATGTCAAGGATTAGTAGGAAGCTTATTATGAGAAAAGGGTCAAGGATGAATCTTCACTATTTTTAGTCGCACCCTCTTGGGACTCATTCTGAGATAATGTTAAGGAAAAATATTACCTTGCTAGGAACTATAAAGATAAGTACATAAAATGGACCACATTATGGAAGTAAAGGAACCAAGAAGTGTCGAAGCTCATGAATATCTTTCATAACCTACACAAGAATCTAAGTATCAAGGACACTAGGGGGCATATAGCTCTCAAGTACCATGGCTTCTTGCAAAAATACATCCAGGTAGAAATTTGGTTCCTAGGCATATCCTTGCTTGGTGCAACATACGGATATATTGTCAAGATTGAGTAGAAATTCAAACAAAAGAAGCGAGACCTTATATTTATGAATGTGATGTAGGGAAATGAACCCCCAAACCACATAATAAAGGACATATCCAAGGTGTAATGAACCAGGACCATTAGTCGAAGCTATAAGTAAAGAATAATAATGGGAAGTTGAATGAAGACACATGCAAAGAAGTCAATAGTGTTAAAGCTAAAATCTTAAGAGTCAAATTCATATTATGAATATGAGATAGAACTTGAAAAGGGGAAGTATACCATTGATGTAGAACCCAGTGCCACCATTTCCACCACCAAGGTCAAGAAAAGTAAGCCCAAAGATCTAGACAATGGTGGGAAAATCTTCCACTCACAAATGCGGGTGAAGGGTGCTCCATTGCAGTTCATTGTCAGTAATGGGAGTCAAAATATCCTCATATTAGAAAAGGTCATTAAGTGGTTGCTTCTACCACAACATCACATCAACAACCATACACCATCGGGTGGCTCCACTAAGGTTAAGATGTTTGCATCAGCTAATAATTTCTCCTACCCTACAACATCAAGCCTTTCATGGATAAGATACTATGTGATGTTTCTTCCCTTGAATTTTTTGATGTTTTATTAGGCCAACTATACTTATGGTAGTGCCATGGTGTGTATGATTCCAGACCTCATAGTATTATTATTGCTCTCACCAAAAGACTATACATGATACCAAAGGTAGCCTTGCCTAACACCATTTCTTTGATCTCTACTAAGTAATGCAATAATATCATCTCTAAGACTAAGAAATTTGTTTTCTTACTTATTCACTCTTAAAGTAAGGGAAACATCGTGGCCACATTCATACCCCCTTGAAAGGGCCCCTTCATGTAATAGAAGCAAGTAGATAAGGTTGTGGAAGGGTTTAGGGATATATTCCCCTCATCCACAGGGGTATGTTTGCATTTTTAGATTAAGCATTCGATTTATTTTATTCTTGAAGATGATCTACTTAATGGGCCAATATATTGCCACTCTCTTATGGAAGACAAGGAAATCAAGCAACAGATCCAAGAGTTACATCAAAAAAGGAACATCCACCCAAGTTCCTCACCTTGTGGCAGTCTAATTGTACTCGTACAGATGAAACATGGGACCTAGAGACTCTTCATTGATTATCGGGAACTAAACAAAATTAGATTCATGAATAAATACTTGCTCCCTTAGTTTGATGGCCTTCTTGACTATCTCAAGGGGGCTAAGTACTTCAACAAGATTAATTTGAATTAAAACTATCACCAAGTTCCAATAGAGCCAAAACATGTATGGGAGATCACCTTTATGTCCAAAGAGGGTATCTTTAAGTGGTTGGTCAAGCCCTTTGGGTTGAAAAATTCCGCTACAACCTTTATGAGGTTAATGGATGACATCGTGCAAACTTTCACCAACTCATTCATGGTTGTATATTTGGATGATATCCTCATCTTCAACGACAGTTAGGAAAAACAATTGTATCCCATTAAATAGGTCCTTCAAACCTTCCGACAACGAAAACTTGGTGTTAACCTATAGCAATGATCATTTGGCATGGACTAGGACCAATATCTAGTTTACATAATTGATGAGCAAGGAGTGCATATAGATCTAGCTATGATCCAAGTCATTCGGGACTAGAATGCCCCAATGACTCTAACAAAGCTTCGTAGCTTATTTTTCCTTGTTAATTTCAATTGGAGAGTCATTATGGGGTTCTATCATATCACTTGGCCCTTAAGTTAAGTTACCAAGGGTGGAGAAAAAGAAAATTCCTTTTGGTCCGATTCATAAAAGGAGGAATTCATTGAATTGAAACACCATCATTTCTCTACACTAGTACTCATCTTGTTAGACCTTCAAAAACCATTTGAGTTTTAGACAAGTGCCTCTGATTATGCTATTAGTGCAGTACTCACTTAGCAAGGGCATCTAATGGCCTATCACAATGAGACAATCTCTGATACTATTCAAAGGTACCTAACCTATGATAAGGAAATGTATTTTATCATGTAGGCTTGTTACAAATAGAAACATTATATTTTGGGGAAGCAAATGATCATTCACTTGTACAAATGGGGCCAAAATATGATAGCCATTAGTCGGATACGAAACTTATTGGTGTCAATTATCTCAAGCATTAGTTCTCATCAAACCATCACTGGAATTTTGTCGAATAGTCGACAGTTTCATTACCGTTGGATATGAGACAATATAGATGTTGATTATTCGACACATAAAAAGGAAAAAATGGTCATTAAAAAACTAATGTTTATAAGTCAATTTTGTTACCTACAAATCGTCAAATATATGAGAGATAAAACATCTAATATATGGTAGGTCGCGCACCAGTCCACAATTGGATATTCGACATATAGGTTTTTTTTTTGATGAAATAAACCGACATTGAGGTGCCAGCTAATTGATGACATAAGTAAATTGTGTGATGGAAGTCTTGTCGCTCTAACGCTTTCAAGTTGACGATGAAGAATCAGATATGAGATGGACAAGAGTTATGTCTCATGGAAGTGTTAAGGTATCAATTATTCCATCCGTTGATTCGGTCATCAATTTTCTCACAAGTAATCCGACCAATAGTAATCAAATGTTCGGCGACCTACCTCTGCCATCGAATATTTGATGGAGTTCGTTTTTTTTTAAAGACTAGTTCATTGAATATTCGACAAAGATATTTTTTTAACAAAAAAATATAATACATAGTAGTATTTTGAAGAATATAAGAAGTGAAATTAGTTTGTGGTTGTCTTCCATTTGGTATCAACTTCATTATCTCTTTCTCCCCTCCCTTGTGGCTTTGGCTAATTTCATATCAACTTCTTTTTCTCTTTCTTTCTCTGCATGGAGAGTGAGGAAGAAGTGAAGCATAAACTAAAATATATTATGAAGAAAATAAGCATAGGTGTAACGATCGATGCTTAACATGTAAGCCTCATATCAACTTAAGTTTTTCCCACTCAATTGGTTATTCTGGGGGATATTGTAGAGTTTTTTCACTGGTGAAAATTCTATGGATTATGGGTGTTTATTCACGGTATATACTTAAGAGATGCTCTCGATTTTCTCAATGTAGCTCTTGAAGCCCATCCATATAATGTATGAAACATAGATGACCTTTATGATATATATGAAGTAGATGATGAGGAAGAGTTAAATGCGATACTAACATGTTATTTTGGAAAAAAAATTTCGTTCGTGACTGATGAAAATGCCAGATATAGTGGCATGGTATCCACTCTACCTTGTATGCGTAGGGTCTTGTGCACACATGGTTCCATGATAATTAAACTAGTGATTTGATATGATGCAATCAATTGTTTCCACCATTGTACATAATACATACATACATATCGAGGCTTTGTTAGAATCATAATTTCTCTCCCTCCTATAGAATTTCGATATTACAAGATAATGGACACTACAAAATTGGTTACTACACGGTCATTTCTAGCACTAACACCAATACACCTCATATTGTGAGACCACATTATAAGTCGGTTTGGTCATCTATCAATAAGTTGTTGGAATTCTCATGACTCATGTTCCTTGACTAGATTTCATTTCTATGGTTGCACTGCATTTCTGCATATTGCTCTATAGGAGGGTGTATAAATGTTTACATATAGTGAAAGAAGAATTCACCACAATTTTTTTTAGGAAAAATTCAATTCAATAAGGAGGTTATGTACTCATTTATTGTTAACCATTTCAATAAAACACTCCTCTCAACTTAATAGAATATTCTAATGAATCTCTTCAATCTAATTATTCTAAAAGAGAAGGGAATTCACTGATATTTGTAATTGGGATTTTCCTCTTGAAATAACTTTTTGATCTCAATCATCTATCATATCCCTCAACATTGTAACCTTCTTGTAGAAATATATATCACATGATTCTAAAATGGGGAAGACCTTTAATCATAGGGAACACATCGATCCCTCTAGGATCTACCAACACCCCGAGGTGGTGGAAATTTTTTAGAGATACTCCTGGATAGATTATTTTAACAAATTAAGAGGATATAATGACAATGTAGCTAGGGAATTTTCTGTGAATTTTCTAGAAAATGGAAAAAATAGATATGTGATTGTTGTTAAGGGGCTTGATATTTTTGTGACTAAAGGCATTATTATTAAGGTATCTAGGATGAGGTAGCATATCATATTTTTAAAATACATCTCCTATGAAGGAAGGATAAGTATAGTTTATGTTTATCAATTCAGACTCCTATACCAACTAGACACCAACCACACTTATAACTTGTAGATACCATAAATGTGCCATACTTCCTCCTACAATCCATAAATGGAATCATTTCCAAGGAAAAGGGGGTAAGCATGAGTTGTTATCCCATCATGGGCTCATTAAACTACTAGTTTTCCATATGTTGGATAAGTTGAAGTGCATCTTCTTTTGGATTGGTTTTGGGCTTATACGTGTTTCCTCTCTCTTTCCTATTGGCATCACGAGACTAACTAAAAAACTGGTTTTCTATAGACTCTAATTGTCTCTATTTCTATAGCTGTCCATAAATTTTCCCTTGTAGTGCCCCTAGGAGCATGTGCTTAATCTAAATACCTATTCTGAGATCGTTGTTTCACATTTCATTCATGACACAACAAGGGTGCTTCTAGTCAATCCAATACGCACTCATTCATGCAAAGGAATTCCACATGATAACATTTGAAGACATATGTGGTCATCATCTAAATCTCTATATTGCTTTACAACTTTCCAAGCTTTTATTTCATCATTAAGTTCATTATGATTTTTTTCTATAGCATTGATTACAAGCTTAATACAGATTTTTTTGGAACTTCTCCATATGTAAGCAATGCGATCAAACATCTTGAAAGGGATGTTGTGCTTGACTTATAGCTCATTCCACAGACTTCCAAGGATTTGATACTTGGGTAAAGAACATAGTTTTCACCTCTTTCATCTTTTATCACCGACTCTTGAAAATGAGTCGTTGGACATGGAAATATTTTGTTAACAAGAAATGTTCCTTTGACTGCATAACCATTATTGAGAAAGGGGTAGGCCTCTAAAATATAATTTTTTAAATGTTTGCCTTCAGATACATTTTTTGGCATTGTGAGGCCAAATTTTTGCTGAGTCAAAGTCAAAGTCATTGTTGTAAGAGACCCTTCTTGGGCTCCTTAAGGTAAAGAAAGGAAAAAAGTATTTTTGTATAAATATCTCCTCCACCAAATTAGTTCCTTCTCCCAAAATGATTGCCATTCATCCTTCAAAGCTAGCCTCTAAATAGAAGATAATCAAGTCGGCCTTCATTACAAGCCTACAAGTCAGGTTCAAGTCAAAATGTTCATGTTGGATCAAATTCATAGTGACCAATAAGTATAAATAGGCCACTATTTCACCATTTAAAGGAGAGAAGTGAAGCGTTCGTTTAATAAGTAAGATAAATTATTAGAGGACTGAGAAATGGAGAGGAAGCAAAGAGTCTTAGAAGACTATTATAGAGAGGAAGCCAAACATATGAATTACATAAACAATTATAGGGAGGTTGAAGTTCCTTATTGCAAAGATGATTACAGAAAGGGTCGTGACTATTGTAGAAGGAAGGCCAAGATTTCTGAAGTACGAGAGCCGAGACTATTGTAGAAGGAGGGTCATAATTTTGAAGCTGAAATAGAAGGAGCCAAGAACCATGATTGCAAAGACAATTGCAAGAGGAACTAGTCTGGTGGTTGGAGTAAGTATATTTCATTAATCAAAGGGTCAAGTGTGTCTTAACTTGATTCAAACTACTAGAGAAAGAGTTTACTGGGTTTTCTCCTTCATAGGGGTTTTGCCTTGGATGTGTGCTTACATCTTGTTTCCTTATCGTTGTGATCTTCATGTTGGATTTTATTTGATGAAAGGAACACTAACATAATCAACATATAATTTCACAAGTAAATTTTAAGATAAGAGAAATCAAATTGAAGAATCTAACTCATATAATGGCATATACTTATGAACAACAGAGAGGTATCGGACCTCATTTGAGTGACACAAGTAATTCAGTCTATTTAAGAAGTCTGAGGAAAATTCAGAGCGAGAAAGAGGTGAAGGATAGTGATGAAAGAAAGAAGGTATGCTTGTTTGGATTTTGCATCAATTATTTGTTTCACAAGCTCACATGCATGGGAAGAAAGCTATCTTTGTTCATATTTCGAGCTAGAGAAGAGAAACAGATCGAGCTATATAGAGAAGCATTTTTGTTTGGTTGGTTCGCCTATAACTTGGTGAGTTGTCCTGATCAAAGGTCTTAGAAGTATTCCTTGAATTTCTATAAGAAGAGAAGTATTTTGGTTTTTACCCTATGGAGGGGTTTTGCCATGGCTTAGAGCATATTTATGGTTTTATTGTTTGCATTGTGATATTCTCTATTGTCATTGTCTTGATGATGAACACAAAATAATTATGATGATGATGAACTAACATTATATCACAAGAATTGTCAATATAACAAGAGAAAACATTATAAAATAAGCCTTACTTTTGGTTGCCCTAGTTATTCTCAACGTCTTTGGTCTTAGAATATTTGCAATGTAGAAATAAAAAATTGCTTGAAATCAAATATAACGCAAAACTCAATCACGCACCTGGTAGAAAAGAACTTGGTGGGGTAGAATTGAGCAATACTTCAATGAGTTTCTTTCACGTATACAACTCCAACCGTAGTTAATCTTTCAAATCCAGAAATGCAAATGAAAGTACTTGCAAAACAAAGGGAGTAGAAGTTAGATGCGATAAATAATTAATAAAATAGAAGTGAAATCATATTAGTGCATTATGGCCTATTAATAGAGTAAGAGTTTATCCTACTTCCTTGCATGAAAAATGATAGTTTATGGTATTTCACTAAAATAAAAGCACACTTTTCAAAGAAAGGCAAATACTATACGATTTTTTTCATGGAAAATTTTATATTTCTTATAAAACTTTATGTAACTCCCACTTGGCCATGACATACTAGAAAAATATCAAACAAATTTTATTGTCTCACCTTATCATTTTCAGCTATTTGCTTCAAATAGTTATTCCACTTCAACATCCAAATTGAACTTGTGCTACACATATTCATGAGACCAATGAGGAAAACTTAGATTAAATTTTACTAAATATTAAATTTAATTGCATGAATAAATAATAATTAAAAATAATTGCATTCTTGAATAACTAAATGAGCTCCTCTTGGTTTCGAGAATAAATTGTTGGGGTAGTTTAATCTTGAAGCAAACCTCCCTCTACTCAACGAACCAGCAACAAAGTCAACTTTGTCTTTATTGTTTCCCTGTTGGATTGAGGGTGTTTTTCTCCAAGATTATCCAAATCCTAATTTATTCTCTACTGAACAAGGCCAACCACGTGAAGGTGGAAGATCTCATGCGCCCCCCCCTTCCCCCCCCCCCTCACAACACTCTCAATGCCCCAGTACCCAATCTATCTACTATATAGGAAATATTTGAAATAAATACATTAAGATACAAAAAAAAACAAATAGAAAACATTCGTTCATTCATACATCCACAAAATATTTCATATTAATAAATTTTATCATAAAAAATATGTTTACATAATATAAAACATCGTCATGTACATAAAGAGTCATATAGAAATTATTCATTAAGATATAAAATTCATTGAATAATCATAAACACAAAATACTTCATCTGAAAAAAATCATCATAAAAAATATGTTTTCATAATATGGTACGTGATGTTTCTAATGATATAACTATTACAATCATTTTCTTTTTCTTTTTCTTTATTTTTGATGGTCTAGTCATGTACTCATGATGTTGTCAAGGATTTCGTAAGAGGGATGGATCATTAACTGTCACAAAAAAGAAATGTTAAATTTACATTTTTTGTTATTATTCATTAATAAAAATAGCATTAGTTTTTCTTTAACTCATTCACTAGTTGACACTGTAATTTAGAAAAGGAAATAATTGCCACAATATCAAAACATAAAAGTGTATTTTTGTAGATGTTTCTCATACAGAGCGTCAACACTGGTCAGAACAACCAATATTGCCTCCCATATTCACCAGTAGCATGTATGGAATCTATGCAGGAGTATGTTTGGAATTCATAGATGCCCCAAATGCTATTGGTGAAGACAGGAGGTAATATTGGTTTTCTTTATCAATATTGATGCGTTGTTTGAGAATTATCTACAAAAATTTACTTTTCCATTTTGATATTGTGGTAATTGTTTCCTTTTTTAAAGTTTTGAAGATCGGTTCTAGGTTTTTTTAATGTCTGTCATTTTATTTTTAAACATGAATCACTAATGGATTGTGGAGATTCTACAATGGTTGAATGTTGTATTTTCTAAGAAGAGGACAACAAAGGAAATATACAGATTCTAATATGGACAATATGAAACAAAAGCATTCTAATATGGAGATTCTAATATAGACAATATGTATGTTTGAATGAACTCCTCTTGGTTTCTAGAATAAACTGTTAGAGTAGTTTAATCATGTTCAAGCAAACCTCCCTCCACTCAACGAAGAAACAGTGAAGTCAACATTGACTTTGTTGTTTCTTTATTGGATTGAGGGTGTTTTTCTCAAAGATTATCTAAACCCTAATTTATTCTCCCCCACTCACATCACTCTAAATTCTCTAGTACCCAATATATATACTTATAGGAAATAGATGAAAGCAAGACATTATGATACATAAAAAAATAGAAAACATTCATTCATTCATTCATTTGTAAATCCGAAAAATATTTCATCTCAATAAATTTTATCAAAAAAATATGTTTACATAATATGAAGCAACGTCATGTACATAAAGAGACATATAGAAATTATTCATTAACATATAACATTCATTCATTCATTCATTAATCATAGACACAAAATACTTAGGGATTTAGGGGAATAGATGAGAGGGGTTTGTATAAAATATTTAGGGAAGAGTGTAGTTGATGATGTTTTTAGATGCTTAAAATGAGAAATTTAATAGAATGTGTAAAATTAATAATTCTACATTTATCCTTCAATAGATTAGGTCTCATCCAAACAGCATGCATAGGCATTTCTTTTTAAACTAAGACATTGTTATGAAACCAGCTCACAAAAAGATAGAAAAGAGAGATCCACGCCTTAGAATTCAGCCTCTTCGAGGGGGCAACCTCCTTTACATTACATAAATGAACAATTCTTGGATGATACAAATGACAAAACCTCCTTTCTATATATAGGAGTCTAAGGAGTCACAATATAATCCAGCCGACCTAACAATAATAATATAAAGCCACAAAAATAACAATAGAGGGATTCTATGGGGCACAGAAATAACAATATGGGGGTAATAGGGGCACAACAATATAAATAAGGGGTATAACTACAATAGTAATGGGGTAATCACTAGTATTATAGGGACCCAACATGCCCCTCTCCTTCAAAAAAGTGTTGTCCTCAACGCTTGAGTAGTTCTGGATACTTCTGCATAAAATTCTCATCCTCCCATGTGGAATCTTCAGCGGATAAGTTCTTCCACTTGATAAGATACTCTGAAATTGATCGATTTCGTAGCTGTCGAGTTCTTGTTTCTGTGACTGCTTCCGGTTCCAATATAATTTTTCCTTCCTCGTCAAGTTCTGGCAATATTGTTTGAATTGGGAGCTTGTCACCTATAACCTTCTTTAAACATGAAACATGGAAAACTGGGTGCAATCGAGAAGCTGCAGGAAGCTCCAATTTGTATGCCATAGTACCAATCTTTTGCAACACCTTGTACGGACCATAATACTTTGGTGATAATTTATTATCCTTCTTAGCTTGCTTTAGGGACATTTGCTTATATGGTTGTAGCCGTAGGAATACCCAATCACCTACATCAAAACTTCTTTCACTGCGATGTTGATCTGCCTGTTGTTTCATTCTATTTTGTGCCAACACGAGGTTATCCTTTAAGAGTTGGAGGACTTGTTGTTGATGTTCGATGTGATGTTCCACTGCCTGAACCTTAGAATTTTCTCTTAAATATGATGTGATGGATGGTGGTTGATACCCATAAAGTGCCATAAATGGGGTCATTTTTGTTGCTGTATGGAAGGAAGTGTTATACCACCATTCAGCCAGAGGCAACCATTTGACCCATTGTGTCTGTTTATCAGATACAAAGCAACGAAGATATCCTTCCAAACATTTGTTTACTATCTCAGTTTGCCCATCAGATTGAGGATGATAAGATGAGCTATGAGCTAACTGAGTACCAAGACAAGAAAATAATTCTGTCCAAAAATTTCCAGTGAAAATGGGATCTCTGTCACTTACAATAATCTTTGGGTTTCCATGTAGCTTTTGAACTGTTTCCATAAATGCAGTAGAAACTGTACTGGCTTTAAATGGATGTGATAATGCACAAAAGTGTGCATACTTGGTAAGTCTGTCAACTACCACCATGATGACACTCTTTCCCTCAGACTTGGGTAAACCTGTGATAAAATCCATTGAAACCTCCTCCCAACGTTGGCTTGGAATGGATAAAGGTTGTAATAGACCCGGTGTCTTAATTGTTTCAACTTTATTTTGCTGGCAAACCAAACATTCCGCCACAAACTTTTGAATATCTGATTTAAGGCCATCCCAAAAAAATTCCTTCTTAACCCTGTGGTAAGTTTTTAAAAATCCTGAGTGCCCTCCTAAGGGAGAAGTGTGCAATTCCATAAGAATCTTTTGTTTTAGCTGGGAATTCTTACAGAGGTATAAGCGATCTTTGTACCATAACGAATCATTTTTCCAGCTAAATGTATCAGAAGTACTGGAATCTTGTTGTAGCTTTCGAATAAGTGCCCACACTTCTTCGTCATTCTTCCATTCCTCCCTTGCTTCGTTTATCCAATCTGGTTGGATAATAGAAATGGCACACAACAATGCTTCCACATCCTCATCCTTTCTTGAGAGTGCATCTGCCACCACATTTTGCTTCCCTTTTTTGTAGATGATTTCAAAGTCATAACCCAACATCTTTGTGACCCACTTTTGTTGCTCTTCAGAGGATAATCTTTGTTCTAAAAAGTATTTAAGGCTATCATGATCCGTTTTTACCTTGAAGTGTCTTCCCATTAGGTAGGGTCGCCATTTCTTAAGTGCATGGAGTATTGCCAACATTTCCTTCTCATAAATAGCTTTGCTTAAAAACTTTCCCTTGATTGGACGACTTTCAAAAGCAATGGGTCTTTCATCTTGCATTAGAACAGCACCAATTCCATTTCCTGAAGCATCACATTCCACAATAAAGGTTTTTGTGAAGTCCGGTGTAGCTAAGACCGGTGCTTGGCACATTGCCTCTTTAAGATGTTCAAAGGCCTTTGTTGCTTCCGGAGTCCATGAAAATGAATCTTTCTTCAATAATGTTGTTAGAGGTGCTGCTATTCTCC
The DNA here is from genome assembly GCA_031772625.1 of Pinus tabuliformis. Taxonomy (NCBI): domain Eukaryota; kingdom Viridiplantae; phylum Streptophyta; class Pinopsida; order Pinales; family Pinaceae; genus Pinus; species Pinus tabuliformis. The sequence goes on from CM062811.1 coordinate 815,008,894, forward strand.
CATAATTCTTAACAAACTTGCGATAATACCCTGTCAACCCAAGAAATCCTCGCAGATGCTTTATGGATGTGGGGATTTTCCATTCCTTAATGGCTTTAATTTTGCTAGGGTCTACCTTAACTCCTTCATGAGATACAATATGACCCAAATATTCCACCTCCTGGACTCCAAAGAAACATTTGGATCTTTTTGCATATAATTGTTTCTCCTCCAATAGTTGTAGCACCCTGTCAACATGTTCAACATGATCCTTCCAAGACTTGCTGTAGATTAGTATATCATCAAAAAATACTAACACAAATTTTCTAAGGAATGGTTTGAAAATTGAATTCATCAAACCTTGAAATGTTGAAGGTGCATTGGTAAGGCCAAAAGGCATGACCAAAAATTCATAATGACCCTCATGAGTTCTAAATGCCGTTTTCGGAATGTCTTCAATCTTCATTCTGATTTGATGATATCCCGAACGAAGATCCAACTTGGTGAAGTAAATTGATCCATGCAATTCATCCAGTAATTCATCAATAACAGGAATGGGGAACTTATCTTTAATAGTGAGCTTGTTGAGCTCCCTATAATCTGGACACATGCGCCATGATCCATCCTTCTTGTGCACCAATACTACTGGAGCTGAGAAAGAACTTTGACTCGGTTGAATTATACCAGCCTCTAGCATTTCTGCAACCATACGTTCAATTTCACTTTTTTGGACATAGGGATATCTGTACGGCCTGATGTTTGGAGGAACACTTCCTGGAATCAGATGAATAGCATGATCATGATCACGCATAGGTGGGAGACCTTTGGGAGTCTCAAATACCTTGGAATGATTGTCCAGGACTTTTTGGAGATCTGGAGAAATAGATGATTCCAATGTGGAAACATCTAGCGAACATAATTGTGCAATTACACCTCTTTGCTCCTTTTTTAGAAGCTTTGTCATGCCATTAGAGCTGATTATCTTTCCTGGTTTCCCTGCAATACCCCTTAATTCAACTTCCTTTCCTTCCACAGAAAATTTCATGAAAAGTTCTTGAAAATTAAAAGCTATTGTACCCAAGGATTGTAGCCATTGGACTCCTAGTACAACATCAGCACCTCCCATTGGAATGGAAAGCATTGGGCTAGTCAATACATATTCTCCCATGGATAGCTTGATATTATGGCACTTTCCAGAACAATTTATTGTTCCTCCATTTGCAATCATCACTTGACACTCTGGTGCTGGATATAGGAAGCAATTCAATTCTTTTGCTACCCTACAATGAATAAAATTGTGGGTGCTTCCTGAATCAATCAACACTATTACCTTTTTCTTCTTGATTTGTCCTTCTATCTTGATGGTTTGAGGAGTGGTAATTCCCGCCAATGCATTACAAGATATGGTCGGATTTATTTGTTCTTCATCTAGGCTTTGTTCCTGGAATATATCCTCTTCTTTTGACCTTTCTTGCTCCTTTTCTTCTTCCTCTTCACAATCTATGTAGAATAATTTCTTCTCAGCACACTTATGACCTTTTGTGTATTTGCTATCACAATTGTAACAAAGCCCTTTTGCTCTTTTTTCTTCCAATTGTTGTGGTGTCAACCTTGTAGGTTGTGGAAGACTATGGGCAACAACACTTCCGTCTTTATAGTTGTGAATGGTATGCTTCCTAGTTGCCATAATTTTGCTTTCCATTTTTCTTGCTAACCTGAATGCCTTCTCTAATGAATCAGGTTCCCAAAGGCGCACATCATGTTGGATATTATCCTTTAAAGACCCTATGAACACATCAATCCTATGCTCCTCTGGAATATCTTTTACCCTTATGTTCAATTTTTGGAACTCCTCAATGTGCTCCATTATTGAACCCTTTTGTTTGAGACTTATCAATTGGCTAAAAAAAGTGTTGCTTTTTGTATCCTCATAATGTGCTATCAATTCTTCCGTAAAAATTGCCCAAGTGATAAATTGTTTACGAGAACAAAGCCATTGATACCATACAAACTGATTTGGTTCCAAATATAAAGTTGCCATACGTACCTTTTGTGTGTTTTGCACATTATTGAGATCGAAGAATTGCTCCATCTGTAATATCCATGTGGCGGGATCCTTGCCATCAAACTTCCTCATATCGATTTTTGGAACATGGTGAGTCTTCGATCCAACATTAGAGTCTATGGAATCATGATTAACATTTCTTTTATTCTCATCATGAGTTTCCTTTACTACCTTTTCACCATTAGTGACCCTTTCTTGTAGCAACTTCTTCAATTCATCCATCTTATCATCCATGCCATCAATTTTAGCGTCCATGCCATCAATTTTAGCGTCAATCTTAGCTTCCATGCCATCCATCTTAGCTTCCATTCCCTTTATCTTAGATTCCACGCCATTTACCTTAGATTCCACGCCACTTATCTTAGCTTCTGTTAGCTTTTGTGAGCGTGACATTTGTTGCACTTGTTCTTGTAATTTTGATATATCATGTAGCATTTCTTCCTCTTCTTCATGAGTCATGCTAGAGCTTTCAGGTTCCTTACTAGGTGTTTGCATTTTCTTTCCTCGGGGCATCAGTTACCGATAATAAAGTTTTACTATGCCCTTTGAATTCCGTTAAACCAAGCTTACACAAAAATTAAAAAAAACTACACACCTTTTTTCACTTTATAGAAGCCTGATATTGAATCTGATGTATCTCTGTAATTTCGGATCCTCCAATTCTGAAATTGCTACCTGTAGTAGCCTTCTGCGTCCTCTTTCCAATGCCACAAGTCTGAGCCAAATTGGATTCTCCCAGGAAGAGTTATGTGAAATCTCCCACCGTGACTTGCTTTTAGACTGGTTCAGTAGAGCGAACTTGTACGACGTGCCACGAGTCACTGTTTCAACCTTTGAATCTGAAACACACACAAAAGAAACTACAGTCCGTCCTATGTTTGTAACTTTTTACGAAATTTCAATCCGATCCTTAGAGAGAGAGTTATGACGATTTTCCCCAGGTCACCTGTTTTGAATGTAATTCCGGAGTCTGCAAACAGACCAACTTCCTCAGATCATATCTCCGACAATATCGTGAGAAAAGCTCTGAAATTCGGACCCAAGGTTCAGCGCCAATTCTTCTCAAATGGGTTTTTTTTGCGACTTCTGAAACGTCACAGAAAAAAAGTTATAGCGAAAATGCCACGATGACCTGTTTGGAGCAGCGAAACCCTAGAATCCAAAGCTCTGATACCAAATGTTATGAAACCAGCTCACAAAAAGATAGAAAAGAGAGATCCACGCCTTAGAATTCAGCCTCTTCGAGGGGGCAACCTCCTTTACATTACATAAATGAACAATTCTTGGATGATACAAATGACAAAACCTCCTTTCTATATATAGGAGTCTAGGGAGTCACAATATAATCCAGCCGACCTAACAATAATAATATAAAGCCACAAAAATAACAATAGAGGGATTCTATGGGGCACAGAAATAACAATATGGGGGTAATAGGGGCACAACAATATAAATAAGGGGTATAACTACAATAGTAATGGGGTAATCACTAGTATTATAGGGACCCAACAGAAACTAAATTGTTGCACCATATCAAAAATCCAGAAACAAATATTGATTGTGATTAAAGAATGAAATTCACTTTCTAAACAAGGTATCTAAATTAAGTTTGAAAATGCATTGTTAAAATATCATACCTAGTCTGAAAACAACCTTCAACATACTTGAATAGGACAAAATGGTATTGCACATACATATATAAGATCCAAAGTATTAACAGGAGTATGGAAGCCAAGAGCTATGTTTGATGCATAGATCTTAATGATTAATATTGTATAAATATTGGGATATGTGTATGTTGGTGTGTTATGAGCATGAGACTTCTAATATCAATCAAACTAAGAACATGAAGAATATGAATAACCTATAGGAGCCTATACCTATGACAAAATGTTTACAAGATCTTATGGATATGGATTGAGGACAATAAACTACCTTCATTAAACAAATACTAATTAACTTAGACTTAGTGTACCACTTGAATCTAGAGAGTCGTGCTAATAGTGGAAGGTTACAGGTCTTATAAATTACCAAAATTTGAATAGAACCTCAGAGAAATATTATGACATTAAATCATTATTGGGATAAAACATGAGATGAGTTGATACACCATCCCATGAAGCATCAAGATTAGTCTCAATATAGACTAGTCGACATTGTTGGAATGGTTGCTATACTAATTTCTACTATATTTATTGTAACTAATCTATATATTGGTTGCATTTTCTAATATATATTAGTCTAACAAAATTATAACATATATTAGTTTTCAATTCACAACAGTTTGTGATTATGATGACAATTTAAGTACACATGAGTGTAATGTCCATGATGGGATGTATGAATTATCCTCCGCACATTGTCCATCAATGATTATAACCTTGAATGGGCTAGCACTAGTCTTTCATCACCATCTCAATGTGACTCGACAGCTGAAAATTTACCATGTATTTCATCATCATTTCACACTATCTCATAGATGACCCCTTCTACAGATTATATGCATGAATTTCTAGCAGGCCATCCCCTCTACCTAGCCTATGAATGATTGTGAGAACAAGTGAACAAAGTACAATTTATAGGTAGGGGATCTTGTCAACAAAGATCTATCAATTGTCCTTTATTCACTTGCTGTCACAATCAATCATAGGATAGCCAGAGGGGATAGACATCGGTAAATTCATGCATATAATTTATAGAAAGGGTCATTCATGAGATAGAGTGAAGTGATGATGACAGAAATTGTAAATTTTCATATGTTGGGTCATTTTGAGATGATGATGTGGACTGGTGCTAACCCATTTAAGGTTATAATCATTGACAGAAAATTTAGGGATGACATGCATACGTCCCACCATGGAAATATCACACATATGTACTGAAATTTTCATCATAATCACAAAGTGTTGTGATTAGGCATTGAAGCAGGAGTAGCTAGCACCTAAATTAGGAGTGAAGTAGTGTATGGTGGAGCAGGACAAGTATAAAAATTAGTAGATGGTTGACTTATCATGGACACGGATTGTGTAAAGGCTTCATTTAACATGTGAATATAATTATAACCTCTTAGGGTTTGTAACGGAGTTAATTGACTTATACCATGAATTTATCAAATATATAGTATTATACACCCTCTTTGTATTCGAAAAATATGTTTACACAATATGAAACAAAATCATTCTAATTTTTTGCAACAGAAAATCACAATTTTTCATAATGATAGTCTAAAGTTACAAGTGCAAAAGCCATGAGGCATTCAACCTCTCAGTAAAAAAAGTGGTACTAAAAAAATGGGCTCTAAATAAAGAAGTTTTGTCTTTTTTTATTAGCATTGTTTATCCCTTTTAACATATAATTAGCTAACATATCTTAATCTTGGCCCCTTCCATTGTTGTGGTCTCTGGTGTAATATTTCTTGCTGTTGACCTAGTCCTATGACTATGTTGTTGTAAGTGGGGATGGGCATCAACTGCAATAAGAAAGAAATATTAGATTCATATTCATATTTATTATTATTACAAATGTACTATTAATACAAAGAATACTATAGTGTTCTTTACCTGCTTTGGTAGTGGAGGGAAGTAGAATACTTTCAGATGTGGCCATATGTTCCTCCTCTTCTCTGGCTACATCATATACATGCTCTGGTGTACAAACAAGAATGGTCAAAGTTAATACACCATTTTCATTACATATTTTTAATTGTATTCCATAATACAATTTTTTTATAACACATGAAATACCTCCAGTACAGAGTTGAACATCAGTCTTAAGATCAGGCACTCCACCGTCAATAGGCTTGTGTGTTGTATCTACATTGCTTTCCTCCTTTTTATAATCAAGCAAATTACTTTATGGAAAAAAATAGTAAGCATTAGATTGTACAAGTAATTATTTATAAATGATATGCATTTCTTTTATTTTCCTAAGAGTTATGTTCCATGTTGGAAGACTATGAAGACGGCAAGGTTGTCCTTCATTCAACCACAACTTGATAGTCGTACTTGAAAGAAAGATTTAGGTCTTCCTCCATGGGATCCTATTTCAATTGTGTCCCTTGAAATTTTTCATTAGAACATGAATTTTTCTTCTTCTGTGATATTAAATTAAAATTTTTAACAATTTACAATTTGGATGCTAATTATTTTTTTTATATACTTACAATTTTTTGTGGCGAGTTTTGAGTAACCACCCGGGTGGGGATGATGTTGACCATGTTTGGTTATTCTAGCTTATGTGGCTTTGGAAGTATCTGGGAGGCTATATTTAAGACATTGAAAATATTAATTGGATGTTGCAATGATGATAAAGCATCATAATTACATTATTAAATTTTCCTCATACCTTCTTCATCTAGGTGGAGTCTTCCCTGCTTTTCGAAGTGCCTTCTCGTGTGCATATGCCACGAGTTCTCTCCACTCCATCTTTAGAGTAGATGGAGGGAAATCATGCGATCTGACCCTTTCCAATTGAGACTTATACTAGTCCCGCAAATATTTTAAATGTAGGCCTACCTTTGAGGTAAGTCTAGATTTATTGAAGGTACCATCACCGAACAGGGAAATCAACATGTTGATAAGATTCTCTTTGAACTTGAATCTTTGGGATTTCCAGTTTCTATGAATGGTTAGCCCAAATATTTCCAAGGTTGTGTCATAAAAATGTCTATAAAATACATCATTTCCTGCAAAATGATATTATCATTAGTTTAAAATAATCACACACTATACGTCAATTTCATTTAGGTTTTCCTTAATATTTTAAACAATTCTTAAATACCTTGAAGTTTCTCTATTTTCATAGGGACATTGTCATCATCTACCAGTGATCTCATTCTAGTAACAAGGGAAGATCCAGGAAAGATCATTTCAAATTGTGCCATTGTATCATGCTCTACATCCATAACATCATGTGTAGATCTTGACATACATTGTTCAGGAGGTGCAGATCTTGTTGTGGGTGGTTTAGTGGTTGTATCAGTCTCAATGGTCGGTGACTCCCTCACATGTGGAGCATTGACATTGTTACCAATGTTAGCTCAGACCATAGGCGTAGCATGAGGATCAAACTCCACCAAAAACTCCTGTAAAATAAAGAGTTTTTTTTAATAAAGGATGAGATAACTAAATCATAAACAAATAATTGGGATAATTAAATGAGTTTCTCACCCCATACTGATGAACTTGTTGCATCAAGGTTTTGATTTCTCCTTTTATGTCATTTTTCTGAGGCTCAATCAGAACTAAAGAATTAATTTTCTTATTTGCTTTAAATTTAGGCTTCCTTATTCCTTGCATTAGATCAACAAACATAAAAATTGCATCATTAGTAACCTCTTCCTCACAATCATCTGTGGACTACTCTAAGTTTGGTGCATTCCCCTTATCACCCTATTTATCAAATAAGTGTAATTTGAAATTCATCCACAATTAATCATCATTATATTAATAAGAAAACCACTATTGACATATGTTTAAATTTATATCGAAGCTTCACGTAGTAAATGAAAAGCATAACATACAACATACATTACTTACAAGTTCGATAAAATTGAATACATACCGCCCCCATAATAGCAATATTTGTATTTATTCTATTCAAATTGCAATAAATGAGCAACTCTTCCCCTACAACTATTGATTTAATGGCACATACGAATACATAGTTTCCTTCACGCCCCTCGAATATGCAATTGGGTCGCTTATTTATCGAGATGGGTCGTGTGCTATTTATAAACCCTGCAATATTCCATGTTGTTTTTGGCCTTTCATCAATATACATAGTTGTGCCTTTATTTTCATCATTGTCTTTCATTTGTATATAATCTTCATCCACTCCATATCTTTGCATACTTTTGGTATATTGGACTAGTCATACCTAATAATTGTAGTGGTAGTAGGGTCCGTCATACTCCATCAGTTCAGTTAATATTTTGTAGCATACCTTTATGTCATTCATGGAAAATAGCCCAAAACCATGTAATGACGATGGCACAATGCAATATATCATTTTATTGATAAAAAAAATAGTTTTTATTTTAGGAAGATCCTTGTTCCCATTGTTTCACTCGATTTTTGTACCTCAAGGGAACCTTGATGTCATCTATGCACTCATTATCATAAGAACATAACCCCCCTTTAGCGAGAAAATTTCCCATGTGTCTATGGAAATTTCTTCTAATATTTTCACCTCTAGTTGATCTTCGCCTGGTAGACGACGTGGCAGATGTTTTTTTAATTTCTTCTATCATACCTAAACTTTTGTCCCTCGATGAAGATAGAGCTCACAAATGCCTGTTTGGTAGAACATCCTATAAAACTCCATCAAATGAGAGAAATTGTTAGAGAGTGTCATAAGGGATGTTGAGAAACGTCTTGACAAAACCACAAAAACATTATATTAGTACAAGTGAGTTATAAGGAAATTCTTTGCATTTAAAATACTCAAGTGATATTTTAAAACTTTAGAACTTGAGAACCGATTCATCCTAACCAATGAACTCACTTGATAACTTGAGAAGTCAACATAATCTAATATCATTTAATCTTCCAACACAAAAATTACCCACATACTTCGATATGTTGAAGAATGTAACTATTTTCAATCTTCATAATTGTCATTTGACTCATGTCATGATGTAATTCTTAATTATCTATCAAAACAAGAAAGAAAATGATTTTTGTAAAGCATGGGTTTCATGCTCAAGTCTCTTTATCATTAGGTCAAGCATCCATTGAATGATCCTAGGGTATTTCATGAGTCAAGAGTCCTTGTCATATTATAAAAGATTCTTTTGGGAATTTGTATCAATGAAAGAAAAAGTCTTTTGAAATTATAAATGTCTAGAAGGCTCCCAAGGCCAAGTTGGCTAGCCAAGGAAAATTTAGCCCAGAGAGGTCTAATGGAGCCTCTTGGAAAGGCTATATAAACATGGATCTTCAACCTATTGAGAGACACATCAAGATTTCAAAAGTTTGTAATTTGTCTTCTAATGTTCACATGTACGAATATCCTAGGCTTTCTAGGGTTTCCTCAGGTCCAAAATTGTAGGAGGTGTTGCAGGTTGCCTTGGTGAGCACAAAAGGCTAGAAGAGCAATCATCTTGAAGAAATCTTGTTTTTTTTCCCTCAGAGATCTTGTTTCACTGCACTTGGAGTATTGGAAAATCTTATCATGAAACATATATCATGAACCATATTTCTCTCATTATAATCATGTATCAAATGAAACTTTTTCCCAAATTGACCAAGAAACTCAAAATAGAAACATAATTGGTGTTTCTCCTATGGCTTAGTTGAATCAACATGCTCCTCATTGTCTGGAAATGTAACTAGTTTTGGTATTCATAATTGTCATTTGTCTCATGTCATGAAGTAATTATTATGTATTGATCGAAATAAGAAAGAAAATTGTAAAAATAACTTTTTATAAAGCATGGGTTCCATGCTTGAGTCTTTGGTTAATACATCAGGCATCCATTGCATTCCTATAGGATTTTCTTGAGTCAAACGGTCATTTTCATTATGTAAAGACCCATTCGGGAACTTTTATCAAAGAAATAAAATCATTTTGCATTTTGTAAAAATGTTTACAGTGTTGCCAAGAACAAGTCAGCTAGCTAGTTGAAGTAGGCCTCCCATTAGGATTAAAGAGCCCTTGGAAGGCTATATAAAGCAGACATTTGACCTGATTTGAGATACATCACACATGCACTTTATTTCAGAGCAAGTTTGCAGATAAGAAGAAATTTTAAGTACAAAAGAAGACGAGACAAGTTTAGTTGAGGAGTAATCTTCCCTAGAAGAAATTGAAGATTTGTAACATGCGAAGTTCCTATTGAAATTTGTAACTAGCATTGGTATTCATAATTGTATTTAGCTCATGAAATTATGTATCTCTTATGTACTTATCAAAAGAAAAATAAAATTATTGTAAAATAAAATTGATTTACTAAAGCATGGGTTCCATGATCAAAGTTTTTGGTTCCTAGGTCTAAGCACCCATTGAGTGCTTTAGGGTTTATGTCTTGAGTTAAAGTTTATGTCATGATTTAATAGACCCGATTGGGCTCTTGTATCAAGAAAGAAAATATTATTTTTATGTTTAGAAAATTATAGAAATACCCCATGACCAAGTCGGCCATCCATAATAAAGTTGGTCTTGAGAGGCCCACTCTAGCCATTATGAAGACTACAAATAAGAGGATTTCGACCTCTTGTAGTGACACACATCTTGGCATTTGATATGTGATAGAAAAGTAGTATGAGGAGGATAGAAGATAAGAAATCACCGTAGCAAAGAAAATTTGAATCTCAGTAAAAGAAATAAGTTTGATCTCCTACCATTATTGGCCCACTTGTGTGAGCTTCTGTGATTCTTGGGTTATTGCAGGTTTGTGTTTTTGGAATCCAAAGTTGCAAACTTGATTGATGAATCCAAAATTTAGAGAAGTTAAATTATTGGTAAGGTCAACCTTGTTGAATTGTTGGATATCTTGTTTTTGTTCAAGGAAGATTGTTTGGTGGTTGGCTTGGTCTTGGGAAGTCTTTGTCTAGCTTGTTTGGTGGCTAGCTTGGTCTTGGGAAGTCTTTTTCTGGATTGTTTGGTTGTTGGTTTGGTCTTGGGAAGGCCCCGTGATGATTCAAGCTCTTAATGCTTTATCTCCTACTAAGGAGAGTGATTTATTGAGCGTGTTTAAAATTGTCCATCAATAAAATTAATAACACATAAAACATGATCAAATTCTATCCAAATTTTCATTAGAATTATTATGTTTGATTGCAACAATTTGAATGTCTATGTGATGCTAGAAAGAAATTCTCATTTTTCTTGTGCATGTGTACCTGATACTGAGATCGATGAAGAGTATGGTAATGTCATGATTTGTAAACATGATGTGATGGAGTCTTAGCTTAAAGAAAATATTTTTCAAAAGGAAGAATACTATGGAGGTACTATAATGATCATTCATGGGGCTAATCATGGACAAATATATGATTCTTGGGAAGAAATGAACTCAAATGTAGTTTAGATTTATTTGGAGGTGCTCAAAGGCTTGGAGCTTGAAGGATTTCCTACAGAGTATGCACAAGTTCCCATCACTGATGAAAAATCTCCTAGGATTTTTTATTTTAATGCTTAGGCAATGAAGATTCGCTTAGTTTCAAATAACACTATATGTCTTCAATTTTTAGATGGTCCATGAGGACCATGATTCATGCCTTGTTAAGCTTCACATTGATTATTCTCAACACATGCAACAACTTCAAAAATTGAGAGTGGTTTTAGTAGTGGAGAAGAAGTTCACGGTTAGCAAGTGAGGCAAGAAAAAATTACCTTGGAAGGTGTAAGAGCATCATGTACTATGATGATTATCACTATTCATGATATTCTATATCACATGAGTATTATTTACTATTAGGATATCATTGATTTGGAATCAAATCAATCAAAAAATTTATGTTTGAAATTTCTCAAAAGAAATCCTTGTTATGATGGGAGCCTTCTATTTATGGGCTCTCATTGTCAAAACATCATAGCTCGACTAACGCATATAGAACTTATACTGTAAAATAATAATACAAACATAGTGAAACATAAGTCACATGGTTGGAAAAAGAAAACAACAACATGCTATGTTATTCACTCTTTTGGCCTAGCAACATGTTTTCATCTAAAACATTACATGAGAGATCACAACTAGAAAAAATGGCCAAGAAAGATGGCAACAAAGATGAAAAGATTATTTTCATCAAAGAAGTAATAATAGCAAAAATGTCAAAGGCCAAAAATTTATAGTCTACTAGAAATTCTATAGAGAGTGACTCTAGATATTAGAATCACTACTGAATTAAGCTTCAAGCACTTGCTTATGACATTTCCCTTTAGTTGTCTATGAACGTCATAGATACACTATACTATCTACGATGTATATGAAATAATTATATGAAAAATTCATTGTAATTTACAAAGATTAGAATTTCTCAATAATAATCCTAATGAAATGCCAACAACATGTTATGACCAGCAATCCAAGTAAGATAGAAAATGAGAGAGAGATCATGGTGCCTCCAGAGGAGTTGTAAATTGAACCTGATATCAAGTTACAAGTCGGACCTAAGAGCAATCTAAATAAATAAATTATTAAATAAAAAACATTAAAAAACATACAAAGTAGTGAACATGGTGCCTCACAGTAAGAGGATTCACATGAAGAACAACCAAACAAGAGATGTTTCCTCCACACGAAATGAGACGATGCAAAGGAAAATGAGCAATTGAATGAGAAATTGATGTTTAAAGGAATATTGAGCATATCTCATCCTCGTAACCTCCTTTACATAGTCTAGAACCCATCGTGGCACTAGCCATCACAATCTTATGATTGAGGTAATATCGTTATGATACTGGCGACATTACAGTGCAGTAGAGTGATAGAGTTATGGTAACGGTAGTGTTAGTGTTATGATAGTGGCACAATACATAACTTTTATTACCTAATTAAATAGCTACAAGTATGATCCCTTTCCAATTCATAGGATGCTAAAGTTGTGTGTCTATTGTCTATTGTGCATGAATGCTAGACTTGAGATAGAGTTATTTCAAAGGCCAGACCTTTTACATTCTAGAGAAGCTACAATTACATACGTCTTACATGTGAAATGCATTACAATGTCAAACCTACGAGGAGTTAGAATATTCCAAAGAAGAGGATTATAAACGATGTCGAAGGAACCAAGTTAGAGGATACCATACCAACAATCATTTGAAAATAATGACCTTTTGTTACTATTGTCTCTAGAAAAACATACGCAAGATTAGAGAAGAAATTCATGTTTGTCTGAGACCAATATTGCAGAGTTGAAATCACAGGCTACTCAACTCAGAAACAGAATTGAACTAGTGAGACATAGACATGTATTTCACAAGACTAGATATCTTAATGACTGCAACAAACACAAAAGAGATCAACATCTTTAAATTCAATAAGGAGATCAATACAACATATAAGTAATACAAACCTAGATATTTTGAATCAATGCGAGGCTGAGAATACTAGGAGAAAGATGGAAGACCTGTGCTCAAATTCAAAGGTCTTGTAACACATTTCAAAGATATAAAAATCGCAAGGTTTTGTGCAATTATTTGAAGGTGATCAAGTTACTAGTTAAACTCATCTTTTGTGGACTAGTGGTAGTCCTAATAGGCAACAAGAAAACTACTTTTAAGAAGGGATAAGACCGAACTATATAGAGGCATTGTAGGCTCACTTGGAAGGTCTGATCCAAAGCTCAGTCAGCCTGAAGGACCACAATTATCTTCGAAAAAATTTAGATTTATACAAGTATTTCCAAATAGAAACCTCTCACTCCATTGAGTTGTGACAGTTTGAAGGAAGATTAATTTTCACCCTTTTAGGACTACTGAAAGCCCTAAAGGGAAAAACTTGCAATAGAACGCTACAAATATCTTAAGGGACTAAACCTATTATTAAAGGTAGCAATAGGAGAAATTATATGTAAGTGTTGAGCAACTACAGAACTCTGAACTGAACTAAAGAAGAGGATAAATATATCACCTTGAGTAGATCTTGTTGACTTAGCACCTTAGAAGCTTCTACTATACACAGTATTATAGGAAGTATCAATCTTGTGAAAGAAGATATCATCATCATGAGAAGGGAAATAGAAGTCCATTGTAAGGCATGTTTGAAATGAATCTTATGGATATCTTGAAGGGAAAAGTGCGTAGATATAGCTCTGTGTTTGAGTGAGAAGAAGACACTTAGGATAGGATCTAGGCCAACTTGAGAAAAATACTTTATAGCCATGTTCTATAATGATATATTAACCCTGAGATAATAGGCTTGGCATAAGGAGCCTTGCTACTTGATATTTTGATTGGACTTGAGGAGACCGATAGAGCTTGTAGGTCATAGCTCGAAGCCTTTCATTACATATTTCCCTATCAAACCAAGACTACCATCAGATCAAGACTGGCTAGCCTCATGACTTTCCATATCAGAAGGAAGGATAATTAGCACCAATACATTTTTCTTCTATGTTTTATATACATAATTAACCCTGATTCGGAAAATCATTTCACCCCTTGATATTCATTTTCAATTGCTTGAGGACATGGAACGTGGTCTTACTTCTTGCTAGATAGGATGAAACGAGGGCTTGAGGTACGAACCTGCTAGCCAGTGAAAATGGAAATTTGTAACTAGAGGGAAGAATACCAATATTATCACTTGGATTAAAAAAATTCAAAAAGAACTATGCTCGCTCTTCATTATTTGACTTAAATTAAACCTTTAAACAAACTATTACCATGCACAATAAAAAAATTCATTACAGGTTTCATTTTAAAAGACGTGTCCATACTTTATGGTGCAAATGGTTTCAAGCTTACCGCCTGATGAGCCTCATAAATGGGTAATTATATGGGCTCATTTTCTCTCCTAAACTATTCAAATCAACCATTCTCTTAGCTTATTGTATGATTTTCTGATTATATTTATGCTTATAGGGTGAGTTGAGTTAGTTATTATGCCATGTGGTCTAACATGTATTTAATGCAGATTATTGATGGATTTCAAGGTCAAAGTCAAGGATCTAGTGGTCAAATTACAACAATAACTTGAAGTAGACAAAGGAGAAGACATATAGGAGGGAATTCCCCTCATTTATGGCTTCTCACTTCAAATTCCCTTTCATTCAGCTCGGAGTACAAGTAGCTGAATCATGCACTAGAAGGCAGTCGAGCAGGTGGAAGATGATTGATAGTTATCTCGCATTTTGGAAGCCTAGCCTCCCTGATTTTAAGGTAGTTGTTGGTAGCTTCAGATGTATAAGTAGAGAGACCTAGGGCCTCAATAGGGTCGACTTTTTTTTGCTTGTGTAAACTCTGCTCAAATTTCGAGCTTACTATTTTATGATAGTTTTATGTAATCTTGCTATTTTTTGATAATGAAGATGGAATCCTTTTTGAGCTAGTTTTGAGTTACCTCAGAGGGTTGAAGCTCTTGGGGTAGGGCCCAATCCAAGCAACCAAGCTTCTATTTACTTGTATTTGTATGCTTTACTTCAGTTTGTTGTTAGATGTATTTCTCTTATGGTTAAGAATAGGTTGCTTTTGATGATTTAGTAGCTTGCTTCCATTTGTGCTTTCTGTAGCAGGTTAAGAAGTGATCAAAGAAGATTCAAAAGGCTAGCAATAGTGCCTTGGCCTCTCTTCCTCCCTCTGGGACCATGATTTGAGGCAAAGACTCTCTTCTATCCCAAAAACACAGATTGTCCTCATTCCAAGGAATTCTAGTGTTTGCAGCTCTCTAGTAGGTTGATAGTCTAGTTTTGCTTTGCTTTAGATCTTCTTTATCAAGTTCACTTCCTGATTTGCAATAGTCCTTTTGCATGCTTTCCTTTCTTACATCTTTTCCCAACATTTTCTTCTATACATCATAGTTTAGGCCATTTTAATGCAAAACTCTGTTTTTCCTAGGATGCACTCATTTCATTGGTTGCATGATTGTCTTGGTTGTCTGTCAGTTTCTATGCAGCAGATCTCTTCCAGTAGTAGGCTAGCTTACCAGTAACCACACCCTCTATCTGATCCATGCCCTATAGGTCTCCCAAACCTCACCTCAATTCTGCCCTAGTTTCCTTCATTTTTCATAGAACTTCTTCCTCTCTCCTTGAGCAAACCCAATCATATTTATCTCTCCTGGTGATTCATGGTAGACCTTAGGTGCCTTAACACCTAATTCCAACCTTCATCCACCTTTTCCATGAACTCTCAAACCCTCAAAACAGCGAAAATTGCTCTCGGCCTCCTCCTATAGGCCTCCTGTAGTTTCCCCGTTTTCCTCCTATAGTTTTCATGTGTCATCCTGTAGTTTTTCCTGTAAGCTTTTTTTTGAAGGCTGAGTGTGGGAAAAGCCTCCAAAAGGCCACCTAAGACCTCCTACTACCCATCCACACCATCCTACATCCTCCCAAGCTCCAAAACCTCCCTCTAACGCCACCTGTTCACTGCCACACTCACACACAATAAATTAGATGCATGTTAAATTCACATAAAAACACATAAAAATCCAAAAATATGTTTTTTTCTTATTTAATTCCAGAATTAGCATGGTTAAATGTTTTTTACTTCATTGAGTAGGTAATGGCATTTCTTTCATGGTTTTCATAGTGTTTTTTGCAAAAGTAGAATTAGCTTGTTAATTAGGGTTTACTAGGTTTTGCTTTACATTATAGTCTTTCTCCTTTCTGCAGTTAGAAAAGTATCTGTAAAGTAATATTTCTTTCCTTTCATCACACATAGAGCTTCTTCTGAAATCTATAGAAGTTGGCTTGAGCTCCTAGTGATCTCGCGCCGACTAACCACGTGACAACCTGCAGTGAGAACTAGTACTTATGCATATAGCACCGACGCTTCCAAGTTTGTTACGAACTACCGGGTTGATAAAAGTAAAGTTGGTAGCCCAGGAGTTGCAACATTCTTGTTGCAATACTGGCTCTCACCACTTTTTGGCACTGTTTCTGGGGAAGCATCAGAGTATTATGTGATTACTGCTTTGTTCTATTTTCTATTGCAACATTCTACTAATAGTTTATTTCGGCAAAGGTAGACTAGTCATTTCTTTTCTTTCAGTTCTGCATTTCCTTGCTTTCCTTTTCAATTCTGTAAATTTCTATTCAGCAAGTTCATTTCAGCTAGTTTCCATTTGTTTTGTTCAATCACAATTTAAGTTTCTGCAGGTACTTTCAGTGTGGGGAAAAATAAACAAAAAGCCAACCAAAAATATTTCTTTTCATGCCTCATAGGAGCAGAGATAACTTAGGAAAATTTTTTCCCAACACCCCCACTGCTTCACACAGCCAACCTTCTCTCCTCTTCAGTGGCTACAATCAAGAAGAACCATTAGGTGAACATCCAGACATATTTGAAGAACCTATAGGGGAAGAAGAAGAAGAAGAAGAAGAAAACATTCCTCTGGAGCCAAGGGCTGAAAATAGAAATGCTAGGGGAAATGGAGAGAGAATAGAGGGTACCTTCCCCATTTGGGAGACCAATGGGGACACCAAAATGAAGAATATAAGTCCTTCAGCCCTACCTCACTTCCATGGTTTGACTACAGAAGATCCTGACACCTTCTTGTTTGAGGTTGCTATCATCTGTCAGACTTATGACTATGTAGAAGACGAGCAAAAGTTGAAACTGTTCCCTTCTACTCTCAAGGACACAACACTGCACTGGTTCATGGGATTACCTAGAAATAGCATCACAACTTGGGCTCAGATGTAGCAGGCCTTTAAAAACAAGTATCGAGACTATTGTAGGTCAAAAGATACTAAAGAAGAAATCTTCCGAATGACCATAGGAAGTGATGAGTCCCTGGAAGACTATGAAGAGAGGTTCTAGCTCAGTTACAAAAGGGCCATGTGTACACTTTACCCTGAGTCTCTGAAGTTGGTCCTACTCAGGGGAATTTGAGAAGACCTTTTATACACCCTCCATCTACTGGCCGGGGGAGACATCTACCAACTATCCTATGAGGACATAAAGACTGTTTTTAGAAACCATTCTAGAGCAGCTAGAAAGAAAGGTAGGGAGAGTCAACCCATATCCAGTACCTCTTCTTCCATTTCATCCATTAAAGGTGAAATTGGAAACATGCTTGAAGACTTCAAGAGTGAGATGCTGCAGACTCTTGCCATGCAAATGGATACCTTACATATCAAAAGGAAACAAGAGGAATCAGAGAGGGCTTTGGCCATTTCTTGCCCTAGATGCACTAGGAGGCATCCTAGGAATGAATGCCCATTGAACTCTATAGAGGTTTGTTCAGTCTGTGAAGAAGATCATTCTACAAATAAGTGCCCTTCCTTGCCCGGACTTAAAGCTGTATACCAAGGGGCCGAAGGAGTCACTGAATAGATCTATTACATAAACCAAAGGAGGCCGCATGGACCTAGACCATACCAATAGGGGATGCAAGGGACATCTCAAGCATACTACAACCCCAACCAAGTCACCTCCATACCTTCTTGGGCCCCCCCTACTCATCCTTCCTAGTCCACCCTCCTCCTTTATCCTTCACATCTCAATATCATGCCCAACTAGCCACCCATTCATTTCAATCCTATGCTCAGCCGCAACCTGTTATAGACATTTTTGGGCACTGCAACCCCAATCTTATATGTCAATAAACCAAGGGCTCTTTAACCCCTAAAAGTGTTGTTTCATACCCTAAAGGATCATGGTCAACTGATTACATCATTCCCCAGAAGTTCCGCCTGAAAAACCACTAAGAACTGGCCAAAACTGGACCATACTAACTGCTCCACTATTAGGGTGCGATGCATACTGACTTCTACACTAGCCATGTGTGATGCATACTGAAGAGGCCTTCTGTGGTGTGCAATGAGCAAGAATGGACAAATTTCTGAGACAGTTTGCTAAGTGGATGCTCATGGAATCTTCTAGAAACTTATCCTATGACACTTACCTCTCTTAATTCGCCCAGGGATGAGTAAGAGATCCAAGAAATCTCCAAGTGGAACCAAGAACAACAAGTGGAATGACACTAATCAAAAACCCAGAGATGACTCACACCCTTGTAGACATCTATAAATGTATCCCTCATCTGAGAGATCTGGAGGCTGGAATTTTGTAATTTGTAAGGAAGTGCTGATAGTTTGTATCTGAGAAAGAGCATTATATTGTTGGGTGATATTTCTTTTCATGAGGTGAAAAGGGCTTTGATGCTGGGAGGATGATGCTGGATCAGATAGCTGGGTTGTAATTCTCCCTTCTATTTTAATAAAGTTCTTTGAGTTTTCCTCCATATGATTGTGTACTTGTGAATATTGTTATTCGTGAATGCCATTGTATGTTCAATTTATTTTTGATTCTGCATTGTTTATGATATAATAGATCGAGATGCTTTGATGGTGTTTTGTTACTTTGTTTCTATAGGTATTCTTTAAGCGGGATAAGTAGGAGAGGAGTTGCAAGCTCTATCAAGGGGGAGAGAAATCAAGCAAGGAGTCAAATGGAAGATCTTGGTTGATTCCTTTGCTTCTCTCTTATCTATCATACAGAGAGGAAATCACAAATTCTTTTGATTGTTTGTTTCTAGGATAGTTGCCAATCCTAGTGGGACTAGCAGATCGAAAAGACACTAGTTTTCTCGGAAACAAAATGATGACTCCACTGGGGACCAAATAGTTTGTTTGTTTGTTTTATAAACTATAGATGGAGCCTGAAGTTAGCCAGATAGCCTTCGAACTTCTCTTGCTCTGCAATTTCAAAGTAAATGAATGCTTCTTCAATCAATCTCTGGTTTAGTTTATGAATTGAACATCTAACTTACAAGCATCCTAGATGCCCTTTTGGTAGCTCAGTAACCTCCCAAGATCATACCCCTGTACTTTTCTCTTTACTGTTTATAATAGCTCAGCTTAAATAACTGAAATCAGCTGCAAATTTGAGCCAAAACCCACCTCAGTTGCACTCCCTGGCCCATCGCATTGTCTTTCACTGTCTACTAGTATGCATCGCACTTCATGAGCCCGAAAGGTGTGATGCGTCCCTGTTTTTGTGAAGCATAAGTGCGATGACTGACTAAACCTATTTCTCTCCTTGAAATTTGGGATTTTTTGTCCTTGTTTTCAATTTTGTTTAGTTGATTTGCTGCTTATGAACAATGTCTCATTACTGAAGCCTGCTTGCATTACATAGATTAGCCTCCGTTGATTAGGATTAGTAAATATTTTTGTGTATTTGTCCATCATTTACGATCCTTTGTCGAAAAGTTGCTTAAATCGATCTGTCATTTTGGCGCAAAAAGTGTCGTAACTATCGTTTTGTGTCAAAAAGAGGAGTGTCATAAAGTCTTCCTTCTCTAGATAGTCGATTGAACTTTTTGTCATGTATTTGAATTGTTTCATTGATATTTGAAGTGTCAAAATATTTTTCTATTCGAAATTGAGAAGTGTCATTTAAGTCTTCCTTTCCATTTTGAAAAGAAATTGTCGAAATGTCGCTTTGAAGAAAATATTTCAGATCTATACTTAGTTTTCTTTTTTGGCATTTTCACATTAAAGGAAAAGAAAAAGAAATACATTCATTTGCGTTTGCATTTAGACTCTGTGCGAAAAATGATTGAGGAAAGTGCATTAGTGTGTGCTCTTTGCTCTTTTTTTGAAAGAATCGCAATCTTCTTTCCTTAGTAGCTAGGATTTTCATTGCTAAAAATAAACAACGATTGTTTACCATTGTAGATTGCATTTTTAGGAATTTTATATCTACATCACACGGTGAACCTTTGAAAGGAAAACTTCTAAACAAGATCAACTCTAAAATAAATTTCAATGAACTTAACAATGCTTTGGAACCTAACACAACACATCTAGAGGTCTAGGCTAGAGACATGTTCCGACGTCGTAAAATCTAGTAACTATCATTTTCATCGAAGGTTGGGTGATTCTTCCTCTTTGATATGACAAGTGCTAGCACGGACTTGTGCTCCCCGTATCGTCACGTATATATTGGAAGACCACAATAGGCTTATACCCTTTATCCATAGGAAGCCATGTCTGCTGCCCTATCTATTGCAATGCACTGCACACAACATTCAGGAAGATTGATTGCTGTACATAAGTCCTTTGTAATTTCTCTTTAATTTATCACCAAGGTGTATTTTGAAGTTTTGTGATTGGTTTGGTAATCCCTCCGTCTAGATTTCCAAAGTAGTCACTTTCATTCCTTTTCGACTCCTTAAAAGAAAAGGTCCATCTGAGCACTTGTCACTTCAGGCTCATTAAAAATCGAAGGGGACTAGAGTCATCTTTAGCTTTTTCTCGACTCTTAAAAATTGAAAAAGAGAAGTTGTGTCAAAGTTTCATTAAAATTTATTAATTCGGAATAACATCCCTGTTCCTTCGTTGATCTTAGGTTGCAATAATGGAGTCCACCAATCATGGAATCCCTCTTGAGGGGAATCCTAGTCCATTTTCGTCTTGGGGAAATATTGGTGCTCCGTATATGGCCACATTGTCCCTTCTAGGAATCACAATTTGTCTGCCAGTATGGCTATTCTCAACCTCTGTCATTAAAAATACCGTGATTCCTCAGCAATCGAATCAACAACCATTTGATACTGAAGTTGACCCTTCACCTTCTACTTCGTTTGTTTCTCCCTCCCTTCTTCCTCTTCGCTTGGTGAAAATAGTGATACTAGTAACCAAGTAGCTGAGAAGAAGAAGAAAGGGAAGGAGAAGAAGAAGAAGAAGTCAGTTAAGCAAGGGGGTAACCATGAATCATCTGGTGGAAATCCGCACACTAAATCTCCCAGATTTCCTTGCATAGAAAATTTTAGGGGCAAATGTTCGTCCTTTGGTGAAATTAAGGGGTTTTAAATTTTTAGTGGGCGAATATTTTGTATCATAGTAAATTTGTACAAATCACCTCTAATAGCCCACCTTATTTTGAGGGAGAGGGTAAAAAAGGTAAATTTAGCCCTTGAAATTAGGAGTTACAACCTTCCATTCGCCCATTTTCAAGAATAGGTTTTATTTAAGTGAATCCTATGGGCCAAATACCATATTTATAAAAGAGGTATGGTAAATTAATAAAAATATAAATAAATGAGAAGTATGGTAAATAAATAAAATATTTTTTATATTTTCTCCATAAGTCACCTTATATACATGCAAGGGTGTAAACAAATAAAAATATAAGTAAAGTGGAGGTATGGTAAATAAATAAAACGTCTTTCTATACTTACTCAAAAGGTATGGTAAATAAATAAAAATATAAATAAACTAGACGTATGGTAAATAAATAAAACCTCTTTTTATATTTAGTCCATAACCCTTGTTCTATTTATGAAGGCTCAAGAAAGAGGTTTTATTTAAGTGAATCCCATGGGCCAAATACCATATTTGTAAAAGAGGTATGGTAAATTAATAAAAATATAAATAAATGAGAGGTATGGTAAAAAAATAAAACATTTTTTTATATTTACTCCATAAGTCACCTTATATTTACGAACACTCAAAAAATGCATTATATTTAGGTGAAACCTATGGGCAAAATACTATGGGACAAATACCATGGACTAGATTGTTATTAATACCATGCAAAAAAACATTATTAACCCTAATATTAGTATTAATAAAAATAAAATGGCACATGGTATTGACCCATGGTATTCACCAAAATGGCACATGGTATTGACCCATGTTATTCACCTGGAATGTAGCCTATTTAAATGGGGGAATTAAACTAGCATAGATCCATATTTACTCTGGATCTACTAACCCCTGAGAGGTATCAAATATCGTGATATGCAAACTAGCATAGAGTGAAAAAATATTTGATCCCTCTCAGGGCTTGGTGGATCAAGAGTAAAATTGGATGTTGTAATTTAATGTATGTTAAACATTTTAGCTTGGTTAAAATAAAAAATAAAATAAAAATCAACTATTAATTTTATTAATTTTTATAAATTACTAATAGTAATTTTTAAGCTCCAGGTTTATGATAACCCATGGTAATACCAAGATCTTACAAGATTTTATAATTAAGTAAAATATTCGCCATGCCTGGTGAGAGATTCGCCAAAAAATTATATATACATATTATATTATTGATAAAATCGCCTTCCATTTTTCCTATATACCATGGAGATTCGCCCATTTATTATACTTATAAATTTAGGGGGGGTTCTTAAAATTTTCCCTGTTTCCTTGTGTAATTTGCAGAGGAAACCATTTTCATCGAGATTGTCCTTGCCTTCCATGGATCTTGAAAGAATGGTCTCCCCACTCGCACCATCCGATGTCATCAACATATGGAGATCATGTTGAGAGCACACCGTCAACTAGTGAAAATGAAGTTCATGGACAGAAAGGAAAGGTCAAAATTCCATGTGGATTATGTGAAGGAGACCATCACCTTCCCCGTTGTCCTTTTTTGAATGAGGCCAAGAGATTCTTGCGTAACCGTCCTGCTTCACCACAGCGACTTCCATCAGGATACAAGAAACTCACCTCAAGTCCTTTACTAGTTGAAAATCTGACTGATATGACTCATTGTCGGTCGAAACACCTATCGTTGAAAGTGAACCTTCTGAGTTCGTACCAGACCAAAGTCAACAGGTTGAGATGGCAGTCGACCCAATTATACCTTCAGAAGGTCCACCTTGAGAAGATACCATTCCTAAAGAGAGTGAGAATGATACTGTTCAAATTCTTTTTGTTACTTCAGAGTCTGATGAACTTAGGGGAAATCTGCCCGTTCCTTCACAACAGAAGACAATCCCCCAATTCCTGCGACTCAAGGGGTTACTTCAACCATTTATTCGGTACCCCCTCCAAGCAGTCTAGTCACTTCCTTTGATTGGAATCAACTAGCGTGATCCCGCCTTCCTTGCAATATACCATTCTGAATCATAGTACAAGTTTACAAAATGATTGTGTCTGGAACTATCATAGATGAAGGGGCTTTAGTGAGTATCCTTTCCTCAACTTCTTAGAAAGCACTTGGTTTGCCATTGCTTATGCCTGTTACTCAAAATTTGTCAGGCTTTAACAAAGGAACCACTCGACCGTTAGGGATCCTTCCTAAGTTGTTGATAACTTTGAGAAGGAAGCCCGTTCACTTGAACGTGATGGTAGTCCAAGGACCATTAGATTACAATCTACTCCTTGGACACGACTATGTTTACAACATGGAAGCTATTGTCTCAACACTCTTTCGAGTGATGTGTTTCCCGCATGAAGGCAAAATTGTCACTGTTGACTAGCGTTCATTTCCCGGTTCAAACACAGCTTCAAGTCAAACATCATCCTCAAACAGTCCTTTTGCATCAAGAGTGTCTCTTCAACCTTCATTCCATCCACCTAATTACCGCGAGTAGTCTGGTGAATGTAACAAAGCTTAGGGGGCATGCACCCTTGTCTATTCTACGGGTGAACCCAGCTGAAATGATAAGTTTCCCTGTAGGTTATGTGATTGGTCTGAGACACCATTCACCTTTGTCTACACTATGGACAAAGCCCAGGCAGTGTTTTGTCTACTCTGTGGACAAACCATCCTACCATATGAATTTCCCTGTAAGTTAAGTGATTGGTCTGACACACCATTCACCTTTGTCTGCACTACGGACAAAGCCAAGGAAGTGTATTGTTAGCTCCGCTGATAAAAACAATCCTGCTTAACCATAGTGATTTCCATATGGCTACTAGAGACTCTCCTCTTCTCGATGCCTGGGGGCATGCAAACCATTTTATGCAAGCGAAAAATGACCAATTTCAATTTTTTAGCTTTTTAGCATTTTTTAGCTTTTTATCTTTTTAGTTTTTCAACTTCTTAGGTTAGGTGAATGGTCCGGCAATGTCTGCACCGCAGATGGAGCAAAGGAAGGGTTTTGTATAAACTACTGATGAAACCATCCTACCTAACCTCAGTAGTTCCTTAGCTTTTTAGTGTTTTTTTAGCTTTGTAGTTTGGTCGTTTCTAGCCTACATAAAAAGGCAATGAGCAATGTTTCCACAAGGTTCAAGCTCGTTAGAAAATAAACCCACCTATAAGAAATGTTTCCACAAGGTTCAAGCTCATTAAAAAATAAACCCGCCTCTGAGCATAGTTTCTCCAGGTTCAAGCTCGTTAAAAAAAATGAATCCACCCTTGGTAAATAACCTTTGTGATTGCCATCATATCAGCCTTTTTAGCCTTGGTTGTGTTCCTGCCATCACCTCCATTCTTTTGGCTGATCATACGCTTCCACTTGATTGTTTGCCTTTTTTGAGGAACAGCTACGACGAGTGGTCCTGTTAGCCACCCTCTTCACATCACCATGTTTTGAGAAGTTCCAAGCTCACCCAGAACCAGTTGCTACCCTAAACACCACTCGTTCCTAAAAAACGAGTCCCCTTTAAACTCTTTTCAGACTCGCTAAATATGAAAATATTGTCGAGCTATTGGCCTTTCCAGCTCACTAAAGTAATAGAACATGCCATCCCTCCTGTATATTTTAATCTTTTTCAGACCTGAGGGATTATCTCATGAAAAATTTCGAGCACTTGTCTTTTTCGGCTCGCTAAAGTGATCGAAAAGTCATCCCTTTCGTATTATTTTATCCTTTTCTGGACTTAAGGGATTATGCTACAAAAAAGAACTACTATAGTTTCCTTTTTGCCCCTTTTTAAACTCTCTAAACATGAAAAGGACCAAGTTGTCTTTGTTGTTAAACTCGTTAAAACAATAGCGAAAAACTTGTCCACCCAGACAAGAACGAGTTTCACTGTCGCTAGGCTCGCTAAAACATAGCGACAGGTTTGCCTGAAGGGAAAATTATAGAACAAGCATATGTTATCCTCCTCAAGCTTGACAAAAATAAAGAGGTATTGGTCAGCAATGACTGGGGAAAAAGGGAAGAAAACTTGAAGAATTTTATTGGTAGCAGGTCGCTCTTGAACATGAAACTTTCAATCCATCGCCATGATTGAGTCAGGTTGGGTTATTTCGTTCACGGTCATATCACCATTGGTCCTCCACGCCATCCATTTTTGGGGTTAACGCTACCAATCCATCTCAGTGTCGTTGATATGTTCAAGAGAAGTCATTTAGACAATTCACCATCAAGTTAATGTCTAATCCACTGCAATACCTTCACCCTCCATTTTTCATGACCGTCATTCCTGAACCTTGTATTGTCATATCATTTTTCACCTCCAGAAAATCATTTGCTTCGTTTCATGTCGTAGATGTGGGATTCATTAAGGCCCTCCTATGATGGGTCACTTCTTGTCAACATCAGCTCATTATCCAAGAAGTTTACTTAGAAACAACCCTTCCAGTACTTTGAAGCTTGCATGCCTCAATGGCATGTTTCTCACTTCTGGCGACAGGTTTACATCAATGGCCTTCGACCGAAATATTTTGCGTGGTGTTTGACATCGGATCATATATTCACACCATGTGAATTGTACTGTAGTACCTTGAGGGATATTATCATTATCGGTGATTCCTCTCACGGCTGTTAATAGCTTACATTATTGACTGGTAATTAGGCGATGTCTTTCCATGTTCGACTTCAGGACATCTTTTCACATGGATCGACTTGTACATCGGGCGAAGATTGAACGAGTTTGAAGACCCCAGATCTAGTTTCATCCATCCAGGCTGCAATATATTCAGGAATATAAAGACATCAAATGTACACAGAAGCTGCACAGATGATCATCCAAGCTAGGGATGATGACTTTACATATAAAGAATCACCAGTCTGCAATAGCAGACGATTATCTATCCTATGTACATGAAAATGAATTTATAAAGCTGAGCATGGGAATGCCCGCCTCAGCTAGATCATGAAAATAATATGATGATGATGTATTGTATTGTATCTTATACAGGTCACCTTCCAGTTCGAATACCTCAGATCCTCATGATAAAGCATTTCACCTGACGTCAAAATATTTACGACTTCATGCTTTAGGGGGCAACTGTTATAGACATATTTAGGCACTGCAACCCCAATATTATATGTTGATAAGCCAAGGGCTTTTTAACCCCTAAAAGTGTTGTTTCATACCCTAAAGGATCATGGTCAACTGATTACATCATTCCCCAGAAGTTCCACCTGAAAAACCACTCAGAACTGGCCAAAACTAGACCATACTGACTGCTCCACTATCAGGGTGCAATGCATACCGACTTCTACACTAACCAGGTGCAATGCATACTAAAGAGGGCTTCTGTGGGGTGCGATGAGCGAGAATGGACAAATGCCCGAGACAGTTTGCTAAGTGGATGCTCATGGAATCTTCTAGAAACTTATCCTATGACACTTGCCTCTTTGAATTTTCCCAGGGATGAGTAAGATATCCAAGAAATCTCCAAGTGGAACCAAGAACAACAAGTGGAATGACACTAATCAAAAACCCAGAGATGACTCACACCCTTGTATATAGACATCTATAAATGGATCCCTCATCTGTGAGATATGGAGGCTGGAATTTTGTAATTTGTAAGGAAGTGCTGATAGTTTGTATCTGAGAAAGAGCATTGTATTGTTGGATGATCTTTCTTTTCATGAGGTGAAAAGGGCTTTGATGCTAGGAGGATGATGCTGGATCAGACAGCTGGGTTGTAATTCTCCCTTCTATTTTAATAAAGTTCTTTGAGTTTTCCTCCATACGATCGTGTACTTGTGAATCTTGTTATTCGTGAATTCCATTGTATGTTCAATGTATTTCTGATTCTGCATTGTTTATGATATAATAGATCGAGATGCTTTGATGTTGTTTTGTCACTTTGTTTCTATAGGTATTCTTTAAGCGGGATAAGTAGGAGAGGAGTTGCAAGCTCTATCAAGGGGGAGAGAAATCAAGCAAGGAGTTAAGCAGAAGATCTAGGTTGGTTCCTTTGCTTCTCTCTTATCTATCATACATAGAGGAAATCGCAAATTGCTTTGATCATTTGTTTCTAGGATAGCTACCAATCCTAGTGGGACTAGCAGATCGAAAAGACACCAGTTTTCCCGGAAACACAACCTCAGTGGAATGCATCTCATCAGGAGTGGAGGCCCCAATACAACTCTCTTCCTATTTTTCTGCCTCCACCACCTACCCAACCACAACCGTTACCTTCTACTCCACCAAGGCAACCCCAAATTCCTACCCAACCAAATCCGAACCTGAACAACAGATAGGCTTAGCAAGTGTATAGTGGGGAACCATCATGCCCAAGTTATGCTGTGGAGATTCAAGAAATTAATTTGCGATCCGGGAAAGTTTTCCCAGATAGCCAACCTCCGCCCAGGGATTTTGAATAAGATAAAGAGGAAAGCGAACCTAAAGCAAATCCACCCTTTCCTGATAGACTATCCATGACAATCTAGCCTGCCCCAGAAGAGACTAAACTCCTGGGAGAATTGAAACATTTATGTGTGAAGATACTACTTCTCCAAGCCATAAAAGATGTGCCTATCTACAATAGGTTGATCAAGGAGAAGTGATTTAGGCATCCAGGAAGGTGCAAGAGAGATGCTCCAACCATCAATGTCATAGGACAACTGTCTGACCTGATGTTGGGGTAGATATTCTATCCAAAATATCTAGACCCTGGAAGCCCAGTAGTTGATGTACACATCAATGGCACAATGGTCCCACATACCTTGATTGATGTGGGATCTGCCATTAATGTGATGACAAAGGACACAATGCTCAAACTTAACCTCCAAGGCTCCTTAAGGAAGACCACGATAGTGCTGTAGCTAGCAGATCGCTCCACAGTGACCCCTGAGGGGATTTTGGAAGACGTGATGGTCTCCATTGATTCTTGGGAGTACCCTACTGATTTCTTAGTTCTTGAGCCAAAGGAAAATCTCACTGGGTATCCTCTCATTCTGGGAAGACCTTGGTTGGCTACAGCCGATGCCTACATTAGCTGCTCAGCTGGGAAGATGACCATAAAGAATGGGCACATGTCCAAGCATTTAATCCTATATCCTGCTGCCCAACCCTTTCTAGAACATGACCTATCTCTCTGGTTGGAGGAGGAGGATGAGGATGAAGGTTATTCTGCACCACTTTGTACATTAGAAATTGCCATGGGGGGAATCCGCAAGATGAGGATGATATGATTGAAAATTTGATTTAGAATCCACCTCCCAGTGTATCACCATTAGAAGACATAGTAAGAGAAACCTAAAAAAACTCCTCAACTGATCTCTGTGTGGCCGACCCCACTTCTCTCTGTGTTAAAAATATAGAGTTCGGCCGAGAAAGAACATTGAAAATCAATCCATCCCTATCTACTTCCCAAGAGGATCTATGTAGCATACTGAGAAAACATCTAGATGCCTTCGCCTGGAGCTATAAGGAGATGAAGGGAGTGCACCCTTCAGTATGTACTCATCATATATACATCAAGGAAGATTGCAAGCTAGTCAGACAACCTCAAAGGAGGATGAACCTAGCACTTAAAGATATTGTTAAGGAAGAACTGCAGAAATTTCTTGATGTGGGATTCATCTATCCCATCTCTGACAGTGAATGGGTCTCTCCTTTGGTGCTAGTTCCAAAGAAAAATGGTAAGTGGAGAATCTATGTCGACTATCGGGAATTGAACAAAGCCACTAAAAGGGACAATTTTCCTTTACCTTTCATAGATCAAGTGTTAGATGGTCTAGTAGGGAAAATGTTTTTCTCCTTCCTAGATGGGTTTAGCGGGTACAATTAGATTCAAATCAGCTCGGAAGACCAAGATAAGACCATTTTCACTTGTCCTTGGGGTACTTTTGCATACTGGGTCCTTCCTTTTGGTTTGTACAATGCTCCAGCCACTTTCCAAAGAGCGGTATTGAGTATATTTTCTGAACTGGTTCATGACGCAGTAGAAATATACATGGATGATTTTACTCCTTATGGCTCTGACTTTCAAGAAGCTTTATCTAACCCAGGAAAAGTTCTAGATAAGTGTATTGAGATGAACTTGTCCCTCAGTCCCGAAAAATGTGAATTTTTGATGATTGAAGGGACTGTGCTAGGTCATGTAATATCTCAACAAGGACTGCAGGTGGACCCCAACAAAATTGCCATCATCCAAAGGGTCCCACGTCCTCAAAGGGTGAGAGATGTTAGAAGCTTCCTAGGCTTAGCTAGATATTACAGGAGATTCATTAAAGACTTCAGCAAGTTAGCCTCTCCTTTGTTTGGCCTCCTAGGCAAAGATGTTGAGTTCATATGGTCGGAAAACTGTCAAGAAGCCCTAGATACCTTGAAGAGCAAGCTAGTGACTGCCCCAATTCTCAGAGGCCCAAACTGGGCCCTACCCTTTCACATTCACACAGATGCCTCGAACAAAGTAATAGGAGCAGCCTTAGGACAAATTGATGAAAAGTTACCTTATGCCATATACTTTATAAGAAAAAACTTGTCAAAGGCATAGTTAAATTATACAGTGACCGAGAAGGAACTCCTAGCTGTCGTGCATTCGTTAAGAAAATTTAGACATTATATCACAGGCTATCAAACATTTGTGCACACTGATCATGCTGCAATTAGATATTTAATGAAAAAACTAGATGTAAATGCTCGCATTATTAGATGGTTTCTTTTACTACAACAATTTGATCTGACCATTATTGATAAGCCTGGTAAAGAGAATGTTGTTGCTGACTTTTTGTCTAGAGTAAATTTGCCTGCAGGTGAAGAAGGAATGGTGGATGACCAAATGCCAGATGAACACCTATTTTCTATATCAGTACTCTCTCCATGGTTTGTTGATATAGCAAACTACTTGGTTTCAACATAGTTCCCACCACACCTATCCTCAAAAGAGAAGAGCAAGATAGTAAGGAAAAGCGCCCCTTTCACCTGGATTGGAGGCAATCTCTTCAAACTTGGCCCAAATCAAATCTTGAGAAGATGTGTCAGGGAGGAGGAAGTATTTGACATCCTCCTGACCTGTCATGATGGGCCTTGTCGAGGTCATTTTCCAGCGAAAAGAAGCACCTTCAAGATATTGCAAGCAGGCTACTACTGGCCCACTCTTCATTAGGATGTGAGGAGATACACGAGCTAGTGTGATCGGTGTCAGAGGATGGGGAAACCCACTCCAAAGGATGAAATTCCCATGCAACCTCAAGTGATCTTTGAGCCATTTGAGAAGTGGGGCATGGACTTTGTGGGGCCTATCAACCCCCCTTCAAAGCAGAAGTAGTACATCATTGTGTGCACCGACTACCTGAAAAAGTGGGTGGAGACAAAAGCAATCAAAGCAGTGACAGAGGAAAAAGTAGCTGAGTTTTTGAGGGAAAACATATTCTACAAGTTCGGGTATTCGAGAGAGTTGGTCACAGACCAAGGCAGTCAATTCACTTCCAACCTGATTGAAGACCTGCTCACACATCATAAGATCAAGCACAGGACTTCCACCCCTTACCATCGACAAGCCAATGGACAACTGGAGGTCACTAACAGAGGATTGGAAGGGATCCTAACCAAGGTAGTGAGCAGCAGCAGAAAAGACTGGGTGGACAGATTAGTTGAGGCCACTTGGGCCTACAACACAACATGGAAGACCACCACCAAGTTCACACCCTATGAACTGGTCTATGGGAAGAAGGCTTTGTTGTCAATAGAGTTTGAATTCAATACCCTAAGGATGGCAGCTCAGCTGGACCTAGACCTTAGCCATGCACAAAAGGAGAGATTACTTCAACTCAATGGATTGGATGAATACAGATTGCAAGCCCTTCTCCATACAGAGGTAGTTCAGCTTCAGAGAAAGATATGGCATGATAGAAATATCAGGGAGAAGAAATTCCAAGAGGGAGATTGGGCACTACTCTATGATTCAAGATACAAGCATTTCAAAGGAAAGATGAGGACAAGATGGTTGGGAC
This sequence comes from Pinus tabuliformis, assembly GCA_031772625.1. Classification (NCBI taxonomy): domain Eukaryota; kingdom Viridiplantae; phylum Streptophyta; class Pinopsida; order Pinales; family Pinaceae; genus Pinus; species Pinus tabuliformis. The sequence continues at coordinate 815,040,369 of CM062811.1, forward strand.
CCTACACTGTGGCGAAATGCAATGAAAATGGTTCAGTTCTGATCAGAACCATTGATGATGAAGCCATCCCCATGCTTGTCAATGGACATCGGTTGAAAGTCTACAAGAAACCCCTCTCCAAGCAAGAGTTTATTGAAGATTTGAATAAAACAGTGATGGTAGTGGAGCATGTCCTAGCTTCCACTTCACCCACTCACTGAAGAAAAAAGAGAAAAAATAAGGACTCAAGTGAAAACCTCCATGAGGCGCTTGAGTCTCATCATTGGGTTGAAAACCTCTTCTGAGGCAGCCTAGTGATGTAAAAAAAGAGAGGAAAAGATAAGATCCCTGGGTGAAAACCTTCCTTGGAGGCGCCCAAGGCAGGCAATTAAGGTGAAAACCTCTCTGAGGTGCCCTAGTTGTTTTCAAAAAAAAAAAGAGAGAAAGAAAAAAAAGAATTTGTATTGCATTGCAGGTTTGCAGGAGGACTGCAGGGAGCAGAAGAAGGTGCCAAGGGGACCCTGACATTCATACCAGCATCCATCTCATCTTCTCCACACCTTGCTCCATCATTTTTGGCATCTCTTTGACCCCACTGTACCTCATCTTCCAAAACTGTGTTTTCTATAGGAGGCTTTGTTTTTTCTATAGGAGGCTCCTGTAGGAATTACAGAGAGCTAAAAAGTGTCTACTGGAGGCAGTTTGAAGGACAAGAAAAGCTTCATGAGGAACCTACAATCCCTCTTACCATCTTCAAACCTCTTTGCCATCATTTCCAAGCTTGCGTCACAATCCAAGCATTATTATTATTTTTTTTTCTTTTCCTGTTTCCAAGAAAAAACACAGAAAAACAGTTTTTTAGTTTTGAAAAAAAAAAAAAAAAAAAAAGAGGAAAAGGCACCATTAACTTTACTTGAAGCTTACCTACTATCCCTCCATCATTCATCTCCACCTCTGGCATCATTCTTGAGCTCCAAGCATAGGGAAATAGCTGAAGTTTCAAGGGGAGAAGCAACTACAAGAGCTCCTGTAAGAATTCCTGTAGTAGCTGATCCCAAAGAAGTCCAGCACCAGCAGCAAGGGACAGCACATCTGAAGGTTGAAAAGGCACATGCAGCTTAGCTCCAGCAAAAGAAGAACCTGCAAAAACACACAACAACACATTAGCAAGCAGAGACAGCATGCATGAAGGAAAATGAAGGCATGCAACAGAGAAAGCCACATCACCTCATAGTCGATGGCAGCAAATACACTTGGATTACATGTAAGTAGCTAAGTCACTCCTCTATCTGCTTTTGTGTAATCAGGAATCATATGAAGGCAACGAGATGGATGAAATCGAAAGAGGGAAAGGTGCCCAGTTAACTTCGCCACCTTCATTTAGTTGACTCCACTTAACCGAGATATCACCCACATGTGCGCACAGTCAACTCAAGCAAAAGATGCGAAGGATAGGTAGTGGGAGGAAGAGTTAACTCTGATGCAGTAATGAGGGGATGATTATGGGGGGGGGTCATGATGACCAATCAGGTGGGGACCAACGTTCCTAATCTGGGCAATGTACACCTTGCCAACTCAGTACTCATAACCGAAAACAGCCATAAAAGGTAATGAGCACTCCTTCCCACGCATTCTCACCACCTTTTTTTCAGTTTCTCCTCGTAACTCAGCCACACAGTAGTCTTCTTATGCCCCCACAGCCTCGTATCCACCATCCTCCATCGATTTCGTCCTTATTTTTTCTCTTGGTATTTTTTACAGGAGCACCTACAGGAAATCTACAGGAGGGGCAGTGAGTCATTTTGAAGGGAGGAAATGTAATTTTTGGCACGAATTTCAATCTGAAGAGGTAGGGTTCATGAATTCTCTCTGTTGAATATCAAAATTTGAAAGAGTTGGTCTCAAATTGAAGATAAAATGAGTCTTTAAGAGGGTAGAAATACATTAAAAAAAAAAATTTGTTTTTTTTTTTAAAACACAGTCCCCTCTGTTTTTCTATTTCACTCAAAATTCTTTGTCTCCACCTCCATATTTGTTTTTTCAAAAGAAGTACAGGCAGCATGACAGGGGGGTTTATGAGAAAAGAGCCCACTAACTCCACTAGAATCCATGCACATCCTCAAGTGGTGGAAATATTTACAAGGGCAAACTGGATGAATTTCTTTGAGAAGTTTAGAGGGTTTGATGATGAAATTGCCCATGAATTTTTTCTTTCTCTAGTCCCTCACACAAGAAATCATGCTACTATAACTTCTAGAGGCCTCTCCATTGAAATAACCCTTGAATTCATCAGTAGGGTCACTACCCTTCCTCTTGGGCTGCCTTGGAGTAAATATGAGAAAATAATTGGCCACGCTGCCAAGAGGAAATTTTTTCATGATAATGAAACCCTTATTGAAGACAAAAATGGAATTAGGAGGGCTAGTGTACCATATCCCTAGGACGAGGTTAGCTACAAGTGATCATATACAATTCTTGTGAGGAGAGGCACAACATTGTTTATGGATATCATTTTAGAATCCTCCAAGAATTGAGATATGGCATGGATACCCCAGCACATCAAAAGCTCAGTATCCCTTACTTTCTCCTTCAGTCCCTCATGGACTCTAGCACCAAGGTACAATAAGGAAATTCACAACAGCTAGCTCACCATGGCCTAATCAAGATCTTAGTAGAGGAAGCCCTCCATATCCTTACAATCCCTATAGCATGGGAATTTTTCAGAAATATGACTGCTGAGGATGACATCAAGGCATTAACCTATGATGCTAGTCCTGCTATCAATGAGGAGGGAGAAAAGCAAGGAGGAGAAGATGAAGCCAGTGGTGACATAGCAGAGCAAGAGAGGAAGGAGTAAAGAAAAGAAATAGAGGAGGCGAGAGTCGAAGAGATAGAAAAAGATACAGAGCAAGAGGAGGAAAAGGAGATAGAAGAGGGAGAAAAGGAGGTAGAGAGGGAAGAGCAAAGAGAAGAGTCCAGAGAAGCAGCAGCTTCCCTTACTGCCCTCAGTACACTAGCCAAGCAGAAGCAGAAGAGGAAAAGAAAAACCTCCATGTATTTTAGGGCAAGGAAGAGTACCAAAATTAAAATAGGCAAACCTCAGCCCTCATAAAAAACTGCCATTAACATTGAAGATTCACCATCTGCCAAGGTGAAAGAATCTCCTTCCAAGACACTGATAACCTATGAAAGGAGGACTACAAGATCTTCGACATGGAAGGGGAAGGAAATTCTACAGGACCCCAAACCAGACCTACAGGAGTCTAAAACAGTCCTACAGGAGACACTGCCCAAACTACAGGAGACACAAAAACTTGAGGAAAAGATAGGAGGATAGCCAGAGGTGAAAGAGGAAGCACAAGAGCTATAAGAACTTGACCCCCAACCTAATCTTGACTCCTATTACAGACTACTTGAGGGAGGCAAGATAATCCCACAGAAATTTGCAATTCCATTGTTTTTCGAATTGGAAAAAGAGAGAGTGAGAATGCATAGGTGGATGCAGATAGCCAAGTCCAAAGGAGTTGAGGATATTGGCCACATGGAAGACAAACTCAGGGAAATGGGCAGGGAATTGAGTGCTCTCAGAGATAGAGAAACCATTACAAGAAGCCACCTTGAGAATGAGAATGAATTACTAAGGAGGCAGCTGTAGGAGAAAGAGACTCATTTGGCATACATGGCCAGCTTATCCATAGAAGCATTACAGTGCAGAACACCAGCCAAATTTTATGGCCTCTATCTGAAGGATCAATGGCTTCAATTCCAAATAAAAACTTTGGCACAAAGAGGCATAATGTCTTTCCAAGACTACAGGCAGTTCATGGATTTGTGTGACCAAATCACCTCCGAGGACAAAGAAAAGATGGAAAAGTTCTATCTACACAACATGGCCCTCATAGACCTGACTGTGTGGGACCCCAATGCCAAGCTAGGGGATCTGCAATTAATGGCCATGGTGTCATGGATGAACCATGAAGAATTGAGGGTAGCAGAAATGAAAAGATTGTTAATAAAAGAGCAGAATGAACCATTGATGATAAGAACTGAGCCATTAGATCCTATGGCACTCATCAGCACACACAACCTACTTGTCAATGATCCTCAGATTGCCCCCAAATATCTAGCCAATCAGGCACAAGTCATTGCACACTTTGAAGATATGCTTAGGCTACATGGGGATGACTGTGTGCCTGCATGCATGAAAAGATGGAACACCCTACCCCACAACTTGCAGATCAGAGAATACCATTCCCCCATGAGGTTGAAGGAGACATTGAAAAGAGTGTCAGTGTACAAGCACTCCATGCAAAGGCCAAAGGTCAACTCGATTGGCCTCAAACTGAGTCCTCCACTCATATTAGGCATGTCGGAAGGCCAAAGAGAAGAAGAAGAGAAGGAGCAGTGGAAGGACAAAGACAGAAAGGTAGGATTTTATGGAGAACATGAGTAGACCATTTCAGAAGCCTGGAATGCTAGGGAGGCCACCAGGGCCATGAAAGACCAAGAGATTGACTAGGTTGCTCAGAGGATGAGCAACACCTTCAGTAGGGGGGTGATGATGGGCCTCACAAATGGGTAATTATATGGGCTCTTTTTACCTCCTAACCTAGTCAAATCAACCATTCTCTTAGCTTGTTGTATGATTTTTTGATTATATTTATGATTATAGGGTGAGTTGAGTTAGTTATTATGCCATGTGGTCTAACATGTATTTAATGCAGATTATTGATGGATTTCAAGGTCAAATTCAAGGATCTAGTGGTCAAACTGCAGCAATAACTCGAAGTAGACAGAAGAGAGGACTTATAGGAGGGAATCCCCCTCATTTATTGCTCCTCACTTCGAATTCCCCTTCATTCAGCTCGGAGTACAAGTAGCAGAATCATGCACTAGAAGGTAGTCGAGAAAGTGGAAGATGATTGATAGTTATCTTGAGTTTTGGGAGCCAAGCCTCCCTAATTTTAAGGAAGTTGTTGGTAGCTTTAGATGTATAAGTAGAGAGGCCTAGGGCCTCACTAGGGTCAAATTTTTCTTGCTTGTGTAAACTCTACTGAAATTTCGAGCTTACTATTTTATGACAGTTTTATGTAATCTTGCCATTTTTTGATAATGAAGATGGAATCCTTTTTGAGCTAGTATTGAGTTACCTTAGAGGGCTGAAGCTCTTGGGTTAGGGCCCAATCCAAGAAGCCAAGATTCTCTTTACTTGTATTTGTATGCTTTACTTCAATTTGTAGATTAGTTCGCTGTTAGATGTATTTCTCTTATGGTTAAGAATAGGTTGCTTTTGATGATTTAGTAGCTTGCTTCAATTTGTGCTTTTGGTAGCAGGTTAAGCAGTGATCTGAGAAGATTCAAAAGGCTAGAAATAGTGCCTTGGCCTCTCTTCCTCCCTCTACGATCATGATTTGAGGTAAAGACTCTCTTGCTGCCCCAAAAACACAGATTTTCCTCATTCCTAGGACTTCTAGTGTTTGCAACTCTCTAGTAGGTTGATAGTCCAGTTTTGCTTTTCTTTAGATATTCTTTATCATGTTCACTTCATGATTTGTAATAGTCCTTTTGCATGCTTTCCTTTCTTAAAACATTTCCCAGCATTTCCTTCTATACATCATAGTTTAGGCCATTTTAATGCAATACTCTGTTTTTCCTAGGATGCACTCATTTCATTGGTTGCTTGATTGTCTTGTTTGACTGTCAGTTTATATGCAAAAAATCTCTTCCAGTAGTAGGCCAGCTTACCAGCAATCACACCCTCCATCTGATCCATGCCCTATAGGTCTCCCAAACCTCACCTCAATTCTACCCTAGTTTCCTTCATTTTTCATAGAACTTCTTCCTCTCTTCTTGAGCAAACCCAATCACCTTTCTTTCTCCTGATGATTCATGGTAGAACTTAGGCATCCTAAAACCTCATTCCAACCTTCATCCTCCTTTTCCACCCACACTCAGACCCTCAAAACAACGAAAATTTCTCTCGGCCTCCTCCTGGAGGCCTCCTGTAGTTTCCCTGTTTTCCTGCTGTAGTTTTCTTGTGTCCTCCTGTAGTTTTTCCTATAGGCTTTCTTGTGAAGGCCGGGTGTGGGAAAAACCTCCGGAAGTCCACCTAGGACCTCCTAGGACCCATCCACACCATCCTACATCCTCCCAAGCTCCAAAACCGCCCTCTAACGCCACCTGTTCGCTGCCACACTCACACACCGCCATACTGACATTAAACCCTTAAACAAATAGATACCATGTGTTGGGTGTGGCTTTTTACCTATTTTCTACAAATTCTTTCCCCTGTTTTGACCTTTTTTTCCTCCAAGCCTGTGCCCTTATATGACCAAACTCTCTGTTTTCTTACCTTTTTAATCCATTTTACTGTCATGTTACTTTGTTGTATTTTACTGAATAATACGAGGCTTTATTCCTTTTTGTGGCTAATAGGGAGAGCATTGGAGGAGTATTTTGGGAAGTTCATCTTTTTCAGGTGTTGGCTCATGCTAATGAAGCTATGAAGTAGACAGACATCAAGGATTAACTGCAGGAAAGGGTAGAATGGTTCGCTATTACAGCCTAAGTGTTGTTATAGACTGCTGCTATATACTAGGTGTTGTTACAGGTTGCTGTTGTTATAGGTTGCTACTGTTACAAAATTTTGTTACACATTGGATGTTGTTATAGGTTGTTGTTACACATCAAATGTTGTTACATCTCACGTGGATCTGCCGACACACCAACAATGTTGTCGTGAGTTATTCCACGTCATCCCGAACCACCAATTGCTTAATGTTGTTGCACCGAAGCTGGAAATGTGGGGACTATTCCATATAATAGCTATCGGCAGTAGGATTGTTTCTTTTTGAAGCAACAAGACTCAAGTAGTTGCAACCAATGTATATTTATTTAGTAACAAGTTGTAACTTCTTTATTTTTGATTAGCATGAGAATCGAGAGATTCTCATGACTGATCTGCTTTCTATTTTTTGGGTTGTAATAATTATAAAAGACTCGACTTCTTATGTATTAGCAGATGGCATATAGAAGAGTACCGTTACTCTGTTTCTATAATCATGAACTTATTCAATATCAATTTGCACGGTGATGCTATTACTTTCCAACTGATTCGTTAATCACTTTTTGTGTTCTTCCTATGCCCTCCTGAGGAGGAAGGGCCTTCCTCTTTGGCAAGGATTGCAGTGATTAGGTAGTGTACATTTTAGTTTAGTTAATTGATTTATGGTTTCTTGTTGTTGTTGTACAAATCGTGGATTTCATTTGCTGTTGTTTCTATTTATCTTATGCTGTTACACAGTGTTAATCAACAGAGTAATAGTAACGAGCTGGAATAGATGTTAGTTCTTATGTGGCATGCCTTTACTTCTCATTTAATTCTATAGAGTGTTTTTGTATCTACACGTATGGTTTGATTTAGCAATTTAGATCAGCGACATATTTTACAGTTTTTCTACATTTTCTTATGCTTGGCTGGAGTGTATCGGCACAGACAGTGTGAACTCCATTGAAATAGCAAGACCTACCCTGGGGTGACAATTAATGTTGTAGTATGATTCAATTAAGGTTGATTAAAACAACACTACATTTTGGCGCCGTTGTCGGGGATGGAAAGTTGACGATACAATCAACCAAGTTTTTTGTTTGATATAGGGTGCTCCTAGTCCACAATTGTTGGGAAGTAAGACGAGAGGTAAGAACCTGCACATCGCTCTAACATACATGGGCAGGCTCACCATTGTGATCACTAGGACACTTAGGACATTTTGATGCTTTGATTAGGGTGTCTTTAGCTCTTCAGTCGCTCAGCGGTAAGACGAGAGGTAAGAACCTTCACATCGCTCTAACATACCTAGACTGGCTCACCACTATCGAATACTGAGGCACTTAGAGTGTGATTTAATACACATAGGGTCAATGTGTGCATTTGTAGGACTTATAGAGACATTGAAATCACCCCCACTCTAATAAGTCATAGGAACAGCATGTCGTGAAAAGGAAACGAAGGGTGAAGATTTGGGAAGGAAGAAATTTATCCAACAATTAATCTCCAAGGTGGAAAAAGAACAGTCTAGCTCTCAAAGGAATGCAAGGAAAACAGGGCCACAGAAGGCTGTTACTCCCATAGAGAAAGCAGAAACCTCCAATCCCTCCATGTTGGGACCGTATCGTTCTAATGCTAGCACTCATACCACCCAAGATCAAGGATTTGATTTATGAGCAAGAAGGGAAAGTTAGTAGCCAGAATTTGAGGACCGTGGGTCAAGGGGAAATTGAGGGGGGACATTGGAAACCTGAGATAGAAAAGCACCTGTTGATTTATCAATATCCAAATACAGGTAGTGCGGTGAAACAACCAACCCCAGTGGTATCTGAGGCATTAATCACGTCTACATGATCATGACAAACACAACTTGAAGAACGTCTACTACAAGAAGGGTTAGAAGAATTCATCATGGGAGACAACAATGATAACAATGCTAAAATAGATACCACTACCACCACCTTTGAGTTCCCAATTGGGAATATTGGAGGTGAAGCTCCTATGAAAAACATTCCTCTATCATCCTTACCATCCTTTCAGGGGATGACTGTGGAAGATCCAGATACATTTTTGTTTGATTTTGATGTTCTATGTAGAATTTATGATTATACAACATATGCTGAGAAGCTAAAGCTATTTCTTGCTACCTTAAAAGGAGAAGCCTTGAGATGGTTCATGGGATTAGGTCCCGCTTCCATTTCAACGTGGAATGCTATGAAGGAGACGTTCTTGTCAAAGTACCAAGACTATTGTAGGACCAGGGACCTAAGGGAAGAGATATTTAGAATGACACAGAAGGAGGAAGAAAGTGTGGAAGATTATGGGAATGGTTCCACTACAATATGCAGAGGTCTAAACACAGTGATTTAGACCCAAAAATCTTGAAGACCATATTTATCAGACGAATGAGTGATGATTGCCTTGACACCCTAAACCTATTAGGAAAAGGAGATATATCACAAGAACCATTTGTTGAAATTATAAAGCTTTGCCTACGATGCTCCCGAGGATTGTCTAAAGGAAGAAGTACAATTCGGGATGCTTCTGTTCGCATACAAAAATCTGCAGGCAGAGGAGTAACTAGAGTGGAGATCGGAAATTTGTTCTAAAATTTTCAAGACCGATATCCTCAGTACTCTCTCGGCCGAGATAACAACAGCACAGATCAAAAAGACACAAGCAGAAGCTGATACACCCCTGGTCATGTTCTATCCAACTTTTCAGAAGAAACATCCTCATAGGGAATGCGAATTGAATAGCATTAGCCTGTGTAACATCTGCGAGCTGGAGCATTCGACAGAGAAGTGTCCAGAGTTGCCTAGACTAAAGGCAATACTCAGAGAATCAAGTGAAGAGGTGCATTCCTCTTACTTCATCGCACCAAGGAGGCCATGTCAACCGCGACCTCCAGGTATGTCTCACGACTTTTCCTTTTTCAATTCATGGAACAATGCATATAATAAGTAACCATATCCATGGCAATACTCTGCCCCTCCGTCAGCTCAGTTCCCTCCACCCTGGAACCAATGGTCTCCATCTCCTCCTGTTCAATATCCTCAATCCCAACCATACCCTTGGAAACAAAACTGGACAGGAAATTCCCAGAATTCGGCTCTGCCTGCACCACCCATGCACCAACAGCTACAGTTACCTCCTTTCCAAGCTCCTACTCCTCCATCATCTGTGTGACCCAAACTACCTATGCAACCTAACCTAAACCTAAACAATAAAGTAACTCAGGGCATATAGGCTCCTACAACCTTCCAGACCTACTATATTACCCTCGTGGAACTTAATGAAATACAATTGTGATAGGGCATGGTAATTAACCCCAGTCACTCCCCTATCATTATAGAGGTGGACTGTGAACCATCCAGAGGAGAAGCCGGAGGCTCTGAGGCAGCTACTGCGCCTACAACAATTGATAAAGAGGAATTTGTTACATCTGTAACAGTCGACCCGCGAAGAATTGTTACATATGTAACAACTAATTTAGGGAAGGCTGATACACCCGTAAAAGTAGATTCAACTGTTGTTACACAAGATGCCCATACCCTTAGAGATTGGCCGAACCTAGGATGACTTCACATCCTGAATCTAATTTCCTTAGGGAGTTACAAAATTTTTATGTACGAATTCCTTTGCTGCAAGCCCTTAAAGAAGTACCCATCTATGCCAAGATAGTTAGAGATTTGTGCATCAAGAAGCCTAGGAGGAAGCCTAAAGACCCTTCCACCATACATGTGATGGGAAAGTTATCCGAATTAATGTCTCCTCAGCCTCTCCTTACTAAGTACCATGATCCAGGAAATCCCACAGTCACCGTCTACATTAATGATCAACCCATAACCAATGCATTGATTGATCTTGGGGCCACCATTAATATAATGACGAAATATCTCTTTATCGTTCTCAGGCTACAAGGACTGAGACACACTCCTAGTGTGTTGGAATTGGCAGACAAGTCCCATGTTAAACCCGAGGGGATGTTAGCAGATATAGTGATTATGATAGCTTCTTGGAGATACCCGGATTATTTCCTTATTCTACAACCCAAATCCAATTTTGGGGGGCATCCTTTGATCTTACGCAGACCTTGGATGGCCACTGCAGACACATTCATAGGCTGCACGACGGGATCCATGGTGATCTCAGATGGCCTGGCAACCCAGAACCTTAATCTTTATTCCCCAAAACCAAATGTGGATGTGTACAACCCTTGGTGGGATGAGTTTGAGCCTGAGTCAGATCTTTCCCTGCCACTCCTCACTCTGGGGAAAGCCCAGTATTTCAAAGACAAGACAGAATATGATGTTATTAATGGTTTTATTAGTAATTCACTTCCTGTTGCTTCTGTTAAAAATGTAAATGAGGAGGAAGAGGTGGAAGATATAGATTTTGAACAAATGAGAACTACAAATATCGCTAGCAGCCCAATTAAGATTGAATCTGGAAATTGTTTGAATATTAATCCCAATTTGACTACTGAACAGAATCAATAGTTGTTACAGCTGTTACACAAGTATAAAAAGGAATTTGCATGGGATTATATGGATATGAAATGGATCCACCCTAACCTATGCACTCACCATATTTATTTGAAGGATGGTTGCAAACTAGTCAGACAACCACATCACTGCATGAACCCTGCACTAAAGGAAGTGGTGAAAGAAGAACTACAAGAACTCCTGAGTGCTAATTTTATTTATCCAATATCTGACAGTTAGTGGGTGTCACCGCTTGTCATCATTCCTAAGAAGAATGGCAAGTGGAGAGTCTATGTTGATTATAGAGAAGTCAACAAGGTCACTCAGAAGGACCATTTTCCATTACCATTTATAGATCAAGTCCTTGATAATCTCTCCGGAAAGAAATACTTTTCATTTTTGGATGGATTTAGTGGCTACAATTAGATACAAATTGCCCCAGAAGACCAGGATAAAACGACATTTACTTGTCCTTTGGGAACCTACGCATACAGAGTGCTACCTTTTGGGCTCTATAATGCACCAGCAACCTTTCAAAGGGCGATACTAGGAATTTTTTCTGACTTATTGAATGACTGTCTGGAAATCTTCATGGACGATTTCACACCTTATGGAGATGCTTTTGAAACAACATCAGTCAATCTGGAAAATGTGTTAGAGCGATGTGTACAAACTATTGTTGCCTTGCGATGTGTACACCATCAATAAATTCTAACATTACATCACCGAATATCAAGTATTTGTACACACTGACCATTATTCCATTTGTTTTTTAATGAATAAGCCAATTACAAATGGTAGGATTACACATTGGTTATTTTTGTTACAAGAATTTGATATCACTATTGTAGGTAAGCTTGGAAAAGACAATGTAGTAGTTGACTTTCTTTCTAGGCTAACTGTTGATGACAGTTGCACTCCTACTGAAGATTATTTCCCTGATGAATATCTTTTTGCTATTTCTACTTACTCATCTTGGTATGCAGATATAGCCAATTATCTTGCTACAGGGAAGTTTCCCCAATATTTATCCTCCAAGGAGAAAAAGAAAATAATAACACAAAGTGCTACATATACCTGGATAGATGGGAACCTCTATCACACTGGACCTGATTTCCAGATCAAACAATGTGTTAGAGAGGACGAGGTCTTTCATATCCTCAAATCCTGCCATGAGGAACCTTGCGGGGGACACTTCACAGACAAACGAACAAGATACAAAGTCCTTTCAACAAGGTATTACTAGCTAACAATATTTCAGGATGCCAATAAGTTTGTGAAGGGATGTGATAGTTGTCAAAGGATGGGCCAACCACTGTGATCAGATGAGATGCTATTACAGCTCCAGATCATCATAGAACCTTTTGAGAAGTGTGCTCTAGATTTTGTAGGATCAATCAATCCTTCATCTAGATAGAGATCCTACATCTTGGTCTGTACTAACTATGTCACAAAATGGGTTGAGGCGAAGGTACTAACCAGAGCCATAGAGCAGGCTGTCTCAGACTTTCTGTTTGAAGACATCTTCATCCAGTTTGGCATACCTAGAGAGATAGTCACATGCGAAGTACCGTAGTTCACGTCTCATAAGATCCAGGAGTTAGTTGAAAAATATAAAATCCATCATAGAATCACAATGCCTTACCATCCACAAGAAAATGGATAGGTAGAAAGCACTAATAAAGTCATTAAGGGAATCCTTACTAAGACTGTGGCCAGTGATCGAAGAAATTGGGCTGACAAACCTGCAGAAGTGTTGTGGGCATATAGGACTACATGGAGGAACACCATTGGATTTTCACCATATGAACTTGTGTATGACAATAACCATTTATTCCCCATTGAATTTGAAATCAAAACACTAAGGACAACATTGCAGGTCAATTTGGATTTGGCTACAGCACAAAGGCAGAGATTGAACCAACTCAATGTATTGGAGGAGAAATGGTTGGTTGCTATCCAACAAACATATAATATCCAACAGCAGAGAGCTAAGTGGCACAACAGATTTATAAAGAAGAAGTAGTTCTAGAAAGGATATTGGGCTCTCTTATACGACTCAAGGTTTAAAGACTTCAAGGGTAAGCTTTGCACCAGATGGCTAGGTCCTTATGAGGTAGATCCAGTCTTTGACAATGGGACTATAAATTCGGTAACCATTGACAATGCAAGGACATCATTACTTGAAAACGGGCACCGTCTTTGGTTGTATCACAAACCTACCTCGAAGGATTCATTTGTCAACATCGTCACAAATTCGAATGTACAAATTATAGGAACAGGGGAAAGTCCCCCTGTGCTACAAAATTTTTAATTTTTCCAATAAGTGTAACAGTTGAAAACCACTTGGTGGCGGCTGTTACGCAGCAAATAATAATAATAACAACAACAACAACAACAACAACAATAATAAAAATAATCTGGCTATGAAAACCTTTCTCAGGCACAGACAGACACTTTTGTAGTAGTTGAAAACCACCTGATGGCAACTGTTAACCCTCTGTAACAACATTTGTTATTCCAAAGTATATCATGTGATAAGTTTTGTTACACGATCTTTTGTTCTTTATCTTTTTTAAGAAAATTAAATTAATATATATCAGTCGTCTTGACTGTTATACCTGTAGTAGCCGACGAATTTACAGGAATAAAATGAGATATTCTATTGTAATAAAGAGAAAAAAACATCACCGTGAGCCTCGTCATCAAATTTAAGTTCACACATCTCGTTGCCCATTACTTCGTCCCACCTCAACCAGGTACGTCATTAAAAAGGTAATATTGAATTCATTTTATTTTGTAATTATGGAAACTTAACATGACTATTGACGGCCGATGGCTGTTATCATAATTAAGCTAGTGGGGAACGAATCACATCACGGCATGACCATCGCATGATTTGTAATTATTTGAAAAATCCATCAATTAAGGCATGTGACCCGGTAGTTGTCATTATTTAATGCCGAATCATACCGAAAAGGGTAAGGGCACCATTGACGAGACCTCCCCATGAGTCACCATTAAGGAAAAATTCATTGAGCAATACGAACCATGCGTGCCAAAAGTTAATCCAAAATATTCACCTATGTCACGCTGCTACCCTACCATTTACCCCTGCTGGAAGCACTGAATCCCCATTCAGAGTGTTCGGAGAGGAGGAATATAGCAGTACAGTCTGAAATAGTTAGAGTGTGTGCTGGAGGGAAGGATAAGCAGGTGAAATAACATTGAATTGCATAGGCAATGGGAGGAGCAATAATACAGCACGAGCCAGGGTGTATAGAAGCCCTAGAAGGTTACCCTAGAGCATGCTAGGTTTTCAAAGATGTAGGCTCGTTTGAATTCTTCCAGAGATTGGAAGTATCGGATAATGGTGCAGCCATGGAATTCACAAAGAACCTGGAAAGAAACTAGACGGAAGTCAGAGGATTTAAATTGGAGGTCACGGAAGAAGTTATCGCCAGAGTAACAGGATTGTCAGCAGAAGGGAAGAGATGGTTTACTAGGAAGGTTAATGACCCCTCACTGAAAGGGGATTTTCTTCAAGAAAGCGAGTCGTTGGTTAAGAAAGGTAGGGGAATTGATAGGCTGTCACTCCCCTAGCCATGGGTGGATGTTTCTCTCTTCCTCATTAAGTAAATTACTTGTGAGGGAAGGGCAACAATTGTGTTTAATTACCATTTCCCATTGTTGAACCATCTCCGCCATCAGCAGCTGATCAGCCTTCCTTATTTCTTGCTGGGCAATATTAGGCACATGGATACAGCTATGAAAATGGCTACACATCCAGAAAAGTGTGTTACGAACCATGGCCTTATTAAACTCATTGTGCTAGATGCCTTGAGCCAACATGGAAAGAATTTGGAAGATTTCATGCAGAAAAGGGCTAGGACTACTCATAGAAGGAAAACAAAGACGGCTGGGTGTTATAGACATTTTTGTGCCTTACAGCATTGAGCATGAAATGTCCATAATCTAAGGGATCCAAAGTCCCTAAACATGTTGTTCCTACCCCTAGAGGAACAAGGCCAACTAACCACAGCAATTCACAGAAGTTCTCCACCTGAAACTGCTCAAAAACAAGTCAATTCAGGATCATGTCAACTGCTCCACTGAGAATCTGCGCTGAATGTCAACTGCTCCACTGTCTACCTGCGTTGAATGTCAACTCCAACAAAGGCTACCTGCGCTGAGCGAGTTTGGACAAGTGGCAGGCTCATTCTTCAATGTGTCAATGCCCAGGAAGCTTCTAAAATGACACTTGTATCAGGGAATTCGACTGGTGATGAGTAAGAGGTTCCAAATCTCCAAGTGGAAGCAAGAACCTCCAAGTGGACTCAAGAACTGAAGAGGGAGAGGACACTAGTCAGTTTCATACCAGCCTCAAGCTGACTCATCCTCTCTCCAAAACTCCTATATATAGATCTCTCCTCCATGAGATCAAGGAGGCTGGAATATGGTATTTGCAAAGAATTGCTGTTGGTTTGAGATTAGAGCTATTGGGTGATTTGCTTTCAAGGAGGTGAAGAGGAGATTCCTTTCTACTGGGAAGGTGATGCTGGATTGGGCCTCATATGGTTGTATCACTTCCTGAACTTTACTTCTTCATCAATAAAGCCATTTGAGTTTCTTCTATATGCATGTATCTCAATGATGTTTTGTTTTACTTGCATATTTAGTTTATTCTAATCCTTAAACTAGTTATGAATGTATGTTTCTTGTAGTTTCCCTCTCTTGCCATTTTGCAGGAACTTGGTGTAGCTGGGCCAGTGAAGGAGCAAGCAGCGGGGAGCAAGCAGAAGGAGTGAGATTGGATCAGCAAACTAGCGGAAGACATCGGTTGGTTACATCCTTCTCCTCTATTTACATTTCATAAGGAAGAATACTTAGATAGTTTTGTCTTCTTTGTTGCTGAGGTACTATCACCCTTAGAGTGGGATAGGGGCATTCCGTATTGGATACTTTTCCCTACAACAAACTGGCGACTCCGCTGGGGATCGTATCTTGTTGGTTTAGTTGTGTTTTTGCTATTCATTTCATAAACTTATAGAGTGCCGAATCGAACTGCATTTGTCTCTATCAAATGCAAAGTAGAGAGCAGCTACTCTTGTCCATGCACTGGGCTTGTTTATGATTTGAAAAGCTGATCCACAAGTGCTCTAACAGCTCTTAGTGATAGATCTTCATCCTCCTTTGAATCATCCTTTAGATTATACCTGATTGATAGCTTTGATTTGGCCAAAAACTGTTGATTTTTGAGCAATTTGTGACCCAGAACCCAGGAGGGACGAGAGTTTCTCCTTCAGCGCAACTACTGTGAAGGCAGTCTGCATTTCAACGCAGGTCCCGTGAAGGCTACCTGCGCTGAATTTCAAACTCACAGTGTTGAGGTTGCGCTGAACCAGTTTGGCCTTGTGCAGCTGGGGTTCTCTGCTTTCTGTTGCCCTGTTTTGATCTCTGTTTTTGCAGCCTGTTATCAGTCAGTGTTCTTATCTGAAACCATCTTTCTTTGCCTCAATTCTGCCCCGATTGTATAAAGAAACTGTATTTGTTCTTTGTGTATTTCTTACATCATTTGCAGTTTCCCATTACAAAAGTAAACTAGTCTTACTGTGACCTTTAGATCTAGACCTGTCATAAGTGTCGTTTTGATCTTAGGAGTGAATTTATTTGTTGTTCACAGTTGATTTAGCTTTTACTTCCGTCGTTTGGTTTGAATTTATGCATTTCTAGTGTCGAAACAAGTAAATCATAAGGTGTCTTTTGATTTTGGACAAAAAACTTGTTTGTATGTTCACTTGAAATCGAATTCAAAGTTGTACAACAGCTTTCTTTATATAAACATCAATATTAAGAAAGAGAAAAGAAATACCTGCATTGTGCATTTGCATTTTGACAGCTTGCATGTTGATTTAGGGAAAAGTGCATTAGTGTGTGCTCTATGCTCTGTGTGAAAAGATGATGTCTTTCTTTTCCCTCAGTAGTTAGGATTTTCATATGTTGAAAAGATAGAAAAAGCTTGCTTATCATCTTTAGACTGCATTTAGGAGTTGTACCATACATCTCGTGGTGATCCATAAAGGCAAACTTCTAAACAAGATCAACCTAAAATAAATTGAATGAACATAACAATGCTTTGAAACATAACGCAAACATAGAGGCCCAGGCTAGAGACATGTTCCGGCGTCGTTAAACGTGATATCTTACCATTGAGTGGTTAGGTGATTCCTCCATGGTGAAGCGATAAGTATCAATACGGACTTGTGCTCCCACGTACCGTCACATATATATTGGGAGACCCCTATAGGAATAAAGCCTTTATCCATAGGAAGCCGTGTCGGCCGCCCTACTGATCGCAATGCAGTGAACACAGCATTCACGAAGATCGACCGCCCGTACCTTAAAACGTATTCTGCGGTTTTGCGAAAAGTTTGGCACACCCTCTGCCTAGAACTCCAGACTAGTTCCTTTTGGCCTTTTTCAAACTCTATAACATAAAAAGTCCATCCGAGCATTTGTCACTTCGGGCTCGTTAAAACATCGAAGGAGACTAGAGTCATCTTTAGTTTTTTCTCGACTCTTTAAAAGTGAAAAAGCAAGTTGTGTCTAAAAATGTCTAAAAAGTTCATTCAATTCGGAAACACATTTTCCCCTTTTGTATTTTGGTTGATCGAGTAATCCGCAATCGTGGAAGAAAGTCAATTGAAACCCCGTCGTTCGCGGAGGCTTACGAGTCAACCGTCTTTGTCTTCGGAATCGAAAGTAGTACGGACAAAGCAAACTCGTTTAACCGGTTCAAAATCTCCTATCAAAGTTAGAACAAGTGTTCCGACAACATCTGAGATTCCGGTTACTCCAAGCATTTCTGGAAACCCTGCCTCTATTGAAGAAGTTCAACAGTTACAGAGGAACAGTGACACTGATCCTAGTCTAAGAGCAAATACTTGCGTTACTGAACCAGTTTCATCTGCGATCGGTTCAGAGAGTCTTGCTCCTCAAACAACTGTCGCTGTCGAATCACCCCCTTCTTCGGCACCAGAAATATTTTACGGACCTGACGGTCTTCCTCTTCCACCTGGTCTGATTGCGATAGAGGAAATTGTAGAAGATCCGCAAGCAAGTACTCCAACCCATTTTGGAGTCGGGGTCACTCTATTTCCTTCGACATCAGAAGTTAGTCTATCACCAGTGGAAGTTCCTGTAGAATCGCTAGGCAATCTATTGGATAGACTCAAAATGTCTGAACAACCGTCGACATCTAGGACTGTGTCGAATGATACAGCGATAGCAGAACTTCCTGCCGTCACTCCGACAATGTTCGCCGGCATACCATCTGTCCCAACTAGCTCTCAACAGCTGGAAGGAGCCCCTTCAGGGGCCATGACGACAGTATGGTCCGTTCCTGTTTGTTCTTCCGGGATAATACCCGGCAACTCTTATGTTGGAACTCAACAAATTGATCCGTTTGGAGGTCAATTTGGGCAATCCGGTTCTCAAGGGTTAACAATCCCTTTCAGTGTAGGATCGCCACCGTATGGGGGGCAGTATGCCCTTTCATTACCCCCTCCGGGAGGTTACCCATACGGGAGTTCACAACAGTATTCAGGTTATACTGGAGTTACGACAAGTGGTTGGGTACCTATGTTACCCCAGCAACCAAGAGTTGTGTATTCTATGCAACAATGTGTACCTATGTCGAACATCCCTACGACACCAGCTATTGTAACGGTGTCACAAGTTCAAACGATGCCTGTTGTATGTCAACCTCAAATTTCTCAGGTTGTGATGCAACAGCCCCTTGACCCTGTGACACAACCACAATCGCCAACTGGTGGGGCGACACAGGTCCAAACGGGTACAATTACCCCACATCTTGGTCCGCCGGTTAGTATAGCACAACAGAACATGGCTTCACAACCATGGCTGGTGCAATACCAACAACCACAATTCCAGCAAGTGTACCAAGGTTCTGAGCAGCAGATCTTTGCGAACAGTGGACAACCGTATATTCAAAACGGTCAAAATCAACCACTTTATAGTGGTCAAGTCCACCAACCGTATCAGTCATACCAACATCAATTACATTATGCTGGTATGCAAAGGCCAACTGCTCAGGCGATTCCGTCATACCCTGGGTATGCTTCACCTAACTTGAGTCAACAGTTACCATTCGTGGCAACTTTAGAGTTACCCGATTTACACCGGTTGACAAACGATCCGATTGCTTATGCCCCTTGGTGGCCAGTGATTCCTCACAAACTTCCATCGGACATTCCTAAATTTAACGGAAATCCAGGTGAAGACCCGTCGAATCACGTGATGACATTTCATCTATGGTGTTCATCAAACACCCTAAACGATGATTCGATAAGGCTTCGCCTTTTTCAGAGGACGTTAATGGGTCCAGCGGCAAAATGGTATATTGAATTACCTAGAGCCTCTTTCGACAATTTTAGCTCCTTAGCCACGACTTTCTTAACCCATTTTCAATTACTGATAAGGTATGAAACGGGAACCGAAATCTTAACCAACTTCAAACAGACAACAGCTACTCACATATCTGATCATATACATGAGTGGCGTCGTCGTCGTAGGATGGTGAAAACGTACGTTCCCGATCAGCTATTAGCTGAATGGTTTATAAAGTCGTTACTTCTGGCCATAACGGAAGATGTGGCCAAGGGGGGAGTCGTAACAGAGGAGCAAGTCATCGCTCGTGCTCAATATCTAGACTTAGTATACACTCAGTTTGGCACGCTCTACGACAAAATACCTGACGCCCCTAGATCGGAATTTTCAATTCCTCCTCCTCCTAAATCAACTAGTGACTCTCATGCCGGCGATGGTGTGATTGGCACGACAAACGTGAAATCGACAAAGGCTTCGCCTAAGAAAGCCCGTAAGAATTCAAATCAAAATGCAAAAGAAGACATTCTTGCTTCGGAAGTAAATGCCATATCGGCAGATAAAGGCAAAGAAACCAATCAACCAGGAAGCAAGAAGAAGCAAAACAAAGGGAAGAAGAAGAAACAGGGTGAGTCATCCCCTGAGAAAACTTCTTCAAACCCTCCTGGAAAAGGGAAACAAAAAATTCCTTGTCAGATATGCGACGAGGAGGATCATCGAACAATAGATTGTCCGTTAAAAGCAGAGCTTAAAAGATTCTTTAAGAGTTCCAAAACCTCGGCTGTGTTAACTGATCCGTTTCCAAATCCAGGTCAAAATCTGGTTGATAGTGGAAATGCTTCCCCGTCGCAAGTGCTAATGTTGTCGATCTCCAAGCAACAAAATGATGCTTTGATTTCAACAAGGAACAAAGATTACGGGAATCCGCAACCATCGAACGACAAAGGTAAAGATCAACCAAGTAGTTCGACGACAACTTCGACATAAGTTGTACCACCAATAACTCCTGAATCAACGATTAAACCGCCCAAGGGAGTAGTACACAAGTCGACATTTAATCCTCGCGCCAGAGCAGCGCAGAATTATAACATAGTGGAAGATTTGGCCCAATCGCCATCCGCTATGTCGACTCTTGAAGTACTGCAAAATTGTCCATCCCAAAGGCAGGCTTTGTTATCAGCTATTGGTGGGGTTGATCCTAAGGATTCCAATCTGGTATCCTTTGACCACAAAGGATATGATCCTCAGTTACCAGCTCAACTAGCTTTCCTTATTCAAGTGAAATCCCTCAACAAAACTGTTCACCGAACAATTATTGATGAGGGGGCATTGACATGTATCATGTCGATGAGTTGCTGGAAAACCTTAGGATCACCAACCTTTTCGTGATCTTCGACAACACTCAAAGAATTCGACAGAAGAACGTACACCCCGTACGGTATCTTAAATAACTTGAAAGTTGAACTAGGGGGAAAAACAGTAGAAGTTGATGTTGAAGTAATCGACGGAAACCTCGATTACAACATCCTACTGGGAAGACCCTGGATATATGCCATGGCTGCAGTTGTGTCGACCTACTTCAGGAAGATTTCATTTACCTTTCAAGGAGGAATTACAGTCGTCGACCAACAAACTTTCCTCCCTGACAGTTCACAAGTTATGGGAAGCATTCCAATGATCCATGGAAGCAATCATTCGCTTCAAAATATTGGAGTAGGTCTCCTAAAAGACCCTGCCTTAATGGGTACTTTTTCCCTACCGCCTCCGAGTAATCTGGCGGAAGTGGCCACAGTGGAAACCTACAAAACGAAATCTTCTATATCTAATGGATTCGGAAGATTCCTAAACATTTTGTCAGCATGGATCATCGCCCTAAT
Organism: Pinus tabuliformis; assembly: GCA_031772625.1. Classification (NCBI taxonomy): domain Eukaryota; kingdom Viridiplantae; phylum Streptophyta; class Pinopsida; order Pinales; family Pinaceae; genus Pinus; species Pinus tabuliformis. The sequence goes on from CM062811.1 coordinate 815,061,665, forward strand.
AGAAATACTGTAAATACAGTGGGCTCCGAGGACGGTTCTTATCTCATGTCAACCTCGTTAAAAAAATGAAACAAGGAGTCATGAGGATAGTTCTTTTACTGTGTCAACCTCATTAAAAAATGAAACAAATCCCCTTTTCGAGTCTCAAAGGTAAACCTTCATTCCAACCACCGAGTTGAATGCAATGAAGCTTGGGGGGCATGCACCTCGATTTGCGTTATTATGCTGGGGGCATGCAAACTTAAAGAGCAGTTTTAGCACACAGTTCATGCTCGTTAAAAGACCCTGACAGTTCACAAGTTATGGGAAGCATTCCAATGATCCATGGAAGCAATCATTCGCTTCAAAATATTGGAGTAGGTCTCCTAAAAGACCCTGCCTTAATGGGTACTTTTTCCCTACCGCCTCCGAGTAATCTGGCGGAAGTGGCCACAGTGGAAACCTACAAAACGAAATCTTCTATATCTAATGGATTCGGAAGATTCCTAAACATTTTGTCAGCATGGATCATCGCCCTAATAGAAATACTGTAAATACAGTGGGCTCCGAGGACGGTTCTTATCTCATGTCAACCTTGTTAAAAAAATGAAACAAGGAGTCATGAGGATAGTTCTTTTACTGTGTCAACCTCATTAAAAAATGAAACAAATCCCCTTTTCGAGTCTCAAAGGTAAACCTTCATTCCAACCACCGAGTTGAATGCAATGAAGCTTGGGGGGCATGCACCTCGATTTGCGTTATTATGCTGGGGGCATGCAAACTTAAAGAGCAGTTTTAGCACACAGTTCATGCTCGTTAAAAGACCCTGACAGTTCACAAGTTATGGGAAGCATTCCAATGATCCATGGAAGCAATCATTCGCTTCAAAATATTGGAGTAGGTCTCCTAAAAGACCCTGCCTTAATGGGTACTTTTTCCCTACCGCCTCCGAGTAATCTGGCGGAAGTGGCCACAGTGGAAACCTACAAAACGAAATCTTCTATATCTAATGGATTCGGAAGATTCCTAAACATTTTGTCAGCATGGATCATCGCCCTAATAGAAATACTGTAAATACAGTGGGCTCCGAGGACGGTTCTTATCTCATGTCAACCTTGTTAAAAAAATGAAACAAGGAGTCATGAGGATAGTTCTTTTACTGTGTCAACCTCATTAAAAAATGAAACAAATCCCCTTTTCGAGTCTCAAAGGTAAACCTTCATTCCAACCACCGAGTTGAATGCAATGAAGCTTGGGGGGCATGCACCTCGATTTGCGTTATTATGCTGGGGGCATGCAAACTTAAAGAGCAGTTTTAGCACACAGTTCATGCTCGTTAAAAAATAAACGCAAGATTCGAGCGGTTTTAGCACACAGTTCATGCTCGTTAAAAAATAAACGCAAGAACCGAGCAGTTTTAGCACATAGTTCATGCTCGTTAAAAAATAAACATAACATTGTGAGCAAGCTTTCCCCTAGAGTTCAAGCTCATCCAGAAAAAATGAACCGGTAAATAACCATTGTGATTGTAGATTCATCAGCCATTAAAAGCCTTGGTCGTGTTTGCACCGTCACCTCCACTTTTCATTTGGCCGATCATTCACCTCCATTTGATTGTTTACCCATTTTGAGGAACAGCTGCGAAGAGTGATTTCACCTAGCCATCCTTGTGACACTGCCGTGATTGGAAAATTCCAACCTGTACCTGGAATCAGCTGCTAACCCTGTTCATCACTCGTTCCTCAAAAGACGAGTCTTCTTTAAGCTCTTTTCAACTGACTCGTAAAATATGAAAAGATTGCCGAGTTTTGGCCTTCCAGCTCGTTAAAACAACCAGAAGTGCTATCCCTCCTCTAGATTTTAATCTTTTTGGACCTAAGGGATTATTGCACAAAAAGATCGAGCACTTGTGTGATTCAGCTCGTTAAAACTACCGAAAACTCATCCCTTCTGTATTGTTTTATACTTTTTCGGACTAAAGGGATTAGATGACGAAAAAGGAACTTTGGAGTCGACTTTATGTACCTTTTCAGACTCTCTAAAAATGAAAAGGACCGAGTTATCCTTGTCGTTAGACTCGTTAAAATCATTAAATAGCGACAAACTTGTCTTTAGACGAGAACGAGTTTCCCTATCGCTAGGCTCGTTAAAACATAGCGATGGGCTTGCCCGAAGGGCAAGTTATAGAACAAGAATATGTTATCCTCCTCAAGCTTGAAAAAAATAAAGAGGTACTGGTCAGCAATGACTGGGGAAAAATTGGGAGAAACTCAAAGAAAGCTTTGATGGTAGCAAGTCGCTCTTGAACATGACACATTTCCTCCATACCACAATCGGGTTGGGTTGTTTCATTCACCGGTCACATCACCATGGTCTCGCCATACCATCCATAATTGGGGTAATGCTACCGATCCATCGCATCAGTGTCGCCATATGTTGAAGAGAAGTCGTTCAGAAAGAGTCAACCGTGTCCCATCCACTGCCATACATTATCCTTCATCCTTTCATGACCGCCACCCTGAATCATATGTCACAGATCGTTTTCACCTCCATCAAAATCATTAGCTCCGTTCCGTGTCACTGATGTGGGAATCATGAAGGCCCTCCTTTGACAGATCGCTTCTTGTCGACATCAGCTCATTATCCAAGAAGTTGATCTAGGAACACCCACCTCAGTACTTTGAAGCTTGCATGCCTCAATGGCAAGTTTCTCACTTCCGACGACAGGTATACATCAATGACCTTCGACCAGGAGATTTTGCATGGTGTTCGACGCCAAGTCCTTTATTCACACCACGTGAATTGTACTGCAGTACCTTGAGGGTCATTGTCATTATTGGTGATTCCTCTCGCGCTTGTTAACGGTTTTCATCATTGACTGGTAATCAAGCGATGTCTTTCCATGTTCGACTTCAGAGCAATTCTCACATGGATCGACTTGTACTTAGAGTGAAGATCGAACGAGTTTGAAGACCCCGGATCTAGTTTCATCCATCCAGGCTGCGATATATATTCAGGAAAAATAAAGACATTTTGACATGTACATCATTGCAGCAGATGATCATCCTACTCAAAGGATGATAATTTCACCAAAATTATCAGTCTACCATCAAACGATCGTCTGTTCTATGTACAAAAATGAATTTATAAAGCTGAGCATGGGAATTCCCGCCTTAGCTAGATCATGAAAGCAGTATGAATCATAATGTATTGTATTGTATCTTATTACAGGTCTCCTCCCAGCGATTGGATGAACTTCGGATCCTCCTGGTAAAGCATTTCACCCGATAAACGGCCTCATACTTTAGGGGGCAACTGTTATAGACATTTTTGTGCCTTACAGCATTGAGCATGAAATGTCCATAATCTAAGGGATCCAAAGTCCCTAAACATGTTGTTCCTACCCCTAGAGGAACAAGGCCAACTAACCACAGCAATTCACAGAAGTTCTCCACCTGAAACTGCTCAAAAACAAGTCAATTCAGGATCATGTCAATTGCTCCACTGAGCATCTGCGCTGAATGTCAACTGCTCCACTGTCTACCTGCGTTTAATGTCAACTCCAACAAAGGCTACCTGCGCTGAGCGAGTTTGGACAAGTGGCAGGCTCATTCTTCAATGTGTCAATGCCCAGGAAGCTTCTAAAGTGACACTTGTATCAAGGAATTCGACTGGTCATGAGTAAGAGGTTCCAAATCTCCAAGTGGAAGCAAGAACCTCCAAGTGGACTCAAGAACTGAAGAGGGAGAGGACACTAGTCAGTTTCATACCAGCCTCAAGCTGACTCATCCTCTCTCCAAAACTCCTATATATAGATCTCTCCTCCATGAGATCAAGGAGGCTGGAATTTGGTATTTGCAAAGAATTGCTGTTGGTTTGAGATTAGAGCTATTGGGTGATTTGCTTTCAAGGAGGTGAAGAGGAGATTCCTTTCTGCTGGGAAGGTGATGTTGGATTGGGCCTCATATGGTTGTATCACTTCCTGAACTTTACTTCTTCATCAATAAAGCCATTTGAGTTTCTTCTATATTCATGTATCTCAATGATGTTTTGTTTTACTTGCATATTTAGTTTATTCTAATCCTTAAACTAGTTATGAATGTATGTTTCTTGTAGTTTCCTCTCTTGCCATTTTGCAGGAACTTGGTGTAGCTGGGCCAGTGAAGGAGCAAGCAGCGGGGAGCAAGCAGAAGGAGTGAGATTGGATCAGCAAACTAGCGGAAGACATCGGTTGGTTACATCCTTCTCCTCTATTTACATTTCATAAGGAAGAATACTTAGATAGTTTTGTCTTCTTTGTTGCTGAGGTACTATCACCCTTAGAGTGGGATAGGGGCATTCCGTATTGGATACTTTTCCCTACAACACTGGGTAAACTCCAGAGGTAACAAAGGAGAAACCCCAGTTCTCGACAGTGAGGGTCAGCAAGAAGTCGGTTGATAAACCGATTGGAGACAAAAGGCTGAAGCAGAGAATAAGGGTTAGCGGGCACCCAAAGTCCCCATCCATGTTAAGAAAGGACAAAGAAGAATTCGAGAAGAAGGACGGGGAGTAAGCTCAGCCAGAAAAACCTCCTTCACCTAGTAAGAGCGAAACCCAGTCTTTGTTGTCGAAAATTAGAATTTTAGAAAATGAAATTAAAGAACTGAGGGAATAGCTAGCAGTAGGAAAGGAAGATCCAAGAGCCTCAGCACTAGATACTTTGGCAGAGGCCATGGACAGGGCCAAAAGGGGAGAAATATTCAACACTCTGTGCGTAGCCTATGCTAAGAAGTTTGTGGAAGCCGGATTCAAATTCTGTGTAGCAGACACTACATCGAGGGGGATTCAAACTAAAAACTAGGAAGATGTTACACCAGAACCTGTCGAGGATGTTGCTGATACACAAGAACCAGCAACCAAGACAACACAATCCACAGAGAGTGATCAAGCAATGGATACAATGGAACCCTTGGTTGACACTGTTGTTTCGCCAGGAACAATAGTGGAGGAGGAAATCAACCAAGAGGAGGGAGAGAAAGATAATATCCATGAGTTGATGGTCACTACTACTATTACATAAGAACCAACAACAGAGACCGAAGATGGTCTAAAGGAAAATGATGAACAGAAGCCTATGGATATTACTACTGCCACACAAGAACCAACAGTAAAAATGGAAGTTGACTAGGAAAATAAAGAAACTGTGATAAAAGCCACTGACAAAGCTATTGTTACACAAGAACCATCAGCCGAGGTGGGGCAGTTTCGCCCTCAGGAGGCTGCTACACATTTAATTGATGATGCATGAGAGGGAATTTCAGGTCCTATTGAAGGATGGCGTTCTGAGAAATTGTTGTTATTGGCAGAGCTGCAAAGATGGAAGCAGCTAGCACTCTCTCTGTAGGAGGGAGTGATTCCACTCAAGATGCATAATAGAATGATGGTTTCCCTGAGAGAAAAACAGTTAAAAGAATAATGGGAAAGAGAAGAGGAGGCACAAAGGCATAAATAAATTATGAAGAAAAAGGATGAACAACTACAACAGTTGCATCGGGAGGTCTCTGACCTGATGTTCGATAAGACCAAACTCCATGACCTTGCTCTAAACCTGCTAGCATGCAGGCAACCATCCCCGTCATACCCTGTGTTCCTGTGGGAACGTTACTACTTATTCCAATTAAGGGAAGTTTGTGAGAACAGGTCCTATATGGGTTCTTTAACTCACACTTTTTTGGAAATTTTCCATTCCTATGATTTTGATGATCAGAATTTGTTGTGCAAGCTATTCTTGCATAATATGATGTGCAAACATGTGAGTATGAGGATGGTGGCGAGTGTCCTTTCTTTCATGGGAGACTTGTAGTTGTGGGAATTCCTCTCACTTATGAGGAATCAGATTGAGTGGCAACTGGCCAAGAAAATAATAGAGACCAATGAGGAAAAGACAACATTGTAGGTCAGGCTTGAGCTAGGAATGGCTTACGAACTCCTGTTAGAGTTCATATGGTTCCTAAGAAATCCAGAAATTAGAGATCAATCAGCCATTTACATAAGGAGAATCATGAGGATCTGCCTCAACTTGTTTGCAAACATGAGGAGCCAAGCGCTAGTCGGATGTCTCAAGTGCACTGAGGCCTGTAGTGTAGAATTGTAGGAAGGAGACCCATTTGAATATAAGAACTTTGTGGTTGTTGTTACACGGGTGCCGGAATATGCTCAGATTATGCTAACACTGGGGGCATTCTGGATTGGCCTCAGGTTCAAATTCCCTTTGATCTGGTTGCCATTGGAGGAGTATCAGCCTGATTATCGGTTATGTGATTATGAAGAGGAATCTTGGCCACGTGAGTTAATGGCCGATCAAGGATTCAGAGCTCCGAGCGATGATACTACTGGTGCCTACAATTTCACAGATTTCCACTGGGGGCATAGTAGAAGGAACTGAGATTTTGCATGGGGACATGCAATTGCTTCAGTTGGGGGGAGATGTTGAGTGTGGTTTTTTACCTATTTTCTCCACATTCTTTCCCCTATTTTGACCTTTCTCTCCTCCAAGCCTATGCCCTTATATGACCAACTCTCTGTTTTCTTACCTTTTTAATCCATTTTGCTGTCATGTTACTTTGTTGTATTTTATCGAATAATACGAGGCTTTATTCCTTTTTGTGGCTAATTGGGAGAGCATTGAAGGAGTATTTTGGGAAGTTCATCTTTTTCAGGTGTTGGCTCGCGCAAATGAAGCTATGAAGCGGACAAGCAGGAAAGAGTAGAACGGTTCGCTCTTACACCCTGAGTGCTGTTACAGACCACTGCTATATACTAGGTGTTGTTACAAGCTGTGGCTATTACAGGTTGTTGTTGTTACAGATTGCTATTACAGATTAGATGCTGTTACACCTTACATGGATCTGTCGTCACATCAACAGTGTTGTCGTCAGTTATGCCGCATCATCCCATACCACCATTTGCTCAATGCTGTTTCACCGAAGCTAGAAATGTGGGTATTATTCCACATAAGAGCTTTCGGCAGTAGGATTGTTTATTTTTGAAGCAACAAGACTCAAGCAGTTGCAACTGATGTATATTTATTTAGTAACAAGTTGTAACTTCTTTATTTTTTATCAGCATGAGAATCGAGATATTCTCATGACTAATCTTCTTTCTAATTTTTCAGTTGTAATAATTATAAAAGACTCAAATTTTTATGTATTAGCAGATGGCATATAGAAGAGTACTGTTACTCTGTTTCTGTAATCCTGAACTTATTCAATATCAATTGGCACGGTGATGATGTTACTTTCCAACTCATTCGTTAATCACTTTTTGTGTTCTTCTTGCACTCTACTAAGGAGGAAGGGCCCTCCTCTTTGGCAAGGATTGCAATGAGTAGGTAGTGTACATTTCAATTTAGTTCATTGATTTATGGTTTCTCATTGTTGCTATACAAATCATGGATTCAATTCATTGTTTTTTCTATTTATCTTATGTTGTTACACAGAGTTAATCAACAGAGTAATAGTAACCAACTGGAATAGATGTTAGTTCTTGTGTGGCGTGCCTTTACGTCAATAGCTGCGAGTTGTGATTTAATTCTATAGAGTGTTTTGTATCTACATGCATGGTTTGATTAATCAATTTAGATCAGTGACATCTTTTAGAGTTTTTCTGTATTTTCTTATGCTTGGATGGAGTGTATCGGCACAAATAGTGCGAACTCTATTGAAACTGCAAGACCTACCCGGGTTGACAATTAATGTTGCAGTCTCAGTCAATTAAGGTTGATTAAAACAACACTACACCATGCAGAATCGAAATTTCATTACGGGTTTCCTTTTAAAATGTGTGGCCATACTTTATGGTCCAAATGGTTTTAACCTTAATGCCATATTTTTTTCCCATGCATTGTGGACTTAATGTTGCACCTCTTGCTCACACTTGCTTGAATTCCATCATTCCCTCTTCAAATTCTCTCATGCCCACTTATCAAATTGCCGCATCCTTGCTTGAATGCCCTCATGCCCACTTATTAAATGCCCTCATGCCTACTTATCAAATGCCCTTGTTCCCACTTAATGAACGCCCTCGTGCCCACTTAATGAATTCCTTTGGCGCTACTTGAATTTCTTGCTCTTTTGCCCACTTAACAAATTACCTTGTCCCTATGCGGATGCCCTGCCTTCATGCCCACTTAACGAATGCCCTTTGCCCTACTCTCTTTGTGTTAACCAAACAATTTTTTATTCTTAATGTTATAATATTACTCCACCACTGCATTATATAACCTATTCTATAATATGTATAATGTATAAAATATAAAATATATTATATATATAATATATACAATATATATTATTTATATTATATAATAAGGTGATTAGGTGGTACTGTTATAGGATTATAGGATAGTGTGAGGAGTTGCACCACCAGGTTGGGGATGATCAAGGTGAGTAAATCTATCAAGCATCCCAAAAGATAATGAAATGCAACATGGTACTATAGATAAGCCCAACATAGAGTCAATGGGAGATTACTAGGATGTGAATATGATTTCATAAGTTGGAACCTTTCTTAGAGAATATGAGGATTTTTCATGGAGTTTATAGAGATCAATGGAATCAAAAGAGAGTTAGGGGAGAGGAAAATAAATTTGAACCAAATGTCAAAATTATCAAGAAGTGGTCCTACAAGATGTATTCTCAAGTGAGGAATAACTTAAATTATGAAATAGACATGATCTTATTTATGGAAATATTTTTTTCTAGAAGGTTAGGAGTGGATTACCCTGATTGTAATTATGGATAAGAAAACAAGAGAAAGGATAAGTGTTTATGTGTATGTCAAGGGACTAAATGGTTCTTATTTCCATGAGACTTTCTTGATCACATTCAATGTTTGGGTGCTTAACCATGTTGCAGGAAGGAAACAAAGATAACTTTTGCAACAAAATGGGGTTTATACAATGTCATGCATTTTGGACTTAAGTATGCCCCTACAATGTTTTCTAAGATGGTCACTGTTGCATTCAAATAATACATTCACAATTTTTTGGAGGTCTATCTAGAAGTTTAGACAATGTACAACATAATCAAAGACCATGTATCCATTGGGGCTTATGTTTGAGCAATATTCATTGTCACATATTTCTTTCAATTTGAGTGCATTTTTTGGATTCCTTTTAGCACATTATTATGGTATATTGTATGTAGAGATAGTGATCTCATTTCTTCTACTAAAATTGTTGTTTTTGTGAACCTATTAACTTCTACTAATATGCTTACGATGTGGTCCACACTAGGCCATATATACTGAGTGTTGGGTATTAAAACCCACATTACTTTAAATGATTGTAACAACCTTGGTTAAAATTCCATGTAAAAAATATAAGACCACGGTCATGGGACACGTTTTCCAAGTTGATTGGTGGGCAGAACATCCTACTGTGTGTTCATTTGGTTTATTATGGTTAATGAAATTATCAAAGGAAATGGCAAAGGATTTGGAAAGGAATGAGGCATTTATTGGAATTTTATTAATGAAAATAATGGAAATTAGGAGAAAGGGGAGGTGAAAGGTCACAAGTTACATGTGAGGAGGAGCATGAAGGAGAATAATGGAAATTAAATAAAATAGAGACCTCATTCATAAAAAGGCTTCTAAGGATCAGTTGGCAAGACTTTTGTTAGTTAAATTTTGGAGCTACCTCTCTATTCCCTCTCTCATACTCTTGGACACTTAGAGTTTTCCTAGAGAAATCTTGGAGAGTGTGGCATACTAGGAGTTTTAGAGCAAGAATGCAAAGGAAAAGCATGAAAGCATAAGAGGGCATCAGGATCAGCAACTACAACGAGTTTTCCTTGCAGGTATCGAGTTACATATATGATTTCCTTGATAGTTTTCACTTTGATGGCACATCCATGTGGTTTATTGGTTATGATCTGTCATTGGCATTGAGGATTTCCTAGATTGACAATGGATTTTCTTAGCCTTACCATTTCCTGGATAGTCATGGTGTTGTGGGTTCTTTTCTTTGTTTTTTTTGTTGGTTCTCATGTTTCCTTTAGCTTGGGTTGAGTTATTAGTTCTTGGATCCCTGGTTGGAAAAATGCATTAGATCCTTGTAACAGCTCGGGTTGAGTTACTAGTCCTAGAGCCTTGGTTAGAAAAATGCTCTAAAGCCCTTAGTGGATTGAGTTACTAGTCCTAGAGCCTTGGTTAGACAAACCTTTTGGAGTCCTGTATAAGTTGTGGGCTGAGTTACTAGTCCTGGAAGCCTTGGTTGGAAGAAACGCTCTCAAGCCTTGGAAGACATGGGTAGAGACCAATATGATGATGGTTTTGTGATGTCTGACCGTGAGGTGGAATCATTGTTTGATGAGTTGAGGTGGTTTGGCCATTGGAATCCCTGGATGATTTTGATTGATGTGTTTTATGAGATCCCACATTCATGCTTGGAATATGGCATGAGGGTGATTGGATAAAGAGAGACTTGGCTCAACCAATCTACAGTCCGGTGGAACGTGGTAGTCTCATACCTGGTTGGTTTTTGGAATCATTAATATGAGGTTATATCTTCTTGTTAATTCATGAGTATTATATTGGCTTATATGTGGATTATATAGGTGTTGTTTGCTTGGTATTTTTATTTTTATTATGTTGGTTGTGAACATGTATCATGACAATGGCTATGTATGGCTCTCATCGTGTTTTTACTTGTAATTGAATGAACAATGTATCTATGCCCTAATAGATGATCATGCAACTAAAGTGATAAGGAAATAATTCCTCATAGCGAATCTTAGATAAGTACGAGACCCATATGATTAGATATGTTGTTTACACCTATATATTACATATTTGTGATATGTTTGATGAAATGCCTATCATGGCTAGTAGGGGCTGGTGTAGTTTGTGTTCAAGTAATTGAATTTGTATCATTGTTCGATTGCTATCTTTCAATTCTAAAAGTGCCATTTAGTTATGGGCATTGACCTAGGCTTTAGACCTGAAAAGTGGCTCAAGTCCTTTAGACGTGGGCACAACATTGGGCAGAAAAGTCCTTGGATGCATGCATACCCATGTTGTGGGAGCATCCAGAGCCTTCTGGATGTATGCATGTCCATATCAAGGGAGCGTCCGAGATTTTAATGGTCTAAAAACTCAATGGGACCCAGGGGCTGGTTACCTTAGAGGTTGGGATGGTTCCTAGGAGTCCTTTTGCTGATGTGGAAGGTTTTTATGGTGTGTTTCTGTCAACTTCACTTCCTAAAGGTGACTTAGGAAGTTGAATCATATCATAGTAACTTCACATCACATGTTTACCCTGGTTGGCTAGTTACTTGGGTAGATGTGGGAGGAGGGTGTTATAGAGTGGCATTAGAGTGGGTTCCATTCTCTTTGGGTGGTTTCTAGTTTTCTTTCTCCTTATGTGGTATCTGATGAGAGCATGGTTCACCCCTCGGAATGGATGGGTAGTGTGTTGGTCATGCATTCATATCAGTTTCATATATGTTCCTTATGTTTGTATTCCATGTGCTTGTTACATTTACATGGTGTTGATCATGGTCATGGTGATGTCATGGTGTTTCCATTGGAAGGTTGATGGTGTTGATGTGGGATGTGTCATCATGTGTATGGTTGTATATGCATTTGTTATGCATGTTAGTGTCTATATGTTGTTATGCTTGCATTGTCATGGTCATGGTTGTTGTGCATGAGGTCATTGTATGCAATTAGGTCATTATAATGCTATTGGTATGTTATGATGCTAATGTGTCGCTTGAGATAGATCATGAGATGTAGATCTTGAAAGTGAAGTTGCAACCTTGGACCTTGAGGCAAGATCATGTCGTCACACATATTTGTATGTTGGGCATGCAGGGATGTGGTTAATGGTTGTTATAATAATTAGGGTTACTTATATACTTTTCATTCTATTATTGTTGTGGTTACATGCATGGTAGATACTAGTTGATTACTGTATTCATATGCACATGTGTTGGATATCCATGCATGGTAGTAACTTCTTGTTTTTTTATGTCTGTTAACTTGATGATTATGTTATATGTTCTTGATAAGCATGGTATATGAATTGTTGTTGTTATATGCTAGTAACTTGATGATTAGGGTTATTACATTAAGATCTTGATGTTATATGTATAATACTAATTTGGGTTGGTCTATGTGAATGGTTAGGGTTATGAAATTTGGGTATGAGCTATTATATTGTGATATTATGTCATACTAAACTAGACTGATTGTGCATATGTGATTATTATGTATGAATGATATTTTTTTATGAGTTTATGTCGCGAATATGTGAGCTAGTGACTATTATGGATATCATGACCTTATTTGTGTTTGAGTTGATATGTTCTAAAGCTACATCATGCTAATATAGCTTGATTGTGCAGACAAGGAAGCCTCCAATGAGATAGATTAAGGTATGAGTTTTCCTATGTCGTCTATTTGGTGTTTGAATGTTTGACTATGTTGTTTATTTGGTGTTTGAGTGTTTGGTGTCTATTATGTCATCTATTTGTTGTATGAATGTTTGATTACTTGAATGATATCAGTATGTGTCTATAAGATTTATTTCTGAAATGATCTTGTTTTACGATGGTTGTACTACTACATATGTGTTGAGACAACTGATATGTACTTGAGTGTAAGTAGGTGATAGTTCTAACATTGCGTATTATGACTGATGAATGTGAATTGATTGTTGAGTATGACATGGTTGTTAGACTAGGTAAAGGTTGATTTCTAATTTATATACATGATGTCTTGATATTTGGAGCATGAGACTAAAATGTGTGAGAAGTTGCAGGGAAACATGCTTTGTATTAGCTTGACAAGGTAATAGTTGATGTTTTTATATAACTAACAATTGGGTGACGTGACATTGAATAGTGAGACTCAATTGAAACAAGGAAAAGGTAAAAGAAAGGAATCAGGTGAAAATTCCTTTGGCTGTGTTTGGAAACCAAAATTCCAAACAAATGAGTGTTTTGCATACAAGAAGTCTTCTCCCAATGTTGACTTGGAATGGATAAAGGTTGTAATAGACCTGGGGTCTTAATTGTATCAACTTTATTTTGTTGGAAAACCAAACATTCCACCAAAAAAATTTGAATATCAAATTTAAGGCCATCCCAAAAAATTCCTTCTTAACCCTATGGTAAGTTTTTAAAAATCCTGAGTGCCTTCCTAAGGGAGAGGTGTGCAATTCCATAAGAATCTTTTGTTTGAGTTGGGAATTCTTACAGAGGTATAAGTGATCTTTGTACCATAAGGAATCATTTTTCCAGCTGAATGTATTAGGTGTACCAGGATGTTGTTATAACTTTTGAATGAGCACCCACACTTCTTTTTCATTGTTCCATTCATCCCTTGCTTCATTTATCCAATCTGGTTGGATAATAGAAATGACGCAAAACAATACTTCCACATCCTCATCCTTTCTTGAGAGTGCATCTCCAACAAAATTTTTCTTCCCTTTTTTGTAGATGATTTCAAAGTCATAACCCAACATCTTTGTGACCCATTTTTGTTGCTCTTCTGAAGATAATCTTTGTTCTAAAAAGTATTTAAGACTATCATGATCTTTTTTTACCTTGAAGTGTCTTCCCATTAGGCAAGGTCACCATTTCTTAAGTGCATATAGTATTTCCAACATTTCCTTCTCATAAATAGCTTTGCATAAATACTTTCCTTTGATTTGACGAATTTCGAAAATAATGGGTCTTGCTTCTTGCATTAAAACAACACCAATACCATTTCCTGAGGCATCACATTCCACAATAAAGGTTTTTGTGAATTCTGGCGTAGCTAAGACTGGTGCTTGGCACATTACCTCTTTAAGATGTTCAAAGGCCTATGTTGCTTCTGGAGTCCAAGAAAATACATCTTTCTTTAGTAATGTTGTTAGAGGTGCTTCTATTCTCCCATAATTCTTAACAAAATTTCGATAATATCTTGGAAACCTGAGAAATCGTCGCAAATGGTTTATCGATGTGGGGATTTTCCATTCCTTAATGGCTTTAATTTTTCTAGGGTCTACCTTAACACCTTCATAAGATACAATATAACCTATATATTCCACCTCTTGTACTCCAAAGAGAAATTTGGAGGTTTTTGCATATAATTGTTTCTCCTCCAATAGTTTGAGCGCCCTGTCAACATGTTGAACATGATCCTTCCAAGACTTGATGTAGCCACAACACTATATGCACCATGATGTTGAACATTATCCTTCAAACTACCTTCTCAAACTATAGGGCAATATAGATAGCGTTGTGTGAATATTGCATATGTACTGTTGGGTATAGATGGTGCTATGTACATGTTGGATATGCGGTGTTGTGTACATATCATATTGTGCGCACGATGGATATCTAGTGTTGTGTGCATGTTGGATATGTAGTGTTGTGTACATATGGTGCTATGTACATGTTGTATATGTAGTGCTATGTACATATGTTGTTGTGTGCATGTTGTACATGTGGTGCTATGTACATATGGTGTTGTTTGCACAATTATACATGTGGTGCTATGAGCATGTGGTTTTGTGTACATGTTGTACATGTGGTGTTGTGTGCAGATGGTGATGTGTACATGTCATGCATATGGTGTTGTGTACATGTGGTGTCGTGTACATGTGCATGTCATACAATTTACATGTGGCGTTGTGTACACATTGTGTAGGAGGTGTCATGTACATGTGATGTTGTTCACACGTTGTTCAGGTGGTGCTTTGTATAGGTGGTACTGTATACATGTTGTACATATGGTATTGGTGTATGTATCGTATTGTCTACATTTCATACATGTTGTGTTGTGGGCATGCAATACTATTTATGTGCATTGTGAAATTTTTGTGTCGTGATATTGTACTCATTCTATTGTAATCTATGTAGTACATGTATTGTGTTTTATTATACGCCAGGCATAGGTACATGTATTAAGTAGCATTGTACATCGAGTATAGATGTAGATGTTGTGTTATATATCAGGTGTAGGTGTATGCATTGTGTGGTGTCATATGTTGTGTGTGGATGCATGTGTTGCGATGTGCATTGTGTATGTGTACGTGATTGAATAAAAGAAAAAGGCATTGGTTGTTCACTGGGTGTGGCAACCAATCCGGTGTGTGTACAGAAAGAACAAAGGAAAAAGTAAGGATCGATGAAGTATAAGTATCTATATTTTATTTTAGTTTTATTATGCATGTGATCTATGATTGTGACTTGTAATGGTTACATGTGATTTATGATTATGGTTTATGATGATTTCATGCAATTCATGATTTTAATTTATGATGGTTGAGTTTGAGCTAACCAAATGCGATATGTTTATAGATGATGATTTGATCAAAGATGTTAGTTTGACTTGTTGTGACAGGAAGCGAATAGAATTACAAGTGTACCTTACTGACGAGCTATGAATGAGATATGATTTGAGTTTATTTAAATTTATTTTGAATCTAATGGAAATTATGTGCTTGGTACAAGAAACCATGAAATGCTCGGATTGTGTGGTCAAAACTAACAGCAAGAATTAGCAGTAAGAACAAAAGGAATTGGAATAGGTAGCAATATGCTAGTAAAGCATTCAAGAGAAAGGCCATTTTGGGACACTGGTACTCAATAATGTCCATTAATTTCCATGAGCATGCTATGACTAGTATGATGGTTTTAAGGCAGGGACATTCCTTGGTTTTTGGACCTTTCAATGTGATGAAACCTTTCTAAGGGATGGACTTCCCGAGATGGGGGTGCCAGCAAAATTGGAAGGTGTGTGACTACACAAAACGGGGTGACTGGATTTCCCAAGGGATTGTGAGGCAGAGAACGGAAGGTTGAGGAGATATTTTTTTTGTTCATTAGAATTTCCAGATGGAATCAAGTGCACATTAAGAGTGTGTCATGGAACAATGAGTTGATAACTGCTCACTGAGAGGACATGTGGCGCAAGATTGTAGCGTTGGACATTGGATACAACTTTGACTTTGAAAGTGGATTCTGGACTTCCTAGGAAGGAGGTTAATCCCAATACTACTTTTGAGGGTGGAGGTGTGAGCCTATATATTCCCTTGTTGATTGATACATGCATTGTATCCTTTTATTTGCTGGGTGAAGCAAATGTGTATATGTGGTTATTATTGTAAATACAATAATGAGCTGTGTTATAAATCTCCAATAAACAATCTGTTTATCATGTTTTAGCAGATGGTCACTGTAATGAGATATGTTATAAAGCTCCATGGGAAGTATGTTTTGTTTTTAGTGGTCTTTGATGGTTATAGGTATCATTGAAAACTAAGGATGGTGTTCCCCCAAGGGGGAGGGTTCTGTGATAGCCCTGGTTAAAAATCCATATAAAAAATATAAGACCAAGGTCATGGGACACGTATATGAAGATGAATGGTGAGAAAAACATCTTAGTGGGTTTTCAATTGGTTCATTATGGCTAAGGAAATTGGCAAAGGCAATGGAAAAGGCTTTGAAAAGGCTTACGACATTTATTGACATTTTATTTATGAAAATAATAGAAATTAGGAGAAAAAGAAGGTTAAAGATCACAGGTTTCATGTGAGGAGGAAAATGAAGGAAAATAATGGAAATTGAATAAAATAGATGCCTCATTGATAAAAAGGCTTATGAGGATCAGTTGACAAGATTTTTTTTTTCAGTTTAGTTTTGGAGCTCTCTCTCTTTTCTCTCTCTTTCATACTCTTGGACACTTAGCGTTTTGTTCGTGCACTGTTCTAGAGTGTGGAACACTTGGGTGTTAGGAACAGGAAGGAAAAGAAAGAGAAAGAAAGTGCAAGAGTACATCAGGATCAACAACTACAACAGGTTTTGCTTACAGGTACTAAGTTTTGTGTATGATTCCTTACTAGTTTTGGCATGCCTGGCACATGCATGTGTTTTCTTGTATATGATCTGTCATTGGCATGGAAGACTGTCTGGATTGACAGTGGATTTACCTAGCCTTGTCATTTCCTAGATAGCCATAGTGATGTGGTTTTTTTTTCTAGTTAGTTCTCATGTTTTCATTAGATTGGGTTGAGTTATTAGTTCTTGGAGCCCTAGTTGGACAAACTCTCAGGAGCCCTGTAACAACCTGGGTTGAGTTACTAGTCTTAGAGACTTGGTTGGACAAACTTTTTGGAGCCCTGTATAAGTTGTGGGTCGTGTTACTATTCCTGGAAGCCTCAGTTCGAAAAAATGATTTGGAGCCCTAGAAGGCTTGGGTAGAGACCAATGTGATGATGGTTTTGTGATGTTCGGCCGTGAGGTGGAATCATTTTATGATGGGTTGAGGTGGTTTGGCCTTTGGAGGCCTTGGATGGTTTTGATTGATGTTTTTTATGAGATCCCACATTCATGCTTAGAATATGGCAGAAGGGTGATTGGTTGAAGAGAGAGTTGGATGAACCAATCTACATTTGGGTGGAACGTGGTAGTCCCATACCAGGTTAGTTTTTGGCATCATTAATAGGAGGTTATATCTCCTTGTTAATTCATGAGTATTACACTGGATTATATGTGAATAACATGGTTGTTGTTTCCTTGGTATTTCTATTGTTATTATGTTGGTTATGAACATGTATCATGACAATGGCTTTGTATACCTCTCATCATGTTTTCACTTATAATTAAATGAACAATGTATCTATCGCCTAATATATGATAATGCAGCTAAAGTGATAAGGAAAAAATGCCTCATAACGAATCTTAGATAAGTACAAGACCCCTATCCTCAAATACGTTGTTTAAACTTGTAGATTACATATTAGTGACATGCTTGATGAAATTTTTGTCATGGCTAGTAGGGGTCCAGTCTAGTCCTTGTTCAAGTGATTACATTTGTATCCTTTGATTGTTATCTTTCAATTCCAAAAGTGCCATTTAGCTCTGGGCATTCACTTGGGCTATGGGCCTGAAAAAGTGGCTCAAATCTCAGGGACACAGGCACAACACTACGCAGAAAAATCCCTAGATGCATGCATACCCATGCTGTGGGAGTGTCCAGTGCCTTTTAGACGTACACATGCTAATATCAAGGCAGCGTCTAGAAGTGTAATGGGCTAAAAAATTATTGGGACCTAGAGGCTGGTTACCTGAGAGGTTGGGATGGTTCTTGGGAGTCTTGTTGCTGATGTGGAAGGTTTCTATGGTGTGTTTTCATTGGCTCCACTTCCTTAAGGTGACTCAGGAGGTCGAATCATATCATAGTAACTTCTCGTCACATGTTTACCTCGGTTGAATGGTTACATGGGTATATGTGGGAGGAGGGCATTACAATGATTGCTAATGTCCAACAATTCCTCATCTAACAATTGAGGTTCATTTTATCAACCTATCCTATGCCTATAAGTAAGTATTATTCATTAGTGAAATACATTCATTTATTCATTCATCATCATTATCTATATATCATTTGTAAAAAAGGAACAAGAATTTATGATAAAAGAATGGAGGACTTGTTGAGCCTCAAACCTGCACCTTCCTATACACCCTCTCAGCCTTCTTTTTCCACTTACTTCATCCACCAAGCTATTAAATCATTGCATTATAGTCTAAAAAGAGCTTCTGACATGGTTTTCTAACTATGCTTATGACTGTTGTTTGGTTTAGATTTTTGTTCAGGCAGTTGCGGAAACTTGTCAGTTTCCGCAGCCAGCACAGGTTTCCGCAGCCATTTTGTTAAAGGCTATGCTACAGGTGTCCTATGAAGAAACCAACCACATGGGCAAGCTACAGGTGACATGTACATGGAACGCGTCCCTTCATATAAGCCAAATCATCCATAAACGGTCACGGTAAACAAGGGTCAAAGGCAAAGCCAACCAAGGTTTAGTGGTGGCACGTCTCTGTTTTGAGCACGTGAAGGTTTACGTGGCACAGTCCTCAGCTCACGGAGATATCGGCACACCTGGAGATCAACCCTGTAACCTGAATCTAGCAGCTACCACTCCGAGGATTTAATGGACATGATGACCATTACGCTAGATCTCGGGCTGAGGAGATCTACGTGTCTCTGGCAACGCAGTTAACAACATAGGATTTAGGAGTTAGTTACAACACTTTTCATTATAAATAACGCGTTGATAAACGCTGTGTAGTTAAGCTTTCTGAGATATAATTGTAAACTGTGATCAACACCCCAATGTACTCTGTTTTACGTGTTTTGTTGTTGCTTTAATACATGAGAAGACTACTTTCCTGAGCTCATTTTTGTGACTATTTGTTGACTGGCTGAGGTGGCAGAGGGCCCCTGCGCACCAAAGCTCTGTATAGTTCTCATTTGATTTTATTATGTTTCTGCTTTCAAAATTATTAGCTTGTATATAACATGTTGTTTTGATGTTTTTAATTCACTGATGTTTACATTTTCATTTATGTTTTCTTATAACTGTTAGCTGATCAGTGCTTCTTTTACAAGTTTTTGTAGGCAGCCCGGGCAAATTTACATATTTTTGATAACTACTGACATGAGATCATCTTGTCATTTCTACTGATTTTCATTTCCTGAGTTTAATTCCAGCACTATCATTTCTTTCAAGTTTTGTTTTTGCTCATTTACTTTTCTGTTACTTAGACATCATATTACTCATCTGTTTATGATTTCCTTTCTATAGTCAAGCGATTCAATTAGTAAGGAATCAGAATATTACTTATTGTAGTATGATTTAGTTTGCTTTCCTGCAAGTTAGAGATTGAATTACTTATGTCATTTTCAAGAATTGAAATATGAATGAGTAGTTAAATCTTAGTTTCCTTTTATGCAATTTAATTTCCTGCAATTTAGATATCATATTACTCAGCTTGTTTATGATTACTTCCTATAGATGGATTGAGTCGAAAGGTGAAGGGTCAGAATGTGGGTTGAAGTAGTGTGATTTAGTTTGCTTTGCTTTCAGTCTTTGAGTTGCTTGAAGTTCAGTTTTTATTTTCTTTTTACACAGCAGTAAGGATACTGGGCCATTGTCACTAGTTCACTGTTTTGGTACATTTACTTCCTTTTGAGAATTGATTTCATTACAGTCAGTTTGGTCAGTTTGAAACTTTCTTTTAGAAAACTTTTTGAAGATCACTGTAGAAATCACCATTTCCATCCATACTTAACTTTCAATTTCACCATCACACACTAGGGAATCCATAGAAGATAAACCCAAAAAACCAACTAAAAAACTAAAAAACGACAAAAGACTAAGAAAACGGTTATCTTGTACATACAGTACACTTCACTTCATTAGTTTACGAATCCTGGATTGACATTTTAAATAGCAATTTAGGACACTAAATTGACCAAACATTTTGGTGCCGTTGCCGGGGAAGTGAAATTAGGTAGCCAATTTCTTTAAAAAAGAAAAAAAACAAGAAAATTTCAAGGAAGGTAAAAATTGATAATTTCTCAAAGTATGCTCTCCTCTTGCACCTAGTGTGATCTGGAGGATCAGAAAAGAGAAAGTTATTGGTTTAATAGTTTCTTGAGTATGCTCTCTTCTTACACCTAGAGTGACCTGGAAGATCAGAAAGTGAATTATTAGCCCGACTTGAAGAAAAATAAAAAATGACATGCATAGAGCAAGAGATTCTAGGGGAAGGTTTTTAGCTAGGGCCAAGAGTTCGATTTTTACAACTCCATCTACTTCAAGGAATAGACAAGAGACACCTCCATCATCTCCAACCCACACTCCTAGCCTTAGGATTCCTGGAATTCAAGAGGCAGTAGTTGACTCTCCCACACCATCCATTGAATCTGAATTAGGAAGAGATCCTTTCCTTCCTTCTACAGGGAGACAAATTGTAATTGAAGAAGTAGAATCACCTGAAGAAGAAGAGGGAGAAATTCCTCCTCGTTCACCATTAGTAGAGGAACCAGAGGACTCTGAAGTCTCTGAGGAAACTATCATGACAGAGGAAGGAGTAAACGGATTTGATAGAGGTAGAGGTAGAGGAGGAGGAGGAGGAAATAATGGAGGAGGTAGAGGTAACAATGGGGGAAATAGGGATGGAGATAACTCATTCGGATTTCCTATAGTCGATGAGGACTCTCGAGCAACAATGAAAAACATCTCATCATCTGTCCTCCCAAACTTTCATGGGTTAAGAAATGAGGATCCTGAAACATTTCTATTTGAGTTTGAGGTCGTGTGTCGAACTTATGATTATCTGGAAGACTCTCAAAAACTCAAACTGTTTCCTTCAACATTGAAAGGAGCAGCTTTGAAATGGTTCATGGGATTACTCACTCAATCCATTAGGACTTGGAATGATATGAAACAAACATTTTTGGATAGATACCTGGACTATTGCATGCCCACCAATCACAAAGATGAGGTATTCAAAATGGTGCAAAGAGAAGATGAAAACCTGGAGGACTTACTTGAAAGATTTCAATACAACCTGAAAAGAGCAAAAATGAGTAACTTAGACGAGGAAACATTGAAAGCCCTTCTATTAAAAGCCATTAGAGATGAATGGATAGATATTTTGAACATGATGGGAAAAGGAGATATATCTCAACTTCCACTTCATGATATAGCAGAGCTATGTGTCCATCTCTCAAGGGGAAAATCTAAAATTGGAAAAGGGCCTAGAGATCCTTCTCTCATTAGAGCAAACAAATCTGCAACTGGATCAGTAAGTAGGGCTGAGATTGGCAACATGCTTGATGAATTCAAAACTGATATCTTGGGTAGTCTTAGTGAGCAACTAGACACTCTTAAGATACATAATAAGCAGAAAGCAGAAGCTGAAGCTTTGGCCATCTTTAGCCCAAAATGCAGAAAGAAACATGCTCTAAGGGAATGTCCCTTGGATGCAAAAGTTGTAGAAACATGTGTAATTTGTTCAGAAAATCATGAGACCAAGGATTGTACTTCAATTCCTGGGCTCAAAGCTGTCTTTCAAGAAGATCCAAATACAATTGAGTCTCTCTGTTTTGTTGCAAGGAGACCTTGGTAGGGGCAACAAAATCAAGGGTTTAACAACTCTATGAACTTTCAACCCCCACCAAATTGGAATCCTTGGCAACAACCTTGGTCCCAACCTCAAAATCATTTTCAATCATGGGTACAAGGTATGCAAAATCCTTATGGGAGATTTGCTCAATTTTATCAATATCCTCCATATTTTCAAAATCAACAAGCTCCACAACTTCCAAATCAAAATCCACAATTATCATTGCCATTTCCACAGCAACAACAACCTTCTCAATAGAATCCAAATTCTTAACTCTTGCTTCCATTCCAACAGAAGTCAAATCAACTTCCTTCCCAGCCATTGCCAAACCCCAATAATAAAAACCCTGAAAATGCTTACATGGTAGAAGGTCAACAATTTCCTACCTATATGATTGTTCCTCTCAATGATGTACAACTCAGATCTGGTAGAGTATTAGATAAGCCTTCTATAGATGCTCAAAAGCAAAGCATTTCTGAGGAAGATTCTCTTAAAGCCAATAAGGGTTCTGAAGCATCTCTTCAAAAACCAAGCACTCAAAAAGAAAAAGAAAAAGAGTCAACCCCCACAACTCCTATAGTTGAGCAACCTGCATCTTCATCCACACCTCCTTTTCCTGAAAGATTACAAATTGACAAAGGAGTGGAAAAACAAATCTTGTTGCCTGACTATGATTTTCTAGATGAATTGAAGAATGTCTGTATCAAGATCCCCTTGTTACAAGCCATTAAAGAGATTCCTATTCTAGCAAAAACAATAAAGGAGTTGAGTCTTAAAAGACCAGGAAGGAAATCAAGAGATACAAGAAGAATCCACCTGGTAGGAAAAATTGCAGATATTATGATGGGAAAAATTACTATGCAGAAGTATGTAGATCCCGGTATTCCAATTGTCAAAACACATATCAATGGGGTAGAAATTCCAAATACTTTGATTGATTTAGGGGCTGCTATCAACATTATGAGTAGACAGACTATGGAACAACTGAAACTTCCTAATCTTCTTTTTACAACTACTTTACTGCAACTTGCAGATCGATCAATTATCAAAACAGATGGTGTATTAGAAGACATTTCAGTCTCCTCAGACTCTTGGGAATATCCAGTAGATTTCATGATTTTAACTCCCAAGAGTAATTTAGGAGGACATCCTCTCATTTTAGGAAGACCTTGGCTAGCCACAATTGATGCTTTTATCAGTTGTAGGTCTGGGGATATGTATATTTCTGATGGTAATTCGACAAAGAAATTCAATCTGTATCCTCCAGCAAAAGCAATTACAGAAATAGGAGATAATGAGTGGGTTGATGATGAAGATACTATACAACCTGTCTTCACCATTTCTGAAATCAGTGAAGATAGTCAAATTCTGAACACATTAGAAAACTTTGAAACATCTTCAGAATATGACCACACACAATTTCAGTTAGATTCTGACATTGAGTATCTATCATCTAGACAAATGTCTCTTTTCTCTATGGAATAATTTGGTAGTTCCGCCATTGAGATCTTTCCAGGTAAAACATTGAATATTAACAAAAACTTGGAAAGATGACAACAAGGAGAGCTAACTAAAATCTTGCAAAAACATTCTACTGCATTTGCATGGGAGTATACCAATATGAAAGGTATTGACCCTAAGACTTGCATTCATCACATCTACATCGAGGAAAATAGTAGACCAATCAGACAACCTCAGAGAACGATGAACCCAAACCTTAGGGAGATAGTGAAAGAAGAGCTCCAGAAACTACTCAATGTAAACTTCATTTATCCAATTTCAGATAGCCGATGGGTTTCTCCTTTGGTTATAGTACCTAAAAAGAATGGTAAATGGAGGGTTTGCATTGACTACAGGGAATTGAACAAAGCAACTTTGAAGGATCACTTTCCTTTACCCTTTATCGATCAGGTATTAGATACTTTAGTAGGCAAAAAGTATTTTTCATTTTTGGATGGTTTTAGTGGCTATAATCAGATTCAGGTAGCACCTGAAGATTAGGATAAGACCACATTTACCTGTCCATGGGGAACTTTTGCTTACCGAGTACTTCCTTTTGGATTATGCAATGCACCCGCAACATTTCAAAGGGCAGTACTAGGAATATTTTCTGATCTAATCCATGATTGTGTAGAGGTTTATATGGATGACTTTACAGTTTATGGTGATTCATTTGAAGAGACATTAGAAAATTTTGAAAAAGTCCTTATAAGATGTAAAGAAAGAAACCTTTCATTAAGTCATGAAAAATGTTTTATGATGTTTACTGAAGGGATTGTTTTAGGACGTCATATTTCAGGGGATGGAATTAAAGTAGATAGATCAAAAGTTGAAGTCATCTCCAAGTTGCATATTTCAAATCGTCAAAAGGATGTTAGAAGTTTTCTTGGATTTACTGGATATTATAGAAGATTTTGTCGAAAACTTCACCAAGATAGCATCTCCACTCTTCAAATTACTCACAAAAGATTGTGAATTTAAATGGGATCCTGATTGTCAATCTGCATTTGAAACTTTGAAAACAAGAATATCTGAAGCACCCATTTTGAGAGGGCCAAATTGGAAACTTCCTTTCCATATTTCTACAGATGCTTCAGATACAACTCTAGGAGCTGTGTTGGGTCAAAAGGATTTAGTTCCTTATTCCATTTACTACACCAGTAAAAATTTGACTCCCACCGAGTTAAACTATACTGTGATTGAAAAAGAGTTCTTAGTTGTTGTTCATGCAATCAATAAGTTTAGACATTATATAACAGGCTATGAAACTTTTGTCCATACTGATCATTCTGCAATTAGATATCTAATGAACAAATCTGTTACTAATGGCAGAGTTACAAGGTGGCTTTTACTTTTACAAGAATTCAATATTACTATGTTGGATAGACCAGGGAAACAAAATAGAGTAGCTGATTTCTTGTCTAGAATCCAAAATACTAACGAAGATTCTCCTGTAGAGGATAAGTTTCCAGATGAATATTTGTTTGCAGTAACTACTAAGACTCCTTGGTATGCAAATATTGCTAACTATTTGGTTACAGGGAAGCTACCTCCACATTTATTTCCTAATGAAAAGAGAAGAATTATTCAGGAGAGTTCGAATTATTCATGGATTTCTAATGAATTGTTTAAAATAAGGCTAGATTGTGTGATCAGAAGATGTGTTTGGGAAGGTGAAATGCCTGACATCCTTAAGGCATGTCATGATGAACCATGCGGTGGGCATTTTGCTGATAAAAGGACGGCCTATAAAATCCTTTCTTTAGGATATTATTGGCCTTCCCTCTTCAAAGATGCAAAACAATATGTCAGAAGGTGTGACAGTAGCCAAAGAATTGGGAGACCGACTCCTTCAAATGAAATGCCATTACAGCCACAGGTACTCATCGAACCCTTTGAAAAATGGGCTTTAGATTTCATTGGACCCATTAATCCACCCTCTAGACAAAAGAAGTATATATTGGTATGCACTGATTATGTCACTAAATGGGTAGAAGCCAAAGCATTGCCTTCTGCCACTGAAAATTCAATTGTTCAATTTCTTTTTGAGGATATTTTTACTCGTTTTGGTGTCCCAAGAGAAATTGTGATAGATCAAGGAAGTCAATTTACATCTAACTTGATGGAGAAGCTGATGGAAGAATACAAAATCAAGCACAGAAAATCTACTCCTTACCATCCGCAAGCAAATGGCCAAGTGGAGTCTACAAACAAAGTTCTTGAGAACATCATCACCAAAACTGTTCATCTACACAGAAGAGATTGGGTAGAAAGGCTTCCTGAAGCCTTATGGGCCTACAGAACTACATGGAGGAACACAACAGGACATTCCCCCTATGAATTTGTTTATGGGAAAGAGGTCCTGCTCCCCATTGAGTTTCAAGTCAAGACTTTCAAGATGGCAGTCTAGTTGGGGATGAATCTATTAGAAGCCCAAAAGCACAGAATGGAGCAGCTGAATGAGCTAGATGAGATCAGACAAGAAGCAATTTTAAGAACTGATCTAATTCAACATCAAAGAGCAAAGTGGCATGACAGATACATCAAAGAGAGAAAGTTTCAAGAGGGAGATTGGGCGCTACTGTTTGATTCCAAGTTTAAAGACTTCAAAGGTAAATTTCAGACTCATTGGCTTGGGCCATATGAAATTGACAAAGTCTTTAGCAATGGAGCGGTAAGAATCAAGACCATTGATGAATTTCAAACTCCTCTCATTGTGAATGGCCACCGATTGAAAATTTATCATAAGCCACTCTCAAAAGAGGAATTTGTCAATATGTTTCAGGAGAATTCTGCAATAAGGCTGATGGAGAAGAATTCTTCTCCCCCATCAGCCTAGCCTTTGTTTCTTTCAGTGAAAAAAAAAAAAAAAAATCGTATAAGCCTGAAAACCAATCATAGATTGGCGGTCTTATACAGAAAATGTAGAGTGAAAATCAGGGACACCTGACACTCTATATTTTCCAAAAAAAAAAAATCTTCTCTCTTTCTTTTTCCATCTTCACTCCACTTCATTTGCCATTTTTACTCCATCTCCATCTCATTCTCATTTCCATTTCACTTCACTCCACTTCATTTTCACTCCATTCCACTCATTCCATTTCATTTCATCAATAAAAGTCCCTTTCAGGACTATTTTCATTCAGTTAGTTCTTCTCTAACTATCTTTGTTCAGCTAAGTGGGTGCTGTCTTAGTTTCCGCAGCTGGAAGCTGTTTCCGCAGCCAGAAGCAGTTTCCACAGCCAGAAACGATTTCCACAGCCACCATCACTCTGTTTTTCAAATTTATAGTCAACTGTTAGTGCAATAATCATGAAATGCATGTTTAATTGAGCTTAAGACATGGGGCATCTCCAAGACATCAAGGAAGAGCAATTGGTTAGAAGCCTTGAGCAAGAAATGACAAAGTTTCCAAAGGTATGAGCAATTTTTTTTATCAAATAACAATTCAAGTCATAATTACGCATAGTTATCAAACCATAAAAAGTTCTACTACGTGCAATGATTTGATACGATGGCTCCATTAAACCACTCCTATTCCACGATATCACTCCACACACTTTGCATTCATTTCTCCAACGGTCTCATGATTATTTCGAGTTTAAACTCAAGATTGACTGCAGTTTCATTTATCACCATACTCAGAGACGTGACCTATCCTGTTACGGCTCTTCTTTGCCTCATTTTCCGCAGCCATCCATTGAGACGTGTAACATTTCATACACAGTCATCCGATTCAAAAGAATCTTGACGCTACTCCATTCGTTTACCACTCCATTAGTACCATACTCCTCACATGCATCCGCATTTCATTTCATGAACTCGTTTACTACTGCTCACCCTCTGTTCCTCCTGTAATTCAGGTATTTCCATTCCCTGTTCTCCATTTTCGATTGCAGCCACTACAGTTTATTCTAAACCCTGATTGCAGCCACTACAGTCTATCCTAAACCCTGTAACCGAGCCATTTTTTTCCTTTGAACCCTCACATGCAGAAGAGCTCTCAGTTGAAATTCAAAACAGAGGATGGGAAAATTACTGAGAGCAGAGCCAGAAGGACCGAAATACTTGGAAGGTTATCCTCAAACTAAAGAATTGCTGAAGAAAGCTAGATGGTTACGATTTATCCAAAAGTTTAAAGGCCATAACAAGGAGGTGACCAAAGCTTTTGCATGGTCTTTTGATGGTCAAACAGTGGAGATTGGAGACTTGAAGCTCACGGTGACTGAAACCACAGTAGCAGCTGCCACAGGCCTACCTCAGGAAGGTGAGAGGTGGTTCAAAAATAAAAGTGTGGACGATCAGATATGGAGAATTATGCTACAAAACCAAGGTATGGATACCACCGTGTTTACAAGAGGCATCCCTGTTCATGCACTAAAAGAGGAATGGTCTAGTCTACTGTTAGTTATCCAAAAATTTATCACGTGTGAAGGACGTTTTGGTTCTATGTATATGTATCATGCTAGACTGATGATGAATTTCTTAGAGGGTCACACTCTTAATTTGCCTCATTTTCTGCTGTTGAGTTTGAAAAAGATGAGTATTACAGTTCAAAAACACATAGGCAACATTGAACCTCATCTATATCATCATGGACTTATAAAAATTCTTATTTAGGACCAGCTGAAGAAAACTAAAGATACTTAGGAGAAATTCTTGATAAGAAACTACTCCCAAGAGCCATCTGAGGCCTCTGGAAGTAGTCCACCAAAGATTCCAAGAAAAAGTAGGAGGAAAGAAAAGGATACCACAATCCAAGACTCCCCTACTACAGAAACTCAAGAAGGAAAAGAGAACAGAATTAAAGACAAGAAACAGAAAAAAGGGAAAGGAAAAAGGACCATTCAAGAAGTCTACCCCTCTCTTGAGCAATCCATAGAGGAGGATCATCAAACACTGTCAGAGAGATTAGTACATCTTCAAGAACAAGTTGTTATAGCAAAGAAAAAGCAAAAAGGAAAACAGAGTACACAAGAAAAGAGTACTAGTCCATACTTAAGGAGGAGCACTAGGCTAAGAGGAAAGGGGAGTAAAACCCAAGAAAAACAGCCTCACTTTATCGATTTAGGTGAAGAGACACCTGAGAAATCTCCAGCTCAACCAAGCATTGAATCAAGTCCTCCACATGATGAAAGCCCTTTTCAGCCAGAAATAAAGAGCAGTCCTCCTCCTCCACCAGATTTTGAGCTTAGTCCAAGAAAGACACCTGAGGTAGATCCCAATCAGCAAGAGGTATATAACTACCTGGAATCCTTAGAACAATCAGCTGCAGGTCCGAGTACCACTCTGCCACTAGATGCACAAGTTCAGTCCTTAAAGCAGGAGGTATTTGAATTAGAGGTCCTCAATAGGCATATCAAGCAAGAAAATGAAGCACTCAAGGAGCAGAGTAAAGTAGATAAAATTATCCATGATAACACTATGCTTCATTTAGGACTGTGGCAAAAGAAAAACAAGAAACTGAAGAAAAAGTGCAAAAAGTTAAGCAGAGCATTGATTAATCTCAAGTTCAAATGTCTAGTCAGGAAACCCAGGATGATGTTAGCACCAAAGAAGAAGAAAAGAGGGCTAGATGTCCTAGCAGAAGCCTCAGAACATATGGATTAGAGGGAAATGACTAAATTTTGGTTGCATGAGGACATGCAACACCTTCACAGTGGGGGTATGTTGAGCCTCAAACCTGCACCTTCCTATACACCCTCTCAGCCTTCTTTTTCCACTTACTTCATCCACCAAGCTGTTAAATCATTGCATTATAGTCTAAAAAGAGATTCTGACATTGTTTTCTAACTATGCTTATGACTGTTGTTTGGTTTAGATTTTTGTTCAGGCAGCTGCGGAAACTTGTTAGTTTCCGCAGCCAGCACAGGTTTCCGCAGCCATTTTGTTAAAGGCTATGCTACATGTGTCCTATGAAGAAACTAGCCACATGGGAAAGCTACAGGTGACATGTACATGGAACGTGTCCCTTCAGATCAGCCAAATCATCCATAAACGGTCACGGTCAACAAGGGTCAAAGGCAAAGCCAACCAAGGAATTTAACGGTGGCACGTCTCTGTTTTGAGCACGTGAAGGTTTACGTGGCATAGTCCTCAGCTCACGGAGATATTGGCACACCTGGAGATCAACCCCGTAACCTGAATCCAGCAGCTACCACTCCGAGGATTTAATGGACATGATGACCATTACACTAGATCTCGGGCTGAGGAGATCTACGTGTCTTTGGAAACGCAGTTAGCAGCATAGGATTTAGGAGTTAGTTACAACACTTTTCATTATAAATAACGCGTTGATAAACGCTGTGTAGTTAAGCTTTCTGAGATATAATTGTAAACTGTGATCAACACCCCAATGTACTCTGTTTTACGTGTTTTGTTGTTGCTTTAATACATGAGAAAACTACATTCCTGAGATCGTTTTTGTGACTGTTTGTTGACTGGCTGAGGTGGCAGAGGGCCCCTGCGCACCAAAGATCTGTATAATTCTCATTTGATTTTATTATGTTTCTGCTTTCAAATTATTAGCTTGTATATAACATGTTGTTTTGATGTTTTTAATTCACTGCTGTTTACATTTTCATTTATGTTTTCTTATAACTGTTAGCTGATCAGTGCTTCTTTTACAGGTTTTTGTAGGCAGCCCGGGAAAATTTACATATTTTTGATAACTACTGACATGAGATCATCTTGTCATTTCTACTGATTTTCATTTCCTGAGTTTAATTCCAGCACTATCATTTCTTTCAAGTTTTGTTTTTTCTCATTTACTTTTCTGTTCCTTAGACATCATATTACTCATCTGTTTATGATTTCCTTTCTATAGTCAAGCAACTCAATTAGTAAGGAATCAAAATATTACTTATTGTAGTATGATTTAGTTTGCTTTCCTGCAAGTTAGAGATTGAATTACTTATGTCATTTTCAAGGATTGAAATATGAATGAGTAGTTAAATCTTAGTTTCCTTTTATGCAATTTAATTTCCTGCAATTTAGATATCATATTACTCAGCTTGTTTATGATTACTTCCTATAGATGGATTGAGTCGAAATGTGAAGGGTCAGAATGTGGGTTGAAGTAGTGTGATTTAGTTTGCTTTGCTTTCAGTCTTTGAGTTGCTTGAAGTTCAGTTTTTATTTTCTTTTTACACAACAGTAAGGATACTAGGCCATTGTCACTAGTTCACTGTTTTGGTACATTTACTTCCTTTTGAGAATTGATTTCATTACAGTCAGTTTGGTCAGTTTGAAACTTTCTTTTTGAAAACTTTTTGAAGATCACTGTAGAAACCACCATTGCCATCCATACTTAACTTTCAATTTCGCCATCACACACTAGGGAATCCATAGAAGATAAACCCAAAAAACCAACGAAAAAACTCAAAAACGACAAAAGACTAAGAAAACAGTTATCTTTTACATACAGTACACTTCACTTCATCAGTTTACGAATCTCAGATTGACATTTTAAATAGCAATTTAGGACACACTAAATTGACCAAACAGGACCATAGATTGAAAAAAAGATTCTTGATTAATAAGATAAGTCTTATAGTGTTTCTATGGTGACGTTTCCTTCCAAATCGTGTGTTCATTATTTGTGGCTTTTTAATTGATTTTATTTATGCTTAAATTTGTTTATGAATTATAAGGGTATATTAATAATTTATGTTTGTGAATGGATATGAGTTGTTAAATTAATTATATTAAGCTTGGAATAAACCATGTCTACCTGACTGTCATGTCACCTAGTTCACCTGTCACACAACTCACCCTATAGAAAGATGATGGTGATGATGACGATGTTGTTGATGACAATGATGAAAAATATGTTGATGAAGGGTAAAAAGTTTTCTCAAATGTAAGGGTAATGATTTTTTTCAACCTCTCGACTATGAAGTACAATATAAGCCCGCAATTGGTAAATAGAAATAAATAATTTCATCTTCTTAATATTTATACATGTTATAATTTTGTCGTTTGATTGTCAAATTATTTCATTGAGGTGTATTTGAGTCTCAAAACCATCCCATATAGTCAATGCATCCACCTACCATAACCATGTCGAATTTCAATGCAAACAATCACAAACTGAAAAATTTTCAGCATTGGCCCTATTCTCAAGTCATGGGAATTCATGGTCCGAGACTACTTCTTTTGTGTGGGCCCTCCTTGCTAATTCAGTTCAACCCACCAAATTGTCTCATGGGTGCCCTAGCATGCCTAGCATGCGATGCCCCATGGTTGGCCTGCCTTTGTGTGGGTGTGCCTAGGGCACAGGTGTTTGTCCTATTGTGCAAATCAGTGAACACAAATGATTGGCTCATCAATGGAAACAAAATATTATCATTTTTTATTTCCATGTTGCATGATGAATATTCAATTATAAATTGGCTTTTAACACCTAAACATTAATTTAGTTAATTTTTAAAAAATCATTATGAGATCCCCTGGTGGGAACTATTTTCATGGGAAGTCATGGGCTCACATTACTTCTTTTATGAAGGAACCCATTTCCCCGTCAGTCCAACCCAAAAACTCATCACATGGGCGCACTAGCATGCTCAATATGCGACGCCACCATGGGAGCTCAAGTGCCTTGCCTTCGTGTGGGCACTCCCAGGGCATGGAAATTCGCCCTGCTGTGAAAATCAATGAACACAAATCATTAGATCATAAGTGACAACAAAATATTATCATTTTTTATTTCCATGTTGCATGATCAATCAATTATAAACCGAATTTTAACACCCAAACATTAATTTAGTCAATTTTCTAAAAATCATTATGAGACCCCCTTGTGGGAACTTTGTTCATGGGCAGTCATGGGCCAAAATTACTTCTTTTGTGTGGGCACCACATTCCAAGTCAGGTTGAATGACCAACTTCTCGCACGACGCTCCTATCGAGCAGGCGCCCTGGTGTGTCAGCCAACATGCAACGTCCCCATGGGCACCTGGGTGCCCTGTCTTCATGCGAGTGCTCCGAAGGTGGAGCATTCGACCTACTATGCAAATCAGTGAACAAAAATCATTGGATCATCAATGATAACAAATTATATCATTTTTTAGTGCTGTGTTGCATGATCAATCAATTATAAACTAACATTTAACACCCAAACATTAATTTAATTAATTTTCTAAAACACATTATGAGACCCCCTTATGGGAACTATGTTCATGGGAAATCATGGTTCGACCTTAAATATTTTTTTATGGGTGCCCCTTACTAAGTCAGTCCAGCCCACCAACTTGTGACACTCGAACCCCTACTGTGCAGGCACCCTGGCATGCCTAGCACACAACAATCCCTTGGGCGCCCCAAGTTCGTGCAGGCATGCCTAGGGAGCAGACGTTCGCCCTTTTGTGAAAATTTGTGAACAGAAATAATTAGCTTATTAATTACAACAAAATATTATCATTTGTTATTTCCATGTTGCATGATCAATATCCAATTATAAACTGGCTTTTAACAGCTAAATCATAATTTAGTTAATTTTCTAAAAATCATTATGATACCCCCTTGTGATAAATATGTTCATGGGAATTCATGGGTCGATATTAATACTTTTGAGTGGGTGCCCCTTTCCAAGTCAGATAGACCTACCAACTCATTACAT
This sequence comes from Pinus tabuliformis, assembly GCA_031772625.1. Taxonomy (NCBI): domain Eukaryota; kingdom Viridiplantae; phylum Streptophyta; class Pinopsida; order Pinales; family Pinaceae; genus Pinus; species Pinus tabuliformis. Next base: position 815,094,719 of record CM062811.1, read on the forward strand.
GGGTGCCCCTGCTGGGAGGGTGCCCTGGCGTGCCTAACATGTGATGCCCCCATGGGCGTTGGGCACCTAGGCATTCCCAGTACGCAACATCCCCATGGGCATTGGGCTCCCTGTTATTCCCAACATGTGACTCCCCCATGGGTGTAAGGGTACCCCACCTTCGTTCTCTCATCAATGATAATAAAATATTATATTTGGTTAGTACCATGTTACATAATCAATCAATTATAAACTCACTCTTAACACCCAAACATTACTTTAGTCAATTTTCTAAAAATCATTATGAAACCCCTTGGTGTCAATGATGTTCATAGGAAGTCATGGACTTACCTTCTTTTATATGAGCGCTCCTTACCAAGTCAGGCTGACCCACCAACTCGTCGCACAGGTGCTCTTGCCAAGCATATTCCCTAGTGTGCTCAATGTGCAACACCTCATTGGGCGTCAGGCACCCTACCTTCATGCAGGTGTGCCAATGGTATGGGAATTTTCCCTGTTGTGCAAATTAGTGAACACAAATCATTAGCTCATAAATGAAAACAACAAAAATATCATTTCTTATTTCCATATTGTATGATCAATCAATGATAAATTGACTTTTAACACGAAAACATTAATTTACTTAATTTTCTAAAATCATTATGAGATCCCCTTGTGGGAACTCTATTCATAGGAATTCATGGGATGATATTACTTATTTCGTGTTTCTGCCCCTTTCCAAATTGGGTTGACCCACCAACACATTGCACGGGCGCCCTGGTGTGCCTAGCACATGACACCATCGTGGGTGTCGGGCACCCTATTGTACCTAGCATGTGACACCCCCATGGGTGTCCAAGTGACCCGCCTTCCTTTACTCATTAATGACAAGAAAATATTATAACTTGTTAGTACCATGTTACATAATTAATCAATTATAAACATACTTTTAACACCCAAATATTAGTTTAGTCAATTTCTAAAAATCATTATGATATGCCTTGGTGGGAACTCTGTTCATGGGTAGTCATGGGCCTACCTTACTTCTTTTATGTATGAACCCCTTTCCAAATCAGGTCAACCCACCAACTCAATGAACGGGTGCCCCTACCGGGCAAACATCCTAATGTGCCCAGCTCGCAACACCCCCAGGGTCGCCCAGGTGCTTTGCCTTCGTGCGGGTGCATCTAGGGCACAGGAACTTTCCTTGCTGTGAAACTTCATCAACACAAATAATTAGCTCATCAATGACAACAAAATATTATCATTTGTCAGTACGTCCATGTTGCATAATCAATCAATTATAAACTGGCTTTTAACACCTAAACATTAATTTAGTCAATTTTTTAAAAATCATTATGAGACACCCTGGTGGGAAATGAATTCATGGGAAGTCATGGTTCGACCTTAATTCCCATGTATTACTGACTCCCGTGTCACCTGGTTTACCCATTTCCCAACTCGTCAGGTATGTCTGCTTAATGAACCATTAAAGTGAAATTTGGAAATTATTGTATAAACGTAAATGAGCTTCTCTTCGTTTCAAGAATAATATATTCTCTTCTTAACAAGGCCAACCACATGAAGTTGGAAGCTCATATGGCGTCTTCCCCCTGCTCCATCACTCTCAATTCCCCATAATGAATCTATCTACTACAATATATTTGAAAGAAAAACAGTAACATTCAAACATAAAAACTAGGAAAATAAAAAATTAATGTGAATGAAAGAGAACAAACCAACTGAAAACATATAAATAAATACCTCACTCTTTTCAAAATTTTAATATCATTAATATTCTTCCTCATCCATCTCATCATATGTATCATCCAATTTAGAATTCATGTACAAAGGATTCATCATATCGGCATCAACATCACCATTGTCATCGTCTATATCATCATCTAGAACATGCTCTTATACATTTGGTACTTCTTCAAGTTCTTCATCCAAATCAATGTCAGTATCATATAGTTCATCTAAATTAACATTGTCTCGATTCACATATATTCCTTGAACTTATTCGATATCTTCTTCTGACATTGCATGAACCCCCTACTCCTCTACATCATCTTCTTCTTCAATTTCATCCTCTTCCACTACATTATACTTTACGAGCCTTCCTATGGGACCATATCTAACAACATATGACCAACCCACTTTACCTAGAATGTCTACATAAAATACTTGTTAACATTGCCTTGGAAGAACATATCGCTCTGATGCTGTCTCAAGATTCCGTGTATAATCCATGGTAAATCCGTTAGCATTCTCAATAACAATTCTATGAGGGTCACATTCATGGATTCATAACCTAAACCATTTTACATCAAACAAAACTATTTTGAAGGATTTAAAGTCACACTCAAGTACATCATGAAGATACCCATTATATCAATTCTCAAAGAGTTCCAAATATCTGTCACCTTTAGAGGAAACATTGATAACTTGAAATATTGCATTTATCCCACAATCAAAAGTTATCATCTTTTCATCCAACCTTTTAATGTGAAATTTGCAGTCGTAGCACCACATTTCGTTGTGGTGTTTCAACTGCAATACATCAAACACATAAAAAATGCATTGTTAATTGATAAGAATGCATATTTATACTTGTAAAATTTGAAAATTACGGAAAAAGCATACCATATACATCAAAATAATTGTACAAAAACTAAGTAGTATGGGTGAATATTCTTTCTTTATAATGTTTTAAACCATATGCTAAATCAATTTCCCTTTATGTAAGATTTGATCTCCACTACGTTGAGCTTCTTTGTCCAATGAAGAAACACATAACATGATAACCTACCATTATTAGCTTGTTTGCATCATTCAATCCGCACCTTCATCTAATCTTTATTGTTCGCAATGTATAAATGTATTGCATCCCACACTCGGCCAACTGTATTAAAATAAAAAAATTCACATATATATAACTAGTTACCATGTTTTACCTTCATAATAATGGATTATGCAGAAAGGCTAAAAATTAAATAGCTACAATACATAAAAATAAATAAGTCAAATGTGCTATAAATCTCCACTATCTACTTACATCTCACTTTTCTCATTCTACCTTTCCCTAATAGTTTCTCCCCTTCAAAATTGTCTATGGAGTTGACATCCCAAATGTGATCCAATACATTAATATTTTTTCATGTTTCATCACTATATTGATGAATATAAACCATGGTTTGATATACCATAGAACCCTCAGGACGTGCTCTTTGTCTGACCAAATCCTTCAGTGATTTCAAGTGCCTCTCAAACATCCACATTGATCTTGTGTGTACAGGTCCACACTTTTCAATCTCCTCAACTTGGTGTATGTGGTAGTGTTCTTGTGCATTGAAAAATTTCGGAGGTAGATACTTTTGCATTTCACACTTTAATTTTTTTTTCTCTAATACTTTATATCGTGTTTATCTATTTCTTTAGATGACAACCATCTACAAATGAAGCAAGCAAATCATAGGTTTCAACAAAAAAAAGAATAGCACAGTACATGATGACAAGAAAAACACATGTAGTGAAACATTTATGACACAATAACTTATTGAACAATGTAAACTTTGCACATAAATCTCCACTTACCTCATGTATTTGTCAAGATCATATATAACTTGTTTGACATTGTTTTCAAATTTTTTCTCGAAGAGATAAAGATAGAACATATTGTAACAAAAATAATGATCGCTCATTATTTTTTCCCAAATTAGTAGAAAAAATCACTAATTAACAAAATGTTTCAACAATTTATAAAATATATATACACAAAAATAATTACCTAAATGAACGTATGTCAATCATAAGCTTTTACCCCACCTAATTCACCTTTCTTTGTTAGGATATTATTTATGTTTGAATAAAATCCAATTGGAAATTTAATTTTTTCAATAACATCTTTAACATGTTTTCTTTGACGCTCTGTCAATAACCATGGAAGGGTGCTTATATTTTGGCCATCTCCATCACTATTTGAATGAATCACACTTTTCAATACATTTTCAAACTCCTTAATTTCATTGCAAATATTTACAATTTTTTCTTTGTCTCTCCTTCCATCTAATCGCCATAAGGTCTCTATAACATTCTTCTTGACGTGCATTGTATGAAACAAATTAACAATTTCTAGGTGCTCATAGTAGGGGAGTCTATTGAATATCTTGGGATAACTTTTCATTCCTCATGGAAGTGCCTTGTTATTATTGCCTTCACGACCTACAACATGAATCATAGATAAATATATTATAACAAAAAACATAACCTACCAATTAGTACAATGATTAAATTCCATGAAAAAGATAAAATAATCCAAACATATAATGTACATTAATACATTAGACAATTCAATGCATACCATGAGAGACTATTAAATTGAAAATTGCATGCACGAGGTTTTATTCTTTGTGGTCTTACTTGAGTCTCTTTTTTCCCATTGAAAAATTATTTTTCAGTACTTTGGTACCTATGGTTCTTAGAAAGGAAGTGTCAAGATTCATAAAACACCTCCTTTTCTAAGCTTCTTGAACGATGAGATTTAATCTTAGGACCACAAACTGGACAAGAAAATTTACCCTTTGTTTGAAGACCTGCAAGAGATAGAATGATTTTTCTATCAACTATTTTAAGTATGTCCAATGAATATAGAACTATTTAAAAAACAAACTTGAAATGAACTTTGTAAAATTAAACATTATTAAAGTGCATGGTAACATTATAACATACCATAGAAATGTGCTAGCCCTGCTGGGTCATCATGAATTATCCATACAAGTATTGCATGGAATTCAAATTCCCTTTGTTCAACTATTGGTCTGAATATATCATACATAGTGACATCATTCCATAACTCCACTAACTCATTGATAAGAGGCTTGATATATACATTCATATCTTTGACCTAGTACTTGCCTAGTTGATTGAACTTATAATACATAATTACTACATATATGAGTAAATTAAAAATATTATAAGACATAATTATAAGGCACAATTGAACATATATGAGTAAATTAACAAAAAAATATAGGACATAATTATGAAACAAACAAGACAAATGAGATGTTATCGCGTTAAAAAAATTTATTCTAAACAAATTAATACCTAGAGTAATCATTGTCAACATTGTGTGCTCCCTCTTTATTGACTTCCATGGTGGAATGTTATCGTTGATAACAAAAACAAGCCACACTGAGTAAGTAGACTTGGCCTCTCCAAATGGATTGACACCACCAACTGCTAATGAAAGACTAAGTTTATGAGGTTCTCTTTTAAACTCTAACCACTTTTCATCTATATTCCTAAATGCAGATCCATTTGCAGGCATTCGAAGAACACCACTTTCACTTCTATTCCTTGCATGGTAATCCACAAGTTTTTCTATGCTTTTGAACCTAAACAATTGTTGCGGATGTGGAATTATGGGAATATAATCACGAACCTTGTGAGGCACCTTTTTTGTTACTTTATCGGTTTGATATCTACTCTCATCACTTTTTGGGCATTTGTCTTTCAACACATTTTCTTTATAATAGCGAATATCATCATTAGGGCATGCATGAATAACTTGATACTCCATTTCAATATCTTTCATAACGACATGTAAATCTTGGTACGTACGCGGTAAAACATTTGACGGTGGTAAGATAAAATGACCTAGTAATCTACAACATAAAAAAATAGTATTGGTTAACTAAACAATATTAATCATACATATTGCATCCAAATGTTACAAAATAATGAAATGATGCAGATAAATATATTAACATTAAAAATGATGGAAAAAATAATTGTTTTATCATGAATATAGTACTAAATGTCACAAAATATATTACATACCTTAGGAGTTGTGTCACATATGTGTTTGACAAACCATTCACCACCTTTAAGTTGACCATCAACAATAGAGCAGAGAGAAGATATATTTTTGAGCCTTCATTAATAGCTTTAGTTACCATCTCAATTATAGGTAAATCAAAAGCATGGTCATCATATTAGTTGTCATCATCATTCATTCCAACATTATTAAATGTCTCCTGGATCAATCTATTTGTCCCATCTTCTTCAACTATGTTATCAGCATCATTATCTTCTTCCATAGGATCATTAGCTTGATCCTCAATATTAATCACTCCATGTTCTTGAACAGGCACGTGTACTACAACCACCTCTTCCTCGTCAATAAATTCCCTAGGCAGACGATACTATACAATGGAAATTAGTAAAGTAATATTAATGTATATAGTAAAGATTGAAACATCTATATACCATTAGTTTACAAATATAATATATAAGGAAACTAAACATAGAAAAGATAAAGAGAAAGACATCTTAGGTGAGACCAAGAAGCAAAGACAACAAATCAATGATGATGCTTATGCAATTTATCAAGATATTTAAGAATATGTTGAAAAATCTAAGAAAGATGTTACTTTTCTTGACATGTAGGAAGTGAGACATTTTCTGAGATATATAGTCACCACCATAATAAAAAAAAATATTGATCTTATTTTTCATTCATCATTGTAATGTCATATTCTTTCTTAGTGTCATATTTTTCATAATATACTTTAAATACTTATTAATAATGCTCCATAAAAACCTATGATTAACCTCTAAATACTCTATGTAAAACTAAACCCCCTAACACCTTAACCACATTCCCTAAGCCCTTAAACCCCCAACCCATAATCCCTTAACCCCTAACCCCTAAACCCTTAAACAATAACCCCTTATCCCTAAGCCCATAAATTAATTAACGCCTAACTCGACCTAATCCCTTAAACGACCCTAATGAAAACAATCAAATAATATTTCTAGTCCGCATCAAGATGACAACATAGTTCAAACAACTCCCAAAAGAATATTATAAAATACATTCACAATAGAAAGAAAATACAACTCACAATACAAATTCATACAATCTAGGATAGAATATACATATAAATATTTACAAAAACAATCTACATTGTAGAGACATATAATAAATAACTTATAAATGGATGATACTAATGTCCACCTTCAGTGTGTCCATAGTCTCTATAATGGTTTTCAGCTACTTTTACTAGAATTCTACTTGGTCTCAAGCCCTTGCAATTTCTAAAAGGGAAATAACATTTTCCATCCTCAAAATCCCTTGATGTCTATCGCATTATCCTTGGTCTCCTCGAGGAATGTTATGTGACATTTTTTGTCACCAAACTTTCAGTGATGATTTTGTTCAAAAATTAACCTCAAAATACGCCTCCAACCTTTCAAAATAATCACAACTAATATATATAGCAACTGTGTCAAAGTTTAATGATGTTAGCACCTCTACACACACACACACATTTATATTTATTATAATTAGAATAATATATTTAATAACATTATATATAAAATTTATATTGTAATCATATAATATTCATATTAATATTAATATATATATATATATATATATATATATATATATATATTAATAATATTGTATTTAATTATAATATTAATAGTATATTTATTTTAATTAGTCAAACTGATTAACATAAAGGAGTCTCATATTAGGTGTTGTAAGCACAAAAAGCCATTAATCGTGGAATTAAACATTATGCAATGGTTATTTACAATTTGTAGGAAATTGGACAACACATTTTCCTATTGGATATAGTGTTGGTTATTCGACTGTAAAAGAACTACCGTCGGTTATTCGACAACAGGAGGGATTATAGGAAAACGTCTAATAATCGATGGGATGGGGAATTCTGTCAAATATTTGACTGGTAAAGAACTTGTGCTAGTTATTTGACGATAGTTGGGATTTTAGAAAACAAAAAACAAAAAACAAAAAAAAGGCATTTAACTTCTGACACCTTTTATGATTTTAGCCATTTCGTTGGATTCAACCATCAACATTTCCAACCAAATGTAGTAGTGATCCATATGGATCATCGACCTCTTCACTTTACATAGACACGACAGAAGTTACAAAATGATCACCTTTAGAAATGGTCAACATATATGTTATAATTTCATTTTAACATTAAATAGAAGAAGGATAGCAACAATCACGTCACAAATTCCCTCAGCCGACCCCCAATTGTGTCACTGCACACCCTTCTCAACTCTTGTGGCCATGTGACCTCTGGATGGCCATAGTTATATGACAATGATTCAAAATTCATGGCCCGCTACAAGATTTTGATGGCTATAAAACCAGTTCGAGACATCCATCTTCAGAATGGACTCTTGTGCTATCTAGGGCATGTTTACATTCCTTTAAGCCAGCATGCTAAGGTAATTTGGGAGGTGCATTATAGTCAGGTTGTAGGACACTTTGGTGTGGAGAATGTTGGGTTGTGTTATATTCTTTCCACGTAGTTAACAGGGGGTTTGAGGGGCACCCGTAACCCCACTTTATGGGGTCTGGGGCAGTGCCCCGGAAAATTTTGGTTTTGGACCCTATGTTAGGTTGGGCGGACCCATCTATGGTTTTGTGCATGATTATCGCACATGTTTTTTGGACGTGATGGTTTTCGGTCCATGGTATTGGACGCGATGGTTTTTGGTCCATTGTATTGGATGCTTCAGCATGTATAAATATGTATTATAACACTGAAAGGAACATAATGAAAATCAAGCTGGTAGTCCCGGTTTTGGGATCTAGGGGAAAATATTTGTGTATATGTGTTCTACTCTCGCATTATTTATTTTCTGTGTTTTAGAATTCGTATGCAGAATTCGTATGCAGGTAATTTCTGGATGGGGTATCGGAGCAGATTTGGCTTCAAGGGGATGCCTTTGTTGCTGAGGGGGTTCACTCGGGCTTGTGGTAGACCCTGTTTAGTGGGAGATATGCGAGACCGATTCTAGTGGTGGAAGAAGATGGCGAGTAGTGGAAAGATAGAGATTGAGAAATTTAATGGTCAAAGTTTTGAGTTGTGGAAACTCAAGATGGAGGATTTGTTGGTGGATAAAGATCAGTGGATCGCGGTAGATTCGGGTACTAAACCAACGGGAGTGTCTGATGAAGAATGGAAGAAGTTGGATTGGAAGGCAAACAACACAATACGATTGTGTGTCTCAGATTCAGTATTGTTGAATGTATTAGGGGAAGCTACAGCAAAGGCTTTGTGGGACAAGTTAGGGACTTTGTACCAATCTAAGTCTCTGGTGAATAAATTGTTCCTGCGGAAAAAGTTGTATAACCTGAGGATGAAAGATGGAGACTCGATGACAGAGCATTTGAACGCATTTAATACTGTGGTAAGTTAGTTAGCATCTGTTGATATTAAAATTTTAGATGAAGATAAGTGCATCAGTTTGTTGTGTTCTCTACCAGATTCGTGGGATAGTCTAGTTATTGCAATAGGTAGCAATGCAACTGCCTTGCAGTTTGATAAAATAGTCTCAGCCTTCCTGACGGAGGAGATGAGACGGAAAAATATGGAGAGCCAAAATGGTGATGCCTTGATTGTACGAGGATGGTCCCAGAATAGAAACAAAAATAAGTCATCAAGTGGGAAATCTAAATCTAGAGGGAGATCTAAATCTTCAAGAAAACCTGTAAAGGTGGTGTGCTGGAAATGCGAAAAGGAAGGCCACTTCAAAAGGGACTGTAAATCTAAGCTCCTGACAAAGGAAAGGGATCTGATGAGGCTCCTTTTGCAGAGGCGAAAACCACCTCAGATGAAGGTGGGGATATGTACTTGGCTTCTTCGAGTACACATGTAGATCATGAGGCATGGTTGATTGACTCAGGTGCATCCTTTCACTTCACTCCCCATAGGGAGTGGTTCTGTGAGTATGATAAATATGATGGTAGTGATGTCTTCTTGGGGGATGACATGAAGGCTATAATCATTGGTCATGGAAAAGTAAAGTTGAAGCTGCAAGGTGGAAGGGTTAGAACACTTCCAGGTGTTCTGCATGTTCCTGCATTAGCCAGAAATCTGATTTCTGTTAGTAAGTTGGATGATGCAGGTGTAAAAACAGTTTTCGAGAAGGATACCTGCAAGATAGTTCGGGGAACACTAGTATTGATGCGGGGAGTTCGGATTGGAACTCTGTACAAGCTGCAAGTTAGCATTGTTGTTGATGGGTACAACAGTTTTGTGGTTCCTGAAAGTGGAGTAGAAAATCTAGTGGTCTTTGGAGAAAAGACCATGCTGTGGCATCAAAGGCTTGGACATATTGGAGAGAAGGGCCTTCGAATACTTCATGGTAAAGGTATGGTAGAAGGTATGAGTAATAGCTCTCTAGATTTTGATTTCTGTGAAAATTGTGTATATGGGAAGCAGAATCAGGTGAGCTTCCCCTCTGGTGGTAAGAGGGTGAAACATATATTAGAGCTTGTGCACAGTGATGTGTTTGGACCTATGAAGGTTCCATCACTGGGTAAGTCTGTGTACTATGTATCATTTATAGATGACTTTTTAAGGAATACATGGATATATTTCCTTAAGAAGAAATCTGAAGTCTTTGATAGGTTTAAAGAATTTAAGGCTCTAGTGGAAAACCAGACAGAGAAGAAGATAAAGGTGCTGAGGATAGATAATGGTGGAGAGTTTTGGAGTAAGGAATTTGAAGAATTCTGCAAGAAGTGTGGCATAGCACGGCAGAAGACTACTCCATATACACCTCAGCAAAATGGAGTTGCAGAAAAAATGAACAAGACGTTGATGGAAAGGGCAAGAAGCATGCTCAATGGTGCCGGGTTAGGACAGGAATTCTGGGCAGAGGTGGTGGATACTGCATGTTACCTGGTCAACAGGTCACCTTCATCAGCGTTGGAGGATAAGACTCCACAACAGGTATGGACTAGTAAGAAACCCTCTCTTTCACATCTGAGGGTATTTGGATGTGATGCATATGTACATGCTCCAAAGGAGAAAAGAACAAAGTTGGATAATAAATCTGAAAAGTGCATCTTTATTGGGTATAAGGATGGTTTAAAGGGTTATAAGCTTTGGAACCCAGTAACAAGGAAGGTTATGTATAGCTGAGATGTGGTGTTCAGAGAGGTGAAAGATGTTATTAAACATGAAGTCCAACCAAAGGAACATGAGAAGATAGAGTTTGAGCTAAAGGAGGAGGAATTAGACTCTACAACAGAGGAGGAATCAGAAGATGATGAGCCACAAACTCTGACTATGAGAAGATCAATTCAAGAAAGAAGGCAACCAGAAAGGTATAGTCCATCTGCTTTTTGTTCAAATTTTTCTTTGTCTGTTACTGATGATGAGTGTAGAACTGTGAAGGAAGCAGTGGATTCAGAGGATGGAAAACTCTGCAAAGAGGCCATGGTTGATGAAACGACATCTTTGCACAAAAATGAGGCTTAGGATCTGGTGGAGTTTTCGACTGGAACGAAACCCATTGGCAGCAAATGGGTGATCAAAAAGAAGACAAATGCAGAAGGAAAAGTGGAGAAATACAAAGCTTGGTTGGTAGCAAAAGGTTATTCCCAGGTGCTGGGAATTGATTTTGGTGATATTTTTTCTCTTGTTGCCAAGGTAACTTCTATTAGATTACTTTTATCTATTGCTGCTGCTTTTGATTTTGAGGTAGAACAGATGGATGTGAAGACAACATTTCTTCACGGGGATCTAGAAGAGGAGATCTACATGAAGAAACCTGAAGGATTTGTGGTGAAGGGTAAGAAAGAACTGGTATGTAAGTTAAAGAAGTCTCTATATGGGTTAAAACAGTCACCAAGGATGTGGTATCAGAAATTTGATACATTTATACGGGGACTTGGCTTCACCAAAAGCAAAGAAAATCACTGTGTGTATTTTAAATTAATTGGTGACCGTGTTATTTATCTGGTCTTGTATGTGGATGATATGTTGTTGGTTGGAAATGACAAAGAAGTTATCCAGGATTTGAAGACCCAATTGTCCTCCAAATTTGACATGAAAGATCTTGGTGTTGCAAACTATATTTTGGGCATGGAAATTAAAAGAGATCGGGCAAGAGGAAGCTCCGGTTAAACCAGAGGAAGTATGTCGAGACAATATTGCAGAGGTTTAATATGTAGGATAGTAAACCAGTGAAGGTTCCTATTCATGTAGGTGTGAGGTTATTTGTTGAACAGTGTCCCAAGACACAACAAGAGGAAGAGGACATGTCCCATGTTCCATATGCAAGTGCAGTCGGTAGCCTGATGTATGTAATGGTCTGTACTAGACCAGACATTGCACATGCAGTGGGAGTATTGAGTAGGTTTATGTCAAAACCAGGGAAGGAGCACTGGACAACAGTGAAGCGGGTTTCCACGTATTTGTGTGGCACTAGTGATTATGGTTTGTGCTACCAAGGAAGAGCAGGATTGAACAGAGTGTTGGATATTCATGGCTTTGTTGATGTAGACTGGGCTGGAGATCTAGATCAGAGAAGATCTACAAGTGGGTATGTGTTTAACCTATTTGGAGGTGCAATCAGTTGGATGAGTAAGAAACAATCTGTAGTGGCACTGTCAACTACAGAGGCAAAATACATGGCAGCCACTCATGCAGGAAAGGAAGCAGTTTAGTTGCAGAGATTGTGTTCAAGTATGGGGTTAGTACAGGAAGCTATAAGGATAGACTGTGACAACTAAAGTGCAATTTTCTTGGCAAAGAACCCCGCATATCATTCAAAGACAAAGCACATTGATGTTCAGTATCACTTTGTGAGGGATATGATAGAAGACAAAAAGGTGTTGCTGGTAAAGATGGACACTTTGAAGAATATTGCAAATGCATTGACAAAATCTGTGAGGTCTGAGAAGTTCTCTTGGTGTAGAGAGACAATGGGCATTTCAGGGCTGGAAAAATGACTAAGCTCTCGTGTGGCCCCGTGTGGAAAGAAAACAACAAGTGGGAGAATGTTGGGTTGTGTTATATTCTTTCCACGTAGTTAACAGGGGGTTTGAGGGGCACCCGTAACCCCACTTTATGGGGTCTAGGGCAGCACCCCAGAAAATTTTGGTTTTGTACCATATGTTAGGTTCGGCGGACCCACCTATGGTTTTGTGCATGATTTTCGCACATGTTTTTTGGACACGATGGTTTTCGATCCATGGTATTCGACACGATGGTTTTCGGTCCATGGTACTGGATGCTTCAGCATGTATAAATATGTATTATAACATTGAAAGGAACATAATGAAAATCAAGCTAGTAGTCCTGGTTTTGGGATCCAGGAGAAAGTCTCTGTGTATATGTGTTTTATGTGTTCTGCTCTCGCATTATTTATTTTCTGTGTTTTAGAATTCGTATGCAGAATTCGTATGCAGGTAATTTCCATACGGGATTAAAACCTACAGAGAAGATAGTGGTAGTACTAGAGAATTATTTTTTTTGGCTAAAACTTCAACAAAATGTTGGCAAATATCATATCCTACACTATCTTATGTCATCACTAAGGCAACCTTTAAGAAGCAAGGTCTGTACACCCCTCTACCTATTCCTTGCTGGCTTTGGGAATCTATATCCATGGACTATATGTCTATACATCCTTCTACTAAGCATGGTAATGATTGTGTGTTTGTGGTTGTCAATAGATGTTTTAAGATGGGTATATTGGCTGCCTGTAAGAAGAGTATCACAAAAGAAGCCACCGAAAAGCTCTTCTTCGAATGGGTATGAGTACATTTTTGGATTCTGCAGACCATTATATTAGATCAAGATAGTAGGTTCCTAAGAGAATTCTAGTGGAGCCTCTGGTCACTATTAGACACCAAGCTCACTAAGTCAACTGCCTTCCACTCCCAGATTGATGGCTAGATAAATGTAATCAGCAAGATGGTAGTGGACATAAAAAACATGTACAACTCTATGAATCCACACACATGGAATGAGAGTCTCCCCTACATGCAACACAACTACAACACAACTCTCCATAGCTCACCTAGCCACAACCAGTTTCAGGTGGGTTTGAGATTTCAACCATTGTGTCCCATTGATGTTGTAATGCCTGTTACATCTACACACACATAACCTACACCTGTCTAATCTAAAGTTGATAAATCCATCAAGTTTATTGAATACATTGAACACATATTACAACATGTTCATGATGTCTTGGATAAATTCAAAATTAAGAACAAAAATTGGCATGCTCAGCATTAGGTGTCACATACATTTCGACTTAGTGACATGGTGTGATTGAATTAGTAGAAGGAACACCTGATTGGATCCCATCGAAATTTTCAACCTCTCTGATATGGGCCTTACACCATCACCAAGGTTGTGGGTGACAATTATTTTGAACTAAGTACCACCCCATTCTTTTTCTTACACCCATTATTCAATGTGGACCTCCTTCAGCCAAAGTTTCCGCCATTACAAACACATCAAACATTTTCAAACAAATTTCACCAACAAATCTTAACCCATGGAGAATTGAACATGCTACAATTGATTGAATATTGTACACATAGTTTAAGAACACTTGACAACAAAGGATCTAGCTATATTGTGTTGTCAAGCATGGCCAACTTCTACACTAAGGCAAGTGGCTCACAACGGACCAAGTTCAATAGAAGTTTCCTCATCTCATGGAGGCCTTAAAAACAATAGAGAGCACTACATCCTAATGAGGGAAGTCTAATCTAGGTGGAAATTTGTGTCCACCTACCTATTCCACTTGGACCCCTAGCATTGTTTCCTATCACTTTACTATTTTTCAACACAATTTCCTATTTCAATATTTTTCTATTTTTGATAGTTTTTGAGCCCTAAATTTCCATAGTCATTTTGAGGCCCTAAATGACATTTTTTGGGGAAATGGGAAAACATGAGACTTCAACACATCTGTGTAGTTGAAATTTGTTTTTGTTTGACAAAAATTTCTAATGGGCTATTATGTGTGCCAAATAGAGATTGTATACCAAATATATGACCCTCGGAAGTTTACGTTCCAACTAACCCCATCAGGCCTATAAGTTATTGGAAATTCATCTTGTAGGGTTATGTTTTTTGGATATTTAGGGTTTCTCTTTATTTTTTCATGATAAAAAGGCCTCAGAGTCTAATTGTAACATATTTTAAAAAGCATGTAGCCATTACATCTCTTTCGAGAGATAAGCTGCCATCGCTCGAGTTTGTTTCATTTTCATGTTTCATGTAAATAGGTTTCAACACTTTCTATCTATTTGAAGTTTTGTTTCACTCACTGTATCTTTATGTTTTTGTTGAAATCTATATTTCATTTCATTCCTTCGTAAATTTGGATCAAGCATTCAACCCATAGAGTCCATTTATAGTAACCAAATCTAACCACTTTCCCTGAGATGTAGAGAATTTGGTTAAATAACAAGTGTTGACCATTACAACTATTTCCAATAAATCTTCACTATTAAATTTGTTATCTACATGTCAAATAGTTAGAAATCCAAGTTGATCCTAAGATGTAGTCGATTTCATTGGCCATTCAATTGATGGTCCCTATAGTAAAAAATTATTGTATATTCACTCACCCCTATGACCAATTAGTCAACTATCCTACAAGCTGATCATCTAACTAGATATTCTTTGTTAGTCAACTCTTTAATTAACTTCCTTCAGAATCTTCGAGGGTGTGATGAACCAACATAAACATAGGTTCCAACACCCACCCCACACACATCAACATTGCATTTTGGAAATTCAAAAGGTGAAATTACATATGTAGAGCACCCCCACACAATAATTACAGCTTCCTAAAGCCTAAGAAAATCATGTAGACTGAAAAAAATGGATTTAATCACAACATTTGTAAAGATATCAACAAGCCAATCATTATTTTTGTAATAGAAAAGAGTGAAAACCTTATATTGGACCAATTGTATTAAATTGTGGGCATGAAGTTTGACATGCGTCATCTTACTAGTGAAAAAAGATTATGGACAACATGAATTTCATTTTGGTTCGTAGAATTGATACTAGCTGAGGCCTAAACAAGAAATCCAAGCTCTCCCAATACACAATGAATCCAAACTACCTTTGGCCCTATGTTAACATCTCCACAAAGTTTTTCTTCATTAGTTGATACAATGACTACACTTTGTTTCATGCATGACCAGGTCATGGGTCTAATAGTGAAGTGAAAAACATAACCAAACATGGATTTTTTGTCATCATTGTTACCCACCTGTTCAAAGTCACTTATGTCGACAAATGAATATGAACTTCAGATATATTTTCTACCATAGTGAGGGGTACCTTCAGTGTAATAAATAATCCTTTTTATATCTTTGGAGTGATTTTCTCAAGGATTCGTATATAGAGTAAGAAACCACACTAGTAGCAAAGGAAATATCAAGTCTTTCTCATAAGGACTCATGGGGAATAGAGAAAGACTAATAAAATACCTTTGTATGCCCATTTTATCACTAGTCAAGTTTTTGACCAAGGATTATTTTGAAAAGTGACTTGTTTACATATATTTTGATTCTATTATGAATAGCAAATACATAATTATTCCATGGGAAAAAAATAAATCAGTTTTTCCATTTTTAAAAAATATTATGTTTTTCAAATAGATATATTTATGTTATCATCTTTTATGTTATCATATTTTATTTTTCTCTATTGCAGCTTAGTTTTCTTAGAATTTTTTTAATCAATTCCTCTTGTTCTACTAAATATTTAGAATTCTTTTCTTTAAAAAAAAAATTAATATTTTTCTAATTATTTTAACATAAAAAAAATTAATAATAAGTAAATAAAATTTATATTTAAAATATGAAAATTTTATCGCTTTAGGTTATATAAAAGATATACATATTTTTGTCTTGATCTATTTTCAACAATATTTCTCCTATTTTATGTTTTGATAATGTTTTAAAATATATTTGTTTGTTAATTTTATGCATTTATATATTTAAAAATATATTTTAAATTAAAAATCATAACCTTACTCAAAATTGTATCGATGTATTCTAAATCTCTTTATTTCTTCTAACCTTTTAAACTCTCACAAAAAAAATCTTTATTTCTTCTAACCATTTAAACTAGTTGTCTAACTAGCCCCACGGGTTAGGCGAGTTGGTAATCACAATGCGGTGAAGTTCCTTAGAAAGGTGGGCTCCGTACTGATGGTCACGAGTTCAAATCCCCCGGACTTGTCTGGCGCTGTATGGAGGGGCAGATGCAACTCCCAGTCGTTATAGAGGTAGCGGTTATTGAGGTAGTGGCCACAATCGACCCGGTAGCGGTTATTGAGGTAGCAGCCACAATCGACCCCGTGTAACGAAGTCGCAAGGTTGCCCCTGTTTGTTGCCGATTCCACTGTAACAAAAAAAAATAAACTAGTTGTCTAACCAATATCTGAAAAGGCAATTTTTATGGGAATTATCATTTTTTGGATAAAATTGTGGTTATTATTTAAAATGTGTCTCTAAATGTATAAATAGATTTTGTGTATTAAAATTTTAAGAAAATCAAATTCTATGGGTTAAAAAATCTTAAAATTATAATTATTAAAAATATCTACCAATAAATGTAACAAAAAAATTATTACACTATCTATTAAATAAACTACCCCAAACAATGCTAATCCAATTGACATTAATTTTATCATTAAAATAACTAAAATCTAAATAAAAGTTGTTTAATATTTTCAATATTATAATCACTATTATTATTGGCTGAGAGGCTCATTCTACAGCCTAGTATGAGGGGATGTGTAATTTTGTGTAATTTTGTCCATTCCTCCGTGTCTATTTAAAATAAAAATTATGTTCCAAATAGAAAAATAATGTCAACTATAATTAAAAAAAATGAATATGATGTAAAGTAATTAGAAATTAAAAAATGTATGAATCAGATATTTAAATCTTATACTTTTCAGAAATATTTCAGCATGAAATTGAAATAAACTATTTGAAAACCTATGTTAACTATTTTATATTTATATCAACTTCATATATATCTATATATATAGGATAAAAATAAGTTTTTATGAGAAATAACACATTGTATTTTGCACTTTAAAAAAATTTCCACTATGAAAAAAATTGATCCCTCTAGACTCATGTTAGATACTTAAATAGATATATACTGGTTCTATTAATTAATAGTAACTTATAATATTTTCAATTTTAAACCCAAAAAAATATGAAACAAACATCTCCATTTTCAATTTTAAACTGAAAATAACATATAGAAAATTTACCTTTGTCCAAAAAGAAACAAAACTTTTCCTTGCCTATCCATATTTTGCTTTTAAATAATAAAACAGATACTACATTTACATGTTTACAAACTAACTATCAAATTTACGAGTGTTTCAGATTTGAAATTCCTACTTTTATCGCCGTCGCTCAATACTGTAAACTCAACCCTCCCTTAACGGCTTCCTGAAGTGTTTCCAAAGGGTACGTAATTCCTGACAGCAGCTCATCCTGCTAATTCACGGACCACATATGTGAGTGAGTTATCTAGCGGGTTGCTGTGAAGTTGTGAACCCACTATTAAACGGCTTCTTCTGTTGACCGCAAGTTGGGGCGGCTGGCCCTATCACTATTCAATTTCCTAATCAAAGCGCTCCTTCCCGGGTGGTAGTGTGACAGATGGCGCATTCAGCTTTGGAGTTTCTATTTCACATGGCAGTGACTCTGACTCTAAGAGGCAGCGGAAAAGTCTGACAGTGAATCTTTCAGGACGGCGACCAAGTTGAAACCCTCGAATCCAGCGATGGAATTGGAATTTGACGGTCAAATTCCTCATCACGTGATTTGGCCGTTGAATACAACTAAAATTTTCCAAAACCTTGTAAGAGACTTTATTAAAACTGTTTAAACGGACGAGGGGTTTTCATTTCTTTATTTAATTAAATTATATATATATATATATATATATTTTTTAATTTTATATAAACATATCGTTTTAGCAACTATGAGCTGGAATTTAAGTTATTTTAAAATTTTACTTAATTTATTTCAAATTATAATTTAAACCATTGAAATTAATATTTTATTTATTTTTAAAATAGCAAATAAATTAAATATTTTATATATGTTTTTTACTATTTCATATTATTATTAACAATTTAAGCTTTTGCCATGGTCTGCCTCTTCATTTGGTTCTGATGATGAACCACACTTGGTTCGAAACGTTTTGGCCAAAAAATTCTCTCATGCGATTCTACCGAAAGACTTTGTTTAATTTAAAAAGTTTTCGAGCCTATTTTCTAGTATAATTTTAGAATCAATTTGACTTGTGAGCTCTCCACAATCAGAGTGCCCTAAACAGGGGTTAAATTTGACAAGTATTTATCTTTATTTTCCTTATTTAACAATCAAATATTGATCATTATAAAATTTGCACATGATTAACTAGGGTTTCCTAATTTTCCAAACTATCAATTTGATGGGTGACTTAAAATTTTACTTGCATATATAAGCAATTTCCAATAAAATTAAAGAAAACAAGGGAAGTTAGTGATTATGTTGGCTCATACACCAAGATAATTATCATGCACTATGCAACACCCACAATACTAAGACTTTAGTATGGCTTCAAGATAAGCATAGACTCATCCATAATGGATCTTTGGAATTATTAGAAAAAACTTGTCTCTACCTTCAACCATATCATCCTATACTAAATTGTACACATTTAAGCATAAAGCATGAACATTGAAGCCTAGAGCTTAAGGCTTAAGACTTACATGACATGTCGACACCCATGGGCCATTGGTATTCTATATAAAACACTAACCAACCTTCTTTGCCTATGTGAGTGGAAAAGGTTTTTTCCATTTTATTTTGAGGGTTTTATACAGTTTCTTTAGTGTTGGCATGTTGCCACACTCGTGATAGTATAAGTTTTAATAAATTAGGCCTATTTATTAGTTCGATTAGAAAACAAATCTATTTTGTGGTTGGGTATGGAAATTATCAAATATGTGGTTACCAAGGCTATTATGTTTTCCATACATTCACACAGATTAAGACAATTGAGTTTCTACCTTTTAGCTATTAGCCTATTTGTTAGAAATCTCTATTCTTCTTCCTTGTGAGAAAATTATGAATTTCTTCAAAATACAGGGCCTACACATTATTATTGCTAGAAATGTTAGAAATCTCCTAACTTTTTATTTACAAGTGGCTTTAAACTTGTTTTATTATTTATAAGGTCCTTGTTAAGCCCAACTCATTCCTCTTCAAAATAAATTATAGTTAATGGGTTTGACCAAGTTACTTGAAAATTTTTCAAGAATGGTTTAGCATAATTTCTAAAATATTTGATATTACAAAAATACGGACTTTACATAATTGCACCAAATCATTGGCTAGTTTGGCATTACCAATGAACATGGTTGAATATGTTTGACCATTTTAAACATATACATCTACAATATTACTTGATAGAAGCTACTTTTATGGTCAAGCCATAATTAAAAAATGGTACAAACACAAAACACAAACTTATATTGAATTGTTTATTTTTTGTAACTAGGTTGAGCCTAGGTCAGAGTTAGCCTACTTATTGGTTGGAAGAATACTGATCCACCCATGATGGGATATTTATCACACGGATTGTATGAGGCTCAATCGAGCCGGGACACCCCTTGGGAAGTTTCATTCCCCCAAAGTGGTGTGTTTTTACCTTCACATAAAAAATTTACAAAAACACATAATACATAATATTTAAATGATAGGCAAAAGTGAAAATCAAATGTCATGAGAAGGACAATTTTAAAAGGAAACTTGTCATAAAAAAATTACTTGACAGGTAGAAGTGTTGTGGACCCAGGGGGTTTTGAGGATGTTGAATCCATAGATGCAGTGAAAAACCCATTTTAAACAACAAAGATAATTATTTAAGCAAAAAAAATTCACCGAATTCTGACCAAAAAAACCAAAATATAAAATGGTTAGAAAATGTCGTTTACATAGCCATAGTCTATTGGTTATATGTTTTGGAAGTTTTCTGATGTTTTTTCCTGTCTAATTTGCCTAGAATCCAGCAAGGATTTGTTGAAATCACAAGTTTGAGATGTGAAATCTACACAATCGAAGTGCCTCAGAGGATTTTTAGGATGTTGAATCCATATATGCAGTCAAAAGCCCATTTTAGGCAACAAAGATAAAGATTTCAGAAGAAAATAAATAAATAAATAAATAAATAAATAAAAAATGCCGTTAGTTTCCACCAAAAAGCTCTAAAAAGTATAATGGTTAGAAATCATCATTTACATAGACTTTGTCTATTTTTTATACATTTTTGAAGGTTTCCCATCATATTTTTCAACCTAATGTTCCAAGAATCTAGAAGGGATTTGTTAGAATCATAACTTTCGATAGCGAGCTCTCCACAATCAGAGTGCCCCATGGGCTTTCAGGATGTTGAATCCATATATACAGTCAAAAATCCATTTAAAAAAAAATATATCAAGATTTTAGCAAAAAGAATTTTGTCAGATTCCAACCAAAAAACTCCAAAATGTATAATGGTTAGACAATGTCATATACATAGCCATAGTTTATTTGTCATATGATTCGGAAGGTTTTCCAACATATTTTCTAGTCTCACTTATGAAGAATCTGACAAGGATTTGTTGGAAGATCATAAGTTTTAGTTCTGAACTCTCCATATCCAAACTGCGCTAAGGGTTTTTAGGATGTTGAATCCATATATGCAGTAAAAACCTAATTCAAAGTGCGCCAAGGGTTTTTAGGATGTTGAATCCTTATATGCAGTAAAAACCTGATTTTAAACAAAAAAGATCAAGATTTGAACAAAAAAAAAATCATTGCATTACGATAAAAAAACTCTGAAACATATAATGGTTTGAAAACACCATTTACTATAGTCTATTCGTTATACGTTTTGGAATTTTTTCCAACATGTTTTATGAGAATTTGACTAAGTAATTAAGATAATCATTCTCTCCCATTATGTTAATATATTTAACAACTTTCTCTTAGAGATTTTTAAGAAACTTTTGGAAAGTTCCACCATGTCGACTTTAACCAGTAACATTTTTTTTTTATAATCTAGAAAGAAGTATATAATACTCAAGTTCTCCTTCTAGAACATTCCCAAGCAATCTCATTTATTAATTTAATAAAATAAAACATAATTCCATCATCACATAGTTTTCATCTTGGCTTAAATAATCATTAAGACCAGCAACAATTTTAGAAGTCTAAAAATATCCATGTCTAAAAAGAAATACATAGGGGTGTCACAGTAAGTCTAATAAATTGACACTATCCATGTAGGTATACATTTAATATGATTGTGTTGCAAAAAAAATGAAGGGAATTTAGGTAAGAATTTCCTTAATGTGGATTTAACATCTAAATTTATATATTTATATGATTTAAATGCATTTATGGGAATAATATTCCACTTAATATGGTAAGGAAAAAGGACTTGGATATATATAAATATTCTTTAATATTAGAACGCAATGATATGAAAAGTATGACATTTCATTTTCTTTTGGGTAGGATTAATATGGAGGGAAGCCTAGGAGAAATAATCTTGTTATAGAATTGAATTCCTATAGAACTGGCCATATGGGAGCCACATATTAGTTGGATATGAAAAGTAGATAGCACTAAATAAATGTCCAATTGTCTTCCTTCCTGTGTTTGTATCCTTGTTTTCAACATTAAATATGTAGATGGGAAGGCTTTCCAAGAGGCTATGGAACAAAGAAGTGAAATGTATTCTAGTATGCTAGAGGGACTATTAAGCAAAATGGGTATTTACATAGGGTGTTGTTTTGGGATAATGAGAAAATTGTTTGTATGGTTGATTAAGTATTAGGAAGGTGGCTAGATGAAGTATCAAGGCATTACCTACAACTTCCAACTCAATATGGTGGAATACATGGATTAGCAATATGGTACTCATGAATCAATGTAGGGATGGATTAACTAGATATGTATGAGTAAATTATGAAAGTGTGAAAATGGTGAATATGCACGCATGTTAACACATATTATTGAAGGTATTATTTGAATGCATTGTGTGAATGCATAAATATGTTATATTTCATCAAAATTAATATGCTAAAAGATAAAATGATGAAAATATTATTGACTTGTAATTTGAGATCATTTCAGAACCAATTTTGATGTTTCTATGAAAGAGTTACATGGTAGAGTAGTCAAATGTGGATGGACTATATGAAACATCTATCAGGGGAACATAGGTATTATTAGGGTCCCATCTACCCTAACATCTAATAGATAGATTAATTTATGGTTATGTAATAAAGACCATCATTAGTAGATAATGCCAATAATAGTTTGAATACAAATCTTGCATGAGGGCTTACTAGAAGGTTCTTCATACTAAAAGGCTTCTTATTTAAAATTTTTCTAGAAGGATATATAGTGGAATATATAGATGTAAACCATTGTAGAAGATATTTTGAGAATTATTTAACTTTTCTCTTCTGGAGGTTTCCCCCTCAAGTAGGTGAGAATTTTTACTCATGTTATCATTGCACTCATTCTTTTTCTATAATCTATTAAAACTTTAGATGTTATTTCCATCTATGTTTTAAATATTTTTTCCACATACATTACAAGTAGTGTAAGAGGCTTTCCATTGACCTAATTTTTAGAAATATTTGTAGGCTAGATATACAAAATCCATAATAATATATTATTATGTATGAAAAATTGTTCTTAGGGAATAATACATGTAGGAACTATACATGGTTTCACTTGGTTGAAAACCCTTGTAACCCATGTACGTACCTTTTCAAGTAATATCACACCATAGAATACATATTCATGGAATCTTAATACCATGTATATGTCTTGTAAGTCTCTTGAAACTAGCCCTAGATTACTAATTAAATCACCTTACTACTATAGTGGCAAAAAAGCATAACATTAGGCAAGAATACTCTCTCCTACCTATGTAATCAGGTGTTATGATTAATGGTATGATTGAACTTGATTAGTTAGGACTTTGAGATATTATGTTGATTAGTATTTTTGTAGCTCACAAGTATAGTAGGGATATATAGAATAGGGAATTCCCTTGTCATTATGATCTTTCAAGTCCCAATTTCTTCTAATCCACTTCTTAGAAACCCTATTGACTGCATTAGGTTGCAAATTTTACACATTTTTTAATATTTAAAATTTGGGTATTCTATCAACATAACATTATTTGGTTTGGAGTATAACTCTATATGAGTTAAGAAATGACTATAAAGTGGGCTCATCAATACCCATATCTGGGATCTATCTCAATATATTCCTTGTGTCATGCTAATAATAGTGGTACCCCTATTTATCAATCCAATTTTTCTGTGGAACCACTTTCCCTACCAATTTTCACCTATCTTCCCTACTCTATAATTTCATGTTGATTACTTTTGTATAACTTTGGACTCACTTGTGTGCATCACCTACTCCCTCATTTTTATCCCTACCCATCCATCACACTCCTTCCCTCTCTAAATGGGAACATATAAACAAGAATATACTAACCACATTTCTTCCATTAGAAATAAATTACCCAAGCTTCACTCCACCTTCAAAGAGGCCCATGCTAGTGAGAAAAACCTTACATTCATTAAAGCCTAGCTTGTTGGACTTCAATACCCCAATAATTATTAGCCTACCTTCAGACCTATATGGATAAATTAAATGAGCCTAATCTATTATAGAAACATATAAATGAACAGGGTGTTGCATCGTAACCATGACATTTCAATCTAACTCCTTTGCTCATGACCTATGCCTTCCTAAAGTTGAACCTAACAAATTTAATGGATTTAACAGTTGGAAAATTGCAATATTGCAACTATTAATTCAGATTTTCCTTAACCTTAATAATTGCTTCTAAACACCTGGATGCGGGTGACCACCGAGGCAATTAATGTGGAATCGACTGTTAGCCAGCATTCGGACGAGCCTAATGGTGGCCAGTGCACCATTCTATGCCCATCTGAGACGAATTCAAGCTTGCCTGCAAGCAGCATTTAATGGCCACTTAGGCCAAGACCTGGACATCTTCTCCCTTGAAATGGAGCCTCCCAAACTCTCAGTTTTCTCTCCTTCCCTCAATATCTGCACGCCCCAAGCTGGAAATCCCTGTAGTCGAACTGTTACTAGGAGCCGCTGTTGGCTACTGTGTTGTGTCGACCTTGGAAATGGGCATCACTATTCCCATTCCAGGCTTTGCCCTCTAAATCTGGCCTAGACACCCTCTGTTCATCCTTTGCTTTCTTTCCTGGCCTTCCCTCCCACTGAATTCTCTTCCCACCATATTGACATGGTCCGCCATCGCATGAGGAGTCGTAGAGGTGGTACTCGTAGTGATAGTTCTCACCCACATGCAACGCAGAGCCCCGAACCTGCCTCACCTTCTCTTCACCATGAAAATCCTCCCCCTCATAGCTCGCCTCATAGGCATTATCCTCACACTCACAATGGATGGGGACGTTCGCAGGATTCAATTGCTCAACACAACGATTTTAGGCTTCATATTGCTACATTTCCTTTGCCCCCCATTTCGGCCCCTCACTCGACTCAGTTCAAGTTTCGGAGAAACCTAAACAGACCTATCATCACTGCCAATATAACCATTGTCTTCTTTGAAGAAAGTGAGCAGCAAGGTGCTCCATTGAGACGCTCTAAAGCACAGCATCAGGAGGAGCGCAGTCATGGAATTAGCCGAGACTCAGGGATGCTCCCGGAGGAAGAGGGTAGGGGAATGCGGAGTGGCGGTCTGCATGCAGAAGGTGGACATACTAAAGACATTCAGCCACTAGGTGGCAGCTCAGTTGGTACATCTAGTTCGATGGCTATGGCTGGCAGTACGAGTGGCACTCTTCCTGTGCGGGGGCCACAAAGTGGCATGGTGGAAGAGGATGAAGACTGGTATCGGTATGCATGTCGCATAGTTGAGGAGAATCCATCCCCGGATGAGCCCAAATGAAGCCACGTGGCATCCGTTGCCACCCACACACCAGCTAAGGTCTCAGTTGCTGACTGGTTTGGTCAAGTCACTTGTTGTGTTAGTTTTTTGTCTGAACGAAACACTGTTCTGTCAAAACTTCATCTTTGTTATTTTGTGTTGTGTCAAAACTTCTTCTGTGTTCTTTTTTGTTGTGTCAAGGTCTCATCTATGGTTCTTTTGCTATGGCAAACTGGTTTTCCCAAATGTGGGGCAATTTAGAAACTCCTGATGAATAATGCTCATAACGACTAAGGCTGGGGCCTCATTGTAATTTTATTTTTGTATCTTTTAATAGAATTAGTCTTACTTAGAAAAAAAATAATTGCTTCTAAACATTATTTATATTCTTGTGTTTTCTTTATTAGTTCTTCTTCATCAAAAAATTATCAAGAGAAAAATAGTAAATATAGTGGAGACAGAAATTAGGCTCCAAGCGACGAAAAAACCCCTCCAAGGGGAAAATCCAAAATATCTCCTCTTCTTGTAGAATCTACTTCAAATGATAAAACAAAGACCCAAACCCTAGACCAAGTCCTCCTCTAAGTACGAAGTCATCCCTTGATCCGAATGGAAAATGGCATCAACCCATGGTATTCATCCACCCATGGAATTTACCCATGGTATTGTAAGTGGCATCCACCCATGGTATTTATCCACCCATGGTATTGTAAGTGACATCCACCAATGGTATTCATTCACCCATGGTATTTTCCCATGGTATTGTGACATCCACCCATGGTATTCATTCACCCATGGAATTGACCCATGGTATTGTGACATCCCCCCCATGGTATTGATTCACCCATGGAATTCACCCGTGGTATTGTAACTGAATTGACCTGTGGTATGGTGGATAAATACCATGGGTGAATGCCACTTACAATGCCATGGGTAAATTCCATGGGTGGATGAATAACATGGGTGGATGAATACCATGGGTTGATGTCATTTTCCATTCGGATCATCCCTCCAATAATCCCTTCCAAGCAAATCAAATCAATAAGGTTCAATACTACTTCAATCGACTTCTAACTACCATTTCATCCCCCAACTTTGACTTTGCAACTTCGACCCTGCATCTTCAAAACCCAATTCAAGTACAAGAAAATTCTCTAAGAGATCCTTCTTTGAGTAAGATAATGTCTTCTAAGTTCAACGAGGTAAAATTAGGATACCTGCTCTTCTAACAACTTAACCCTACAACTTGATCTCCCTATAATTTGGACCTGCAATTTTGGCCTTCTTTGAAGGTTAAAAAACCCTAGCTTTCACACGTGTGAGAGAGATAGAGCTAAAAAACTATATTTCATTCTTCTTCTTGGATTCTCCTTTGCTTCTAGAGCTTCACTCTTCCTTTCTTCTTAATCCTAGCTTTAGATCTAATTTCTTCTTGAGAGATATCGAATGAGTGACTAATGAGGTTGAATATGCTTGTATTTATAGCCTTTCCAAGAGGTCGAATTCCATGTTTTAGGTCGACTTGTAGCTACCAGGGTTGACTTGTACTTTGGAGGTTTCTGGGACTTTCTACGCTCAAACTAAATTCTTTTACAAGGTGCATTTTTCTCGTAACGGTATTATAATCATTATGTTTACTCTCTTGACTCGCAACAATAAATTCTATGAACTAACAAACCCTAGAAGCATGAAGAACATGCTTTTGGGTAGAATATCATTAATAAGGAGAATGAAACCTGTGATTTAAAATAATAACGTTTATTTCTTCTTTTGTTTGTTAAATAAGATATACATATTGAAATGTGTACAATTACAATTATGAAGACCAAAGCTAGTTACATTTACAACACTAACCCCACTATATGGGTTATTAAATGTAACACTATTTCTTATTGCATGACATCACCAATGATATAATAAAACTCCATATAGGAATCCTCCATTTAGGTATAGAGCACTAAAATGGTCGCAATGGAAAAATAAATTTCACCATGGTTACATTGCTTGGACTCAATTTGTGGAAAATATTTATCAGAATTTTTGACACCAAACCTCATCGTATAGGACATTCAAATAAGCTATGATAGTCAATTTATAGTGGAAAACAATGTTTTTTCCTCTAAGAAAAAATATTTTTGCACTGAAGGCCTCAAGGATAACATATGTACTCAAGTATTAATGGCCCACCCTCATCATTAGCTTAAGATACTCATTATGCTTGTGAAGTACAAAAAATGGTTGATTATCAAATAAATATTCCCTTGTTCATTGCAAGTCCTTGACTTCCCAATACCCCTCTTATATCCGCTCCACTCAATATCCAAAAAATTAACCATAAAAGAAGGTAGAATTCCAACCTAAAGGTCTCCTCTACAACTATGATGAAATATATTTTCTAGGAAAAAAATGTAAGGAGAAAAAATATTTATTAAAGTTTTGAGGGCTTTTCAAACAATGAAAGTCACATTCTCACCACTTATACATTTCTATGGATGACGAGGTAAATCTTCCCCTTGATCATCCTGAGATGGAACCCTAAATATCTCTTTATGATTTGATGTGTATTTTTGTCACCCAAACTCTTAAAGTAATTGGATAAATCAAGCATTGGAAAGTCATTATCTTCATTGATAGTGGTATTAGAAATAATTTTACTCATCGCAGAGTAGTCGAAGATACCCATTGTTATAATTATGTTGTCAATAATCTCAAAATTGTGATTGCTAATGGTAGGTCCATGAAATGTGGGAATCATTGTGAAAATTTTCACATTGAAATTGAGTATTATTCTCTCAAATCTCATTTTTTTTCTATTGAAATAGGGGAATGTGACATTGTTCTAGATGTGGAATATTTATGCATATTAGGCCCCATCACAATGTATTTCATGGAATTATACATGGGATTATAATAGGAGGGGGATTTCTATACCTTCCAAGGCATCATAGTAGGCTCACTTGAAATTATCAATTCACATATCATGGAAAATTTCCTCAAAAAAATACCATTGTGGAGTATGTTGTCGCTACAACAAACACCCTCCAAATTTTTTCCTACATCTAAATTTAGGAGCCTCCTTATGGTGATTACATCTTTCATTTGAGGTCATTAACGATGTGCTTAGTCATGATGTTCAAGTGTTCAAGGCTCCCTTAAAGGATTCTAAGTCTCAAAGTGACTTGCCTTTACATCCTTATCTTGTGATCACTGCAAAGAGAACTTCTTCTAAGCAAGCCTAGAAATCAATGTGTGTAGGGAATCACGATTTTCATTAAACCAAAACTTGCAGGTGTTAGTTATCAATCGCATCACTAGAGATAAGGATCAATGAGAGGCAATTATTCCATGTCATGAAACACACGAGAGTGTTAGTTTATCCAATGTCCAACAATTGCCTCCCCAACGTGAGATGAGTGTGTATCGAACTCGTGACCTACGCTCTGATACCATTTGTTGGGAATCATGATTTTCCTTAAACCAAAAACCGTAGGTGTTAGTCAACAATCACGTTGATAGAGATAAGTATCCAAGAGAGGCAATTAGTCCATGTCATGAAACACACGAGGAGCGTTGGTTTATCCAATGTGCAACAATGTGTACCCTTGGAAGTTAAGCATTGCATAGTCCTTAATGACAAAAACTACATACTTCCTAATGAAAGTTACTACATAGTCTCTAGAGATGGTGACTGTGAAATCCTTGATGAGAATTTTATGCAATCCTTGATGAACGTGTTGCACAATCCTTGATAGAAATACTTGTGTAATCCTTGATGATATTTCTTGCATAGTTCTTAGAGATAGAGAGTGTGACATCCATATGGACAATGGCAGTGTAATGGAATCCTTTGTAGATAGTTATTGCACACTCTTTGTTGATAGTGAGAGTGTACTTCTTCAATTTAGTCAATTCACTCTTGGCTCATAGTTTCTTCACATGCACTAAGCACACTCACAAATCTTAACCCTAGTTGCATGTCTTCTCTCCCTGTATAAAGATTACAGTCCATAGCTCATCCTTATATTCATCAGTCGCTTTTGAGATTTGTGCACTGTTGGAGTGTAAGGAGAATTCTCTCACCCATGGTTGTAAATGCCCCATATTCTAGGTGATTTTCTCAACTATCGCTTTTTCTTTGTTTTTCTCTTACATGTGTCATTTTTCTTGCTCTATATTTCACAAGTGCCACTTTTTCCTTCTTTCATTCTTGCATCTGTCTCTTGTGTTTTCATATGTCGCTTTTTCTTGTTTTCACACATCTTAAAAGAACCATAGAAAACGTTCTAGAGAAAGCTCTAGTGCACTCTCTTGTAGTAGTTGATGTTATTTATAATTATAACATGTGTTGGAGACATTCTTATGGCATAGTGCACCTTTTGGTTGCATACGACACTTGTGTTGTAAAGGTACATGTTAAGTGTCGCACTTGGAGATAAGTGTCACTTTACTGTCATTTTATTTTATACATGTTGGCTTTGGGTACTATGAGTCTTCTTACTCTATGCATGAGTGTATAAATATGTGCGATCATGTTCAAGACTTGTTGCATGTTTTTACTCTCTTGCCTCATTAATCTCACACTTAGTCATTTTTGGATTTCTTCCCTGTCCTCATATCTTACGCAACTGATGAGCACATTCAACTTTTACCTAAGTGATGAGAGCACTACAAATTCCTAAGACACAATGATGAAGCCCTTGCCTCCTATAATTGCACAATGCACAATCCTAGAGGAAAACCTCCTTCAACTATGTGTTGAGAAACCTCAGAGCACAAACCTTCCACCTTATTGCTTACACTTGTCCATTGTATAGTCTTTGATCCATCTTTTCTTGTATTGCACACTGTGCATTCTTAGTGGATAGTAAGGCCATCTATGGACCCTTACAATTATGTACTATGCAATCCCAAGAGCCACCTTCTCAACCACTATGGATTACGCAGTCACAGTGCTCAAGCCTGTCACACTTGTCTCGTATACTTTCTCTTTGTGCAATGCCTTGGCCAGTCTTTCCTTTACTATGCTTTATATAGTCTCATTGGATAATAGGGACATCCTTCGGCCCTTGTTGATCTTAACTTAAACAGGAGCACAAAAGAATATAGATATAATGACAAATACAGAGATGCAACAGAAATGACACTTCATTTCATTAATATCAAAGAACTCAAATATATCTACAAACATAATGCAAATAAACTAGCTCAAGTTATGGTAGCTTATCTATGAGAAAATATTTGGTGGCTACATGCCTCTAAAGTGTGTTAGAATGAGGCTCAAAGGCCTATTTATTATTGTGAAACAATGGAAAACCCTAAACATCCAAAAACCTAACCCTAGGAGATGAAGCACCAAAACTATGGGCCCCGTTTGGGTAAATTGGCACATCAAATTCCTGGGGTTGTAACTTTGGCATATGATCTCTATTTGATGGGCACCATACCTTGTTAGAAATATATATCTGAGGACTAAAAATTTTAGCTACAAACATTAGATGAAGTCTAAGTGGAATAGGCAGGTGGCCACCAATATCCACTTGGATCAATCATCCATCCTTAGAAGGTAATGGTCCCCATTGCGTTGAGTGCCTCCATGAGATGGGGAAACTTTTGTTGAACATGGTCACTGGTGAGACACTTGCCTTGGTATAAGAGTTGGCCAGCTTTGACAAGCTGATATAGTTGGATCTTCTGCTGGTGAATATTCTTGATATGTGTGTCCATGATCCGATCAGTTGTGGCCTATTCCATGTAGTCTAGGTTTAACTCTGTTGGTGTGAGTTGTTATGCAATGTAAAATGTGTCCAGTAATGGTGGAAAGTATGGCCAAAGGTAGTCCACATTGAACGTTAGGTGCATGCCAAGGAATAGTGAAATGATGAACTAGAAATCATTATCCCCTACAACCTTGGTGATGGTGGATGGCCCATATCAGAGTGATTAAAACTTATAGTGGGGCCCAGTGAGGCGCTCCTTTTGCAAATGTAGCCAAACTTTGTTGCCCACTTGAAACTTGTATGGCACCTGATGTTGAACATGTCATTGCTTGTACTTAGTGTTGGCTTTGTCCAATATTTCATGGACTTGCTAGTGGATGTGTTGGATGCGCTCGATGAAGTCATTGGCCCTATCAACTTTAGATTGGATATGGGTCAAAGTTACCTGAGTAGTTGCAAATGGTATGACCATATCAATGGGACATAGTGGTTGGAACCGCAACCCCACCTGAAATGGGATGTGGCCAGTTGAGCATGGATAGTTTGATATGTACATGCGTAGAATGTGTATGATCATCCTATTGACGACCTCTATTTGGCCATCATTTTGGGGGTGGAAAGTCATGAACTTAGTGAGCTTGGTATCTAGCATCGACCAGATACTTAACCAAAATGTACTTAGGAACATGTTATCCTGATCTGAGATAATGGACTGTGAAATCCCAAAGTGTAGCCATTCTCATTCAAAGAATAGCTTACCAGTGGCTTCTAATGTGATAATCTTCTTGCAGGCTGCCATAATGGCCATCTTAGAGAATCTATCAATGACCACGAAAATGTAGTCATTGTCATGCTTCATAGAAGGGAGGTCTGACATGTAATCCATGGATATGGATTCCCAAGGTCGACTAGGAGTAGCAAGAGGAGTATATAGGCCTTGGTTCTTGATGGTCAGTTTAGAAATAATGCAAGCAGTGCAGGATCTGATGTACTTCCCAACATCTTGTCGAAGGTTCGACCAATAAAATACTTCTGCAGCACTGCTACTATTTCCTCCACTCTGAAGTGTCCAACAACTCGACTGTAGTGCGCCTCCCAAATCATCTTGACATGCTCGCTTGAAGGAACATAGAGGTGTCCTAGGTGACATAATTGTTTATCCTAGAGGTGAAATTTTGGAACTTTCTTGCCTTCCAGGAGCATCTGGTATGTGTTATTGAATTCTGGATCTCTCTTGTATAGATGCAACCACCCCGAAGTCTCATCCCCACAAGAGTTAGGCATAGTGGTCAGCGCCATGACCGATGGTTGACTGAGGTAGTCTACAACATTATTAGTGTTTCCCTTCTTGTACTTAATGTTCAAATGGAACTATTACAAGTATATGGATCATTTCTGATGGTGATCATTCTGCAACTTCCCTTGTGTCTGTAAGAACTGCAGGGGTCGGTGGTCTATGTGGATGACTGTTTCGTTCCCCAGAATGTAATGCTTCCATTGTTAGTAGGCCTGCACCATGGAATACATCTCTTTGTCATAGGTGGGATACTTTTAGATTGTGTTTGAAAGTGTCTCACTTTGATACACCACTAGATTCCCCTACTGAGTAAGAACTGCACCAATAGCATAGTCAGAGGAATTTGTCTCAATCTCCAATGGTTGTTACAAGTATGGTAATGTGAGTAGTGGTTCAGAGAAGAGGCGATGCTTCAACTAGGAAAATTCCTTATGTTGGGATTTAGATGAAAAGAATATTTCTTTTGCTCTACCCTTGATGACTTGAATCAAAGGCCAAGTGATATGAGAGAACCCGAACACGAACCTGCGGTAGAAATTCGAAAGACCCAGAAAGCTGCATAGCTCCATTAGAGTGGTTGGGGTTGGCTAATCCTGAATGAATTATATCTTGGCTGGGTCCACATGCACACCCCGCTCATCAATGATGCACCCCAGATATTGAACCTAGGTCATACCAAAAGTGCATTTCTCCAAATCAGCACATAGCTTGTGTTGTCACAGAGCTTGGAGGACCTGTTGAATATGACAAAGGTGCTCTTCCCAAAT
This sequence comes from Pinus tabuliformis, assembly GCA_031772625.1. Taxonomy (NCBI): domain Eukaryota; kingdom Viridiplantae; phylum Streptophyta; class Pinopsida; order Pinales; family Pinaceae; genus Pinus; species Pinus tabuliformis. Next base: position 815,128,326 of record CM062811.1, read on the forward strand.
CTAGCTAAATATCAAGATGCCATCTAGATAAACCACCAAGAATCAGTTGGTGAAAGGTCACAATATTTAATCCATAAGCCTCATGAATGTTGCGGGGGCATTTGTCAACTTGAAATGCATGACCAACCATTCAAAAAGGCCCTCCTTGGATTTGAAGGTAGTCTTCCACACATCAGAGGGTGCGATTAGTACCTGGTGATACCTAGACTTGAAGTCAATCTTGTAGAAATATTTGACCCCCTTGAGATGGTCCAGAAGGTGATCAATCAATGGGATTGGATACCTATTCCGGATAGTGATCTTCTTTAATGCCCAATAGTCAATACAGAGTCTTCAGGTCCCATCCTTCTTCTGTATCAACATGATCGGGTTCCCACAGGGTGATGAACTTGGACTCATATGCCCTTTCTGCAACAACTCATAAATCTGCCCCTTGATTTCATCGTTCTCCAAAAGAGAGCGTCGATAGATTGGTCCATTGGGCAACGATGCACCTGGGGCCAGATCAATGGAGTGCTTGACCTGATAGTGTAAAGGTACCCTTGTGGGTGAGGTGAATATTTCCCTGTACTCCTCCACGACCTTGTCCATCTGTTGTTGTCGTGTCTAGAAGGCCTATTTGAAAGTCATGGCCACAATCTTCTTATTTACCTAAGGGTAGATAATAAGGAAAACAGTCTGGGAAATTATCTTGCTACATTTCTTCATAGTGATCAAAGATATGGTGGTAGGTGGCACTATCTCTGGTATCTTATACAAATTATTTCCCAAAGTAATAATAACAGTGCAGGGCCTACACTCGTAAACAACAAGTCGCTTCCAAAAGTACGGTTTTCCTAATAATACATTACAAACTTCACATTACACAATAACATCACATAGTACCTCATCTGTGAAGGGCTTGATGATGTAGGGAAGGAAACATTATTGGTTGATGCGGAGATCTTGCCCTTGGTGAAGCCACCCAATGGTTCACAAATGTGGGTGTGTTGCGGTCTGTAGGCCTAACCGCTTCATGACCTCTTTTAAAATGAGGTTCTTTTGGCTCCCACTATCGACAATGAACTGCAACAGAGAACCCTTCACCCACATCTGGGAGTGGAAGAGGTGCTCCCCCTCCTCTAGATCTTTAGGCCCATTCTTGTAGATCTTGGTGGTGGAAATGGTGGCACTGGGGTCAACGTCAATAATCTACTTCCCTTTTTCATTCCCCTTGTCAGTTTCTAGCTCAGAGTTAGAACATGGATTTGATTTCGAAGCCTTCAGCTCAGCCACCAATGTCTTCTTGGCCCGACACTCACTTGTGTTGCAAGTGGGGCTCTTATGGAACTCACACCATTTCCCCTTGTCCTCCTTTGTCTTCCTGATGTTTTTCTTTTGTTGTGGCTTCGGAGGGCTATCCTGGGTCACCCTCCTTAGCTTTGTCATTTTTTCTACTGCTTGGGGGTGCCTTTCCCTTGTTTCAGATTCACAAATCGAAAGTCTCACTTCTTTTGTTTAAATTTTTTGCTCGATCTTGAGAACATATCGATAGGCAATGCCTAGCAAGGAGATGTCCAGGAATTCCAACTCATTATTGATGTACTTGTGTAGATAGTCACAAAACTTGAGTAGAAAAATAACGCTCTAAATCCTTGATAGCCAACCTCATGCGAAGGGAATGAAAAATAGTTGTGAACTCTGGCACATCTTGGTCCCTTCCCTACCATAGCATGGTTGACTTTATGTATTTATCTTCATAGCTCCCTACACAATAATAATGCTCCTTGGTAGCATCTCAAAAATAATTCCAAGTGGGTATGGTTGAGAATAGTGAGGATTCACTCTCGTCCCTCTTATCGCAGTAAGTTTTCTACTAGTCTTTGATGTGGGGGAAGTTTTCCACCAGTCCTTGATGTGGGGGGCAACTTTCAGGAGTGCACAAGTAATGTTTTCCCAATTGGAAAAGTCATGAACCGAGAAATATCCTTCTAGGTTGTTTCACCATTTATCTATGACATCCACATTTATCTAACATTCAAATGGGGCAATGTCAAAGTTAACTTGTACCTTAAAGGGATTGGCACTCCTAGAGTGGCTTCTAGAAGAAGATGCATCGTCTATGGGTATCCAAAGAAGGATCTAGGAAAAGTTGTCCATCATTGTGTTCCTCTGTCACTCTAGGGATTCTTTGAGCAATATTTTGAAAGGATCTCCTGCTCCCTCATATTTCTTTTCTTCCGCCATGGGAGGTCGTCGAGGTTTGCGAGGTTGGTCTTGCAAGGGTTCAACCAGTTTGAGCCCTAACTCCTTATACCCTAACCTCATTTGGGATATGCAAATAAAAATAGAGAAAGAGTAGACCACTCTAATACCATTGATCCAAACTTAAACAGGAACACAACAAAATACAAATATAACCATAAATATAGAGATGCAATAGAAATAACACTTCATTTCATTAATATCAAAGAACTGAAATATGCCTACAAACATAATGGAAATAAACTAGCTCAGGCGATGGTAGCTTATCTATGAGAAGAGATGTGGCAGCTACAGGCCTCTGAAATGTGTTACAATGAGGCCCAATTACCTACTTATTATTGAGAAACAATGGAAAACCCTAAACATTCAAAAACCTAACCCTAGGAGATGAAACACCAAAACTATGGGCCTTGTTTGGGTAAATTGACACATCAATTTCCTGGGGTTGTAACTTTGGCATACAATCTTCATTTGACATGTACCATGACTTGTTAGAAATATATATTCGAGGACTACAAATTTAGGCTAGAAACATCAATTAGTAACTCTTGTTTATGCATTTTCCAAAAAAACGTGATTTAGGGCCTCAAAAAGGCTCTGGAAGTTCAAGACCCGAAAAACTATGAAAAATAGTAAACTTTGCTACAATTAAGGAGACTGAAAAACTGAAAGAGACAGTCATTGGGGTCCAACTGGAATAGGAAGGTGGCCATCAATATCCACCTGGATCACTTGCACCACTCAGTTGCGCAATACACGTGTTATACAAAATATACAACGACAAACAGAAGTATCTTCCCTAGGCCTCGTGGACTAACCTAGAACAACAAAAAGACAAAGAAGTTGACGTTTTCTTAAAGTAAAGAGAACACAGGATGAAGCCTACCTACAATCTGTTGTATGATTTGTCCCTTTCTTGGCTGGTATGCTCTAACTCTAGCTTTGATCGCTATAATTAGAACTTGCACAATCATAAAACCAAGCCAATGATCTACAGTGTCTATGTAACATCATCTAATCATTTTATTCAATAGATCAACATGGTATTGAAATATATGAAATCATAAAATCATATATAGGAAAACAAACAAATATTTGCATTAATAGAAATGGAGTGAGTTACAACCAAAAATAAGTGTTGATCTTGTAGAAGATGTCCTCCAAGTTGACTTGTCTTTTCCTTGCCACAAATTGAACTCTAATCATCCTAATGCATGGAATGCTATCTCTCACATCAACAGTAAAAGGGTAAAAGCAATCTCCAAAAGCCAACCCCTTGACTATGGATGGATGTAACTATATAGATGAGGGAGGTAGTTCATGCTTTCTTATCATTTTACCTATCTAGGCTTGAGATCCACTCTTGATGGGAGGATGAGCTCAAGGGATAAGGGATAAAAACTCCAAAGTAGGATAGGATAGAATTCAATATTTTTATACAAGGTAAATAGTTACAACATATCTTGGAAGCTTATAGAAGAGGAAGATTTGGGATTCTTTTCTGTTTTCCTAAATTTCTAGAATCATTGCACCCCTAAGACTGGGAAACCTGCTGATGATCAACGCAGGTGCAAAGTAGGACAACCTGGTAGTCAACGGTTTCCTATGAGGGGCCATGGTGTGTTGGTGAGAAAAATGACTAAAATGAGGATGTTTTAGGTAAAAACTCAAGGATATGAGAGAGGCATACTTAGGGCTTTGTGTAGGGAGGATGAAAAAGTGTTCAAAGGATGTGAATGGTCATGTTTGAAGGCCTATTGACCAGATGTGAAAAAATGGCCTATAACAGATTTCCCCCTAAAGCACAAAGTCAGAAATGATAGTTGATGAGTGAAGTGATTTACCTTGTGACAAGTCGAGATCAAGAAAAACCAGCGAGATCATCATCTGTTACAATACATTTACATCATGGCATATTTGTTGAGGGAGGCATACCCATACTCAACACATAAGCTAACATTACATGTACAATGATCAAAAGACACGTCCAAATGGTGTACCCATGATTGGATAACTGTCTATACGATCATATCCATCATACATTTCGATCTTGTAGTACTCCTAAAATCGCAGCCTAGATGGGTGAAACTAGATCTAGGGTCTTCTATCTCTTTCACACAACCATCCAATGTACGAATCTAACCATGTAAATTAATGAGCTGAGGTAGAACATGGTAGAAACCATCTGATTACTGGCCAATGATGCAAGTCATTAACAAATGTGAGAGAAACCACCAATGAGGTTAATGACTCTCAAGGTACTACATTACAATCTGTAAGGTGTGAATAAATGAGTTGATGTCGAACACCACACAAAATATTTCGGTCGAAGGCTAATGATGAAAACTTGTCGATGAGAGTGAGGAAAACTTCCATTGATATATGCAAGCAGCAAGGTACCAGGGGAGAATTTCTAAGTCAAATTCCTGGATAATGAGCTCATGTCGACATGAAGCAACCCATCACAGGAGGGCCTTGATGTATCCGCCATCAATGACATGAAATAGGTATCATGATTTGACAAAAAATGATCAGAATGATGCTGATATGGAACTACTATTGGGCCCCAAAATTACCTCTCTTCCAAGCATTTTCTTGACCCATTTCTCCTCTATTTTCCCATGTCAGTGCATCCTAAGCTATCAAAAGTTGTTACATGTTGATTTCAGGAGTATTTGAATGATTTTCAAATTATATCATTGTGTGTGCTATTTGATCTAGGTTTTGTTTATCAGCTATAGAATGTAGCCACTTTCCGCAGCTAACTCACAATTCTGCAGCTCTTTTCATTGTTCTGTAGGTTACAGGTGTCGGTAGGAGGAATGAGACACATGGGCAGCTCAGGAATGATCCACAAATGGATGAGGTCCTATTTACTTAGCCAAATTCAGAAGGAAAGGTCCCAGTAAAAGGGTGGTCAACAGAGAATTCTACGTCAACTAGGACCCTGTTCCTGCATGAAAAAGAAGCCTGACGCTGTTCCTGAACTCATGGATCCATTTTTTCCACCTGCAGGCGATCTCCATAACTCAATCCAACATCCACCTCACATAGATTTACTACTCATGGCAACCGATAGGCTGAATCATCGGATTTTGACCTGTTCACATGTCTATTGCTAAGGAAATTCCTCTGAGATACAGTTATCGATTTTCTCTATAAATATAATCATTTGCAACGCAAATAGATAGTTCTTGATACTGTTGTTATAGCATTATTTTGCTATTGTGTAACCGAGAGACATATTCCTCTATTTCATAATATAAAACTCTATTTTTCTCATGGCTGTTTGAACGTATTTTGAAGTAACAATGTGTTAATCGAAAGTTGTGCAGAGGACCCCTACATAGCTGAGGTTCTTCTTTTGTTTTTGTATAGTTTTTCATGTATATTTTCTCTCATTCAAATTGTACATTTCTCATGTTTTGCTTATGATCATAATCGTTCTGACTTTGTACATGTCTTTGCAGCCTGTCACATTTCTTACTCACAGTGCACTTCAGAATAGATCTTTAAGTCTGGTTATGCTCGAGCTTCTTAGTGTAGTTTTTGCATCAAGTGGTGATTTGAGACTTGCTTCCTCCACTGAACTTTAGTTTTCAATTTTAGTTGTTTATGCTTTTATTTAGTGAGATTTGTTTACTACTTAGGATATTTTAGATATTAGTTATTCATGCTATATGATGATATCTCCGGAGCCTTTAGCTTAACCCCATTTTAGAAGTTAATTGGTGAGCTATTGTGATTATAGGTGAAGTAATTGATTTTGCTTTCATTAGTATGCAAGTATATAGTTTAGATGTCAGTTCTTTCATGCTATATGATGATATTTCTGGAGTCTTTAGCTTAACCCCGTTTTAGAAGTTAATTGACGAAATATTGTGATTACAGATGAAGTAATTGACTTTGCTTTCATTAGTGTGCAATTTAGATGTAATTCTTTTCATGCCATATGATGATATATCCGGAGTCTTTAGCTTAACCCCGTTTTAGAAGTTAATTCACGAAATATTGTGATTATGGGTGAAATCATTGACTAGTTTCCAGCTTCTTTACTTTTTGGTTTTGAGTGCAGAAGTTTATTAGATTTCAATTCTGAAATTAAGATGGACAACAGAGATAGTAATCTCATTTTCAGTACTTCATTTTTATTTTGGTTTATGTAGGTGCATGTTTATACTCTTATTCAAGTTCTGATTTTGTAGACAACATGTTTTAAGATCTTTTAAGTTCTATGTTTGGAAATTATCATAAGAAGCATAAACCTTGTCTTCAACTCTACATCCACACTTGATCTTTAAAAGTATTCTTAAAACTTTAGACTAGGATTTCCATTGCATTAGAACAATTAGGAGACCAATAAGAAAAAAACCCCAACAAGATAAAACTGAAAACAGTGAGGTAAGAAAAGGGTTGTCTAGCACATATAGTGCACTACACTTCATCAGTTTACGACTCCCGGATTGATAAATTATGTAGCAATTTAGGACACACTAAATTGACTAAACATTTTGGCGCCATTCCTGGGAGAGAGTAACTAGGTAGCCTATCTCTTACATTTAAAAAAAAAAAGGAAAATTAATAATTTCTTGAAGTATGCTCTCCTCTTGCACCTAGTGTGATCTGGAGGATCATAAAAAAGAATTATTAGTTCAATAATTTCTTGAGTATGCTCTCTTCTTGCACCTAGTGTGATCTGAAAGATCAGAAAAAGGATTATTAGCCCAATTAAAAATCATCAAAAAATAAAAAAAATGACATGCATAGAGAAAGAGATTCTAGGGGAAGATTTATAGCTAGGGGCAAAAGTTCGATTTTTACAACTCCAACTACTTCAAGGAATAGACAAGATACACCTCCATCCCAGACTCATACTCCCAGCCTTAGGATTCCTGGAATTCAAGGGGAAGCAACTGAATTAGAAGATTCTCCCACACCATCTACTAAATCTGACTTAGGAGAAGAACCATTCTTCACCTCTATAGCAGAACCTATTGCAGTGGAAGAAGTAGAATCACCTAGAGAAGAAGAGGAGGTAGAAACTCTCTTTCATCAGCCATTAATAAAAGAGCCAGAAGATTTTGAGGAAACTATCATGGTAGAAGAAGAGCAAGATGGGTAATTTTCACTATTTGGAGGAAGGGGTAAAGGTAGAGGTAGAGGAAATAATGGAGGTGGTAGAGGTAACAATGGAGGAGGTAGAGGCAAAAATGGAGGAAATAGGGAAGGATATAACTCATTTGGATTCCCTATAGTAGATGAGGAAACCCATACAACAATGAAAAATATTTCACCATCTATCCTCCCAAACATTTATGGATTGCGAAGTGAGGATCCTTAAACATTTGTATTTGAGTTTGAAGTCTTATGCCAAACCTATGACTATCTAGAAGACTCTCAAAAACTCAAATTGTTCCCTTCAACATAGAAAGGGGCTGCTCTGAAATGGTTTATGGGATTATTCACTCAATCTATTAGGACTTGGAATGATATGAGGCAGGCATTTTTGGATAGATATTTGGATTACTGTATGCCTACTAATCATAAGGATGAGGTATTCAAAATGATGCAAAAAGAAGATGAGAACTCAGAGGATTTGCTTGAGAGGTTTCAATACACTTAAAAAGAGAAAAAATGAACAATTTAGATGAGGAAACCTTGAAAGCCCTTTTATTGAAAGCCATTAGAGATGAATGGATAGATATTTTAAACATGACGGGGAAGGGAGACATCTCTCAACTTCCACTAAGTGACATAGCAGAACTATGTGTCCATCTCTCAAGGGGAAAATTTAAAATTGGAAAAGGGCCTAGAGATTCTTCTCTTATTAGAGCAAACAAATCTGCAACTGGGATAGTAAGTAGGGTAGAAATTGGCAATATGCTTGATGAGTTCAAAACTAACATTCTACGGAGCCTTAGTGAATAGCTAGACACCCTCAAAATTCAAAACAAGAAGAAAACAGAAGTTGATGCCTTAGCCATCTTTTGCCTAAAATGTAGAAAGAAAAATGCTCTAAGAGAATGTCCCTTAAATGCAAAAGTTGTAGAAACATGTATGATTTTCTCAAAAAGTCATGAGACCAAGGATTGTCCTTCAATCCCAGGACTCAAAGCTATCTTTCAGGAGGACCCAAATTCTATAGAATCTCTTTTCCTTGTTTCAAGAAGACCTTGGAAAGGGTAACAAAATCAAGGATTTAACAATCCAATGAATTTTTAGCCCCCACCAAATTGGAATTCTTGGCAACGACCTTGGCCTCAACCCCAAAATCAGTACCAATATCAATCATGGTCATAAGGGGTACAAAATCCTTATGGGAGATTTGCTCAATATTATCAATATCCTCCATCTTATTAGGGCTATCCTTCCCCACAAAACCAACAACAAAATCCACAACTTCCAAATCAAAGCCCACAACTTTCATTGCCACTTCCACAACAACAACCTCCTCAACAATATCAAAATCCTCAACTCTTGCTTCCATTTCAGCAAAAGCCAAATTAATTACCATCCCAACCATTACCAAATCCCAACAACAAAAACCCTTAGAATTCTTACATGGTAGAAGGACAACAATTTCCTACCTACATGATTGTTCCTCTAGATCTTAATGATATTCAACTTAGATTTGGTAGGATTTTAGAAAAGGAAAAACCTTGTATAGATATTCAAGAGCAAAATGCTTCTGAGGAGGATTGTCTGAAAGTCAATAAAAGTTTTGAAGAAGAATCCCTTCAAAACCCAACCATTCAAAAAGAAAAACAAAAAGAATCAACCCTCACAACTCCTATAGTTGAGCAACCTGTATCTACATCCACACCTCCTTTTCCTAAGAGATTACAAATTGACAAGAGGGGTGGAAAAACAAATCTTGTTGCCTGACTATGATTTCCTAGATGAATTAAAGAATGTATGTATCAAGATTCCCTTGCTACAAGCCATTAGAGAGATTCCTATTCTAGCAAAAACAATAAAGGAGTTGAGTATCAAAAGACCAGGTAGGAAACCAAGAGACACAAAAAGAATCCACCTGGTAGGAAAAATAGCAGATATCATGATGGGAAAGATTACCATGCAGAAATATGTGGATCCAGGTAGTCCAATTGTCAAGACACACATAAATGGAATAGAAATTCCAAATACATTGATTGACTTAGGGGCTGCTATAAACATTATGAGTAGACAGACTATGGAACAGCTTAAACTTCCTAATCTTCTTTTCACACCTACCTTACTGCAACTTGCAGATAGATCAGTAATCAAACCAGATGGTGTACTAGAAGATATTTTGGTCTCCTTAGATTCTTGGGAATATCTGGTGGATTTCATGATTTTGACTCCCAAGAATAATCTAGGAGGACACCCACTCATCTTAGGAAGAACTTGGCTAGCGACAGCTGATGCTTTTATTAGTTGTAGATCTGGTGACAATTACATTTCTGATGGTAGTTCAACAAAGAAATTTACCTTGTATCCTCCAACAAAAGAAATCACAAATGTAGGAGACAATGAATGGGTCGATGATGAAGATGCTATACAACCTATCTTTACTCTCTCTGAAGTTAGTGAGGATAGTCAAATGCTGAACACATTAGAAAATTTTGAGACATCTTCAGAATATGATCACACACAATTTCAGTTAGATTTTGATATTGAATAATTGTCATCAAGGCAAATGTCACTCTACTCTATGGAAGAGTTTGGCAGTTCTGCAGTAGAAATTTTTCCAGGTAAAACATTGAATATCAACAAAACATGGAAAAATTACAACAAGAAGAGCTAACCAAAATCTTACAAAAACATTCTGCTGCATTTGCATGGGGGCATACTGATATGAAAGGTATTGACCCTAAGACTTGCATCCATCATATCTATATTGAGTAAAACAATATACCAATTAGGCAACCTCAGAGAAGGATGAATCCAAATCTTAGGGAGATTGTGAAAGAAGAGCTCCAAAAATTACTCAATGTGAACTTCATTTACCCAATCTCAGATAGTCGATGGGTGTCTCCCAATGGAGGGTGTGCATTGATTATAGGGAATTGAATAAAGCAACCTTGAAGGATCACTTTCCTTTTCCCTTTATTGATCAAGTGCTAGATACATTAGCAGGCAAAAAGTACCTTTCATTTCTAGATGGTTTTAGGTGTTATAATCAAATTCAGGTAGCACTTGAAGATCAGGATAAAACCACATTTACTTGTCCATGGGAAACTTTTGCCTACCGAGTGCTTCCTTTTGGATTATGTAATGCACTTGCAACATTCCAAAGAGTAGTACTAGGAATTTTTTCTGATCTAATCCATGATTGTGTAGAGGTATATATGGATGATTTTACAGTCTATGGTAATACATTTGAAAAAACCTTGGAAAATTTGGAAAAATTAGTTATAAGATGTAAAGAAACAAACCTTTCATTAAGCCATGAAAAATGCTTTATGATGTTTACTGAAGGTATTGTTTTGTGACATCATATTTCATGGGATGGGATTAAAGTAGACAAATCCAAAGTTGAAGTCATCTCCAAGTTACCTATTCCAAATTGTCAAAAATATGTTAGAAGTTTTCTGGGATTTACTGGATATTATAGAAGATTTATAGAAAACTTTACCAAAATAGCATCTCCACTCTTCAAACTACTTACAAAAGACTGTGAATTCAAGTGGAGTCCTGATTGCCAATCAGCATTTGAAGCTTTGAAAAAAAGAATATTTGAAGCACCTATCTTGAGAGGACCAAATTGGAAACTTCCTTTCCATATTTCTACAGATGCTTCAGATATAGCTCTAGGAGCTGTATTGGGACAAAAAGACTTGGTTCCTTATGCCATTTGCTATACCAGTAAAACTTTGATTCCCACTGAGTTGAATTATACTGTGACTAAAAAAGAGTTCTTAGCTGTTGTTCATGCAATTAATAAGTTCAGGCATTATATAACAGGCTATGAAACATTTATTCATACTGATCATTCTGCAATTCGATATCTGATGAACAAACCTATTACTAATGGTAGAGTTACAAGATGGCTCTTACGTTTACAGGAATTCAATATTACTATGTTAGATAGACTAGGGAAACAAAACACAGTTGCTGATTTCTTGTCTAGGATTCAGAATATCAAATAGGACTCTCCTGTAGAGGATAGGATTCCTGATGAATACTTATTTGCAGTAGCTACTAAGACTCCTTGGTTTGTAGATATGGCTAACTATTTGGTTACAGGGAAACTACCTCCACATTTATTTCCTAGTGAAAGAAGAAAGATTATTCAGGATAGTTCAAGATATTCATGGATTTCTAACGAATTGTTTAAAACAGGGCCAAACTTTGTGATCAGAAGATGTGTCATGGAAGATGAAATGCCTGATATTCTCAAAGCATGTCATGATGAACCGTGCAGTGGACACTTTGCTAACAAGAGGACAAATTATAAAATCCTTTCTTTAAGATATTATTGGCCGTCCCTCTTCAAAGATGCAAAACAATATGTCAAAAGTTGTGACAGTTTCCAATGGGTAGGGAAACCTACCCCCTCAAATGAGATTCCATTACAACCTAAAGTACTCATCGAACCCTTTGAAAAATGGGCTCTAGACATTATTGGACCTATTAATCCTCCATCCAAGTAGAAAAAGTATATATTGGTATGTACTAATTATCTCACTAAATGGGTAGAAGCCAAAGCATTATTTTCTGCTACTGAAAATACAGTAGTTAATTTTCTTTATGAGGATATTTTTACTCGCTTTGGTGTTCCAAGAGAAATTGTGACAGATCAGGGAAGTCACTTCACATCTAGAATGATGGAGAAGCTGATGGAAGAGTACAAGTTCAAGCATAGAAAATCCACTCCTTATCATCCGCAAGCAAATGGTCAAGTGGAGTCCACAAACAAAGTATTTGAAGGAATCATTACCAAGACTGTGCATCTACATAGAAGAGATTGGGCATAAAGGCTTCTTGAAACCTTATGGGCCTACAGAACTACATGGAGGAACACAACAGGACACACTCCCTATGAACTTGTTTATGGGAAGGAAGTTTTACTCCCCATTGACTTCCAAGTTAAAACCTTCAAGATGGCAGTTCAATTGGGAATGGATCTATCAGAAGCTCAAAAGCGTAGACTGAAGCAGTTGAATGAACTAGATGAGATCAGACAAGAAGCAGTTCAAAGAACTGATCTAGTTCAACATTAGAGAGCTAAGTGGCATGGCAAATACATCAAGGACAAAAAGTTTCAAGAAGGAGGTCAGACATTGCTATTTGATTCAAAGTTCAAAGATTTTCAAGGTAAATTTCAGACTCATTGGCTTGGGCCATATGAGATTGAAAAAGTTTTTAGCAATGGAGCAGTAAAAATAAAAACAATTGATGACCATCAAACTCCTCTCAGTGTGAATGGTCATAGATTGAAGATCTATCATAAGCCTCTCTCAAAGGAGGAGTTTATCAAAATATTTCAAGATAATTCTACAATGAGGCTAGTAAAGAAGAGTTATTCTTCTCCACCAACCCAGTCTTTGTTTTTTTTCATCATCATCATCTAAAAAAAAAATGTATAAGCTTGAAAACCAATCACTGATTGGCAATCTTATATAGAAAATACGAGGCGAAAATAAGAAGATTCGGATGCCCTATATTTTCCAAAAAGAAAAATATCTAATTTCATTCATACTTTGTTCCATTCCATTTCATTTCATTTCGCTCCATCTCGCCACCACATTCCATCAATAAAATTTCTTTCAGATTCTCTTCATATTCACCTTTTCATGTATCATCCATACAGTCATTTTTCATTTCCATTCATTTTCATTCATTCACTAAGTCATATGTTATTCACTATGTTAGTTTCTGCAACTGAATTCCGATTCCGTGGCTGATTGCTGATTCCGCAACTAATCCTCTATTACTCTGCAGTGACAATCAAGTGATTAGCGAAATAATAATAAAAGCAAGATGCAGGTATGTAAGGAGAAGATCTTTGAAGACACCAGCACCTAAAAGGCACCTACAGAGGTAGCCAATTAAAAGTTAGCAAAACGAAAGAGGTATGATTCCAAGGTATGGACAAAACCATTTTCAAATAGCATTTCAAATGCATAATTTGTATAGTTTGTAAATCACAGCTCCATAACATGTAATGATTTGACTTGATGGCTACCTTAACTCCACCATATTCTCTGCATCAATCCTAATGGTCTCATAATCCATTCCCGAGTTTAACTCGTACTTAGTCGTACATCCTCAATACACTTGTTAAAATGGCTAATCATGTAGACTTGAGCTAATTGAATACAACTCTCTTCCACTGACGTTCCACTCCGTAGCCTTGTTATGAACCCACTGACGTCCACTCAACATCCTTTTATGAACTCAAACTCCATTCAGTTTCAAAAATTTCATGAGTGACATTCTGCCTCCACGCTTCCACACCAGGTTTTACAATCCTCGGTTCATTGGTTTTTTACACAGACTTCTGCTCCGTGAATCCACTCTCATTTCATGCTCGGCATTCTTCCCATTTCATAATCACCGATTTTCTCCATGACCCTCTTCCATTTTCCGCTCACATAATCGTTCTGCTCCTGTAAAACTATCATTTACAAAGGTGTCTTCATAGTAAGAAGGAGGAATGGGTCTTATAGTGAGAATAGAGCCCGAAGGGGTTAAATTCATGGAAGGATACCCACAACTTAAGAGAAAATTGAAGAAGGCAAGATGGTTTCAGTTTATTAAGAAGTTCAAGGGTCATAATAAGGAAGTTACAAAAATTTTACAAGATCTTTCAATGGTGTAGAAGTTGAAATTGGGGACATCAAATTTCCAGTGACAGAGTCATCAATTGCAGTAGCCATAGAGCTTCCACAAGAAGGGGAGAGATGGTTTAAGAACAAGGACTTCGATGAAAAGTTCTGGAGGGTCATTCTTCGTAATCTAGGTATGGATGTATCAATCTTTAAATGACGAATTCCTATTTCAGCCTTAAAATATAAATGGACTAGTCTGCTGTTGATCATTCAGAAATTCATTACATGCAAGGACAGGTATGGCTCCATGTACATGTATCATATCAGTTTATTAATGATTTTCTTGCAGAATGAAACTATCAACCTCCCTTATTTCTTATTGAGTAGTTTAAGAAAAATATCTACTACTGTGCAAAATAACATAGATGATGTAGAACCTCATCTCTACCATCATGGCCTTATTAAGATCTTGGTTGAAAATCATTTGAAAGAGAGGGAAGATACATGGGAAAAATTCCTAGTTAGGAACTTCTTCCAAGACGCTCCTGAAGTGCCCGAGGGGAATTCAACAAAGAAAAGTAGGAGAAAGAGAACAAATTTAACAATCCAAGATACTCCTACTAGTGTGACCAAGGAAACCAGTGAAGAAGAATTTCCTTCTGAAACATTGATTGAAATTAGGAAATAAGCAAAACAAAAAGAAAAGGGGACAATTGAAGACATTTACCAGACTCCTGAGACTTCTTCAGAAGAAGAGCAAGTGCTTTTTGAGAGATTAATTCATCTTAAAGAACAGTCAACTAAGGAAAAACAAAAAGGAAAAGAGAAACAGTATAGAAAAGGGAGACATAAGCTCACAAGGTTTAAGAAGAAGTTCTAGATTAAAGGGAAAATTGAAGAAAACGCAAATCAAAGGATCTCAATTCATAGACCTAGGAGGTGAAACTCTAGATCAGTCACCAGAAAACACTCCACCTGATCAAAGTTCACAGTATTATCCTTCTCCTCAGTTAGATTTGAAACTAGTCCAAGGAAGACAACTCCAGAAATTGATCAAACTCAGCAGCAGATGTATGATTTCATTGAATCATTGGAGAAGACTACAACAGAACAAGGAACTTCATCTAATCATCTAGGTACAACTCAATAAACCTTGATTCAGTTATTGAAGCAAGAAATTTATGAGTTGGAAGTCCTAAATAGGCATATCCAAAAGGAGAATGAAACATTAAAAGAGCAAAACAAATTGGACAAAATTATCCATGATAATACCATGCTGCACTTAGGGTTATGGAACAAGAAAAATAGAAAACTGAAGAAGAGGAATAGGAGGTTGAGTAGAGCCCTCATCAATCTTAAGCACAGATGTCTTATGATGAAGCCCAGGATGACAGTGACAGTAAGAAAGAAGAAGAAAAGGTTGGATGTCTTGGCAGAAGTTTTAGAGCAGATGAATTGAAGGGAGGATAGTTACAATTTTAGTTGCATGAGGACATTCAACATCTTCACAGTGGGGGTATGTTGAGCCCCAAAATTACCTCTCTTCCAAGCATTTTCTTGACCGCTTTCTCCTCTATTTTCCCATGTCAGTGCATCCTAAGCTATCAAAAGTTGTTACATGTTTATTTCAGTAGTGTATTTGAGTGATTTTCAAATTATATCATTGTGTGTGCTATTTGATCTAGGTTTTGTTTATCAGCTATGGAAAGTAGCCACTTTCCACAGCTAACTCGCAATTCCACAATCGTTTTCATTGTTCTATAGGTTACAGGTGTCGGTAGGAGGAATGAGACACATGGGCAGCTGAGGAATGATCCACACATGGATGAGGTCCTATTCACTTAGCCAAATTTGGAAGGAAAGGTCCCAGTCAAAGGGTGGTCAATAGAGAGTTCTACGTCAACTAGGACTCTCTTCCTACACGTAAAAGAAGCCCGAAGTCGTTCCTGAACTCACGGATCTGTCTTTGCCACCTGCAGGCCATCTCCATAACGCAATCCAACATCCACCTCACAAAGATTTACTGCTCATGGAAACAAAGAGGCTGAATCCTCAGATTTTGACCTGTTCACGTGTCTATTGCTGAAGAAATTCCTCTAAGATAAAGTTATCCATTTTCTCTATAAATATAAGTGTTTGCAACGCAGTTAGTTAGTTCTTGATATTGTTGTTATAGCGTTATTTTGCTATCGTGTAACCAAGAGACATATTCCTCTGTTTCATGATATAAAACTCTATTTTTCACATGGTTGTTTGAACGTGTTTTGAAGTAACAACGTGTTAATCCAAAGCTATGCAGAGGGCCCTTGCGTAGCTGAGGTTCTTCTTTTGTTTTTGTATAGTTTTTCAGGTATATTTTCTCTCATTCAAATTGTACATTTCTCATGTTTTGCTTATGATCATAATCGTTCTGACTTTGTACATGTCTTTGCTGCTTGTCACATTTCTTACTCACAGTGCACTTCAGAATAGATCTTTAAGTCTGGTTATGCTCGAGCTTCTTAGTGTAGTTTTTTGCATCAAGTGGTGATTTAAGACTTGCTTCCTCTGCTAAACTTTAGTTTTCAATTTCAGTTGTTTATGCTTTTATTTAGTGAGATTTGTTTACTACTTAAGATAGTTTAGATATCAGTTCTTCATGCTATATGATGATATCTCCGGAGCCTTTAGCTTAACCCTATTTTAGAAGTTAATTGGCGAGCTATTGCGATCATAGGTGAAGTAATTGATTTTTCTTTCATTAGTATGCAAGTAGATAGTTTAGATGTCATTTATTTCATGCTATATGATGATATTTCCGGAGCCTTTAGCTTAACCCCATTTTAGAAGTTAATTGATGAAATATTGTGATTATAGATGAAGTAATTGACTTTGCTTTCATTAGTGTGCAATTTAGATGTCATTCTTTTCATGCCATATGATGATATTTCCAGAGTCTTTAGCTTAACGCCATTTTAGAATTTAATTGATGAAATATTGTGAATATGGGTGAAATCATTGACTAGTTTCCAGTTTCTTTACTTTTTGGTTTTGAGTGCAGTAGTTTATTAGATTTCAATTCTGCAATTAGGATGGACAACAAAGATAGTAACCTCATTTTTAATACTTAATTTTTAGGTTGGTTTATGTAGCTACATGTTTACACTCTTATTCAAGTTCTGATTTTGTAGACAACATGTTTTAAGATCTTTTAAGTTCTAAGTTTGGAAATTATCATAAGAACATAAACCTTGTCTTCAACTATACATCCACACTTGATCTTTAAAATTATTCTTAAAACTTTAGACTAGGATTTCCATTGCATTAGAACACTTTAGGAAACCAACAAGAACAAAACCCCAAAACAAGATAAAACTGAAAATAGTGTGGTAAGAAAAGGGTTGTCTAGCACATACAGTGCACTACACTTCATCAGTTTACGACTCCCAGATTGATAACTTATGTAGCAATATAGGACACACTAAATTGACTAAACAACTGCATCAAGAAAGGCAAACATGGAATGAAGGCTTAATATTATTGTAACACATATTGACTGAATGACTTCTCTTGAACATAGTAGTGACATTTAATGGAGTTGGAATCATTGACCCACAACAAAAAACTGAGGCTTCCAAATAGTATAATAAACCAAAAGACAAGCAGATTTCCCAACCCAACAACCATAGAGATGAAGTGGAAGAGTGTCATGTTCAAGAGAGACTCACTGCAATTAACAAATGGAGTACCCTATTTTCCCAATTTCCCCAACCATACTGGTCAGTACCTCTTTATTTTTTAACAAGATTGAGGAGGATAACATATTCTTGATATGTAAGTTCATCCTTCAAATGAATCCCTCTATGAATATTTAACGAACCCAGAGAAGGAGTGGTTCGGTCTTGTCATGAAATATGAGTGCATCGTTGTTTGATGTTTTTACAAGTCCAACAAAGGTGAAAATTTGACATCTTTTTCATGTATAAAGAGTTTCAAAAAGAGGTGAAAAAGAAAACTACAAACATTCCTTTTCTTAGATAGTCCCTTAGGTAAGAAAAGGAAAAAAATAATACCCAAGAAAACCTCTTAGCCATGTTTGACTAAGGTATTTATTTTTCGTAAATAGTCTATCTCAATCCAAAAAGGGGTTAAACTTATATTGAGTAGATATATTTTCATTTACTTTAATGAGTTCGAAAATACAAGTTCTCAACAATCTTTTCATATTTTTGGAGACTGAAAAGAGTTAAAAGAGGACTCCAGGGGCTTCCTTTTTTGTGAGTTTACGAAGCTTGAAAAAGTGATAAAAGTATGCCCCTCGTCGAAAATAATTTGTTCAAAATGCAACAAAATCTGTTAAAAAGGTATCGACCTACTCATAACATCCAAAAGAGATTAAAAATGCATGTTTTATGCTAAAAATGGGTTGTAACTGGGTCAAAACATTAAATATGAATAAAATAATGGAGGAAATAACCACAAATATTCAAAATGACTATTCATCTTTACCATTTAGCATTTACCTTCAATAGTGAGAGTTTTAAGTAGTTTTTCCCCTTCATATTCTGTAGCCGATTGTGCTCAATCCATTGGATCATTTTAAGCACCGTCACTTCCAGGTAATAGCTAAGACCTTTCCCTTTTGAATTCATCATTTCATTTTTTGTTTTCATGCAACTTTGATTCGAGTTTAAACAGGAACGCAAAAAATTACAGAGATAATCATAAACATACATATGCAGCGGAAATAATACTTCATTTCA
Source organism: Pinus tabuliformis (assembly GCA_031772625.1). Lineage (NCBI taxonomy): Eukaryota > Viridiplantae > Streptophyta > Pinopsida > Pinales > Pinaceae > Pinus > Pinus tabuliformis. The sequence continues at coordinate 815,147,068 of CM062811.1, forward strand.
TTAATGTAAAACACTGAAATATGCTTACAAATAGTAATGGAAATAACCCAGCTAGGGCGAGGGTAGCTTCTCTCTGAGAAGAGATGTGGTGGCTACATGCCTCTAAACTGTGTTACAATGAGGCTCGAAGGCCTATTTATTGTTGAGAAACAATGGAAAACCCTTAACTTCCCAAAACGTAACCCTAGAAGATGAAACGCCAAATTGTGGGCCCCGTTTGGGTAAATTGGCACATCAATTTCCTGGGGTTGTAACTTTGGCATACGATCTCCATTTGACGCATACAATAGCTCGTTAAAAATATCTATCCGAGGAATACAAATTTGGGAAGGGTGACATCGGTCCGTGGACCCATGTTGCCCCCAGATTTCCCAAAAAATGTCGTTTAGGGTCTCAAAACGGCTCTGGAAGTTCAGGACCCAAAAAACTGCTAAAAATAGTAATCTGGGCTACAATTAAGGAAACTGAAAAGCTGAAAGAAACAATGGTGGGGGTCCAAGTGAATTTGGCAGGTGGACACCAATATCCACCTGGATCATTCCTCCCCCCTTAGGAAGCAATGGTCCCCATTACGTTGAGTTCCTCCATGAGATGAGGAAATTTCTGTTGAACTGGGTCTCTGGTGAGTTGTTCTACAATCTCTGATGTGTCCATAAATGGTGGGAAGCATGGTTGACAACGGTCCACATTGAACACTCGGTGCAAGCGAAGGAATGGAGAAATGCTGTGCTTCAAAGCATTGTTGCCCATAGCGTTGGTACTGGTGTAAGGACCATGTCGGAGTGGTCTGAGTTTCAGATGGTTTTTGGTAAGGCGTTCTCTCTGCAGATGTAACCAAACTTTGTCACCCACCTAAAACTTGTGTGGTACCCCTGTGGGTGAGGAGAAGTTGTTCCTATGTTCTGTTATGACCGTATCCCTTTGCTACCACTACTGTGTGGAGGAACCCTTTGCGGGGGCCATGGATGTAGCAACGATCTTCCCCTTACTTTGGGAGCGAACTAGACAGAAAATGGATTTCCTAGTTTGGGAGATAACCTTGCTGCCTTTGTTGGTAGTGATCAAAGAGGTGGTGGTATGTGGGGCTACCTCTGGTATCCTGTATAATGAATCGCCCAGAGAAATGATGACAGCGCAAGGCCTTGACTCATACACAGCATGTTGCCTCCACAAGTATGGCTGGCTTAATAGCACATCACAAACATCCAGAGGTGTAACATCACACAATACCTCGTCTGTGAAGGCCTTGATGCTATAGGGAAGGCGTCACTACTGGCAAACTTTGAGATCTCATCCTTCATGAAGCCACCTAATATTGTACGGCTGTGGGTGTGGTGTAGTTGATAGGCCCAACCACTTCATGACCTCTGCTGAAACGAGGTTCTTTTGGCTACCACTGTCGACAATGAATTGCAGCGGCGAACCCTTCACCCACATCTGTGAGTGGAAAATACGCTCTCCCTCCTCTGGGTCTTCGGGCTCATTCTTCTGGATCTTGGTGGTGGCAACAGTAGCGCTGGGATCTGCATCAATGATCTGCTTCCCTTTTCCATTCCCCTTGTCGGGTTTTGGCTCAGGGTTGGAATATGCATCTGATTCGGAAGCCTTCAACTCGACCACTAGTGACTTCTTGGTCTGACACTCACTTGTGTTATGAGTGGGAATCTTGTGGAACTCACACCACTTTCCTGTGTCCTTCTTCAGATTCGTGGTGTTGTTCTTTTCTTGCGGCTTCGATGGGTTGTCTTGGGTCACCCCGCCTTGGCTTTGTCTTTTGGGCTTTAGATTTACAGATCCAAAGTCTGGCTTCTTCTGTTTGAACTTTTGCTCGATTTTGACAGCGTATCAGTACACCGTGCCGAGTGAGGAGATGTTTAGGAACTCCATCTCTTCCTGGATGTATCTATGTAGGCAGCCATAGTATTTGAGTACCAAATGCAAATCAGAATATTTGATACCCAACTGTGTGCAAAGGGTATGAAAAATGTTTGTGAACTCTGGCACATCTTGGTCTCATCCCTACCGTAGCATATTCCACTTTATGTATTTGTCCTCATAGCTTTTGACAGGGTAGTACTGCTCCTTGATGGCATCCCGAAATGAATCCCAAGTGGGTGCGGCTGAAAATAGTGAGCCAGTACTTTCGTTCTTCTACTCGCAGTAGGTTTCCCACCAGTCCTTGACACGGGGGGTTGCTTTGAGAAGAACAAAAACAATATTTTCCCAACTCGAAAATTCATGAACAAAAAAATACCCTTCTAGCACATTTAACCATTTATCTACAGCATCCGTGTTTATTTGACCCCCAAATATGGGGATTTCGAAATTAACTTGTACATTAAATGGTGTGGCATTTCCAGAGTAGCTGTTGGAAGCTGATGCGTCGCCTCTGGGTAGCCACTGAAGGATTTGCACAAAGCTATCCATCATCACATTCCTTTGTCGCTTGAGCACTTCTTCGAGCAAGATTTTGAAAGGATCTCCTACCCCCTCGTCTTTCTTTTCATCTTCCATGGGAGGCCGTCAGGTTTTGCGAGGCTAGTCTTGCGAAGGTTCGACCAGTTCAAGCCCTAACTCCTTATATCCTGACCTCGTTGGGGACATGCAAAGAAAAATAGAGAAAAAGTAGACCACTCTGATACCACTGATCTGGATTTAAATAGGAACGCAACAAATTACAGAGATAACCATAAACATAGACATGCAACGGAAATAATACTTCATTTCATTAATGTAAAATACTGAAATATGCTTACAAATAATAATGGAAATAAACCAGCTAGGGTGATGGTAGCTCTGAGAAGAGATGTGGCGGCTACATGCCTCTGAATTGTGTTACAATGAGGCTCGAAGGCCTATTTATTGTTGAGAAACAATGGAAAACCCTTTACTTCCCAAAACGTAACCCTAGAAGATGAAACGCCAAATTGTGGGCCCCGTTTGGGTAAATTGGTACATCAATTTCCCGGGGTTGTGACTTTGGCATACGATCTTCGATTGACGCATACAATAGCTCGTTAGAAATATCTATCCGAGCACTACAACTTTGGAAGGGGAAACATCAATCCATGGACCCATGTTGCCCTCAGATTTCCCAAAAAACGTCATTTGCGGCCTCAAAACGGCTCTGAAAGTTCAGGGCCCAAAAAACTGCTAAAAATAGTAAACTAGGCTACAATTAAGGAAACTTAAAAGCTGAAAGAAACAATGGTGGGGGTCCAAGTGAATTTGGCAGGTGGCCACCAATATCCACCTGGATCAAACTTTTTGGTGTTTTTGAGGGCCCTAGGGTTTAAATAGCTCACCCTGGGATCAACGCAACCCCATATAGTCGAAAGGTGAATTGCATCTAAGTGAACATGCACTCTAGTGAGGGGTGCAGTGCACTATCTCTCCATATAGGGATGCGTTCAGTGTAAATGCAAAATTTGTTTACCAATTTCCCTTCAAAATTTTCCAATTTCCTTGCATGGAATGGATCCTAATGAGTCTCTTATTGATGTTTTAGGTATTCATTAACACAAAATGGCCTTTATCTAGAGAGAAAGAGAACATGAAGAACATGATTTGAATGAAGCCAATGATCCTTCTACCATCCAGGCACTAAAAAAATGTGGATTGTTAAAATTCTTCTGGCTTCCTGGTATGAGGCAACAAATGGAATTACTAGGGTATCTCGTTCATTCATGGGATGTGCAAGAACATGAATTCATATTTGGGGAACATCTACTTGAGATAATGGTAGGGGACATATATTCTCTGACAGGTTTATCCATGAGAGGATCCCCCATCTCTCTCCTAGGTGGGAAAGGGGTGGAGAAACGGTGAAATATTATATTGCCACTTATTGCAGACCTTAAGCAAAGCCAACTAGGGATGTAAAAGTTAGCATAAAATATGTAACCCATTTTCCTTTAATGACGATCGTATTCGTCATTGCCAGATTGGTGGGTAGCTCAACACTTCATGTAGCTAGCATATCATACATTCAGTATGATGTGGAATGTTGGTCAATATGAAAGAATAATTATTTAAAGCAAGAGAGGGAAAGCTGAAAAAATTTGGCTATAGTTCGATATTGGTATTGTTTTCTCCATAGCATGTTCCATTACTGCAACCTCAGTAGATTACACTTGATCCCATTGATCTGAGGGTTCCACGGATGAGGAGGTGGATAGATCATATGTCCCGACATGCAGGTTCATTGGCAATCAGTTTCTCACCAGCCTTATTTGGATGGCTACATAGATAGTTCATTATGATAAATGATTATTCGTATGCTCAGATGGATTTTCATGAGGACCCTGAGCTCATGCTTTCTGAGGGTGAACGATGGGTGTTATAGGTAAGATATTTCAACCGTTTGAATTTTTGAAGTTTTACAATTTTTTTTATGCTCTTAATGTCTCCAAGACTAAACTATTGGTTTTTTCATGTACATATTGGGCTTGTTCGACCTATAGGTGCTTCATATCTCCGTCGTGTAGGAGAATAGACACAGGAAGCAATATAACTAGTACAGGTCATTGTAGTAGGAAAAGATTCCCTACAGGATCTTAATGTATCAAAGATCCTATTACAGGTGGAGCGCCACATGGAGGGGTTGATACACGTTATAGATGAGACCGCGATCAACCAAATTCTGATGTGACTTAAAAAAAAAAAATTATAGGAATGCCTAGATGTGTTGGTCGGCTACTACAGAATATATCTCATGCAGTGGCATGTTATCATGAGGATTTTGATTAGTATACTTAGATATTTTCATGTAGTTTTTTATATGGACCGTGTGGCCATATGTGTTTTGGTTAAAAATTTTGTAAATCCAAACTTTATATATATCAATCTTCAATGTTTCCATGTTCCTATTATATTTGCAATAGATATGATGTGTATTGAAACTTATTTACATTCGTTGCAAATATCTTTCTAAAACATGATTAACAAGAGCATCTTTCAATGTGTTTAGATTTCTAGAAATATGGTCATATTGTATAAAATCTGTTGGGTTGTGTTATATTCTTTCCACGACAAGCCCACGTAGTTAACCAGGGGGTTAGAGGGGGGGTGGAGCCCCCCCCTTCGTTGCACTGATTGCCTAGCGGGGAGGTCACAGGGGGTTTGAGGGATGCAGGTAACCCCGCTCGATGGGGTCCAGGGTAGCGCCCCGGAAAATTTTCGTTTTGGAACCTATGTTAGGTTGGGTGGACCCACCTATGGTTTTGTGCATGATTTTCACACAGGTTTTTGGATGCGATGGTTTTCGGTCCATGGTTTTGGATGCGATGGTTTTCAGTCCATGGTATTGGATGCTTCGACATGTATAAATATGTATTATAACATTGAAAGGAACATAATGAAAAATCAAGCTGGTAGTCCCAGTTTTGGGATCCAGGGGAAAATCTTTGTGTATATGTGTTTTATGTGTTATGCTCTCGTATTGTTTATTTTATGTGTTTTAGAATCCGTGTGCAGGTAATTTCTGTACGAGGTTAAAACCTACATTTGGTATCAAAGCTGTTGTGGCTTCAAGGGGATGCCTTTGTTGCTGAGGGGTTTCGCTCGGGCCTGTGGTAAACCCTGTTCAGTGGGAGATCTGCGAGATTGATTCTGGTGGTGAAAGAAGATGGAGAGCAGTGGAAAGATAGAGATCGAGAAATTTAATGGTCAGAGTTTTGAGTTGTGGAAACTCAAGATGGAGGATTTGTTGGTGGATAAAGATCAGTTGATCGTGGTAGATCCGGGTACTAATCCAACGGGAGTGTCCGATGAAGAATGGAAGAAGTTGGATCAGAAGGAAAAGAGCACAATACGATTGTGTGTCTCAAATTCAGTATTGCTGAATGTATTAGGGGAAGCTACGGTGAAGGATTTGTGGGACAAGTTAGGGACTTTGTACCAATCTAAGTCTCTGGTGAATAAATTGTTCCTACAGAAAAAGCTGTATAACCTGAGGATGAAAGATGGAGACTCAGTGACAGAGCATCTGAACGCATTTAATACTGTGGTAAGTCAGTTAGCATCTGTTGATATTAAAATTTCAGATGAACATAAGTGCATCAGTTTGTTGTGTTCTCTACCATATTCGTGGGATAGTCTGGTTATTGCAATAGGTAGCAATGCACTGCCTTGTAGTTTGATGAAATAGTCTCATCCTTGCTGACGGAGGAGATGAGACGGAAAAATATGGAGAGCCAGAATGGTGATGCCTTCTCTGTACGAGGACGTTCACAGAACAGAAACAAAAATAAGTCATCGAGTGGGAGATCTAAATCTAGATGGAGATCTAAATCTCCAGGAAAACCTGAAAAGGTGGTGTGCTGGAAATGCGGAATGGAAGGGCACTACAAAAGGGACTGTAAATCTAAAGCTCTTAATAAAGGAAAGGGATTTGATGATGCTCCTTCTGCAGAGGCGAAAACCACCTCAGATGAAGGTGGGGATGTGTACTTGGCTTCTTCAAGTACACATGTAGATCATGAGGCATGGTTGATTGACTCAGGTGCATCCTTTCACTTCACTCCCCATAGAGAGTGGTTCTGCGAGTATGAGAAATACAATGGTGGTGATGTCTTCTTAGGGGATGGTAGGAAGGCTAGAATCATTGGTCGCGGAAAAGTAAAGTTGAAGATGCAAGGTGGAAGGGTTAGAACACTTCCAGGTGTTCTGCATATTCCTGCATTGGCTAGAAATCTGATTTCTGTAAGCAAGTTGGATGATGCAGGTGTAAAAACAATTTTTGAGAAGGATACCTGCAAGATGGTTCGGGTAGCACTAGTATTGATGCGGGGAGTTCCGATTTGGAACTCTGTACAATCTGTAAGGTAGCACGGTTGTCGATGGGTGCAACAGTTATGTGGTTCCTGAGAGTGGAGCAGAAAATCTAGTGGTCTCTAGAGAGAAGACCATGTTGTGGCATCAAAGGCTTGGACATATTGGAGAGAAGGGCCTTCGAATACTTCATGGTAAAGGTATGGTGGAAGGTATGAGTAATAGCTCTCTGGATTTTGATTTCTGTGAAAATTGTGTATATGGGAAGCGAAATCAGGTGAGTTTCCCCTTTGGTGGTAAGAGGGCGAAACATATATTAGAGCTTATGCATAGTGATGTGTTTGGACCTGTGAAGGTTCCATCATTGGGTAGGTCTATGTACTATGTATCATTTATAGATGACTTCTCAAGGAATACATGGATATATTTACTTAAGAAGAAATCTGAAGTCTTTGACAGGTTTAAAGAATTCAAGGCTCTAGTGGAAAACCAGACAGAGAAGAAGATAAAGGTGCTGAGGACAGATAATAGTGGAGAGTTTTCTAGTAAGGAATTTGAAGAATTCTCTAAGAAGTGTGGTATCGCATGATAGAAGACTACTCCTTATACACCTCAACAAAATGGAGTTGCAGAAAGAATGAACAAGACGTTGATGGAAACGGCAAGAAGCATGCTCAGTGGTGCCGGGTTAGGACAGGAATTCTGGGCAGAGGTGGTGGAGACAGCATGTTACCTGTTCAACAGATCACCTTCATCAGTGTTGGAGGATAAAACTCCACAAGAGGTATGGACTGGTAAGAAACCCTCTCTTTCACATCTAAGTGTATTTGGATGTGATGCACATGTACATGTTCCAAGGGAGAAACGAACCAAGTTGGATAGTAAATCTGAAAAGTGCATCTTTATTGGGTATAAGGATGGTTTAAATGGTTATAAGCTTTGGAACCCAGTAACAAGAAAGGTTGTGTATAGCCAAGATGTGGTGTTGAGAGAGGTGAAAGATGTTATTAAACATGAAGTCCAACCAAAGGAACCTAAGAAGATAGATTTTGAGCTAAAGGAGGAAGAATCAGACTCTACTGCAGAGGAGGAATCAGAAGATGAAGAGCCACAAACTTCGGGTGTGAGAAGATCAGTTTGAGAAAGAAGGCAGCCAGAAAGGTATAGTCCATCTGCTTTCTGTTCAAATTTTGCTTTATCTATTACTGATGATGATCCCAAAACTGTGAAGGAAGCAATAGATTTAGAGGATGGGAAACTATGGAAAGAGGCCATGGTTGATGAAATGGCATCTTTGCACAAAAATGAGGCTTGGGATCTGGTGGAGTTGCCGGCTGGAAGGAAAACCATTGGTAGAAAATGGGTGTTCAAGAAGAAGACAAATGCAGAAGGAAAGGTGGAGAAATACAAAGCTCAGTTGGTAGCAAAAGGTTATTCCCAGGTGCTGAGAATTGATTTTGGTGATATTTTTTCTCCTATTGCCAAGGTAACTTCTATTAGATTAATTTTATCTGTTGTTGCTGCTTTTCATTTTGAGGTAGAACAAATGGATGTGAAGAAATCATTTCTTCATGGGGATTTGGAAGAGGAAATCTACATGAAGCAACCTGAAGGCTTTACGGTGAAGTGTAAAAAAGGAACTGGTATGCAAGTTAAAGAAGTCTTTGTATGGGTTAAAACAATCACCAAGGATGTGGTATCAGAAATTTGATACATTTACACGGGGACTTGACTTCACCAGAAGCAAAGCAGATCACTATGTGTATTTTAAATTAATTGGTGACCATGTTATTTACTTGTTCTTGTATGTGGATGATATGTTGCTGGTTGGAAATGACAAAGAGATTATCTAGGATTTAAAGACCAAATTGTCCTCCAAATTCAACATGAAAGATCTTGGTGCTGCAAACTATATTTTGGGCATGGAAATTAAAAGAGATCAGGAAAAGAGGAAGCTCTGGTTAAACTAGAGGAAGTGTTTCGAGACAATATTGCAGAGATTTGATATGCAGGATAGTAAACCGGTGAAGGTTCCTATTCTTGTAGGTGTAAAGTTATCTGCTGAACAGTGTCCCAAAACACAAGAAGAGGAAGAGGACATGTCCCATGTTCCATATGCAAGTGCAGTCGGTAGCCTGATGTATGCAATGGTTTGTACTAAACCAAGCATTGCACATGTAGTGGGAGTATTGAGCAGGTTTATGTCAAAACTAGCGAACGAGCATTGGACAACAGTGAAGCGGGTTTTTAGGTATTTGCGTGGCACTAGTGATTATGGTTTGTGCTACCAAGGAAGACCAGGATTGGACAGAGTGTTGGATATTCATGGCTTTGTTGATGCAGACTGGGCTAGATATCTGGATCAGAGAAGATCTGAAAGTGGATATGTGTTTAACCTATTTGGAGGTGCATTCAGTTGGATGAGTAAGAAACAATCTGTAGTGGCACTATCAACTATAAAGGCAAAATACATGGCAGCCACTCATGCAAGCAAGGAAGCAGTTTGGTTGTAGAGATTGTGTTCAAGTATAGGGTTAGTATAGGGAGTTATAAGGATACATTGTGATAGCCAAAGTGCAATTTTCTTGGCAAAGAACCTTGCATATCATTCAAAGACAAAGAACATTGATGTTTAGTATCACTTTGTGAGGGATATGATAGAAGAAAAAAAGGTGTTGCTGGTAAAGGTGGACACTTTGAAGAATACTGCAGATGCATTGACAAAATCTGTGAGCTCTGAGAAGTTCTCTTGGTGTAGAGAAACAATGGGTGTTGCAGGGCTAGATAAATGACTAAGCTCTCTTGTGGCCCCCTGTGGAAAGAAAACAAAAAGTGGGAGAATGTTGGGTTGTGTTATATTGTTTCCATGACTAGCCCACGTAGTTAACCGGGGGGTTAAAGGGGGGCCGGAGCCCCCCCTTCGTTGCGCTGATTGCGTAGCGGTGGGGTCACAATGGGTTTGAGGGATGCAGGTAACCCCACTCGACGGGGTCTGAGGCAGCACCCCGGAAAATTTTAGTTTTGGAACCTATGTTAGGTTGGGTGGAACCACCTATGGTTTTGTGCATGATTTTCACACATGTTTTTGGACAGAATGGTTTTCAATCCATGGTTTTGGATGCAATGGTTTTTAGTTCATGGTATTGGATGCTTCGGCATGTATAGATATGTATTATAACTTTGAAAGGAACATAATGAAAAATCAAGCTAGTAGTCCCAGTTTTGGGATCTAGGGGAAAATCTTTGTGTATATGTGTTTTATGTGTTATGATCTTGCATTGTTTATTTTATGTGTTTTAGAATTTGTATGCAGGTAATTTCTATAAGGGGTTAGAACCTACAAAATCAAAGTGTATTTCTGAAGGCGAACCCTTAAGAGTATGTGAATGATGGTATGCCTTCTAATCGAATAAACATTAGTGAGGTGTAGTACCACAAGCTATGAGTCTAGTCTAATGACTAAACGATGGATGCCATGTGAAATAGTATCAAATAGTAGATATACCACTACGCTATACTCAATGATGTTGTTGGTAGAGCAACCACTACAAATCCCTTATAGACTCACTAAATTTCCATTTTGAGCAAATATAGCCCACATTGTGGAGGATAAGTTCTGAGTACTATGACTAGAACCATTAGCATAACCAAAATATTGTTCAAGGGATGTCGACATCTGCAAACCAAATGTACAAGTGATCAACAAAAATTGTAGGGAACTCTGAAGAGACACACTGCAAACACACTCAACATGCCTATACATAATATGTACACAATGAACTACGCATGAGATCAAGCATAATATTTATTTAGGTAAAACCCATTTCTAGGTTGCGCCAATAGAATTCTATCTCATAGGCCCCTTTATAAATAACATGCTTGACAATATATGGACCTGACCACACGGGTTGGAACATTCCTGGTCCTAACTTATTAGATTCTTGATCATATAAAATAACAAGGACTCCTTTCGAGAAGACACGAGGCTTGACACTTTTGTCGTAATCTGCCTTGATACGTATTTTATGAATTTCATTAGCTAAAGCGACATCACGTCATGTCTCATATAAATGGGTCAGATGTAAAAGACATTCCTCTTTGGTGGACGTGTTAGGAAGAATTTCTACAACTAGTTTTAGTGACAGAATCTCACATTCAATTGGAAGGATTCCTTACATACCATAAACCAACTGAAAGGGTGTAAATCTGCTAGTAGTCCTAATTGAGGTTAGGTATGCCCACAAGGTAGCATAAAGAAGCAAACTCCAGTCTAATTTATGGACCCCTACAACACATTGAAACATATTTTTGAGAACTTTATTGATAGCCTCAACTTTTTCATTAGCTTGAGGATAGTAGGGAGTGGAACTTTCATGGGAAAGTCCCAACTTAGTAGTTATTTTGTACATCATATGATTCCAAAAATTCTTTCCTCTATCTGTAACTATGGCTTGGGGAACACCAAATCATGCGATAACATGATTGAAGAAGAAATATGTAGTCATTTCACCAGTATTGTTAAATGTAGGCATCGCCTCAGCCCTTCATAGTAAAACAATCTATTGTGACAATGATATAACCATGCCCCCCTACTGAGTGAGGGTTACATGTCATGAAGTCGATACCCCATTTTGCAAAAGGACTGATAGTGATAATGGGATGCAATGGAATAGGAGGATCATGGGCTTTACTATCATAAATTTGGCATGCTTGACACTTCTAGACAACAAGAATATAGTCTCGAAAAGCCTTTTGTGCAATAGCATAACTAGACAACTAACCACCACATGCCCTCGAGTGGCACTCATTAAGGACTTTCTCGGCCTCCTCATGTGTGAGGAAGATTCGTAAAATTGTATCAATACCGCGTTGATAAAGGGTGTCACCAATAATGATGTAATTTATGGCTTGTTATGGAATACATCACCGCTCGGAGCAAGATGTATTAGACCAAAAAGTTTGGTTCTAAAGATATATCATAATATCTCCATACCATGGGTCAAATGACGAAATCAGAAGCAATGACTCGTTAGGGATAGAATCCTCAGATGTCGATTAAAAATTAGGGGAACAAAGGTTGCACATAAGCTCAATAGAAACTAGGGATTTCTTTAACTTGAATTTGATGAACTCCAGGTAAAACTCTTGCAGGATGATGATACATTTAGAGTATTTTCATCCCGAAAATTGATGTGAAAAAATATATGTCACAGGGCTACAATCTCAAACAACTGTATTTTTCTAGAGCAAGATGTAATGGCAGAATCTTTGGATGGCTTGAACAACCGCCAAAGCCAACTTTTATATGTGGGTAAACCTGATTTCAATATCATTGAGATTCTAACTCAGATAATATATGGGATGTTTAGTCCCTATATCATACTCCTAGACCAATACCATTGCTACAATAGAAATGCTAGCAGTGAGATACAAGAAATAGTCACATTGGTAATCAGGGGGATATAAGAGAGATTCCCAAACCAGTACATCTTTTAGCCTTGCAACAAATGCATTTTTAGTATAATTTTCCCATGGAAGGGAACCCCTTTCTTAAGCAGATGAGTGAATCCTTTTTCCAACTCAATGTAATTAGGGACAAAACTTCACATGAAGTTAACCTTCCCTTGGAGTCATTGGAGCTGAACGAGAGAAGAAGGCACGGGAAGATTGATGATTTCCTATACTTTCAAAGGATTGATATGAATTCCATATTTTGAAATGACAAAACCAAGAAGTCAACCAAAACTAGAAAACACACATTTGTGCGGATTTAGTCAAATATTATAGTGTCTACACTGTAATAAAATGGCCCTAAGATGCATCGAGTGATCAACCCGTATTTAAAATGAGAGGGGAGATTATCCAAATAAGGCTACACATTGTGTTTACTATCGTGGAAAGTGTAATCCATTTCCCGTTGAAACGTGGCCCCAACATTCTTTAAACCAAATGGGAGTTTTCGATAGGTGAATGTACCCGAGGGACAGATAAATGTAGTTTTAGATTGATCTACTAGGAGAATGTTGATTTTATTATATCCATAGAAACCATCCATGAACGAATATATTTTGCAGCCAGAACTATCATTAACAATCTGGTTCATGAACGGGGTCGGGTAATTGTCCTTTGGACAAGTGCGATTTACATCCCGATAATCGATGCATACACAGATTGTCCCTTGTTTATTCATGACAGGGAAAATATTTGACACCCAATCGGTATGAGGAACAGGATAGATGAAACCAACACGAAGATGTTTTTCAACTTTAGTCTTTATCATGACGACCTTCTTTGGATGGACTAGATGGAGGTGATGTCAGACTAGTTTAGCATCGGGATACATTTTAATCTCATGCACCATTATATTTGGATCGATGCCTAGAATTTATGCATAGGTCTAGGCAAAGGCATCTTGAAACTCCTGAATTAGGGATTTATAGGTCTTAATCTCAGATGGACAGAAAGACACACCAATGTGTATATTTTAGAAAATAACTAGTTTAAGAGAGATATCAGGAGGGTTCTTCTCTTTAATATTGGTTAGATTCCTTTTAGAATCGACTTTGTGAATAGAAACATAATTTGTAAAAGACTCGATGATATTGGATAGATACACATCACTGAGATTATGCTCAATGGAATCTGGTAAGGAGGAATGATGGTGATGATCATCCCATGGCGCATCGCCTAGAATCACGATCTCCATGATGCTCTCATCAGTAGATAATGCACAAGAGAATCGATCAGAAGATGTGCCATAATCCAATGATTTATCAACCCAATTGATCGAAGAGAAGGAACAAGTTGAACAAGCCAAATAAATGGCTTCGTAATCAATCTCAATGGGGCTAAGTGGCATCCGATCGCTAAGACTATGGATTTTGGTTTCATCTAGTACAATCCATGGATCAATCAGGATAGTAGAAGATGATATCATATTGATATAAGAAAATGATGATTAGCTATCACGAATTGAAGGAGGAGGGAGCGAAAAAGTTCCCATGAGTGAGGATTCCTTCAGTAGTCCAACGCCAACATGATGATAAGAGTGTAGAGTTTCCCCTACAAGAGGGACACTTCTAGTAACATGAGAATCATATGTGAAGAAGCTGAGTTGGTCGATGGTCACAATCCCACCCTTATGAGGAAAGGAAATCATATGAAATAAAGTTGAAATGATAGTAGCCATGGCATGAACCTGCATGTGTCCCAATATAATATTATAATCAAGAGGTTCGTCAATGTTGGGAGCGGGTCCCCTGGGGTCATTTTTTGGACTAAAAGCCTAAGTTTGGGGTAGAAAGCCCGAATGTTGTACAAAGGAATGTAAAGTCTCCGCATTTTTTGGCTGCGGAGCGCGAAGATAGCAAGAGTAAAAAAGGGTTTCCACCCTTAGTCTAGATAGATTTTGTCGGCTTTAGATATCTACCCTTGGTCTGTGGACCATGGGATTGTATAAAAATGGAGTCTTAGAAGTAGATTTCTAAGGAAGTGTAAGTGCTTGATGAGTTTGTGAAGAGCTAAGAGCGAGAGTCGAGGCTCTGCAGCTGAGTCCGCAGAGGCCTAGGCTAGAAGTCTACGGCTAAGTGCGCGGACCCCTGCAGCTATGTGCGCATGGTAGATAGAGTCTGTATTGAAAATATGAATCATCAATAAAGAGAAGTATTATGAAATTACTATTTATTTTTCCTCTGTGGATCGCATATGATTATGTTATGTTAAGTTTTGGGTTTATGTTATAATGCTAATTTGATGCGCGAATGTATATGCTTCTATCTATTATATGAACACAAATAAGGATACATGTTTAGGTGAAGATAATATTAATTGCATGGTAAAATTGGTGAACACATAAGTTAATTCACGAAATTATACAATAATGCAATAACAAAGGCACATAAATACCTAAGCCCTTGGTTAGGGTTGCGCGAAGGACGATCGTATACCTTTGCGGAGGTCCTGAGAGATAGAAGAGAAAGTACATCGATAAGCCCTAAAGGCTTATCAATCTACACGAAGGAAGGGTTTAAGGTATAAAACCAACATCACAACCATCTCAGGGTGTAGAAACTTGGTTCCTACATCCCCCCATACTGCTTTGGGTGAGACTTCGGTTGGCGCTCCGCGGACTGATGACGAAAAGGTCAATAGTGTAGGGATTTTCTTGGCTAACTAATGTTGAACCTTGGTCATGGTCCATCAATCCAACAAATGGTCGATTGTTGGGACCGGGATCTACATAATGAGATGTGTGATGTCGCATCATTGGAATCCAACTAAGAAGGAGATTGAAGACTAGTTGAATAGGAAGATCCACGAATTCGTGGCGCAAGAAAACAGGAATCCGTGATTGACAAAGGAATAGTGGTTGGACATATATCTATACACAGAAATTCACGAAATGTACTTCTATTCTTTCCCTGTTGAATTATACGAGTCGATCGTGAAGTTGGCAGATGGCTAGGGAAGGTGGAGGCTTGAAAATTCGATTGTCTGGACCCCAGAGCTAGTGTGGAGATTGGAAGCCTCTGGAGATAAGATCCTGTGTGCTGCCGATCACTGGCTCGGCCTTATCATAGGAGGGTTTGAGATAGAGTTCGAAGTTGATACTTCGGTCAGCTACAATGAAGCAGAGCACCTCTTATTCAAAGGACCGCAAGGTAAGTATTTGAAATCACTAAATAATTGGATTAAGATGCTCTTGTGTGAAAAGTGGGTCATGCAGTTACCTTGATTTTTGGAGCTACGCAAAGTGGAATGCATTTCAAGGATGGAGGAAGAAAACGTCCTGAGTATAGCCTACTGATTGAGCCTCATCTGAGTGATAACAAAGGAGCAGTGCAGGCTTCCCTGCTAAGCACTATTCAATTGATAAGAAAAGGGCTCCCACGAATACCTACAATGCCTCCATCCTCATCCCATCCATCCACACCACCTCCATTCTCACCTCCACCACTTACCCCATTGCCCACACCACCACCATCTCCACCACTGTTCAATATGGCAAACTTTGTAAACCTACCTGTATTCAAGGGCATAGGAAATGAAGATTTGGACTAGTTTTGGTTTGTTGTGAAGGCTGTATGGGAAGCTCAGAGTATCATGGATGATCAAATGAAGAAAGAAACGCTGGTTAGCGCTTTTCAGGATCGCGCCCTAACATGTACATTCAGTACAGTACTGATAACTCAACTCCACGTTGGCAGATATCCAAACTGCGCTGAATAGGGAATTTAGTAGACCTGAGTCTCAAGTGCAATCCATTGTGAGATTTAAGGAGATCATGATGAAGCTTGGGTAGACACCCTAGGATTTGTATCAAAGATTAAAGTGTATGATCCTTGAAGCCAACATGAACCTAACTGATGCGCAGCACTGTGAATGGTTCGTGGCCTCTCTCCTACCCCACCTAAGGGTTGCGCTATCACAATAGAATATTGGGACCCAGGCAGAAGCTTTGGAAATCGTGATGAGACTACATGAGACACCAATAAAGGATGATAATCTGGGGGTTCAACATATTCACGCGCAGTTGTAGAAATTTTTCCTCAAAATGCAGAGTCTGAAGAAAGATAGAACAGCTCAGCTAGAGGCACTCAAAGAAGTCTAGTGCCTGAAATGCGAAGGTCAGGGGCATGACAAGGATCACCATCCAGTCTTTGCGAACTATGTTGCAGCAAGGGAACCAATGCCTCTAAGGCCGGAGGCTGTGGCAGGGCCAAGTGCAGGGTCCACACTATGGTGCGCTATATGCCAGGTAGTTGGGAAACATGTGACGACAATTGCCATTTGCTACAAAAATTCATACAGACACCACAACAGCTCTTCTGCAATTTCTGTCAATCAGTAGGTCATGACAAGCACAATTGTCATAGTTATGAATTAGTGATGGACAGGACACCAGCACACAGGGTGTAGGTAGAAACACGACCTCCAGACCAAGGCACTAGGGAAGTGCGAGGTGAGTATCAGGGGTGCAACCGAGGCCAAGGTGGAGGGTGGCCTGGTAGAGGTAAAGGACAGCTTACTTGTTACAATTGTGGAGGACCAGGACACTACGTGAGAGACTACCCGAATTCAACGCGACTGTCATGCCACTATTGTGCTTATTTTGACCATGAGACTAAGGATTGCACTATATTATTGGTGCACGAAAAGGGGGTTTAGCCTTCGCAACTAATTCAGAACCTCCAGATGATTAGGGTTGAGCCTCGCAAGGAAGACCGTAAGGTAAACATTATGCTGCGGAGTGGAATGATGACTGGCGAGGATAAAGAAAAGCAACCTGCATAAGGTGAGGGGGTCCACAAAGCACCAGAAAAGGAGACTGGGTTTGATATGGAGTGCGTAAAAGAAACATTTATGGAAGCAAAGAAAAGCTTCACTAGGGCCTCTACCTCAGGAAGCCAGGAGAAACCAGTTGAAGAAATGGACCCATCCATGATTACCACGTTCTTAGAGACTTGCATGAAACTACTCCGCGATAGTAAGGCTGTGAAGGGACAAAAGGAATTGATCAATCAGTGCGCTGGCAAGGATAGCACTACTAGTGAACCGCACGTAGTTAGAAAGCTTGGTAAGCATAAGGTGAGGACTGGACGTGAGATGAGACTCACCACATAGATAGGGGAATATGAAAGGGACCAAGCTATCTTGGATCTGGGGTCCGACGGAAATGTTTTGCGAAAAAAACATGGGAAATAATGGGTAGACCTGTGCTCCAGTGGTCTCCGTTCCAGTTAAGGATGGCGAATCAACAAAAAATCATCCCAATGGGGAGGCTACAGTGGGTAACAGTTGACATCAAAGGTGTGAGCGCATTGGCAGATTTTGAGGTAATAGAGATTGTGGATGACAATAATCCCTACCCTACACTCCTTGGGATTCATTGGGCCACAAACATGAAAAGATGCGAAAGATGATATTTGAAAAGAAATCGCTCCACATAGTGGTGCCACTGGATCGTGCAGAAGGACAATGATATACAAAACCAGTTCGTGATTATGAAAATGATGACAATTTGGACCAAATTACAAGATAACAGTGCAAGACTAGGATTGGGTCAATCCGACAGCAAATGGCAGATTGCATGGGACTGTGGGAGCTCCTGCACATTAGATTCACATGAAGAACTAGATCACAAGCAAAACCGACTGCATGAAGTATCTATGTTGTGCTGTAATATGATGACCAAGTTGTTTCACCGCGTATCAACAGAGGTAAGGAAGCTGGCTCACTATGATTAACTAACGTTGATCACTTTTTGGATGCATTGGAAAGGGAAGTGCCCAAGAAGAATCACTTCCAGGCATTAGATTGGGCGCTACACGTTACACCTACAAGATGGTGAGGTATGAACAAGGGTAGTTTTGATGATTGGCATGAATATAGGAAGATGATGAGGATAGGCTTTGGCCACACGAAGGTACGACTAACATAAAAGTATGATGGGAGGAATGATCCACATGATCCTTTGGCTAAATGGACTGAAGCATATGGAGCGAAGCCTAAGCCGGAGTGGGTCCATTTGTTTTTTCATACCTTGGAGGTTATACCAATGAATTGGTACTTGGAGACAAAACTTTGTCATGGCACTGAAGAATGGGATGTTTTACACCAAGGATTTCTTATGACGTTCAGTTTTGAGGATGGATTTGAGTCCATCGATGAAGCATTGTAGGAGGTTAAGACAACCATCTTTAGGGTACCGCAAGATCCTCTAGACCTAATTCAACTAGATTGGACTACCCAACTGAGCCACGTACTAGAATGTTACAATGTAACAGCAGAAGAAGAAGACGAAGACCCGAGAAAGGTTAATATCTCGGAGACTGAAGGTCACCACGGAGTTGAAGGACCATAGCTAGAGAACCCAGACATAACTGAGCCGCTCAAGACCAGATAGGTGAATATTGGCATGGCGAAAAAACCAAAGTTTGAAAATATTGGGGACTATTGGGACGATGTGATAGTAGATAAGGTTGTCGAATTGCTCTGCAAATATCAGGACTTATTCCCCACAAATTTTTCCAACCTAAAAGGGATAATAAGAGACCTGGGTGTCATGAAGATCACCCTAAAGGCGAATGCGAAACCTATGAAGCAAAGACTGTACTACCTCAACCCGAATTATAAGGAAAGGGTCTGCGTTGAGTTAGATAAGATGCTTGCGGTAGGTATTATCAAACCAGTGGAAGAATTTGATTGGGTAAGCCCAATAGTGGTTCAAGAAAATAAACAAAAGGAAGAAATAAGGATATGAGTAGATCTCAGGAAATTGAATGACGCTTGTGTGCATCATCCTTTCCCGACCTTGTTCACTGAGAAGGTCCTAGATAATGTAGGCACCTAAGAAGCATACTCTTTCACTGATGGGTTCTCTGGGTACCATCAGATCAAAATTGCGCTTGAGGATAGAAGTAAGATGACCTTTGCGACTGAATGGGGATGTTTTCAGTACACCGTAATGCCTTTTTGGCTGAAGAATGTGTCAGCGATCTTTTCGCGTGTACTCATTACGGCATTCAAAGACTTCATTCATAAATTTATGGAGGTATACTTTGAAGATTGGACAGTCTTTGGATTGGTCAAGCGCCATGTGGCAAGTCTGCACTTGATGCTAGATACAGGTAGAAGATATCAGATCGTGCTCAATCTGAAGAAGTGTCTGTTTTGTGTCGCTTTCGGGATATTGCTGGGTCATGTGGTATGCATACAAGGATTGATGGTAGACCCCATGAAGATCACGGTGATAATCAGCTTGGAGGTGCCGAGGAGTGTGAAACAACTACGTACAACTCTAGGGCATACCAGATACTATAAAAAGTTCATCAAGAGCTATGCCCAGATCACCGCGGCCTATAGAGAAATTTTTGAAAAAGGATGCTACATTCTATTGGAATGATGAACATCAAAAGATCTTGGATGTGCTAAAAGGGAAAATGGTCACTGCGCTGATCCTAGTCTTCCCGGATTGGAAGAAGGAATTTCATGTGCACATGGACGCATCATGTATTGCGCTGGGGGCTGTACTGGCATAGGCCAGTGAGGGAGAACTGGATCATCCTATAGCTTTCACAAGTAGGAAGCTTTCTAAAGAAGAGAGAAATTATTCCACGACAAAGTGTGAAGGATTATCTATGGTGTATGCACTCCAGAAGTTCGGGCAGTATTTGTTGGGCGGCCACTTTAAGATGTATACGGACTTTAAGAAGTATACGGATCATTCTGTGTTGAAGTACTTGGTCAAAAATCTTGTGTGAGGGGGAAAATATGTAGGTGGTTGTTGTTGTTTTAGGAGTACAACTTTGAGGTTATTGTGAAGCCAGGATGACTGAATGTGGGACCTAATTATCTTTTGCACATTGAAACTGGAGAGGAACCTACTAATTTAGAGGAAGGACTTCTTGATGCCCAGATCTTTGTAGTGCGCATCACAGACGGTCACTTTGAAGATATTATCCACTTCCTGACAACAGGATCAACTCTAGAACGTTATACAAGCCAACAGAAGAAGGAACTAGTAGTGCATGCGACAAACATTTCTATCATTGTAGGGCAATTGTACAAAATGGGGTCCGATGAAATATTGTGACGTTATGTTCCAGACATTGAACGAAGCAGCATCCTCGTTGAGGCTCACAGAGGAGCTGCAGGATGACATTATGCAGGGAAAGAAACAACGCATAATATTCTACACGCTATGTTGTGGTGGCCAACCATGCATAAGGATTCGAAAGAATATTGTAGGGCATGTGATGCATGTCAAAGGACTGGCAGGCCATCACAGAGGGATGAGCTACCTCTGATGTGGCAGGTGACTTCACAATGATTTGAAAAATGGGCAATCGACTTTGTGGTACCAATTCAGCCAAAAGGAAAGAAGATGGGTGTGCGGTACATCATCACCGCGACTGAGTATTTGACTAGATGGGCAGAGGCATAGCCTGTGAAGGACTGCATAGGCGCGACAATAGAAAAAATTATTTTTGAGTATGTCCTGACGAGATTCAGGTGTCCAAATATCTTGATGAGTGATCACGATACACACTTTCTTAACGAAACAATCAACGCGTTGACAGAGGAATTTTAGGTGTATCATCAGAAAAGTATGCCTTATCATCTGTAGGCTAATGGGATGGTGGAAGCATTTAATAAGATACTAGAGAGCATGCTGACAAAGGTCTACAATGCTTAGAGAAATGACTGGGATGTGCACATACCCACAGTGCTATGGGCCTACAAAATGACTTGCAAGAAGCTGACTGGACAAACGCCTTTCAGACTCGTGTATGGCGTAGAAGTTGTGATGCCAATGGAATACATTGTACCTAGTCTACGCATAGTGGCACTCACAGGAATGGTGGATCGCAGAGCCCTGGAAGAGAGGCTTGTGCAACTAGCAGAGCTTGAGGAGGACCAATTTCTAGCTGGATTTCATCAACAAGTTCAAAAGGAGCACGAAAAGGCATGGCACGATTGGCACATCAAACTGCACACCTTCAAGGTAAATGATCTGGTCTTGTTATATGACAACAAATTTGATAAATTTCCAGGGAAATTTAGGATGCACTAGCTAGGGTTGTATGTCATCAAGGAGATTACCGATGGAGTAGTTTAGCTTGTCAAATTGAATGGAGAACCCTTCCCAAGGAAGGTGAATGGCAGTCGATTGAAGCCATACACCGGTGATCCAGCTAGGTGACTATATGAGGGAAGCACAGTCTTAGCGCTCTAGGCAGCTGAAGGAAGCGTGGGACTATAAACTACACTTCCCGGGTCGGAGAGTTGCGCGATCGAGGAACTGTGCAGAAAGAAGAAATGTCACAAATGTCACTGAAGCACATAGGGAGCTATGCTACCAAAGGAAAAACTATGCACAATAGCTGTAAAGTGGCTGTTAAAGTCATTGTTCATGATTTGACGATGAGAAAATGGCCAAATGGAGTGGGGGGTGGCATTTAAGTCAGAATTTATGGACCAAATCTTTGAAAATCTGCTGCCAATCTAGCATTAATGAACCGATTGTGGGGGGAACGGTCAGATTTGAATTCAAAAATGCCTATAAATTACAAAGGGTTGCCTAGTGGAAAACACTTGGCATTTTGAGAATTGAGGTGTTGAGCTCTTAGGCGCACATGAACCATGAAAACTTTGAAGTTTTGATAGCAATTTTAGTGTTTGAGAAGTTGCCAAAGGAGACACAGGAGTTGTTGAATAACATCATGTCGACACTGGCTGAGACTGTAAATTTTGGGGAAGAAATGATGACCGAAGGAGCTGTTCCAAGGTAGCCATGGCAGCCGAGGGAGCTACCCCAGAGGTTGTAACTATGAAAGTGCTAACTGAAGTACCTAACTCACCACGGTTACCCAGGCTGAGGCCTACCCTGACCAAGGAGGGTTCGAAGAACAG
Organism: Pinus tabuliformis; assembly: GCA_031772625.1. Taxonomy (NCBI): domain Eukaryota; kingdom Viridiplantae; phylum Streptophyta; class Pinopsida; order Pinales; family Pinaceae; genus Pinus; species Pinus tabuliformis. The sequence goes on from CM062811.1 coordinate 815,169,253, forward strand.
GAAATTAAAGCAGGACGCGACACCATAGCCTATGCGTGCATCACCTAGAAATCACCCACAGAAGGATAAGCCCACCGTGCAGGAAAAAGGCAAGGTGATTGACTTAGATCCAGCAGAAGAGGTCAAATAAATCCCCATGAATGATGAGGATATTGCACTGGAAACCGAGGATCTTAAGGTTGAGGGGTATGACCCCATTTCTAAGCTACCTGAGTACATTCCTCTACGCAAGGGTAAAACAAAGCTGCCGAAGGATATTGATTAGAGTAAGGTCACCCTAGATACACCCCTACTGCCAGAGCAATATGTCTTTGAGGGACCACGCTTGGGGCATGTCCCCCTTCTAAAATTGGAAGACTGGGATTTAGCTGACACAGAGCGTTTCCCTCATTTAGCAACAAACCAACTTATGCACCGTGTCTTCCACAAAAACACTGGAGTGACCACTTTGGAGCCGAGGAAGTGGCTGAAAGGCATGGACAAGGCAGGCCTGCTAAACCTGTTGTGGGTGCCACATTACAACCGCGCGCCCATCACGATGATCGTGATCAAGAAGCTATTGTGCTTGGTGCACGATGGGTGTCTATGGCTAGAGGAGCCGATACCCATCACTGACATGCTGATCCATAGGGTCACGCGGCTGTTGCACTCAGGCGAAAATCCGACCATGGTGTTTGGTGGAAAGGCCGGTGAGCATGCCCTTGTTGAGGCGATGAAGGAAAAATTCAAGCTAGTCAAGAAATCGCACGACTATGCCATCATGAGTATATGTGACCTCGTGGTCAAAGTGGCGACACACATCTTGGCAAGAAAGGTCATGAGGAAGTGTCATGCAGATGAAGTGCTGACACTAGTGATAGCCTTAGCATACTCAGTGCCTGGGAGCTTCCCGAGGATAGCCAGTATCCACCGGTAGCGCCAAACCTACCGAAAGCAATGAATTTTGCTTCACTGTGGGATACAAAGGATCCTCAGCGGATCAAGGATAGAAAGATATTTTGGATCTTGATGGAGGTTAGCATCCATATGGCCATCAACCATAAGCCGTGGTTGTCACCAACAAATTTTGATAGCCTACAGGAGTATGTGGAATTCAAGGCTGACTTCCACCATGTCTCAATACATGAACGAAAGGACCCTGAACATAAGTGGCATGACCTGCCATACTTGGCCATAGATGACGCGATTGCAGTGGTCCTCAAATGCTGGTTGGCAAATTGACGCACTGCCATGGAATTGATAGTAGGATCTAGCAAGTTTGTCACGCAACGAAAAAGGGAAGAAGCCAAGATGAAGATGGAACAGTTGGCTGTGAAGAAAAGAAAGGAGGCCGAGGATAAGGCCAAGGCAGAGCGTTCTGCCACGAAGTAGATAGGTGGGAAAGCAAAGGAAGAGGAGCGCGACTCTGACCGAAGTCAGAATTCACCTTCTCTGGAGCCAAAAGAAGAGGGCGAATAGATGGGGCAGGGAGGAGCGGACCTGGAGACGAGTTCATTCCACACTAATCGCACCACAGATCCAGAGGAAGTAGGGCCGTGGAAGAAGTCTAAGGCTAGCAAGACATCTCTCGACCTGATCACCCTAACGGAGGGGGACTTGAATGAAATAGGTGATACATTGAGGGATGCCACCACGGAACTGTTGCAGCAGTTCAAACAACAACAGCAACAGGATTTGGGTGCTATCTAGACAGATCTGCATGAGCTACATATCCATGCATCACAAGTATAGACCAACGTGGTGTCAACCAGTTTGGTGCCTGGAACCTCTAAAGCCGTAGGGATGTTGTGCACACGAGATCCCCGAGAAATAATGCTGCTGGATGGAGCACTCACTACATAGATAGAAGCTGACAAGCCCACTGTCAGCACCATCAGGGGAGTTGGACTTAACTTGGTTGCACTTCCCAGTGAGGTGCTTCACCTTTTGTAGGATGGCATGATCGCGGAACTGCGGGCCCATGAATAGCACGCGTTATAGGTCATTAGTGATAAGAAGATCAACAATGCCAAGACGGTTGTATAGTGAGACTTCACCATTGACCTCGTGAAGGACCTTATGGAAAAGAGTAAGTGCATGGCTAAGGTTGTGGTTGAGGCATGCAAATATGTCCCGGAGTTGGACATTCCAAAGGTTGAGCCAGTAGATGTGTGGGTTCGGAAGCTCGCTCTTGGAGTACGTGACGCATGCACAGAATTGGCAAAGGTCTAGTTGGTACAGAACCTCAAAATCGCAGAGTTATAGTTGAAGGCCCAACCTTCAACTTCGCCAGAAATCAGAGAATAGTGCAAGTAAGCTATGAAAGACGTTGTAGCAACAGTAGACAAAGTAGTAAAGGACTGCACGACACTTTCGAGCAGTCGCTCAAGGTGGTCACCAACCTGCAAGAGGACCCCACTGTGCAAAGGTTTGAAACAAAAGCGTGGGAGTTGCAGCATTGCTATGATGATGTTAAAGTGATGGCACCCATTGTCCCCATCACGTAGTGACTAGAAAAGTTGGAGGAGGCCAAGGCTTTAAAAGAGCAAGTAGATGTAGCTCAAAACAAGGAAGAAGTGTTGAAGGCTCGCTTACAACCTTGGTTAGACAAGGCCTATTTGATCATGGCCATAATTGAAGGAAAGCCGACTAGTTTGCAAAAGACTCAGCAGAAGATTCTGTCAGATGGCGCAGGACCAACAATGGGTCAGCTAGTCGAGGAGATGAATCAAGAGACAACACAATGTACTGCTAAAGTTCCAGTAGTCCAAGTCGAGATAGGAGGTATTCATGACAAGATCTCTATGCTAGCTGAGTGACTTGAGGGCAAGTCACCATGTTTGTGTTGGGGGCTTGTTGGGAACAGGTCCGCTGGGGTCATTTTTAGACTAAAAGCCTAAGTTTGGGGTAGAAAGCCCGAATTTTGTACAAAGGAATGTAAATTATCCACATTTTGTGGCCACAGAGCATGAAGAAAGCAAGAGTCAAAAAGGGTTTCCACCCTTAGTTTAGATAGCTTGTGTTGGCTTTAGAGATCTACCCTTGGTCCACGGACCATGGGATTGTATAAAAAGGGAGTCTTAGAAGTAGAGTTCTAAGGAAGTGTAAGTGCTTGATGAGTCTGTGAAGAGCTAAGAGTGAGAATCTTAGTGTAGGAAGAGTCTCTGTAGCTGAGTGCATAGAGGCCCAGGGTAGAAGTCCACAGCTAAGTGCACGGACCCTTGTAGCTGTGTGTGGAGGGCATATAGAGTCTATATTGAAAATGTGAATCATCAATAAAGAGAAGTAATCTAAAATTACTGTGTATTTTTCCTCTGTGGATCGCATATGATTATGTTATGTTAAGTTCTGGATTTATGATATAATGCTAATTTGATGCATGAATGTATATGTTTCTATATGTCATATGAACGCAAATAAGGATACATGTTTACCAGAAGATAATCTTAATTGCATGGTAAAATTGGTGAACACTTAATTTAATTCAGGAAATTATTCAATAGCGCAATGATAGAGGCGTGTAAATACCTAATACCCTGGTTAGGGTTGCACGAAGGACGATCATATACCTTTGCGGAGGTCCTAAGAGACAGAAGAGAAAGTACATCGATAAGCCCTAAAGGCTTATCAATTTGTGTGAAGGAAGGGTCTAAGGTATAAAACCGACATCACAACCATCTCAAGGTGCAGAAACTTGGTTCCTGCATCCCCCCATACTACTTTAGGTGAGACTTTGATCCGTGCTCCGTGGACTGATGCCGAAAGGGAAAATAGTGTAGAGATTTTCTTGGATGACTAATGCTAAACCTAGGTCAGGGTCCATCAAGCCAAGAGTCAATAACTTAAACTTCTATGAATATAACTTTCTCCCCTAATTTTACTTGCAACAAGTTCATAATACCACAAGATTTATACGTTCTCCCATCAAAATATTTCAATGTGGTAGGCTTATAACTCAGTTGAGGAGAACCAATCGCTTTCCAGCAAGACTTAGACATGATATAGGTTGAGCCTCCCTTGTTTACAATAGAATTATGAATGTTCTTACTCCAGACGATGACTCGAATGATAAAAGGAAATTGAGTCGGAAGTCAAGAGGTATAGTTTTCATGACTGAAAACAACTAGCCATGGAATCCAAAGGATCCACACATCTGATAGCCGAAATAAAATCCTTCTTTTGGGTGAAATAATTTTGCAACACCTCAATCATTGACATAGTTGATGGATAATGAGCCTAGTCATCAACTATGTTATAATTTTGAGCAACCCTCGTATGAGGGATGAAAGAATATTTATGAATAACTCCCTTCGAAGGCATAATAGTTAACCCTGCAGAAATCATGGGTGGAGTGGGATCCAATGAAGGTGATGTAAAACTGGCATGTTGATCAGTAGCCTGATCATTCTGGGGATTCACATTACCATATTCCTTATTCTGAGTAGCCACCATAACATCAGATTTAGGCTTCATGGAGGAAAGAATTAAAATCATGTTAGAGGAAGAAGGGTCCCGAGTATCCATGTCGGTCTCTTAAATGGGAAACAGGTCAGTCAACACAATGGAGAAGTGGAGGATTTCAAGAATTGGTTCACTTTTTCACGGTGAGGAAATTCATGAGTAAAGTGATCCTCATTGAAAATCAATCATGGGTAACGAGGCTTTCATTTCTCATAAGAGGATTCATTTATTTGTTTATCCTATGGTGAAGAATCTTTCTTCTTTTTTCCTTTTCCTTTCTTCTTACTTCCTCGTTGTTGTTGATATGACTTTATTAGATGAAATGAAATTTATCTCAAAAGAAGAAGTCACAGGAGGATTAGATGGAAAGTTTTTAGCAGATGCAGTGAGAGCATCACCATATGGTTTAATCATCATCTGTGAATTGGAAAAACCAATGATGCCATCAACAACATGATATTCTTTACAAGGAGTTGGAGGAGTTTGAATGTTAGGGAGCATCTGGTATCTTCTCATAAAGCATATCATAATGGGTATAGATGAGTTCCAAATACTAGGCACGAGTAAGCAATTTCTCTTCAATCACAACCCCACCCTTAGCTACATCCTCTGAGATAGATGGAAAGAGGGATTTAATGAACCATTCTACTAATAATTGATCTAAAACATAGGTCTTATCCAGCTGACGATGATGTCACCACTCATGAAAATGATCCTAGATGTGAGTAGCCTTAGTTTGTTCAAAGTTGGTTAAAGTCGTTGTTCCAGTTTCATACTACATGGGCAACTAGAAATGTGTGAGGAAGGTGGTATCTAAGGAGTTGAAATCGTGAAACGAAGCTTTAGGTAATTCAATCTAACATTTAGATGTGGTACCTGTAAGAGTACATTGGAAAAGATGTAATCAAATAGAATCATCATTAAGGGAGTTCAAAGAACACCATAGATGATATGTCATGACATGGGCCAATGTGTATTCTCTAGGATTCCCATTGAATTTTTGGATATCAGAAGGAAATTTGGTACGAGTTATTGGCCACCAAGGAAAATGAGAGATGGGATCATTGGTGAGCCGAGTCAAGTTTGGAAATTCGAGAGTCACCACAAAAGGTAAATGCCTATTAAAATTTGGTGGAGGATAGCCTGGATAGGAAGGGATACCCTTAGAAACAAGTACTTGCATTCTCAGATAAGCAGGGTTCTTATAAAGAGGAACCTAGGCACCATAATAAGGAGGATTCTGGTAGCCATCATACACATGACCTTATTGACTAGCTCCAAGGTAACCCTGTAAAGGCTAGAATGGATAGGTTTGGATGTGTTGGCCTTGAAAAGGCACTTGAGGAATACTCTGATAAGGTTTATATTGTTTCCCTGGGGGATTTTGTATCATCCCATCATAAGGTTGGTTCAATTGACTTTATTCCGTACCATACATAATCTGTCCTACTGGAATTTGAGGAATACCTTGCCCAAGCGGTTGAGACTGTAAGGTACCTTATAAAGGCTGGGTAAGTGGAAAGTGAGGGGTACCACATATAGATGGAATAGGTTGAGATGAAATAACAACCTATAAAGGTTAAAGTACATGTATTTTAGCTTGTTGAGGTACAAATTGAAGGGTAGGAAATTGAGATGAATACAACACAGGCTAAGACTTCAACAATGGGTCCAAAATCAAACAAAGTTGGATGGGAAAAGTAGGTTTCCAAACACTAGCAACCATCCCAAGATAAGGAGGATTATAATAATTCTAGTTACTGATTTGAGGTATACCAATGATATGGTTCCCCCTTTCCAAACAAGGATGGAATGATGGAGGCAACTGCACTGCAAGTGGAGGGCACCCAACATAAGGAGATTTAGGTTGTTGAAGATATCCTTTCCCACTAACATAAGAGAGAACCTCTTATTCAACTGTAGGTTTAGGTAGAGGAGAAGGAGCAGGTTTAGTAGCATTGATAAGGGCAGTACCATATGAAATTCCTGAAATAGATGACATGGGAGAGGTCCAAGTACTAGAAGCTATACTAGAGAATGTACCAGATAAACACTGATAGCCATGTTGAATGGATGACCACCATAGAGCCTCTAGTGATGTTGTGAACATGGATGAGGAAGAAACATTTGATGTTTCAACCATAGTGGTGGACACAGGTTGGGAAGTCATATCAGATCTAGTCATGGTTAACAATCCCAATGAATATTGTTGCGAGAAATCTGCAGGTGAGTCAAAAGAATCAGGTAAAGGATTTTGTGTTGTTTTTTGAAGAGGAGGAAGAGGATGAGTTTGATAAAAATGGATTCCAATCCAATGAAAAGGAGTAGAAGGACTAGACTCTTCTTTTGGGATCTCTTCAATACTCATAATACCATATGGAAGAGGTTCACCATCGGGTCCAATATATATGGATGGCGGTTCTGTCTGAGACAAAGGAGGAGAAGGGGAAGGTCTTGAAGTAATAGGTGAATATGGTTGAGGCACCTCAGGTTCAACAACCTTAGGTAATAAAGTTTATGACTCAGGAAAGTGAAGCTCAATAAAATCAAGCAATAAGGTTTTAGGTACTTCTATTTTGATTGTGTCAGATTCACCGGCAAGAGTAGAGGTGATCTCAGGCTCATTACTCAAAGGGAAATATGATTCTGGTTGATTAGATTCAGGAGATGGACCAAAACTAGTTTCTGAATTTCCCGATTCAATAGTTTTCTTCTTCTTATGCTGATGACGATGGCCACGAGTGGCCTCAGGTGGAAGAGGAGGCTTATTTTTCATTCTACGTGAACGTTGAAGTGGGGTATTTTTTTCTTCCACGATGGATAGTAAATTTTAGAAATTAACACAAAAATAAATCAAAAAGAGGGTAATTTAGGCATAAAGGACTACCAGGAAACCATGAACTACAATATACACCTTGGCAAACAAAGGACTTAACTTACGTTTAGGAAATCTCCCTGAATTTTGTTTTTGGTGTATCACAATATACAAGGCGATCGACTCAGTTACCTATGGAAAGTATAGAAACCTATAGGGGACTTCTAAAATATACTTGACAATACATGGAAATGCAGTCCATAGTAGTGTTGCCTAATGCGTAACTTTTTGATGAGATCATTCCCATATACTTTACGTGCATGGAACATCATCCAATATACTTTAAGGTACGTTGAGAATGATCCTATACACTCATGTACGTGGAACTGGATTTCATCCCTGGGATACAACGCTGGAAAACAATGACAACTCCTATGTTTAACGACGTTAGAACACGTCTCTATCCTAGACCTGTAAATGTTTACGTTAATGTTACAAATGATCCTTTGGTTGATTCAAATAAATTTTAATGTTTATCTTCAATTGAGTTTCAGTTTTAAGGCTCACCCCGAATTTCACCTGACTATCCTAAAATGCAAACTAGCATGAGGAAATGAAAATTTATTCATTCAATGGAAATCTATCTAAGGAAGGGAAGAGATAAAGAATATGCAGCAAACAATATGCATCAAATAATTTGAAAAGTACAATTCCATTTTTAATGCAACTATTCCAATGTTGATGCGCACACAAAATCCTAAATTCCAATGCAAAGATTTTTCTTTTTAAAACACTTAATTGTAAAAAATGATGAAAACTAAGTTGCAAATTTTAATCACTAATTCAAACAAACTTTTTAGAATGATGACTAAAACATCAATTCATCTAAGCACTTAATGATAAAACAAAATCAGTTTGCAAATGACCTAATGATAAGAATAAAGAAAAATCTAAACAAATCCTTACTAAAGGCACTAAAAAAATAATGCAAACCAAATGGAGGCTTTAGAGAGACCATAAGACACTCAAAGACTCAAGGAAGAGTAGCTGAAATAAGGATGATAAGACAGAAAATCAAGAAAAAGTAAAAATTTTGCATGAACATGGGCCAACATAGGTGTAAAGGAGGCACCAGTGCTTTGCAACACAGGCATAGAGAAGGCTCAACTGGGATGCAATGCTCTGTCTCAAGACCAGAGGGTGCATTGGTCAAGGGATGCAAGTTTCTGACACAAATATTGCAATTGAAACTCAGTGAAATGTCTTCCTAATTCTGTTCTTTACTGAATAAGTAAGTAAAGGTTTGAAGAATAGGTAATACAAGCACAATGGACAAAGAATAATCAAGGGAATACATTGTTCCCTAGTATGATCACCAATTTTTTATATGGAATCTACGACTATGGATAGAAGTATCTTCCCTAGGCTTGGGGGATTGACGTAGAACAACAGAAAGATGAATAATTTGATGTTTTCCTTAAGGAAAATAGATAACATGATGAAGCCTACCTAGAATCCTTCTTATTCTTTGCCCCTTCCTTGGCTTGTATGCTCCAATTCTAGCTCTGATCGTTATAATTAGAACATGCATAATCAGACAATACAATCCAATGATCTACGGGATCTATGTAGCATCATCTAATCACTTTATACAATAGATCGACATGGTATTGAAATACATGAAATCATAACATCTATATAGGAAAACAAATAACTCTTTGCATTAATAGAAATGAAGTGAGTTACAATCCAAAATAGGTGTTGAAATTGTAGAAGAGATCCTCCAAGTTTACATGTCCTTTCCTTTCCACACAGGGCACCTCTAATCAATCTAATGCATGGAATGATATCTCTCACATCAACAACATAAGGGTAGAATCAATATCCAAAAGCCAACCCTTTGCCTATGGATGGCTATAAATATATAGATGGGGGAGATAGTTCATGAGTTCTTATCCTTTTACCAATCTAGGCTTGAGATCCACTCTTGATGGGAGGATGAGCTCAAGGGATAAGGGATGAAAACTCCAAAGTTGGATAGGATAGGATTTGAGAGTTTTATCCAAGGCAAATAGTTACAACAGATCTTGGAAGCTTCTGGAAGAGGAAGCTTTGAGATTATTTTTTGTTTTCTCAAATTTCTAGAATAAACACACCCCCAAGACTGAACAACCTATTGATGATCAGTGCAGGTGTAGAGTAGGAAAATCTAGTAGTCAATGCTGGCCAATGAGGGGCCAGGGTCCATTGGTCCTAAAAATGACTGAAATGAGGCAATTTCAGGCAGAAACGCAGGGATATGAGACAGGCATAATTAGGGCTTTGTGTAGGGAGGATGAAAAAGTGTTCAATGGATGTGCTTGATAGTGATAGTGCTTGAGCTTGCTATCCTTGCATCTAGGACTTTCCTAATGTGCAATTCATTTCATATATCTCCTTTTCCATTGTGCAATCATAATTTCCATACCATAACTCCTTGCCTCTTGAATCTATGCATTGCACTCAACATGGCCTCTTCCCTCAACCCCTTCACATTGTCCCATCATAGTCAACATTTGCACATGATATAATAGGTGATTTATGGACTGAGATTGTATTTTCAAAAGTGGACTAAATTTGTAGGTGCTATCATCCTATCATGGAAAGATGATGATCAAGGAGGTCAACAAGAATAGGTTGCAAGAAGGACACTTGTGGAGATGAGACACAAAGATGTTTTCATGCTAGAGTAAAGGAATATTGGACTAAGACAAAGAGATGGAAACTCATGTTGACTTAGAAGGTTCCAACACTTATCTAGACCCATTGGAGGATGAAGATGAAGTACAAGATAGATATATAATGAAGGATTGGAGACATACCAAAGAAAGTGGAGAACTTGACATTGATACAAATGATGTCTCATGTCATAGTCACCAAGTCATGGCTTCTCAAAGTGTCACCACAAAAGTCTTATGCTGTCTATATATTTTGCCACAATTTGTGGAATGTAATTTTGTATTTCCATAAATGAGAAAAAATAAAATGTGTGGAAGCCCAAGGGTCACATATGGAATGTGGAAAGTCACTAGAAAGTCCTCCAGTCATGTAGAATCTCAAAGGTCACATAGAAGTTCAAAATTCATAGGGGAGCTCAAGAGTCATGAGGGAGGTCAAGAATCACATAGGAGGTGAAAGGTCACTTCATTTTTTATAAATAAAACTCTTGCCTCAAGCAAAATGACTTTCCACCTTGGCTTCTATGGCTTGGCATAGGATAGAATATCATTCTTTGAAGCCGCAAGTGGTGACTTAATGTTCCAATATTAGGGCTAGTGTTTCCACCATTGTAATTGTGTATCTTGGAACATTAGCTTAACATCTGAATCTCTTAGATCATCTGCACTTTCATACATGTATCATGGATGTTGTAAGACTATTCCTTTACTATCTGTGGTATATGTTTGTGTTCATACATACTAAAGAAAATGAACTATTTTTTTCTCTTTGGTATACATATAGTTAAATTTGCATTGTTACTTTCTTTTATGATCATTGTTACCTTGTGAACTATTTTGGACGTTAATTAAAGATTCTTTCTATCCTCATGTGTGTCTTTATTAGGATAGTACTATTAATTTTCTTCTAAAGATTCACTCTCTTTTATCGTTCATGAAATTACCCTATATACATTGCAATTGTATGCATCACAATGTCAAATTGCTTGTTTTAAAGTTTTGTTTGCATACTCTCTTATGATGTTTATTGTAGCCAAAGAAAACCTTTAAGTTATGGTAGTCGGGACTATTACCCGAATGGGGCTCCTACTCCAAACAATGTGAGGTCTAATTGGGACATCATACTGGGGAGATCCCCTAATGTTGGCATCATCCAACACCATTAACAACATCATTGCCCAATTATTTACCAAACTTGATCTTAACTCTAGCTATCACCAGATTTATATGAAGGAGGATGATATTTTGAAGGCTAACTTTCATACTCATGAAAATCATTATGAGTTCTTCGTCATGCCTTTTGGCCCAGGTAACACCCTCTCTAGTTTTGAAAGCCTTATGAATCACATTTTTGTATCCTCTTTTTATGCCCTTTTTCCCTAGGCTTCTATGTTAGAATCCTTATTTAGAACAACCATAAGAAGTTGACCTCACCCATGTAAATAAGGTATTCCAGTTACTCTCATCAGCATCTGTTTCTTAAAAGCTATAAATGTGCTTTTAGGACCCAAAAAGTGGGAAACATAGACCATATTGTTAGTACGTGTGGTGTATAAATGGACCCCTTGAAAATAACTATGAAGGATTTACCACAACCTAAGACCCTTAAAATCTTAAGGGGATTCCTAAGTTTAATAGGTTACTATAAAAATATTGTCCACAACTCTGTTAAAATTTTCCTTACATACAAAATTACTTAAGAAAATGTTTCGATTTGATTGAGGTCATTGGTCTTAAATTTCAATATTTTAAAGATATTATGTGCACCATTCTAGTCATTTCACAACCTGATTTCACTAAGAATTTTTTCATGGAATGTGATTCCTCTGGAAAAGTCATTAGTGTGTTTCTCATGAAATAAGGTTTCCCCTTGGCATTTTATGCTAAATAGTTCTCACAGAAACATTTGGGAAAATTCATATGAGAAAAAAATGATGGCCATTTTTCATGTTGTCAATATATGGCATTCCTACTTGCTTGGGAAATGTTTCTCCATCTCCTTCATTGTAGTCAATCGGTTGCGAGTAGTTTACTTAGAATGGTTCCAATATTTCAGAACTTTGACACTAATATAATAGCTTAAATAGAATTCTCAAGCATTTCCTGACTTCACTTGGAAAAATTAGGAGCTCTCTTATAAAGGTTGCATGTATTTTCTTCCCTAATCTAGTCATAAATCCACTATGCTTTTAAAATTCCATGCTTCAACAATAGTGAAGCATACGAGATTTCATAAAAAAATGAGAGTGTATTTTGGGATGGCATGCAAGAGGATATTTGCAAGTTTGTTATTGAATTTTATGCTTGTCGATGAATCAAGGGTGAAAACGTGAACACATTAGGAAAGCTACAACTTCTACCTATCTCACATACTATATTGACCAATATATCTATGGAATTTATTATAGGCCTCCCTATATCTAGTAATAAATTAGTCATCGGGTAGTGGTTGATATACTTTCCAATTATGCCCATTTTTTTTCCTTTAACATCATTTTTAAATTTCCATAGTGGTCCATATTTTCATTGTCAATAGCTTCAAAGTACATGGGATTCAATAATTGATTGTCACTAATCATGATCCTAGTTTTATTGGTCGCATCTAGAAAGAATTATTCCAACTCTGAGGCACCCAATTACATCTTACATTACATATCATCCCCAAACTAATAGTTAGATAGATGTTTTCAAAAAATGCATGGAAGCTTAGTTTGTAACAACCAGGGGTTAAAATTTCATGTAATGAATTTAATAAAGGAAAAATAAGACTAAGGCCATGGGACATGTATTCCAAGATGAATGTTGGGAAAAACATCCTAGTCGGTGTCATTTCAGTTTATTCTAGCTAAGGAAATTGGAAAAGGCATTGGCAAAGGTGAAGAGGAATTATTTGGAATTTTATTTATGAAAATAAGGAAAAATAGGAGAAAATGGATATGAAAGGTTATATATTTTCATGAGAGGAAAATTGAAGGAAAAATAGAGGCCTCAATGATAAAAAGGCTTCTGAGGACCAATTCACAACTTTTATTGGTTTACCTTTTTTCATTTTAGTTTTGGAGCCCTGTCTTTATTCTATCATACTATTGTACACTTAGAGAATTGTTGGAGCACTCTAGCATAGGATAAAGCAAGCAAAGGAAGGAAAAATAAGGACAAGGGAAGTAAAGGACAAGAAAGGAAGGTTGGATCAAGTAACTTTAGTACGGGAACTTGCAGGTGACAGGTTGCATGTATGATTTCCTAGTTTGTTGGTGAATGCATGGTACATTCGTTTTTCTATTTGGTTCTCTTTTTGTCATTGGCATGGGTTTTTTCGAGTGTGGCAGTGGTTTCCACCTTGCCTTGTCATTTTCAGATAGCCATGGTGTGATGGGATTCTTTTATTTGGTTGAGTGTAGGATTTCTAGAAGGTTTTTGAACCGAGTGAGGTGGTCTCAAGAAAATTACGAAGGGTTCGGGGTGGAATTGGTTTAATCTCTTGGAAGCCCTTAATAGGTGGGTGTAGATAGGAAAATTCCTCAAGTTATTGGTTAAGAAACTTTGAGGCATCCAAACTTGTTTTGGGCTTAGCGATCTCTTGACCGATTTTGGTGGGATTGTGGTAGCCTAAGGGTGTAGATGGTTTAATTTTTGGGAATTCCTAGTTGTTTATTTCTTGATATCCCAAATTCATGCTTAAAATATGGCATGGGGGTGATTAGGTTGAAGAAAAATTTGGTTCAACCGAGTCTATGATCGAGTGGTACATGGAAGTCCCTGACTTGGTTGGCTTTTTCATTAATTAATAAGAATTATTTTCCTATTGTATTCTATGAGAATTTATGCTTGTTATTATGGTGATTTTTTTTTTTTTATGTCATGGTTAGTAATCTGGTTGTATTTTGGTTATAAGCATGGATTTGCAATGTACTCTAGCTATGTCTTGATCAGGATTTGATAAGTATTTGATGGTTCATGAATGCATGGGCTAAAACATGTTATGGAAACAATTATGAGAGGGCATTAGACCTTCTTGGTGATTCTCAGATAATTTTCAGACTCCTATGTTCAGATATGCATTCATGACTTGTAGATTACATTTTTACCATATGTTTGACGAATTGATTTTCATGGTTAGGCTTGGTTAAGTAAAGTATTAGATTCAAGTTTGTATGTTTAGCATTGTCTTCAAGTCTTTAATCATTCTGGAAAGTCTCAAGAAGTTATGGGCAGTGGTCTAGAGGCTGACCTAGAAGTGTGGCTCATATGTTGGGACCGTAGGCATTGAGCTAAGGAATTTGGGTCACAACCACACTCAAGCAGGCTTGTGCATGCAGTTGGAGGATCACAATCACTGAAAAATTAGTTTAGCTGAGCATTTGGTCAAATAGGGTGGTCTTTTGGCCCTAGAGTGTCGTGTAAGCCCTGCAGGATGCCAAGTTGTGGTGAGTAAGTTTTAGTTGTCGACCCCACATCCATAAGTGAAGCTTGGAGGTCATGTCATATCATAATAACTCTTCGTCTCATGTTTACCCTAGTAGACCGATGAAAATAGGTAAATTTGGGATGGGGTGGTTATAGATTGGTATTAGAGCTTTGAGGTTCAACACTTGGACTGGATGGGCATAATTTGTTTGTGATACATGCATGTCTATGTCTATGTGGTTTTTATTCATGTATTGTCATGGTTATGGTTGTCGTGCATGAGGTCATTGTATGTGGTTGGTGTTATCATGCATGATGTCGACATATTGATATGATTATGTATATACATTTATTGTGATATCTTGGATTTATTTCACAAACGAAATAGGCTCCCCTAAACTTCATTGAGGTATGTTGACTATGTTTATATTTGGTTATCTAACATGGTACATTTGTAGGAAGAAGAGGATCAGAGATGACTAGCAAAATGGTAGATTATAGTTCACGAGACTCTCCTTATAGATCAAATGAGAATCAAAAAGATGAGTACTCTCTTAACATATTAGATACCTTGAGAAGTCTAAACATAGAAATTAGAAGTTGCAAGGTGGATAACGAGAGGATCATTCAATCATAAGAAAGACTTGCTAGGTAATAGGAAATACAAGAAGAATTCAATGTAGTTATACTTTATAGATTATTAGATTTTTAGAGACAAGGACAACCATGGATCAATTATGGACAGTAGGATAGGACTACTGGGGCAAATGGTAGTAGGTCTGATGGTGGGAATAGGTCAAATAGGGATGACATAGTCAAATATGGTAGGTTTTTAAATACACCTGACAGGAGAGATAGTGGCCATACATTCTATTCTAGTTCTGGTTCAGACATGTATTATGGTCATCATCACTATCATCCTTATAGGAGGAGTTAGAGGATATACTTTCCATATGAGATCAAGAAAGCCAAGCCTCCTACATTTAATGGAGAATCAAAGAAATTGGTGCTCAGGCATGGTTGCTTGGAATGAAGAATTTCTTTGATCTTCATGACTATATAGAGAACATGAAGGCCACGATAGTTATTTTTAGTCTCAAATGGAAAGCAGACATCTAGTGGGAATATGTGAAGCATTTTAGAGACATCAGGATAGAGGAGTTGAGTTGGCATGAATTCAAGAGATTCTTCAAGAAGAAGTACTTGTCAAAGATATACTATGATGGTAAGCGAGGGAGTTCTATGAGCAGAAAATGGGATTTATGATAGATGAAGAGTACACGACCAAGTTCCTGGATTTTTTGAGGTATGTGCCTAATCTTATGAATGAGAAGGAAAAAGTGTAGATATTTATCAGTGGAATCCCATTAGTGTTCAAATATTAGATTGAGTATGATGACAATTGGTTGCTGGAAGAAGTCATTAGGAAGTTGAAGCACTATTATGTGAAATCAAAGTGTAAGTACGAGTATAAGAAAGGTTGGAAATGGAATGAAAATACTCAAGGAGCTTGGCCACTGAAGCGATGAATACCTTATGATGCAGGTGAGAAGGAAAATGTTGTTTCTTACAAGAAGTTTAATGTGATAGTGAAGGGACATTGAGCTCAACCTGGAGAGCTACAAAATAAAGGTAGTGGAAGGGAACTATTGCAATTTTGGATATCTGGCAAGGATCATTGCAAGAAGGATTTTTTGTTGTATTAAAGTGGAAGACCTTAGATCTACAGTGCTCAAGAGGCATAGATACTTGGGGATATTGGATAGATAATTCCTCAAACTTATGCAACATTTGATAAAAAGAAGGAAAATCATTGGGCATCCATTATTGAGATGGTAGGTAAGCTTTGTGATTGACTTGTTTCCATTTTGATTGATCCTAGATCTATTTATAGTTATGTTAACCCTAACCTAGTGGATAAGTGTGGCTTGATTAAAGAAGTACATGCAGAGTCTTGGTTGGTGAAGTTGGCTACAAGTACTAAGAAAAGAGTTCACCATTGGGTGAGAGCTCATGAATTTGAGCATAATGGTATGGCTACATTAGTTCATCTAAATGTGTGTCCATTAGGTTCATATAGTATGATTCTAGGTATGGATTGGTTGTACCTTCATAGAACTAAGGTGGATTGATATGAGAAGGCTATTGAGTGCTTGGATGACGATGGAGAGAAGATAATATTGCAGGGTAAGAAGAAGCCTACATCATTGAGAATGGTTACATCCATGCAGGCAAAGAACAATTACATGAAAGGGTGTGTAGTGTTTGCAGTGCATATTTCTAGTGATAAAGGTAAGGATGTTGAGGATGTTGAAGTCTTGAAGAGGTGTCTGGTCTTGCAGCAATTTAAGGATGTATTTCCAACAAATATTTCAAAATTTCCTCCTCACATGGATGTGGACTTTTCTATTGAGTTGGTACCAGGAGCAACACCAACATCAAATGCACCTTACAGGATGAGCACTCCAGAGCTAGTGGAATTGAAGTTGCAGTTGAAGGAAATGATTCACAACGGATACATTAGGCCAAGTGTGTTGTCTTGGGGTGCACCCATGTTGTTTGTGAACAATAAGGATGGTACTCTCAAGTTGTGTATTGATTACATGATATTGAATAAGGTGATGATCAAGAACAAGTATTTGTTTCCAAGGATTAATGATTTGATTGATCAGCTGAACTGAGAAACATTGTTCTCTAAGAATGATTTGAGATTAGGATATCATCAGTTATGCATCATAGAATATGAAATTTACAAGAGTTCTTTTCATATTAGGTATGGGTATTATGAGTTTGTTGTGGTTCTTTTTGGTTTGACTAATGCTCCAGCTACTTTCATGTGTTTGATGAATAGTGTGTTGCATCCTTACCTAGAAAAGTTTGTGATAGTATTCATTGATGATATAATTATATATTTTAAGAATGAGGAAGAGCATGGAGAACACATCAAAGTAGTATTAATACTATTGAGAGAGAATCAGTTTAATGCCAAGCTTAGTAAGTGCAGTTTCATTCATATAGAAGTTTGTATTTGGGACATGTTGTTTCCAAGGAAGGCATAGCAGTGGGCCTGGAAAAGATCAGAGCTATCATGGAATGCGAAGATAATAGGAATGTGGATGAGATTAGATCATTCATGGGGTTAGAAGGTTATTATAGAAGGTTAATTAGGAACTACTCATGGATTACCTAATCTATTACATCATTGCAGAAAAAAGGAGAACTTTGAATGGACAAAGGTTACTTAAAAATGCTCCAATTCTAAAGATTGCAGATCCAGAAAAAAAGAGTTATTGATGTGTACATATGGTTGCAAGAGAGGACTTGGTGGAGTCTTGATGAAAGAGGGTTAGGTGGCATGCTACAAATCAAAGAAACTGGATGAGCATGAGTATAATTATGTGACACATGATCTTGAGTTGGCAGTGATCATTCATGCATTGAATATGTGGAGGCACCATCTTATTGGTATGAGGTTTTTGTTGATGATTGATCATAGTAGGTTGAGATATTTGTTTGAACAACCTAATATGAATGTCGTGCAAGCTAGATGTTGACCAAGCTCAGTGAGTTTGACTTTGAGATTAGGTACATCAAGAGTAAGGAGAATAAGGTTGTAGATGATCTTAGTAGAAGAGTGCAGGTAAATCAAAAAGCAACTATGAGTTCATTTGGTACAGATTTACAGGATTAGATCTTACTAGCAGGAAAACACAATGAAAAGTACAGACAACTTAATCATAGGTTATAGAAATAGGGCATAGGTGAACAAGATGTGGATTTTTATCTAACAGGAAATGGTTTGGTGAGATTTAAGGAAAAGATCTACATGTCGAACAACAATGAGCTCAAGAATATTATCTTGAGAGAATTTCATGTTAATTTGTATTCAAGTCATTCGGGATATCAGAAGACATTGACAATTGTGAAGAAGTTCTATTGTTGGGTGAATCTCAAGAAAGAGGTAGCCGCGTTGATCACAAGGTGTTTGGATTTTCAACAAGTAAAATCAAAATGTAAGCATCCAGGTGGTCTATTGCATCTTTTTTTGATTTTAGAATGGAAATGGAAGGTCATTTCCTATTGAAAATATTAACAAGAAATATTAAAATAAAAATAAAAATAGCATCAAGAAATTGACTTAGTTAATTCGAGTTGGTCGTCTATCAAGAGTCATGAGAGTGGTTCCTAAATTTTAGAGGCCCCAGTTGAGTACTTATGAGTTGTAATTATTTAATTCAGTTTAACTGAGTTAAATTAAATTAAACTAGTTCCAACTTATGGAGGAATTAGTGGGAGATCCAGTAGTAGGGTGTAACCCGTAGAAGTGGGGTGTAGCCAGCACTGCTCAACCAATAAACTGAAGATTCACTCATAATTAGCTCATACATGTCAGATCAAAGAAATACTAAGTTGATATTGGAGTTCAGGGACATTGTACTATCAATTGTAAAATCATCTAAATTAAACAGATGGTGCATGTAATCAAAAGAAGGCATAAAATAAATCATTCCTTAATTAGAAACTCACTAATTTTAGTTGTTCGAATTTCCTTTGAAAGGAGGAATGAAGGCACAAGTTTAATCACAGTTTTGGCGAGCACAAGTTGGTGAGACCAAGCAATAGGAAGCACAAGTTTATGAGTGGAGATTTTGAGAGAAAGGTGTGCCAAGAGAAGCTTGTGCATAGGTTGGTAGTGAGATAGATAGATATAGTGTAGAGGTTGCTTGGGCTTGAGAAAATAATTTTAACCTTTTCATATTTTATGATTAATGCAATATACAGATAGCAAGGATTTTTAGCTATGGATTTCCCCATAAAATTATTGTGTTAAGTGTGATTGAATTCTTTCTCTTTTCTTCTTCATGATTTCATCGATCGTTTATTGTTTCCGCCAATCAATAGAGTATATTCAAGTCATTTGTTTTAGCATATTACAATCCGTAGTTTGAATCTATAAGAAATTTCTACATTTCCATGGACTTCATCACAAGTTTTCCAAGGACATCTTGACAACATGACTCCATCATGGTTGTGGTTGATAGGTTGACTAAGGTAGCTTAATTCATTCTAGTAAAGTCTAGTAATTCAGAAAGTGAGGTAGCTTAGGCCTTCATCAGTGAGATAGTGATATTGCATGGTATTCCTAAGAAAATTGTATCTGATAGAGATGAAAGTTAACTTCCAGGTTTTGGAAGGAGTTGTTTGCAGGTTTGGGGAAAATTTTGGATTTAGTACAACTTATTATTCACAGAAATATGGATAGATATAGTGGCTTAACAATATTTTGGAGGACATGGTGAGGATGTATGTTATGCACCAATAGAGAAGGTGGGGGGAGTATATTCCACTGGTATATTTTTCTTACAATAATGGGTATCAGGAATATATGAATATGAGTCTGTTTGATGCACTTTGTGTATGAAGTTGTAATATTCCCATTAGCTAGAGTGACCTAGTGAATAAGGTAGTAATTAGACTAGGCATGTTGGTGGAGATGGAACCTGAAATGCAAGTTATCAAGAAGAATCTAAAGGAAACATAGGACATGAAAAAGATATGAAGATCAACATAGGGAATTTAAGGAGTTCTAAGTTGAGGAGCATGTGTACTTGCACATGAAGCCAGAGAAAAGCTCCTTGAGTATTGGGTCATGTGCTAAGTTGGCACCTCAATATTGTAGGCCATTCAAGATGCTTGAGAGGATTAGACTAGTGGTCTAAAAACTTGCACTCCCACTAGCAGTGAATTTCCTTGATGTTTTTCATGTTTCATTCCTTAAAATATATGTGAAGGATGTTGATCATGTGATTGACTGGTATGTGTTGCAAGTGGATCTAGAAGGAGAATTCTTGTCGGTAACTCAGTGCATATTGCAGCGGAAACAACTCATTCTCTGAATTTGAGAAATAAAGTGAGTTAAAATGTAATGGAAGGACTTTGGGCCTGATGAAGCTACATGGGAGATGGTTGATTAGATGTGGGATTTGTATCCTTAATTTTTTACTAGTTGAGGAAAAAGAGTTTTGGTATATGTACATATTTATGTTTGGTTGTTATTGTAAATCCCAAAATGAGTTTTGTTATAAAGATCCAATAAGAAGTATGGTTTTCATGTTGTCATGTTTGTCATATTTGTTTTGATTGTCAGCAGGTTATTCATTGTAAATATTGCATTGAGCTAAGTTATAAAGCTTCATGGGCAGTATGTTTTGGTTTTAAATGGTTTTGCTTGTCATTGGTGTTATAGAACACTGAGGATGGTGTTTACCCAATGGGGAGGGGTTTGTAACATCCTCAGGTTAAAAGTTCATGTAATAAAGTTAATAAAGGAAAAATAGGACCAAGGCCATGGGACATGTATTCCAAGCTGAATGTTGGAAAAAAGATCTTAGTGGGTGTCATTTTGATTTATTATGTCTAAGGAAATTAGCAAAGGCATTGGCGAAGGAAAAGAGGAATTATTTGGCATTTTATTTATGAAAATAAAGGAAAATAGGAGAAAAGGGAGATGAAAGGTCATATATTTGCATGAGAGGAAAATTGAAGGGAAAATAGAGGAAAATGAAGAAAATATAGACCTCAATGATAAAAAAGCTTTTGAGGATCAGTTCACAGCTTTTCCTAGTTTACCTTTTGTCAATTCAGTTTTGGAGCTCTCTCTCTCTATTTTCTCATACTATTGCACACTTAGAGAATTATTGGAGCACTCTAGCATTGGAGAAAGAAATAAAAGGAAGGAAAAGGATGAACAAGGGAAGAAAAGGATAGGTAAGGAAGGTTGGATCAAGAAGCTTCAACAGGAGAACTTGCAGGTAACAGGTTGCATCTGTGATTTCCTAGCTAGTTGGTGAATGCATGGTACATGAATTTGTGTATTTGGTTCTCTTTCTATCATTGACATGGGGTTTTCCGAGTGCGATAGTGGTTTCTACCTTGCCTTTTCATTTTCAGATACCCATGGTGTGATGGGATTCTTTTATTTGGTTGAGCTTTGGATTGTTGGAATTTTTTGGAACCGAGTGAGGTGGTGTCAGGAAAATTCCCAAGGGTTGGGGGTGGAGGTGGTTTAATCTTTGGGAAGCCCTCAATAGGTGGGTGGAGACAAGAAAATTCCTCAAGATATTGGTGAAGAAAATTTGAGGCATCCAATCTTGTTTTGGTCTTAGTGATCTCTTTAACGACATTTTCGGGATCACGACAGCTTGAGGGTGGAGGTGGTTTAATATCTAGGAAGCCCTGGATGTTTATGTCTTGAGATCCCACTTTCATGCTTGGATTATGGCACGAGGTTGATTGGTTGAAAGAAATATTTGGTTCAACCCAATCTATGGTTGGGTGGTACAAGGAAGTCCCTGAATAGGTTGGTTGTTGCATCGATTAATAAGAGTTATTTTCCTGTTATATTCTATGAGAATTTGTGCTTGTTAGTATGGTGATTTGATTTTTTTTATGTCATGCTTAGTGATATGGTTATATGTTGGTTATAAGAATGGATTTTCAATGTACTCTAGCTATGTCATGTTCGGGATTTGATAAGGATTTGATGGTTAATGAAGGCATGGGCTAACAAGTGTTATGGAAGCTATTATGAGAGGGAATTAGACCTTCCTAGTGATTCTCAGATAATTTTCAGACTCCTATTTTCAGATATCCATTCATGACCTACAGATTACATGTTTACCATATGTTTGATGCAATAGATGTCATGGTTAGGCCTAGTTAGGTCAAGTTTTTTATTCAGGTTTGTAATTTTAGCATTGTCTTCAATTCTTTTATCATTCTTGAAAGTCTTAGGAAGTTATGGGAAGTGGTCTAGAGGTTGACCTTGAATTATGGCTCAAAACACAGGACCGAAGCCACTGAACTGAGGATTTTGAGTCACAACCACACTCATTCAAGCTTGTGCATGTAGTTGGAGGGCCATAAATGTAAACATACATGATTTTTCATGCGGTTGGGGTGGTAGGTCACTGAAAAAGAAGTTTAGCTGAGGGTTTGGTCACCTGGGGTGGTGTTTTGGCCCCTGAGTGTCCTGTAAGCCCTGTAGGATGTCAAGTTATGGTTAGTAAGTTTCATTTGTTGACCCCACTTCCATAAAAAAAGTTTGGAGGTAAAGTCATGTCATAGTAACTCTTCATCTCATGTTTACCCTAACAGACTGGTGAAATTGGGTAAATGTGGGAGGGGGTGGTTACATATTTGAGGTATTTTACATTTGAAAGACGATCTCAATGGGTTCACTAGCTACCACTCACTGAATTGTGGCACAATACAACTAATCACGGTTCCACTTCAATGAATACCTTTGATATATATTATGGTCAAAAAGAAAAATCATTCTTATCTTAACAAAAAAGTGTCTCCAACTTACAAGAGGTGTACAAAAATATTATATTTTAGCATGATATTCTTGACACAGTCAAATATAATTTTGTCATGGCACATAACTAGGTCAAGTAACAAACTAATAAATATACCTTAGACTTCAATTTGTTGATCGGTCTTAGAATTTTCATCATATCTGACAATATAAGAAAACCTACCTCAATTTTAACCATCAATAGAAGTTGGATCCAAAACTTTTAGCCCACATTCAATCATTTATGTATCATTTAACCTATTAGTTAAAAATTATGGCTTCCTCACCACTAAAAGATCCATCTAACTTTCCATGTGTTGGATCCACATAGGGAATTATGAGGATTCCTTAAGGCATGGCATGGTAAAGGAGAGGGTCCCAATATGATTTGCAATATACGTTACCATGACAATATGATTTACTAAGTACATTACCATACATTTTTGAAAGAAATAATCCATCTTACTAGAAAAAGGAAGTCTTTTTGAAAACCTCAAGAAACCCCCTTGAAAGAGACAAGAAGGATTTGAAACCATAAAATATAAGTTGATCTATGAACCCTAGTTCTGCAGCCCTTAGGATAAATGCTACCAGTCATTTGTCTAACAAATCATTGACTAGTTAAAATAACCGAGGAAATTTTGTTTCCATATGTATGTGAAAGAAAAAATCCATATGGTTAGTAAAAGGAAGTATTTTTGAAGACCTAAAGAACCCCCTTGAGGGAGACAAGAAAGGTTTTAAACCATAGAATACAAGTTGATTTGTGAACCCTAGTTCTGCAGCCCTTACAAGAAATGATACTAGTCAATACTCTAATAGATAAATTAAATAACCTAGAAAATCCTTTTAAAAATCCTTGTATGGCATCAAGCAAGCACCATGAGCATGGTACGAGAAGTTGACTAAGAATATTCTGAAACACAATTTTAAACATTATGATCTTGATGATGCAACTTTTTTTCAAGAAATTTGGAAAAAATGTTGTGTAGCTTATGGTGTATGCAGAGGATCTTTTGATGATAAGGAGCAATGAGAACTACATTGAATCCATAAGGAAAGAACTGAGGAAAGGTTTTGAAATGACAGATTTGGGCTATGTTCACTACTATATTGGTATTGAAGTAACCCAACATCTGAAGTTTATATTCCTCTCTCAGAAGAAGTACATTGGAGATATGTTGAATAGGTTTGGCATGGATGAGTGAAATCCTTTACCTAATCCAATAAAACATAATTTAAATCTCACATCCATTGAAGGAAAATAATTTGAGGATGCAACAAAGTATAGACAACTCATAGGAAGTCTCAACTACCTGAATACTACCAAACCAAACATTTCATTTGTTGTTGGAATCCTCCCTAGGTTTATGCAAAAGCCTTGTGAGGTTCATTGGTCTATTGCAAAAACAATTCTAAAGCACATGAAAGTAACTCAAGACTTTGGGCTCAAGTATACATAGGTGGGTGACTTCAACTTGATTGTATACTCTAATTCAAAATTTGATGGAGATAAAGAAACCAAGGTATCTACTCCAGGTTATGTTATGAGTCTTTGATTAAGAGTTGTCTCATGGAGGTCATGCAAACAGTCAGTTCTAGTAGATTCCGCAACTGAGGCAGAATATGTGGCAGCAATTGAAGCAACAAAGGAAATTGTGTGGCACGGGAAAATTTTGGAAGATTTGTAGGAGAAACAAGTACATTCAACTCTTCTTTTGATTGAAAACACTTATGCAATAAATTTGGCCAAGAACCCAAAGTTCCATGATCTAATGAAGAAAATAAATACAAAATACCATCTGGTTCGACATAATGTTGAGGCAAAAACAATACACCTACGACATTTTTCCACAAATGAGCAGATTGCACACATTTTCCCCAAAGTGCTTAGAAGGGAAAAGTTGGAAAGATTTAGAATGATTCTTGGATTCACCAATATCCCTTCAGATTAAGGAGGGGAATGTTAATAGCTAATCCTTGGGATTAGGAAAACTTATGTAAATATTGTAAATATAAAAAAATAAAGGAAGTTAGAAGATGAAGAGACATTGGGAGATGAAACCCAATAGTCTCCCTCTCCTTGGATATATTCATATTCTCTCTTAATGCAAAACACAATTTAACTCGGATTTACAAACCTGGTCTGACAGGAAAGACACTTAGAATAAGCATATTAGGTAAAAGACAACATTAAACATAATAGGGAATGATAACAAGCACAATCCTTAGATAGTTGATTTCCCTTTTATGGCATGCAAAGCATCAAGGAGCTCACACAAGATGATTGAACAAGTCTAGTTTGAAGACAAGGGTAATGTGTAGCACATGGAATGAATGGATGAGAGTATCATCCAAACATGTCTAGAGGCACCCATTTGAATGATATGAATCAGCTAGAGTGGACATGATGGGATATGGCATGATTCAGGTGAGCACATAGGAGGACATATGACTATTGAGACGAGTTGGGCCAAACTATCATTTGGGAAAAGTATGTAATACAGAACATTGATCCATTCAAAATGGAAGGATGCAACCTTCTTCAACGATCCAAATATTTTACTTCAAGGACACATACATAATTTCATTTAAAAGAGCATGTAACCAAGTTACATAAACACATAAAAGAAGTGGAATTCAAAGGAAACCATGAGATCAAAGGCACAAAAACAACTTGATAATGAAGTTCACCCACTGTGGGCTATGTCTCTGGGCCCTTCTCAATGTGGGGAGGCCTCTTTCATTAATTGGTAGTGAAATCAAATTACAAGCAATTATAAAATGACACCTTATACCTCCACTTTTGGGGATGGCCTCAAAATGTAGGCCTTTGCTGAAGAAACAAACTACACGTTTGGATTCTTGGCAACAATTTGTGAATAATAATTATAAAGTTGACCCTATTATGTGACAGTGACCTCTGGGGCTCTAGGGAATCTTTTAGATTCCAGAAAGATTCCCCTATAGGAATATTCCTAAAATATTCTAGGGACTATTTCCTCCTCGACTCTCATGCATGCGCAGGGTTCCGTTAGTCGTCGTGGTTTCAATCTCTGTCCCTGGACCCTCAAAAAATGAGCGCTTTAAATATTTGAATGTGGCGCTTTTCTTGTATTGGGCCACTTGACCTAGTTGAAACCAACCTAGTTGGCGGACTGAAGGTTGCGGGGTCAACCTGCCGGAACACATTGCCTCTTTGTTTGATTTGTATATATATATATATATCTATATCTATATATATATATATATATATATATATATATATATATATATATATATATATACATACATATATACATATATATGAATTGGTAGTTGTTTATTGTTCCAACCACCGCGGTCTGGCCGGCAAGGTTTGACTGCCTGCCGGTCAGCGATTAATTTTTTTTTCGGTTTTAATTAATAAGCCCACGGGGTCATTTTTCCCTCCAATATTTTTAAGGGTCATTAGACATTTTAAGTAGGTGATGAATTTTCCTTCGCCAGTTGCCAAACTAGTCCAATTTGTCATCTCCTTAGCGAAATCTGGAATGTTGACTGGGCTGCCACGTGGTGTGTCCCAATTAGCCCGTACGGTTGAGTAGACTGCTAAGGTCATGTTGAAGTCAGCTGACACATGTCACTCTGTGATTGGCTCTCCTCCAACCATATGACCATGTCACCCTGTTGATGTCAGCATTCGTACGGTTGATGTCAACATCCATACGATTAATGTCAGCATTTGTACTACTGATGTCAGCATGCCAAGTGTCACTACTTGCAATTTTTTTAGCTATTTTGGAAAAACTTCAGTGGGCAATAACTTCTTCATATGATGTTGGTTTGAGGTGTCGTTTGTCCCATTGGATTCATAATGATGAGATCCTTGATTTCCAATTCGTTTCACTACATTCGAGGAATTTGAAAATTTGGCTTTTTAAGATCCTCCCGGATCATTCCTCCCCACTAATGCGCTTTTGGGCCACCAAAATGTTTATCAGTCAATTGGAATTGTTGGAAATAATACTGAGAGGGGGGCTGAATTAGTATTATTAAATCAAACACTTTTTCATTTTCATACTCAGATATATACGGTACTTAAGTTATGGGAACCCGTGTATATATGCAACTGTGTCTAAAGAAACTAGCGTATATCCAGTAAACTTATGATTCAGTTAGTCCATTAAATGTTGATCTTTAATCAGTGCATTAGAACTTCATTATCCATAAGAACCGTAAACATGTGCAGTAAAACAGAACAGATCATCACACACAAGAACACAAGATATAAGGTGGAAACCCAATGTGGGTGAGAACCACCTACTACAATTCGTCTCTATCTTCTTTTAATAAGAAACTTCTTTTTACAATATTTCTATACTGGTGCAGTCTTATACTAGTACGTAGGCTTCTACCTGCAGAAGGCTACAACCTGCTCTCGTTCTCCATGTTCTCCTGGAAGGGAGCTACAGACCCTTAGCTCTTGTACTAGCTGATGTACTAGTACGTAGGTGCTGACCTACAGAAGGCTACAACCTTCTCTTTTCTTCCAGGGACCACGTTCCATAAATTTTCAAACTGGATCCATCAATAACATCAATCAAACATCAAATATATCTGCATCAACCAATATCCTTTGTACCAAGAAAAACTGAATCAACCAATCACTTCTCTGAATGTTGTAACAAGAATATAGTAACAATAACCAGAAACCAATCCTAAACCAAGAACACTGTAACAATAAACAAAAGTAGCTAAAACATATTTTATGAGATGTACGCTACTTTAATATGTAGAACCTACATGCATATGCTATTGTATTGAGGCAAACCTGCGTATACGCTATTTTGAATTACCGAACCAACGTGTATACATGCCTTTGCTATACTGAACCTGCGTACATATCTATAAAAGATAATTTACCCTTTTCCATTATTCAAACATCAGTTATACCCAGATCATCAGATTTATAGACCAAGTCATGCGCCAAATATAAGAGATCAAAATCACACAAACATACTTCTCTTCAAGCCTTGAGATCTTGACCCATCAATGGAACGTATCCTTCTTCTAGTGCTCAGGTTCCTCCTTGATTCAGATCCAGCTATGCACCATTACCCAATGACCAGTATTCTAGATATTACTCTTCATAAGATATTCAATCCTTGAGTGCCATTGCCTAATGATATCCTTCCCCTTTTATAGTCTTAGGCCTTACTCAATACCATGGTCCAAAACCACTTAGAACCAATACTTGGGACCCAATACCTGGGGTCGATTACTTCAGACGAGATACCATGGTCCAAAACCATAGGTCCAAATACCAAGGACTAAATACCATGGACTAAAAACAAGTTTTCCCACATGTACGCGCTTTTCCTTGCATGAAAGTGTGTGCATACGCATACGCGCCTTTTGATCGGCAATCCTGCGTGTATACATGACTTGGTTAAGTGGAACCTGAATATATCTCTTTTCCTTCATTCTGAGAGCCTGAACTATGATCTGTCATCTGAGTGAGTTGCCATCAAGGACAACACTTGTGTCATAGTGCCAAACCTGTGTCATAATGCCAACAATCTCCCCCTTTGGACTTGATGGCAACCCCAAGTCACTCAAAGTCATTCTCCCCCTTTGTGATCAAGGGCAAAGGGTTATGCTCCCCCTGAGTACATGCTGAAATCTATACTCTGATGTGCTGTCCATGCTCCCCCTGACTATACGCAAGGTCTGCAAAAAGATTTTCTACAAGAAAGAACATGACTCTATACATCATAAATGACCTTCCTATCACCAAAGACTCATACATACATCCATCTCCCAACCAAGTGGGGATGTACCAAGATTGACTCATCCACCCAACCAAGTGGGGATACACCAAAAGTTTATACATGATAAAACAAGAACATTACATTATCCATCCCAGGCATAGTGGGGAAACAAGATAGGTCATTACATGACCTTGATAATAAGAGAAATACATGACATAGAGACCAAATATCTAAGACAGGACTATGATAGTTATCAGCAACTATCATCAATAGCATATGTCAATCATCATCCAGACCAGCAACCATGATCTCCCTCTGCAACTGTTCCACCAAGATCTTCTAAGATAATGCCAACAATGCATTATTAGAAGTATATGCTCCCCCTGAACCTGTGCCAGATGGTCTCTGTCAAACCCACATTAGACTCTTTTCATCCTGAGTCTAGCCCACTGTTTGTCTTCAAACCAACATATACACGACTGTATCCATAGAAACTGGAGTATGTATGCGGATATGCTTCATGAAACTCATGTACAACCACTGTTCTCTGAACCAGATAAGTGTCAACAGTAAGATGATGCATCAACTACTCCCAGCTTCTGTTTAAGGTATTCAAAAGTCTCTATGGGTAGTGGTTTGGTGAATATATTAGCAACCTGTTCCTTGGAGGAGACATACTCCAATTTGACTTTTTGTTCAAGTACTTGTTCCCCGAGAAAATGATATTTGATAGGTATGTGCTTGGTCTTGGAATGCATTACAGGATTCTTTGAAATGTTGATTGCACTTGTATTATCACATAGAATGGAGATGGGTGGAGTACAAGTGATTTGAATGTCTTGCATTGTTTGCTTCATCCAAAGGAGTTGTGTGTAGCAAGATGCAGCAACCACATATTCTGCTTCAGCTGTAGATAATGCAATTGGACTTTGTTTCTTACTGAACCAAGATATTAATATGGAACCCATAAGGAATGCACCACCACTAGTGCTTTTTCTTTCATCTACGCTTCCTACCCAATCTGCATATGTATATGCATGAAGTGTGAGATATATATCTCTAGGATACCATAAGCCATAGTTTTGTGTTCTTTGAAGATATTTGAAAATCCTTTTAACTGCCTGAAGGTGTGCTTCTTTTGGACATGCCTGAAATCTTCCAACTATTCCCATTGCATGCATGTTGTCTGGTCAGGTACCTGTCAGATAGAGCAGACTACCAATCATGGATCTATAGGTTGGTTGATGTACTACTGCTAATTCATCATTTGCGCTGAGGCTGCATCCTGTTACCATAGGGATACATATTGGTTTCGAATCTTCCATGCCATATTTCTTCAAGATCTGCTTGAGGTACTTGGTTTGTGATAGAAAGATACCGTCTTTGTTTTTTCGGACTTGTAAACCAAGAAAATATGTGAGCTCACCAAGTAGGGACATTTCAAATTCTTTCTACATCACCAAAGCAAAGTTTTGACTCATGGCTTCGTTGCTACCAAAGATGATATCATCAACATACACAACAAGTATTAGCAATTTATCATTATCAATTTTTATATATAGATTGTTATCTGTTGATCATTTTGAAAAACCTTGTTGATGGAGGTATTTGTCTAGACGATAATACCAAGCCCTTGGAGCTTGTTAAAGACCATAGAGAGCCTTTCTAAGTCTACATACAAGTTTTGGATTATTTCCAAGGATAAATCCATCTGGTTGCTCAATATACACTTCTTCTTCTAAGTCTCCTTTTAGAAAGGCAGATTTCACATCCATTTGATATACTTTGAACTTCTGAAAGCTAGAAAGAGCAAGGAACATTATTATGGATTCAAGTCTAGCAACTGGTGCAAAAGTTTCTTCAAAATCTATACCTTCTTGTTGAGCATACCCTTTACAAACAAGTCTGGCCTTGTTTCTAATAACATCTCCATTTTCATTCATCTTGTTTTTGAATATCCATTTGGTCCTTATGACATTCTTATCATTAGGTCTAGGAACAAATTCCTAAGTGTTATTCTTTTCAATCTGCTCAAGTTCTTCATTCATGGCCTTGACCTAGCATTCATCTTTGCATGCTTCACTTATATTTCATGGTTCAACGGAGGAGAGAAATGCTAGATAGCTTGAAGCTTCTGTAATAGTTCTTCTTGTTTGTACACCTGCCTCTTTTTGCCCCAATATTTTAGTCTTTGGATGGTTCTTCTGGACATACCTAGATGGAGTCTTTTCTTCTACTCTTATCTATTCTTCTAGTGCCTCATCAGTTTCCTCTTCAGCATTAGTCTGATCTGATGTTGAAGGATAGTCCTCTTCATCTTCATAATTTTCAGTTTTTATCTGCTTAGGATTGTCGCCTGTTTCATCAACCACCACATCAATACTTTCAACAATTTTTCCAAGTCTTTTATTGTAACACTTATATCCTTTACTTCGGGAAGAGTAACCAAGGAGAATTCCTTCCTCTGCTCTAGGTTCAAACTTGCCAAGTTTTTCATTAGTCCTTTTGATGTAACATTTGCTTCCAAACAATTTGAAGTATTTTACCATACGAGTCTTACCATACCAAAGTTCATCAGGAGTTTGAGTGCTGTTTACCTAGATGTTTGTTTTGTTGAGAATAGTAATGGCAACAAATGCAGCTTCACCCCAGAAGGTTGCAGGAGTTCCAGACTCATCAAGCATAGCATGAGCCATTTGTTGAACCATTTTGTTCATCCTTTCCACTACTCCATTTTGCTGAGTCCTTGTAGTAGAGAATTCCCTTCTTATTCCATGTTCTTCACAAAAGTCGAAAAATTCATCCGAGGTAAATTCCCCTCCTCGATCAAACCCGAGGCATTTGATTCTGAGATTTGATTCATTTTCAACCAAGGCTTTGAGAGCTTTGAACTTTTCGAAAGCTTTGTCTTTATGCTTTAGAAGTCCTATCCAACACATCCTGGAAAAGTCGTCAATGAAAAATATAAAGTATTCTTCTCCATGAGGTGCCTTTTTCCTTGATGGACCACATAAATCAGTATGGACAAGTTCAAGTGGCTTACTAGCCAATCCTTGCTTCTCAGGGAAATGTGTTCTGGTTTGCTTACCAAACTGACATGATTTGCATATTGTATTGTCTGGAATTTTGATGTTAGGAAGATCACAAACAACCTGATATTTGCATGCTTTCCTTATCTGAGGGAAGCTTAGATGCCCCAATATTATGTGCCATAGTCAGTATTCATCGTTCTTGCTTAGATAGCATTGTTTTTGTCCTCCTTTGAGTATGTATAAATTATTTGGAGTTCTTATGCCTTTGATCACTATTTCTCATATATCAAGCTCACGAACAATACATCCATTTGATCGAAATACTACCTCATTTCCTTGATCACACATTTGACTAACACTCAATAGATTATGCTTTAAACCATCAACATACATAACATTTCTAGCTTTGACCTTTTCTTTCACAAGAACAGAGCCTTTACCTTTTATGAGTGCAAGGTTGTCATTTGCAAATGAGACCTTCCTTTCCTTTTCTAAGGCACTATATGACTGAAGTTTTTTTTATCACCTGTCATATGTTTCGAGTATCCACTGTCGATGTACCACTGATTTTCCTGTCCTTTTGCACATAAGGCTATACCACATCTTTCTGGTTGTGGTTCTTTCTTTCTCCATGTTTTGGGCCCCAATGAAGCTTGCTCCTTCTGAGATGTTTGTCGAAACTTACTTCTGCATTCAGAATCTTCATGAGCAAAGTTGTTGCAAATAGAGCATTCTATTTCATTTTCAAGAGCAGAAACGTTATTGTAGGTTCTCTTCATGATCCCAGTCACACTCCTTTGATTTCGTGCTTCCCTAGTCATGATGGTTTTGTAGGAAACACATTGAGAAGCTTTGTGTCCAAAGTTATGACATGAGAAACATTGGCCATTAAAGAAATTCCTGCGATTATCAAATCTATCGATCCGGTGGTTGTAGTTTCTATTGAAATTCATTCTTGAGGAAAATTGAGAATTATTTACCTGTGGTTGGTTGTAGCTTATGTTCATCCTTGAAGTAGATTGACCCCGATTTACCTGGTGATCCGCTTTATGCCTTTGCTGACGATTGTCAACCCATTCACTTCTCCTTGCTACATCAAGATAACTTTTGGAGGTGGATGGCTTCTGTGCTTGAGATGCTTCTTTAGTATATCCAAGACCTATCTTGATTAGAGGAGAACACTGCACTTTGATAATTTTATCTAAAGTTTCAGATCCTTTAGCAAATCTAAGATTAAGAGCTTTTGTTTTCTCAATATCTTTTCTAAGTCCCACAATTTCACATTCTAACTTTTCATTGTGTTTTTCCCTTTTAGCAAGTTGGAATGTCATAGTATCTATGATCATACTCTTTTCTTCTAAACAGATTTTAAGTTTAGAAATTTCTTCATAGAGATCATCTTCATCTATAGCATGCAAGAAATCATCATCTTCAAAAGCCATCAAAAGTCTATAATCATTACCATGGTCATCTTCATCACTATTTCAAAGTCCATCGTTGTCTTCATGTGTATAATAACTCTTCTTACTTATGTTCTATTTTTTGTTCCATTTAAATGGTTCCTTACCTTTATCAAGCTTAGCTTTATGAGGACATTTGGCTACAGAGTGACCAACTCTTCCACATGTGAAGCATTTGAAAGATAGCTTACCTCTGAATCTTCCAAAACCCCGTTGAACGTTCTTGACAAAGTTTGATTCTTCCTCTCCTTCTGACGTATGTCCTGAGTCATTGTATTCTCCTTTTCCTGAAGCTTTGAATTCGTCTTCTCTCATGTCTGATGGACCCCCTTTTCTCATTTCGAAAGCAGTTAGAATTCTGTGTAGCTGTGACATGGTAATACTCTGAAGATTCTGCTTTTCTTCTATGGCAGAAACTTTTGATTCAAACTTAGAAGACAAAGATCTTAGAACCTTTTCAACTAAAGTAACTTCTTTTATCTCTTCACCCAAGTTTTTCATGCAATTAACAATCTCATCTATACGTAAGAAATAATTAGCCACACTTTCATCATTTTGCATTCTGAGAGTTTCATATTGAATTCTGAGAGATTGTAGTTTTGCACATTTTACCTGATCGTCTCCTTCATAACTTAGAATGATCTTGTCCCATATTTCTTTGGCGGTTTTGAGCTGCATAACCTTGACGAATTCTGATTGAGATAGACTCCCCAATAGAGTATTGACAGCCTTTGCATTTGTTTCATACTGCTTTTTACCAGCTGTATCTATAGGAGTTGCTGATGGAAATGTGTATCCTCCTTCCACGATATCCCAAACTTCTGTACCAAGAGATTGAAGATAGGCTTTGGTTCTTACCTTCCAATAGATGAAGTTGCTTCAATCAAAGATTGGTGGCCTGATGGATGCCTCCTTTTCGTAGTTGCTCATGATGATAGATCTTCCTTCAAGTGATCAAGCTTCTTCTGAAGGACCTGCTCTGATACCAATTGTTGGAAATAATATTGAGACGGGGGTTGAATCAGTATTATTAAATCAAACACTTTTTCGTTTTCATACTCAGATATATATACACTACTTAAGTTATGGGAACCTGCGTATATACGCAACTGTGTCTAAAGAAACTAACGTATATCTAGTAAACTTATGATTCAGTTAATCCATTAAATGTTGATCTTTAATCAGTGCATCAGAAATTCATTATCCATAAGAATAGTAAACAGGTGCAGTAAAAAAGAACAGATCATCACACACAAGAACACAAGATATAAGGTGGAAACCCAATGTGGGTGAAAACCACCGGCTGCAATTCGTCTCTATCTTCTTTTAATAAGAAACTTCTTTTTACAATATTTCTGTACTGGTGCAGTGTTATGCCAGTACGCAGGCTTCTACCTGTAGAAGGCTACAACCTTCTCTCATTCTCTAGCTTCTCCTGGAAGGGAGCTACAGCCCCTTTAGCTCTTGTACTAGGTGATGTACTAGTACGTAGGTGCTGACATACAGAAGGCTACAACCTTCTCTTTTCTTCCAGGGACCACATTTCATAAATTTTCATATTCGATCCATCAATAACATCAATCAAACATCAAATATATCTACATCAACCAATCTCCTTTGTACCAAGAAAAACTAAATCAACTAATCACTTCTCTAAATGCTGTAACCAGAATACAGTAACAATAACCAGAAACCAATCTTGAACCCAGAACACTGCAGCAATAAATAGAAGTAGCTAAAACATATTTTATGAGACGTATGCTACTTCAATATGTAGAACCTGTGTGCATATGCTACTGTATTAAGGAAAACTTGCGTCTACACTGTTTTGAATTACTGAACTAGCGTGTATATGTGCCTTTGCTATGTTGAACCTGCATACAGATCTATAAAAGATAATTTACCCTTTTCAATTATTCATACACTAGTTATACCGAGATCATCAGATTTATAGATCAAGTCATGCGCCAAATATAACAGATCAAAATCACACAAAGATACTTCTCTTAAAGCCTTGAGATCTTACCCCATCAATGGAACTTATCCTTCTTTTAGCGCTCAGGTTCCTCCTTGATTCAGATCCAACTATGCACCATTACCCAATGACCAGTATTCTATATCTTACTCTTCATAAGATATTCAATCCTTGAGTGCCATTGCCTAATAATCTCCTTCCCCTTTTATAGTCTTAGGCCTTACTCAATACCATGGTCCAAAACCACTTAGAAACAATACTTGGGACCCAATACCTGGGTTCAATTACTTCAGACAAGAAACCATGGTCCAAAACCATAGGTCCAAATACCAAGGACTAAATACCATGGACTAAAAACAAGTTTTCCCACATGTACGCGCTTTTCCTTGCATGAAAGTGCGTGCATATGCATACGCACCTTTTGATCGGTGATCCTGCTTATATACACAACTTGGTTAAGTGGAACCTGCGTATATCTCTTTTCCTTCATTCTGAGATCCTGAAGTGATCTGTCATCTGAGTGAGTTGCCATCAAGGACAACACCTATGTCATAGTGCCAAACCTCTGTCATAATGCCAATAGGAATGTGAAAGAATTTTCCCCTCGCTTTATCCTTTTCAATCCAATGGGCCTTACTTGGATGAATTCCCTTGAAACCAATACGAAAGTACTCCATGTCTCTCTGTCATGAGGTCCTAGTTCTCCTATCAAGAATGATATCCTCAAGTAGCTTGTCCAAGTATTCTGGTGCAAATTCATCCACTGTAGGAACCTGTACAACCTCTTCGGTGTCCATGATCAAAGGAAGCTCATAAATATTCAAGTTTTCAATGTTCACCACTGAGTACATCTACATGTATGCTAGTAAATCAAGATGAAAGGAATTGTCTCCAATCTTCTCTAATATGGTGAATGGACCATATCAGATTAGTCTCAACTTCTTTCCTTCCCCTTTCATTCTATCTTTACTAATGTGGAGCCACACCCTGTCTCCAACCAAGAATTGGTGATCAACCTAGTGCTTGTCATGTCGAGCCTTGTATTGAGCTTGAATTTTCTCCAATTTTTCTTGCACTGCCTCGTGAATCATCTGAATTCGTTGAATGAAATTTTGTGCTTTGTCCCCGTCGTATTTCTCATTGGAATCTTTATATATCCCAAAGACCATGTCAAAGGGATCCCTTGGAAAATATCCAACACATGTCTTGAACGATAAGTGTTGAGTTGAAGAATACACTGCCCTGTTGTATGCATGTTGTATATAATGAAGTTGTTCATCCCACAACCTGGGATGCTTACCATAATATCCCAAAGTAAATGTATTACTGTGTGGTTGACAACCTATGTTTTCCCATCAATCTGCAAATGAAATGTCATGCTTCTCTTTAGTTTGGTGTTCATCATTCTCCACAAACTCATCCAAAACTCTCCAACAAAACAAGAGCCTTGATCAAATATGTTGTCAGCTTCTGAAAATAGAGTTCCAGTTGTACAAAAAGGGAAAAATAAAGAAGAACTTTGACATCCATATTATAAGCCACAAAATCTATCAAAGAAAAATTAAACCCTCTCCATTTCATAGTTCTCAGAATAAGATTTTGAACGGTAAACAGAAGTCCAAAAATGAACTTTTGGATCAAAAGTTAGAGTAGATTGAAGCTACCCTTTTGAAAGCCAGAAAATAAAGAGAAAAATACCAAGGGTAAGGCTCATCGCAAATCGAAATCGGAGTTTCCAGTAGCAGCAGGGGAGGGTAGTTAGATCATCGATCAAGCGATTGCCGATATTGTAAATTTCAGATCGGAGGTGCTGGCAGTCAAGAGATATCAACATATCAGCAATAAGCAATTTCTGATATCGCATATCAGTGATCAGCGGGTCTAGGGCATCACACATCAATGATCGACAAATTCATCCATGTGACACTTCCTCATGACCTTTTCGGCTAGTATCTTGGCGGCAAATTTTTACCGCGGGGTTGTTGATGGATGTTATGGAGTACCCGTGCGGCTTCTTGAGAAGCTCAAATTTCTTCTTCATCTTCTCTGCCAAGTCCCGCTTGCTTGTCATTCCTCCAAACTCCTTCGCCGGATTCAAGCCTTCACGTGGCAGGAGTGTGATCCTGTGGACGAGCATGTTCATGATGGGGATAGGCGTGCCAAGTGATAAGCACCCATTGTGCACTAGAGTCAGTAGCTACCATATACAAGTGGTATTTATGTTAGAGCGGTGGTAGTGGGGCACCCATAGCAAGTTCAATAACTCAGACTTCTCTACTCCGTGGATCCACTGAACTGTCTCCAATACAGTGACACCAAAGTCTTTATAATATAATCGCTTCATGTAATTCTCCGTCGCGAGGTGGGGGAACCTCTTGGGGTCAACCAAGTTCCAATCCTCCTTCTTTAAAACGGGAACCCACGTCGGGTGCGAACCTTTGAAGGTTATCTTTTCCAGTAGTAGGGGCGTATGAATGACTAATTTCTCTGTGTTTAGGTCCTTTGTGACCTTCAAATATCCTTTACGTGGAGGGATGTAGTCTAGCAACTTGGTGATGGGCTCCGTGCCGTCATCAGTTTTGGGGCAAAAGCCCAAGTTTTGATGTAAAAAGATATAAAGTCTCCACAAATTGTGGATGTAGAGAGTGGAGTTAGGTAAGAGTGAAAAATGGATTTTACCCTCATTCCTGTAAACTTGAGTCAATTTTTGAAGATCTACCCACGGTCCGTAGACCATGGGATTGTATAAATAGGTGTGTCTTAGAGAGTCTAAGGCAAATAGATAGAGATAGAAGTCTTTGGTCTATGGGTATGACGGAAGGAGTCTAAGGGTTAGCACATGAAAATAAGAGGAAAGGCTCTGCATCTGAGTGCACAAAGGCCTAAAGTAGTGTCCACAGCTGAGTGCGCGAACCCTTGCAGCTAAGTGTGTAGGGAAGTATTGAGTCTGTAAACCTATACTAAAGATCAATAAAGAAGGTTGTTGCAAAAAATTTTGTGTTTTATCTCTTTACTTTTGTTATGTATGATTGTGATATATGTTGTGGTGAAATGATGTTTCTATAAAATAATGATGTATTGATGCGAAAATTTACTTGATCCATGGTGTGCGTAATCTATGGTGTGCGTAAGTAGCTAATTTGTCTTTTCAGGGTCCGCAAAAACCAATCAAAGACCTTTGCTGAGGTCTAGAGGCCGATTGAGGGAAGATAAAACATTAAGCCTTAAGGGCTAGAGATCTGCGCGAAGGTAGATCTAGGTCATAAAAAGGCATCACACTGATCTCTGGATGTGAAAACTTGGTTCCAACATCCCCCCATATTGCTTCTAGTGAGACTTTACTTTGCACTACACGGATTGATGCCAAAAGGACTAGTAGTGTAGGGATTTGTTTAGTGCAACCAACTCTGAACCTTGGTTAGGACCCACTAAGCCAACAAATGGTTTCATTGCTAGGATCGAGATCTTCATAAAGAGATGTGTGATGTCGCATCACTGGAATCCGACCAAGAAGGAAATTGAGAAGTGGTTGGATAGAAAGATACACGAATTCGCAGCGCAGGAAAACATGAATTAGCGCCTGACAAAAGAACATTGGTCAAACAAATATTTGTACATAGCAATAAATGAAATTTTCTTTTGTACCTTCCCAATTAAACTATACAAGTGGATAAATAAATTAGAAAACGGCTAAGGAAGGTGGAGGCTTGATGGTCCAATCATGTGGACTCTAGAGCTAGTGCAAAGGTTGGAAGCCCTTGAAGATAAGATCATATATGTTGTTGACCATTGGCTTGATCAAGTTATGGGAGGATTTGTTACAAAATTCACTATTGACACGTCAGTTAGTTATGGCAAAGTAGAGCGACGCTTCTTCAAGGGAACGTGAGGTAATTATTTGAGGTCTTTGAATATCTGGATTAAGATGCTCTTGTGTGAAAAACGGGTTATGCCATTTCCTTGATGTTTGGATCTATGTGAAGTGGATGGAGCTTTAGAAACCAAGAAAAATAGGTCCCAAATATAGCCCATTGATTGGACCTCCTTCAAGTGACGACAAAGGAGCGCTGCAGGCGTCGCCATGAAGCGGTGTCCAATTGATAAGGTAGGGTTTTCTGTGGATACATCATCCATCCACACCACCTCCACCTTCACCTCCAAAACCTACACCTTCGCCCACTCCACCCCCCCCACCACCATTCGACATGTCGAATACAATGAAGTTGCTCGTTTTCAAGGGCATAGGAAGTGAGGATCCCGATCAGTTTTGCTTTGTTGCGAATGTTGTGTGGACAACACAACATATTACGGATAATAATATAAAGAAGGCATAGTTGTTTACCACTCTGCAGGATCGCGCGCTGACATGGTACGTTAAGTAATGCAATGATTATTCATTGGCATCATTCGCAGATACTCAGACCACTTTGAACAAAGAATTTGGTAAGCCTAAGTTTGACTCGCAATCGGTAATTGGATTTAAGGAAATCACGATGAGGTGTAGTGAAACACATTGGGAGCTAGATTAAAGATTGAAGTGTGGGAAAGTGATTCTAATATGCATCTCACAGATAGTCATCACTGCAAATGGTTTATAGCCTCGCTCCTACCCCACCTAAGGATTGCTTTATCATAGCAAAAGATAGGAACTCAGGTGGAAGCTCTGGAAATCGCGATGATATTGCATGAAACACCTATTTAGGACGCATCCTTGGGAGTCCAACAAATTCACTCACAGTTGCAAAACCTCTATTTGGAATTGTAGAACTTGAAAAAAGAAAAGAAGGCGAGGACAGAGGTATGTGAAGAAGTAGGGTCCCTCAAGTGTAAGAGCCAGGGGCATGATAAGGATCATTTGCTTGTCTTCGGGAACTATATTACCGGGGGGGGGGGATGCCCTAGAGGAAGAAAGCTCGAGTAGGACCAAGTATGGGGCCCATGCTATGATGTGCTATTTTTTAGGTGGCTGGAAAACATGTAATGGATAACTGCCACTTGCTGCAAAAAATTGTGCAGACACCACAACAATTGTTCTACGAGATTTGGAAATCGGTGGGCCATGATCAACACCACTGTCGTAGCTATGAACTAATGATAGAGAGGATGCCTACGTATCAAATGCAAGAAGAAACACGGCCTCTAGATCAAGGCACTGGGGGAGCGTGTGGAGGATATCAGGGGCACAGACGAGGCCGAGGAGGAGGTGGACCTAGTAGAGGTTGGGGCCAAGTCATTTGCTATAATTACAGAACACCAGGGCACAACACACAGGAGTGTATGAGCCAGACATGCCCGTCATGTCAATACTGCACTCAATTTGACCACACAATAGAAGAATTCCCTGTGTTGATAGCTAAGATGCAGGAGAAGAAGTTGTAGCCTCAACATCATACCTAGAACTTATAGGTGATGAGGGCCGAGCCCTGTGAGGAAGATCCAAATTTGAATATCGTGTTGTGAAGTGGAATAATGACCGGTGGTGATAAAGGAAAACAACCTGAAGAAAGTGGGTGGGTCCACAAGGCCCCAGAAAAGGAGGTTTGGCTTGATTTGGAGTGTATGGAGGAAACATTTATGGAGGCGAAGAAAATCTTCGATGAGGCCCCTACCTCAGGAAGTCAGGACAAACTACCAGCAATCGATGTGCCTACAGTGGTTGACCCTTTTGTGTGTACCACCTTCTTGTAGACTTGTATGAAACTTCTGCGCGATAGAAAGTCTGTGAAAGGGATATAAGAATTGATAAATAAGTGTGCTGGGAAGGAAAATGCTCCTGAAAGACACCACGTAGTCAGAAATATTGGCAAACATAAGACAAGGACAGGGTGGAGATGAGGCTCACCCCGCAACTAGGAGACTCTGAGATGGACCATGTTGTTAAAGAGAGAGTCCATACAAGTCGCTAGAATATTTATTTTTGTGGAAAAACCTATGAACAATTTTGAAACCAACATTTCGGACTAGCTTAGTGAGTCCATCATCAGGGCAATGAGATTTGTATTTGAGAAGAGAGAGCGTGAAATTACAAAGCTTATTAATAGTTATTGAAAAAAAAATTTGATGTCTTCTTTTGTAGTCGGCTTACAAATGATTAATTAATTAATAATTATTTTATTTATTTATTTAAATAAGTATTTATTTTATTTACTATTTATTTATTTAGTTTTATTTTATTTTATTATTGTTTATTTATTTATATATATATTTATTATTATTATTATTATTATTATTATTATTATTATTATTTGAAATCTATATTACCTGTTTAAGATCCTTAGCTATATGTTAATTGTTTTACTAGAATGTATATAATTTTAAAGATTAGTTTTGAATTTTTATGTTAACTAACTTATTATGTGATCTTGTTAAATTTTATTTAAAGGAGAGTTAGATAGGGAGCTAGTTATGATAGGTTATATTTATTTATTTATTAATTAAATAATTTTGTCTATTTATAAATATTAATATTAATATTTATTTATTTATTTGTATTTATTTATTTATTTATTTTTTAATGAATGTGTGTAAATCTTTGTTTATTGCTTTTTTATTTTATTTAATAGGGGTTTCCAAGTGTTACTTAACTTTAGTCCGTCGTCTCTATTCATGTTATTGGAGGATTTTTTGATTTCAATTGCTTCTTTCACCCTTCTTTTTAAATAATGGTCTTCCTTGTGAATTAATTTTTCTTGTTCCATGCAAATATAGTGTGAGGAAGAACATGCATGCTCAGCTAGACCTGATGGACCATGTTATTCTGGGTTTGGGGTCTGACATGAACGTTTTGCCTAAACAGACATGGGAGACAATGGGGAGACCTGCATTGCAGTGGTCTCTGATTCAACTGAGGATGGCGAACCAGTAGAAGATTATCCTTATGGGACGTCTACACGGATTTACCGTAGATATAGAAGGTGCGAGTGCGCTGTCTAATTTTGAAGTGATAGGAGTTATTGATGACAACAATCCATACACCATGCTCCTTTTAATTGACTAGTCTATTGATATGAATGGGGTAATCAATTTTAAGAAGCAGACAATGTCATTCAAAACGAAATCGCTCTGTGTTGTAGTACCATTGGACCTTGCAGAAGGACCGCACTATACTGAACTGGTCCACGACTATGAGGATCATATCTACAAAATTATGACATGAGACCAAGATTGGGTTAATCCAACAACTAATGGATGGATTGCATGGGACTGCGAAAGCTCCTGTACCTCAGACTCAGATGAAGAATTGGAGCATTGGCAGAATAGGCTGCATGAAGTATCTACATTGCGTTGCAATATGATGACTAAATCACTATGTTGTGTGCATCAGAGGTATGAAATTTACCTTATTACAATGGTTTAACTGATGTAGATAAGTTTTTGTATGCTTTTGAAAGAAAAGTCCGGCAGGATCATCATTTTCCAGTGTTGGATCTGGCACTATGTGCTACACCCGCTTGATGGTGGGGTACACACAAGGACAACTTTCATGAATGGCATGATTATAGGAGGATGTTGAGGATGCGATTTATTCGTCCTAAAGTGTGATTAGCCAAGAAATATGATGGGAGGAATGATCTGTGCAATCATTTGGCAAAATGGACTAAATTCTATGGAACATAGCCGCAACCAGAGTGGGTGCACTTATTTTGTCACACTTTAGATATAATCCCTATGAATTGGTACTTGGAAACAGAGCTCTGCCATGGTACTAGAGAGTGGGATATATTAAGGGAAGGATTTTTTATGACCTTCAATTTTGAAGATGGATTCGAAAGCATTGATGAGGCGTTGTAGGAGGTTAAGGCAACGATCTTCAAAATTTTGCAGGATCCTTTGGAATTGGTTCAACCAAATTGGAGCACCCAGCTACGCCATGCATTGGAATGCTATAATGTGGCTGTTGAAGGAGAGGAGGAGGATCCAAGGAATATAAATATCCCAAAAATAGAAGGCCACCACAAGGTCGAAGGTCCACAGATAAAGAACCCAGATATCACCGCGCATTTGAAGACTAGGAAAGTAAACATTGGTACCGAAGCAGACCCAAAATTTGCAAAGATTGGGAATTCTTGGGATGATGCCACAGTGGATAAAGCTGTTGAGGTACTCTGTGAGTACCAGGATATTTTTCCTATGAAATTTTCAGACTTGAAAGGCATCATAGGCGATTTGGGTGTGATGAAAATAACTTTGAAACCGGACGCGAAGCCCATCAAGCAAAGGCCATATCACCTTAATCCAATATATAAGGAAAAGGTCCACTTAGAGTTGGACAAGATGCTTGAGGCAGGCATTATCAAACCTGTGGAGGAATTCAATTGGGTGAGCCCAATGGTGGTCCAAGAAAAGAAACAAAAAGGAGAAATAGGGATTTGTGTAGATCTTAGGAAACTTAATGACGCCTACATCCATTATCCTTTTTCGACACCATTTACTGATGATGTATTGGACAATGTGGGAGGATAGGAGGCCTATTCATTCACTGATGGGTTCTCTAGATACCATCAGATTAAGATCATGCCAGAAGACCAGAGTAAAACAAGCTTCATGACAGAATGGGGTTGTTTTTAGTACACGATGATGCCATTTGGACTTAAGAATGCATCGACGATATTCTCCCGTGTAGTCATCGTGGTGTTCAAAGAGTTCATTCACAAATTATTGTAGGTATATTTTGATTACTGGACAATGTTTGGGTTAGTAAAGTGCCATGTAGCCAGTCCACGCTTAATGGTGGATATGTGCCGAAGGTATCAGATCGCGTTGAACATGAAGAAATTCTTATTCTGTGTCAACTTTGGAATTTCACTGGGTCATGTGGTGTGCAAACAAGAAATAATGATGGATCCTGCCAAGATTGCAGTAATAGTCAATTTGGAGGCCCCAAGGAGTGTCAAACAGCTACGCGCAATGCTGGGCCATACTGGGTATTATCG
The DNA here is from genome assembly GCA_031772625.1 of Pinus tabuliformis. Classification (NCBI taxonomy): domain Eukaryota; kingdom Viridiplantae; phylum Streptophyta; class Pinopsida; order Pinales; family Pinaceae; genus Pinus; species Pinus tabuliformis. The sequence goes on from CM062811.1 coordinate 815,213,144, forward strand.
AAAGTTCATTAAGGCTTATGCTTAGATTACCGCGCCTATGGAGAAGCTACTGAAGAAGGATGCTACATTCTGTTGGGATGAAGAATGTCAGTGTAGTCTAGATGTATTGAAAGAAAAGATGGTCACTATGCTGATCTTGGTCTTCCCAGATTGGAAGAAGGAATTCCATGTGCATGTTGATGCCTCATGTATTGCGTTGGGAGCAATGCTAACACAGGCTAGTGAAGGAGAGATGGATCATCCTATAGCATTTGCGAGTCGAAAGTTGTCAAAAGCTGAGAAGAACTACTCAATGACAGAGCGCGAGGGATTGGCTATGGTGTATGTGCTCCAAAAATTCAGACACTATCTGTTGGGTGGACATTTCAAGATGTACATAGACCACTCTGCCTTGAAGTACCTAGTCAATAAGCTTGTGTTGGGGGGAAGATGTGCAGATGGTTGTTGCTATTTCAGGAATATGACTTTGAGTTTATTGTGAGGCCTAGAAGGTTGAATGCAAGACCTGACCATTTGTCGCGAATCGAAACAGGGGAGGAACCTACTAATTTGGATGGAGGGCTACCTAATGCGTAGCTCTTCACGGTGTGCATAGTAGATAACCACTTTGCCAATATTATACACCTTTTTACCACAAGGATGGCTCCAGAGGGATACACCAGTCACCAGAAGGAAGAGTTGGTAGTAGGCACGACTGGTTTCTCGGTAATTGCAGGACATTTATTCAAGATGGGTTCAACCAAGATACTCTGACGGTATGTGCCTGATTTCGAAAGAAACAACATCCTTGCGGAGGCCCATGGAGGGGCTGCAGGAGGGCATTATGCAGGAAATGCAATGGCGCAAAATATTCTGTGCACCAGGTTGTGGTGGCCTACATTACATAAGGATACTAAAGCATATTGTAGGGTGCGTGATGCATGTCAAATAATGGGTAGGCCATCATGAAGGAATGAGTTGCCTTTGAATCCTTAGGTGTCGTGACAACCATTTGAGAAATGGGTTATTGACTTTGTAGAACCAATTCATCCCCTAGGTAAAAACACATGGGCGCGCTATATCATCACCGCGATAGAACACCTGACCAGATGAGCGGACACACAACCTGTGAAGGATTGTACAGGAGCCATAACAGCTAAATTTGTATTTGAGTACGTGTTAACTAGGTTTGGTTGCCCAAAAGTGTTGATGAGTGATCATGGTACACACTTCCTCAATGAAATGATCAGCGCGTTGATAGAAGCATTTCAGTCATACCATTAGAAGAGTATGCCATATCATCCTCAGGCTAATGGAACAGTGGAGGCCTTCAATAAGATATTGGAGAATGTGCTGACAAAGATTTGCAATGTACAGTGAAATGATTGGGACGTGCACATACCTGCAGTATTATGGGTGTACAGGACTACTTGCAAAACGCTAATAGGTTAGACACCTTTCTGGTTGGTCTATGGTGTAGAATCTATGATGCCTATGGAATATATTGTGCCTAGTCTACGCATAACATATTCCACAGGGATAGCGGACCGTGTAGCCTTGGAATAATGACTCGCGCAGTTGATGGAGCTCGAAGAGGACATATTCTTGGCTGGATTTCATCAGCAGGCACAGAAGGAACGTGAAAAAGCATGGCATGGTCGACACATCAAGTTGCACATGTTTAAGGTAAATGACTTGGTTTTATTATATGACAGTAAGTCTGATAAGTTTCCAGGAAAGTTTCAAATGCACTATTTGGGGCCATATGTCATAAGAGAAATCACAGATGGGGGTGTGGTTCAGCTTGCGAATATGAATGGAGAAAATTTTCTGGGAAGGGTGAATGGAAGTTGGTTGAAATCGTATGCAAGAGATATGGCTCAATGACTATATGGTGGCCGAACAATGTTAGTGATCCAGGCAGTTGTAAGGGAGCGTGGGACTATAAACTACACTACACGATTTTAGTAACTACGTGATAGGGGGGCTACGTGAAACAGGGTGATGTCACAGTACCAGAAGCCACACAAAGGGAGCTGCACTATGGAGGGATATACTGTGCAGCAGAGCCAGAAAATGACCGTTAGAGTCACTTTTCATGATTTGATAGCCAGGAGACAGTTAAGAGGAGTAGGTGGTGGCATTTAAGGTTGAAATTTTGGAGATCTTCGACCAAATCATCATTAATGGATGAGTTTTGAGGGGAACAGTCGGATTTGAATTCATATTCCCTTATAAATTACATGTGCAAGTCCAATAAAGAACAATTTGCACCCTTATATTTTTTGAGTTGTGTTGTCCATCGCTTATGAATCGTAAGTTTTTCAAAGATTTGGTCACAAGATTCGTGTTTGATAATATACCTAAGGAAACCTAACAATTCATATACAGCACTATGTCAGGACTAGGTGAGACTGCAAGCATCAGAGGAACTATCGCCTCCGAAGGAGCACCTCCAGAAGTTCTGAGCATGGAGGCTCCGACTCCTGTTCCTACAGCTCTGAGGTCGCCTAAATCGAAGCCTACACCAGTGCGCAAGACCCACAAGCCAAAGAAATACAAGCAAAAAAGGTTGGTGCTACTATGCGAGTCACCTAGAAAGCACTCTGCTACCCAAACATAGACCAAGGACAAGCAACCTGAGAAGGTTGCAGATTTGGAGGCCGAAGAGGGTACTGAAGATATAGATGCTGAGGGCGTGGAGCCCATCACCAAGTTGCCATACTACATCCCTTCACAGAAAGGGAAGGCAAAGGTCACCAAGGACCCAGACATGGAGAAATTAATCATTCATACGCCCCTCCTAACATAAAAGATAACCTTTGAAGGTCCGCACCTAACACCGCTTCCACTTTTAAAGATGGAGGATTGGGACTTGGCTTACCATGAGAGGTTCCCCCACCTCGTGACGGAGAATTACATGAAGCGAGTATATTACAAAGACTCCGGTGTCACTATGTTGGAGACAGTTCAATGGATTCGTGGAGTAGAGCAGTCCAGGTTATTGAACCTACTGTGGGTGCCCCACTACCACCGCTCTAACATAAATACCACCTATATATGGTAGCTACTGACTCTGGTGCACGATGGGTGCTTATGGCTTGGTGTGCCTATCCCCATCATGGACATGCTCATCCACAGGATCACGCTCCTGCCACATGAAGGCTTGAATCCATCCAAGTTGTTTGGCAGAAAGGCAAGCAAGCGGGAATTGGAAGAGATGATGAAGAAGAAATTTGAGCTTCTCAAGAAGATGTGTGGGTACTCCATAACATCCATCAACAACCCCGTGGTGAAAATTTATGCCCAGATACTAGCCGTTAAGGTCATGAGGAAGTGTCGTGTGAACAAGGTTTCAGTGCCCCTAATCTCGTCAGTTATCGCGAGTTCCATGAGAATTGTTGCGAGGCTCAAGATGAGAGCAAGACCTTACACTACGCGTGGCTACTGCTCTCCATTGTGCTAGTTTCTTAGGAGCTACCAGAGGACAATTAGTTTCCTCGATTGGAGGTAGGTTTGTCAGAGGCTGCATAGTTTTCCTCACTTTGGGCCACAAAGGACCTCGTGTGGGTCACAAAAATGAAAATTTTCTGGGTTTTTACGGAAGAAAGCAACTGCATGCCCATCAAGTAGTGCCCACAGTTGTCAGAGTATGTGAAATTCGAGGCAGACTTCCACCGCGTTTATATCAGGGTGTGAAAGGATCCACAACATAAGTGGTTAGATCTGCCACATCTCGCCCCTGATGATACAATTCAAGAAGTAGTTAAGTGCTGACTAGGAGACTGACACTCTCCATCTGACTTGACCATGGGTACAAGCAAAGGCGCGGGGAGCTCAACAGAGAAAAAGAGGAAGTATGATGCAAAGCAAGAGGCACAAAAGTTAGCTGCGTTGTGAAAGAAGGAGGCTGAGGAGAATGCTCGACTGGAAAAAGAGTGCGCTGCAAAGCAACAAGCTGAATAGGAGCAATGCGACTCCGAGCAAAGCGGTAAATCATCTTCACCCGAAACTGAAGAGGAAGAGCAGTTGGCGCAAGGCAGTGGAAGTGAGCAGGGACAGAGCACTCCATTCCGACTAAAATAGTATAGGGAACAACAACAAGAGGGGTTTAGGAAGAAGACAAAGGTGACCAAGCCATCGCTTGATCCCATTATGTTGGTGGAGAGCGATCTCGATGAGATTGGGGAAAAAGTACGTGACACCACTACTGAACTATTGCAGCAGTTTGAGTAGCAACACTTGCATTCCTTAGCTAATATTCAGAAGGATCTCCGTGAACTACAGATCCAAACTAGTAGAATTCAGGTAGGTGCAAGTTCGGTCAGTGGCACACAAATGAGCCTGGCACTAGGGACAAGTCAGGGTGTAGAGATGATTAAGACAGTGGATATCAGGATAGTTGCACTGTCAGAAGGGTCCTTTAGCACAGAGTTGGCTGGAAATAAGATCATTGTTATCACTTTAAAGAAAATCAGCCTCAATATTGCAGCGCTCCCTAACGAGTATCTTCATGCACTACAAACAGGAATAACAACAGAATTGAGAGCGCGGGAGCAGTGCGCACTCATCTTAATAAGTGAGTATCGAGTGAAAAATGAGAAAATGTTCACCAAGAAGATGGAGGTCCTAAAGGAAAGGGAAATGATCTAGGCACAGAGTGCCCATCTAGCAGCCGCAGTTGCAGAGGCATGCAGGATAGTGTCGGAGGTGCACAAACCTGAGGAGGCACCACTTCAGGCCAATATCTGAAAGCTAGCTGCGGGAATCTACAAGGCAAAGGCAGAGGTGGCAAGAGTTCAATTTGAACTCAACATGCAAATCATGGAACTAGAGCTTAAGCCACAGCCTTCAACTCCGCTTGAGGTCAAGGAACAACATGAAGCTACCGTCAAGGAAGGGATAACTATTGTGGATGTCACGGTTGTTAACTACACAGCTTTATTCAAACAGGCCATGGAAGTGGTAATGGCCCTAAAGGAATATCCTACCATGAAGATGTTGAATAAAGAGATCCACGAGCTCCAGCAACAGTACGACAAGGTTAGGGTGATGGCACGGTCCATTGTTACAGTGCACCGCCTCGCCAAGTTGTAGGAGGCAAAGCAGCTCCTTGAACAAATGGAAGAAACACATAAAAAAGAGGCAGTGCTTAAGGCATGGTTGGGTCCTTGGTTGGACGAAGCCTACCAAGTCTCAACCAACATCCAGGAAAAGCTGATGAACTTGCAGCTCACACAGCAGAAGATCAAGCGAGCCAGCGAAGGACCAGCTATAGAGCAGCTAGTCGAACAAGTGAAGCAAGTAGCCACACAGAGCACGACTGAAGTAGTAGTTGTGTAGGTGGAGCTGGGGGATCTTCGCAGCAATATCACCATGCCAGTCGAGTGACTCGAGGGCGAGTCACAACCTTTGTGTTGGGGGCCTGTTGGGATGGGGTCCCCTAGGTTAGTTTTGGGGCAAAAGCCCAAGTTTTGATGTAAAAAGATGTAAAGTCTTTGCAAATTATGGACGCGGAGTGCGGAGTTAGTTAAGAGTCAAAAAGGGTTTTTACCCTCATTCATGTAAACTTGAGTCAGTTTTTGAAGATCTACCCATGGTCCATGGACCATGGGATTGTATAAATAGGTGTGTCTTAGAGAGTCTAAGGCAAATAGATAGAGATAGAAGTCTTTGGTCTATGGGTACGACAGAAGGAGTCTAGAGGGTTAGCACAGGAAAGTAAGAGGAAAAGCTGTGTAGGTGAGTGCACAGGGGCCTAGAGGTGCACATAAGTAGCTAGTTTGCATGTTAAAGGGTCTACAAAAACTAGTCATAAAGTATTTCAGAGGTCTAGAGACCGATTGAGGGAAGATACAATGTTAAGCCTTAAGGGGTTAGAGATCTGCGCGAAGGCAAATATAGGTCATAAAAAGACATCACACTGATTTATGGATGCAAAAACTTGGTTAAATCATCCCCCCATATTTCTTCAGGTGAGACTTTAGTCCACACTATGTGGGTTGGTGCTAAAAGAGCGAGTAGTGTAGGGATTTGTTCGGCACAACTAACTGTGAACCTAGGTCAGGACCAACTAAGCCAACAAACAGAATTCTAGTTGTACAAAGAGGGAAAAAGAAAAGAGAATTTTGCAGCCATATTCGAAGCCAAAAAGTCCCTCAAATAAAAATCGAACCCCATCCACTACATAGTGCTCGGAATAAGCTTTCCAACGGTACATGGAAGTCCAAAAATGGACTTATCAATAAAAACTTAGAGCAGATTGAAGCTACCCTTTGAAAGATAGAAAACAAAGAGAAAAAGACCAAGGGTAAGGCTCATCGTAAATCGCAATTAGAGTTTCCAGCAGCAAAAGGGGAGGGCAGTAAGATCAACGATCAAGTGATTGCCAATATCACAAATCACAGATCAGAGGTCCTGGTAGTCAAGAGATATCGGCATATTAGTGATCAACGATTACCGATATCACATATCGGCGATCTGAGGTTTCAAGGTCCAAGCATACCAGCGATTGGGGGTTTCATGGTCTAGGCATATCGACAATCAGTGGGTGTAGGGGATCGCACATTGGCGATTGGCAAATCAGTGCGCTGGCAAGGTTACAACTCCAAAAAGTTGCAATATCACAATTTGCGATATGTGAATGGTAGAGTGTCAGGAGGGCCGAAAATAATTTTGAAAAGGATGGCAGCTAAAACCCAAGTGCAAGCAGGCCCTTTCTCTCTTCTCCAAGGGCCACGTGGCAGAGCACTATTGGTCCCGATAAATCAACATGGCGCTAACATCATCATGATGTGGTTGTACGGAGGACACATGGCATGCTGATCTGGCATTTTTACGGACCTATGGGGGCATATCTAGGTGACGGGTGTCACCAATAAGGAAGTGACACATGGGAGTGATGATGTCATCAATCGACCTTCATTGATTGGAGAAACAACACACCACTCTATAGTGAAGCCTCTGATTGTGATCCTCCGATTGAGGGGCTCTAATACAGGCACTGGCACGTGGTCAAAATGAGTCAAAGAACCAAGGGCTAAGAAGCAGGGGGGTGATTGCATATCAGTGATCATAACCATGGAGCAGCATGTAATTGATGTTCTATAAAGGTGCATATCGGGGAAACACCCGATATCATGGGCCTAAAGCGAGGCAAATAGTTTGCACAAGGCGGGTGGCATGATTATGTGTGCTTTATGTTTCAAACCAATGATTCGACGGAGAAGTTGCTAAATGTTTTTTTTGTGTTAAATCCTTCGCTCTGGTCCTCCCTTATCCTCTTTCCACGTGGGAAAAACCACATCACATATCGCAATCGTAAGAATTGGGAGGCTACAACTAGAGGAAAGGATTAGAGATTCTTGATATCTGAGCACCAATATTGCAAAAGGGGCCCAAGTGCATATGTAGTTTCATCCTACGTATTATGCGTTGGGACCGGTTACAATGCGATATATCAAAGAATCAACCCCCATCCTAGCTAAAGGAATTTTAGCTCTAGAAGGCTTAGGCCTTGAGTCCCCAGGTTTCTACCATGTAGTTTTCACCTAAGTCCCCAGGGCTAAGGCATAAGGGGCCAAAGGAGATCGGTGATCGCATCTTTATGAATCCTATTCAGTTTAAAGTTCCCGAACTGCCTGATCCCCGATACACTTGCATGATTGTTTCACAGGGCACGATTGGTTCCGTTGGTTTAATAAAGAATGTAAGAATGGACAGATGAGTTGGCAGTACTATTCAGAATCTATTGTGACCATCATGGGTGATCGCTCTCGCTTCCTGTGAGAGAAGAGGAAAAAATGTTAAGACCGAAAGCGATGGGGAACCGACCAAGAGAGCATGAGGCATGATTTAGAAGAAACCTTTTTGGACCAGAGGTCAACAAAGAAGAGTGGCATGGAGATATTTGCAGGACCATCATTTCAATTCACTTCTAAATTTTGTTTTGTTGTTTTTGTTGATATTGTTATGTTGTTTTATTTCCAAGAAAGTTATCTTTCTATTGTAATAATTGGAGGCGACAAAGCCAGCACGTCGAGACAGCTAGTCATGCAGGTAACTGGAAGTTTAGCAAAACTTTTTTGTAATTTTCCTGTTCTCCCTCTCATTATAAAAAGGAGGAAGAAACACTTAGAAATGGTTGTGAATTCTAAAGAAAATGACATGTTATTTCTAAATTTGTATGACTTCCAGAGTTGCACCTTTCAAGATATAAATGAAATAGTAGCGATTCCAACCTTCGAGTACTACAGTATTTTACCTCTCAGTTAAATTCCATTATGTTCATATTTCCTCTCTCACTTCATGTAATTGTAGCTGCCAAAAATATTTCATATGTTCTTACAGATTCATTTGTATTGATTTGTTAATGCACATGCCTGTATGTATCTTTGAGATTATATCTTTAAAAGTGTGCTCCATGAATCACAGTATCCAATCCTCTTTCATCCATTATGTTTATATCTAAATAAGGCAAGTGTAGAATTCTTGATGTTTCAAGATCTATGTGATGAGTTAGTCTATCTCCATCTCTTCTTTCATTACTCTACAAAATTTTATTAAACTGTAGGTCCTCGAATTACTCAGCCTTCACTAGTTTATACCTATATTATCGTGAGTTGTATATGTGAAACGATACTAGAAATACATGGCTTATGTCCTTGGATGAAGGATCCAACCCATGCTATTTATTGTATATTTTATTTACATATGTATATAAAATGTATATGATGTATCCAGTTTCCCAAAGATCATATAATACACATAAAATCTAGATGCTACCAGGCACTAGTCTTGTAAGCAATCTGAGGTTGTCTCTGGGAGCGACAACATCATTTGGTGTCATTGCTGGGAACAGTATTGAAGTATTTTTCCGCTGGGATACCACAAGTTAAGCACTCTGTGTAGGTGAGAAAAGATGTTTTGATTTCATCCTCATCACCTTGGCGACTCTACAAATCCCAATATCATTTATCATCCTGACTTTTAGAAAGCCTCACACTCGCTCATATATCTCTCAGTAGAAAACCCCTTCTGTATCTGACCCAGAGAAATTAATTTTCAGGAGAGTCTAGAAGGATAAAAATCCTACTACATATGCTATTGTCTCATCATTCTTTGAAGCTTACTTGTCCAGCTCCCAACACGTTGTCATCCACTGCTCATATTTTCCTCTTAAGGTCCTTACATACCTTGCAGAAGATGAGCTAGAGCATCGTGCCCCCAAATCAGATATTGAAGAGAAAGAAATCTCAGTTACAACTCCTTTCATTTCATTTCCTCCTCCTATTGAGATTTAAAAAGGTAAAGATATCCTCAATAATAGAAATATCCACTATACACTCAGTCACACTACTCTCAACCTAGTTCGGTAGAATTGGATTAAAACAACACAATAAAATATCTATGCTAAATATGAGGTGTCACCCTGGTATAAGAATATCATCCATTATCTATTATTCCTAAGGTGCCCACTAGGGATGGAAAAATCCAAATATGTGACATTGATACTGCAAGCTCAAAAGTATATCATATCCAATGGTCAACTCTACTGGAAAGACCTCGTGGGAGTTCTGTTGTTATGATTGGTAGAAGGCGAAACTCATAAAGTGGTTGAAGAATTTCATGGGGGAGTTTGTGGAGGTCATTACAGCTAGAAGACCACATCTCACAAAATCCTCAAAGCAGGATTCTACTCTCGTAATTTTTTTGGAAATGTGCATTTACAAGTCAGGTCATATCATAAGTGCCAAGTCTTTGGTGAGAGAAAAAAACTTTCTCCTCTTCCCCTGATCCTAGTGCATGTGGATGAACCCTTTCGATAGTGGGGACTAGACTTCATAGGAGAGATAAACCAACCTTTCAGTGGCCAACATATTAAGTGGATATTAATGGCCACTGATTATTTCTCCAAGTGGGTAGAGGCCATCCTAGCCAGAAATGCTACAGACTTAATGGTAATTAAGTTTATGGAGGAGAACATATTATCATGTTTTGGTTTCCCTATCAAAATCATCACTAAAAATGCCCAAGTCTTCAAATCAGAAAAATTCAACAGCTTCTATCAGAAATTCAATATCATCATAGGGCACTCCACTACCTAATATCCTCAAGGAAACAACTCAGCTAAGTCCTCAAAAAAAATTGTGGTGAGATTGTTGAAGAATACCATCACCGAAAATTAGAGGAATTGGGACACCTAATTGAATTTTTCACTTTGGGCTAACCGAGTGACTCCTAAACGTTCCATTGGAAAATCACCTTTCATGTTAGTGTATGGTAAGGGTACAGTCTCCCAAAACCAATTAAAAATTCCAGTGGAAAACTTACTACAAGAAGCTGAGGAGGAACCAAGTGATTTGACACGAAGGATAAGCCAACTCGTTGAGATCGATGAAAATAGGGAACATGTGGGGGTTAAATTGGAAAATTACCAACAAAAGATGAAATCCTTGTTTGATAAAAATGCCAAGGATCGACCTCTTCCGTCGGGAGATTTAGTTCTCCGATGGGATGCCCAACAAGAAGAAAAAAGTAAACATGAAAAGTTTGATTCCCTTTAGTTCGACCTTTCAAATTTTCAAAAGAAAAAGGAAATAATACGTACCTACTCTAAAATCTGGAAGGAAAATAGTTGGAGCTACCCGTAAATGTTTAGTTCCTCAAAATCTATTTCCAAAATTAAAAGGTAATGTCTTGCACTCATTATAAATATTGGTGTGTGTTGTAATCATCATATGAAATTTCCAGTTTTCTGTTTAAATTTCCATTTTTACAAAATTTTCACTTGTTTAAAAAGACTCCATGCCCAAAAAAGAGAGGTTCATAGTATCTAGGTTCTTACCACCTTTCTAGTAAGGCATTGTCCCTAGGTGGAGCCAAAGTTGTCACCTTTTGAAAACATAGTTCCAATTGTACAAAGAGGGAAAAAGAAACGAGACGTTTGCAGCCATCTTCCAAAATACAAAATATCTCAAAGAAAAATTAGACCCTCCCCATTGCATATTGCTTAGAATAAGCTTCCCAACAGTAGATGGAAGTCAAAAAATGGACTTCTGGATCAAAAGTTAGAGCATATTGAAGCTACCCTTTGAAAGCCAAAAAACAAAGAGAAAAAGACCAAGGGTAAGGCTTATCGCAAATTGCAATCGGACCTTCCAGCAATAGTAGGGGAGGGCAATGGGATCAATGATCAAGTGATCACTGATATTGCAAATCGCAGGTTGGAGGTCCTAGCAGTCAAGAGATATCGACATATTAGTGATCATCGCTCACCAATATCGCATATCAGTGATCAGAGATTGCTGATATCACATATCAGTGATGAACAATCGTCAATATCGCATATTGATGATTGGGGGTTTCAAGGTCCAGCCATATCAGTGATCGGGGCTTTCAGGGTCCAAGCATATCGGCGATCGGTGGGTCTAGGGCATCACACATCGGCGATCGACGAATCAGTGCATCGGTAGGGTTACAACTCCAAAAAGTTGTGATATCGTGATTTGCAATATGTGAGTGGTAAAGTGTTGGGAGGGTTGAAAACAATTTTACAAAGGATGGCAGTAAAAAACCAAGGGCATGCAAGCCCTTTCTCTCTCCTCCAGAGGGCCACGTGGCAGAGCACTATTGGTCCCGATAAAGCCACATGGCGCTGATGTCATCATGACATGGCAGTATGGAGGACATGTGGCATGCTAATCTAGAATTTTCAAGGACCTATGGGGCATATCCAGGTGACACGTGTCACCAATAAGGAAGTGACATGTGGCAGTGATAATGTCATCAATTAGCCGTCGGTGATCAGTGAAACAATGCACCACTCCGTAGTGAAGCCTCCAATCACAATCCTCTAATTGAGGGGCTCTGATATAGGGACTAGCACGTGGTCAGAATGAGTCAAAGAACCAAGGGCTAAGAAGCAGGGGGGTATTGCATATCGACGATCACAACCATGGAGTAGGATGTAATCAACATTCTATAAAGGTGCATATCGGGGAAACACCCGATATCGTGGGCCCAAAGCGAGGCGGACAGGTGGCATAAGGCGGGTCACATGATTATGTGTGCTTTATGTTTCAAACCAACGGTTGGGTGGAGAAGTTGCTAAAGGTTTTTTATGTGTTAAATCCTTCACTCTGGCCCTCCCTTATCCTCTTTCCACGTGGGCCAAACCACGTCGCATATCGTAATCGCAAGAATTGGGAGGGTGCAACTAGAGGCAAGGATTAGAGATTCCTGATATCTGAACACCGATATTGCAAAAGGGGCCCATGTGCATACGTAGTTTGGTCATACGTATTATGTGTTGGGACTGGTTACAATGCGATATATCAAAGAATTGGCCCCCGCCCAGCTAAGGACTCTTAGCTCCCTAAGGCTTAGGCCTTGAGTCCCCAGGTTTCTACAATGTAGTTTTCACCTAAGTCCCTGGGGCTAAGACATAAGGGGAGAAAGGAGGTCAGCGATCATAGCTTTATGAATCATGTTTAGTTTAAAGTTCCTGAACTTCCTGATCCCTGATACACTTGCATGATTGTTTCATAGGGCACGATTGATTCTGTTGGTTTAATAAAGAATGTAAGAAGGTATGGATCAGTTGGAAACAATGTTCAGAATCTATTGTGAGCATCATGGGTGACCTCTCCCACTTCCTGTGAGAGAAGAAGAAAAACTATTAAGACCGAAAGCGACGAGGAACCGATCGAGAGAGCATGAGGCATGATTTAGAAAATAACATATTTGGACCAAAGGCCAGCAAAAAAGAGTGTCATGGAGATAATTATAGGACCATCATTTCAGTTCACTTGTGAATTTTGTTTTGTTTTTCTAATTGATATTTTTATGTTTTTTTATTTCCAAGAAATGTATCTTTTTTTTGTAATAATTGGAGGCGACAGAGCCAGCACACCAAGACATCTAGTCATGTAGGCAACCAGAAGTCAGCTTGAGATATTTTGTAATTTTCCTATTCTCCCTTTCCTTATAAAAGGGAGGAAGAAACACTTAGAAAAGGTTCTGAATTCTAAAGAAAAACGAAATGTTATTTCTGAAACTGTATGACTTCGAGATTTGCATATTTCAATATATAGATGAAATAGTGGAGATTCCAACCTTTGAGTACTACAGTATGTTACCTCTTTGTTAAATTCCATTGTGTTCACATTTCCTCTTTGATTTCATGTAATTGTAGTTGCCAGGCATATTTCAAATGTTCTTACAAATTTATTTGTATTGATTTGCTAATGCACAGGTCTGTGTGTATCTTTGAGATTATATCTTTAAAAGTGCGCTCCATGAATCAAAACATCCAATCCTCTTTCATCCATTATGTCTATCTTTAATTCAGACAAGTGTATAATTCTGATGTTTCAAGCTCTAAGTGATGAGTTACTCTATCTCCTTCTCCTCTTTCATTACTCTACAAAATTTGATTAAAGTGTAGTTCCTCGAATTACTCAGCCTTCACTAGCTTATACCTATATTCTTGTGAGTTGTATATGTGAAAGGATACCAGAAATACATGGCTTATGACCTTTGACGAAGGAACCAACCCATGTTGTCTATTGTATATTTATATTTACATGTGTATAAAATGTATATGATGTCTCTGGTTTCCCGAAGATCATATAAGACACATAAGATCTAGATGTTACCAAGCACTGGTCTTGTAAGCATTCTGAGGCTCTCTCTGGAAGTGACAACAAGACACAATGGATGTGGGAAACCCAAAGTGGACCCATACAAATTGGAAGAAGAGATGAGAAGTCTTCTCTACAATGATCTTCTTTTTACAAGGAATTAAGACACATTTTGCTAAATCGATCCACAACGACATACAAATAGTCATGACCTCTCCTAGACAAAGAAAACCACCAACAAAATCCATTGACATACTTTCCCATTGACGACTTGGAATAGGTAGTGGTGTGTAGAGCCCCAATTTTCTATTAGTGGGCTTGCAAACTGAACACAACACACATCCCTTTACATATCGAGTCACAAATGTTTTTCATGTGAGGCCAAAAACAAAACCTCTCCAAATGACACAATTTTTTCCCTACACCAAAATGACCATATAGAAGAGAGGTATGGGCTTCTCTGATTACATGTATTCTTTCATTGGTGGGGATACAAAGTTTTCCAAGATGGTACAACAATTTTCCCTACAAATGGTAATTATCTACCTACGATCCATGAGTCAGTTTTGCATAAATCTCCTTAAAATATTCATCATCAACATATTGTTCAACATAACTTTCTAAAGAAGCATTTTGAAAAACTATAGATGCAGAAATAGGAGGGAGATAAAGCATTTATGCTACTTTGTTGCTGGTGCCCTTCTTGTATTTTATTACCAAGTGAAATTGTTGGAGGAATCCCATCCATATGAAATGACGTGCTTGTTGAAGCTTGGTTTGTGACTGGAGGTACTGCAAGGGATGGTGATCTGTGTGAATGATGGTCTCCTTGCCAATAAAATAGTGCTTCACAAAATCTTAGGAGAATGTCTCTGAATGGTAACATACAAGTTTCCTCTGTTGCATCAACACTGATCCCATGGCATACCCACTGGAATCTGTCTCAATATCAAAAGGTTGCCAGAGGTCAGGTAAGGCCAAAACTGGTGTAGTACTGATCTTCTCTTTCAGTGTATCAAAGGCTCTTTGTTTCTTTCCTCCTCACTGAAAGGTTTTCTTCACACTTTTCAATGCATGCAAGGGGGATGCAATGATAGATAAGTTGGTAATGAACCTTCTCTAGTATTGTATTGCACCTTAAAAGCTACAAACCTCTATAACATTGGTGGGATTTGACCACTTCACAATCACATCAACTTTAGAAGGATTTATTTTTAACTTTCAACCTCCAAAAATGTGACCCAAGTAAAGCAAATAGGTCTTACCAAATTCACACTTAGACATTTTGACATAAAAATTTTATTTTTTCAAAACATCAAGCACATTTTTAACATGACTCACATGATCTTCCCATGTCCTACTAAAAACAAGAATTCCATCAAGATACACAAGTACAAAATCATCAGGAAAAGGCTTGAAAATATCATTCATCACCCCGAGGAATGTGGATGGAGCATTGCATAGTCTAAATGGCATAACCAACCATTCAAACAACCCTTTTTTGTCTTGAATGCAGTCTTCCATACATCTTGTTTTGTAATCTTGACCTGATGATATCCACTGAGCAAGTCCAATTTTTTGAAATAGACAACATTTTTCAATTGACCTAATAAATCATCAATTCGAGGGAGAGGGTACTTGTTATGAAACCAGCTCACAAAAAGATAGAAAAGATAGTTGAACACCTTAGAATTTAGCCTCTTCAAGGGGGCAACCTCCTTTACGTTACACAAATGAACAATTCTTGGATGATTCAAATGACAAAACCTCCTTTCTATATATAGGGGTCTAAGGAGTCACAATATAACCCATCCGACCTAGCAATAATAATATAAAGCCATAAAAATAACAATAGAGGGATTCTATGGGGCACAGTAATAACAATATGGGGGTAATAGGGGTACACGAATATTAATAAGGGATACAACTACAATAGTAATGGGGTAATCACTAGTATTATAGGGACCTAACAGTGCTGATTCTTCACCATTATTTTTTTAGTGCCCTGTAGTCCATGAACATCCTCCATGTGCCATCCTTCTTTGGCACCAACAAAATGGGTGAACTGCATGGAGAAGAACTCAACCTTGTGACCCCTTGGTTTAGCAATTCATGCACATGTCTCTTTATCTCACCCATCTCAATTGCAATATTTGATAAAGGAGCATCCTACTGCAACTGAATTTCAGGTTGGATCTCACACTTTGGAGGAAACCCACTTGGTTCTTGAAAAAGTCCATTATAGTTAGAAACAATTTCATACAATTATTTTTTATGAGTGGGATCACAACCTTGGAAAGATTCAAATGTCTCTACATATTTTTCTCTCACAAAAATGAGCATGCACCCTTTTCTAGAATTGACCACTCTCTTCATCTAACTTGCACTTACAATACTAGCACTGATCTTGTCACCTTGAACTTTAACAATGTATTCCACTTCATCCTTCATGAGATAATACTTGTTTCAATGGCAAAAGAAAATTGCTTTTATGTCATACAAATATGGACTCCTCAATCCAATTCCATAGATATCAAAAGGTACAACATCAAGGTCAACCTCATCTATTAGTTTAGATGCAACCACAAATCTGGCCCTACACTGTTTGGTTACATGTAATTTGGCTTTGTCACATGCCCAACCAAGGGGCAGGGTTTCAAATGAGGCTTGGTCTCTAACCCTAATTTATTAGAGAAGGATTATGAAATCAAATTTTCTTGTGATCTCGGATCAAACAAGGTTTCCACTTTAGTATGTTTCATCACAACTCTAATGGGGAACAATTCAATCCTCTTTTGTTAATTAACAAGAGACTCATTTGAAGAACTTGTACATGCATGCAATTCAGAATTTTCATTAGCATGAAGAGAAATGGAACCTTGTATTCCCACTATTGTGGTCCATGTCTCATCACCGAAGTTGGATCGAAGGTCTTGTTGCACAGTTTCCACCGTCTTTTTCTTTCTCTTTCCACCAAATCTCTTTGGCTTCAACTATGGATGTAAATTCCAACATTGTTCATCATCACGGCCTTCCTCCTTGCAATGTGTGCAAGATAGATCTTCTCCTTCTTCCTTCTTGGTTGTAGTTGCCTTCTTGTCCTTTCCCTTGCCTCTTCCCTTGAACTTTCCATTATAAGGTTTGAAAGATGATTTCATGAGTTGATCTTATTTGTCATTCTTTCCCCTGATTTCAAGGTGAATGGCCTTCAAACTGGATGCATAAATAGTAGTAGGCTCAAATAGAAACAAAGAATGCCTTATGTAACTATGTAAATCACCAATATACTTTGTTTTAGTTTCTGGTGAATCAAGTGAAATGCCCAAATATAAAGTTTGTTGTATAAACTCTTATGTGAAGCTTTGTACATTTTGACATTTTCCTTGTCTTAATTATTTCCATTCCATTAAAGTCTTTTGTCGAACCCAAACAATAAAACTGATCTTTTAATGCAAAAACAAAAATGGACCAAGAAGAAAGGAGATTATCCAATTTTTTGCTACCTTTCTGCAACTTTCTCTCCCACCAAACGAGAGTGGTGCCACTCAGCCGAAGATATGCTAATTGGATCTTTGCCTCATATTCCTTGGTCTGTTGAATCCAACAATAAACCTCGATCTATCTAATCTAATTGTTTAACTTTTCTGCATTACATTCTCCATTATACGTGGGAAAGTCATACCTTACATCTAACTTAAAAATGGATTTTTAGATGCATTTCTATCATGCATGTTAGAATTATGAGAAGATGAAGAAGAATAATTGTCACTAGTGGATGGAGATGGAGGGAGGTCTTCTCCTCCACCTCCATGGTTTACCGAGGCATGATCATCTGGCTCTTTCTTCTTAGGATTAATTGTCTTCTCATATGTTTCAAACAACTTGTCAAATTTCTCTGCCATGGTGAAGAAGATCTTATGATAATTTTTCTCTTCATCCATTTGAGCTTCCTCATCTGCCATGTTTCGTCTTTGTGTTGCATGCCCCACTTTGGGATAAAAGGATTTGAGTTTTCCTTCTTCTCTTTGGTGTTTTTTCCTCATTAGCATTTACTCATGCAACTCACATCAAGAAGACCTTCTCTAATACCAAACTTGATCCAGATCTTTTACTTCAATGATGCATACATAATTGCATTTAAAAGAGCATGTAACCAAGTGACATAAACACATAAAAGAAGCAGAATTCAAAGGAAACCATGAGATCAAATGAAAAAAACAACTTTATAACGAAGTTCACCTAGTGTGGGATATGTCTCCGGCCCTTGCTCATTGTGGGGAGGCCTCTTTCATTAATTGGCAGCAAAGTCAAATTATAAGCAATTATAAAATGACACCTTATACCTCCACTTTTGGGATGGCCTGAAAATTTAGGCATCTTCTTAAGAAACAGATTGCACGGTTGGATTCCAAGCGAAAAATTGTGAAAAATGACTATAAAGTTGACCCTGTTCTGTGTTGGTGACCTCTAGGGCTCTAAGGAATATTTTAGATTCCCCGTAGATTCCCTCACAAGAATATTCCATCCTCGGCTCTCGTGTGCATGTAGGGTTCTGTCAGTCATCGTGGTTCCGCTCTCTGTCCCACGAACCTTGACAAATGAGCACTTTAAATATTTGAATGTGGTTCTTTGGTTATATTAGGCCACTTGGCCCAATGGTAACCGACTCGGTTGGTGTGTCGGGGGTCACATGGTTAACCTGCCATTGGTTTCTATGTTTTGTATATATATATATGAATTGGTCATCATCTATTGTTCCAACCGCTCATGGTTTTGTGGTATGTCATATGATATATATGTGTTGATCGTCGTGGTTCGGTCGGTGGGGTTTGATTGCCCGCTGGTCGGTGGTTAATTTTTTTTGTTTTTAATTAATAAGGCCACAGGGCCATTTTTCCTGCCGAAATTTTTAAGGGTCATTATAAATTTTAATTAGGCAATTAATTTGCCTCCACCAGTCGCCAAGTTGGTCCAATTTGTTGCCTCCTTAGCGAAATCCAGCATGTTGATTAGGTTGCCATGTAGCACATCCTGATTGGTCCATATGGATGACTGGGCTATTGACATCATGCTGATTTCATATGACACATGTCACTCTGTTATTATCTCTCCTCTAACAATACAGCCACGTCACCCTGCTAATGTTAGCATATGTATAGATGATGTCATCATTTTTACTGCTGACATTTGCATGTCAAGTGTCACTATGTGCAAAATTTTTAGTTGTTTCGGAAAAACTTTAGCGGGCCATAACTTCTTCATACGATGTCAATTTGAGGTGTCATTCATGCCATTGGATTCATAACAATGATCTCTTCTATTTGAGACTAGTTTCACTACATTTTGAGGACTTTGAAAAAATGGCCTTTTAGGATCCTCCTGTATCATTCAATTTGGAATAATTGATTGTAAATGCGACAAGAGAGTTGGGTAAGTCAACAATCATTTGACCAAGTACCATTTCTAATATAAGTGGCAATGTGAGATGAAAAGTTGGTGAAAGTGTTGGAGGGGCAAAACATACGTTTATATGGGTTTGGATAATGTGCAAGCACCCAATGTCTAGCATGATTGGGTGGGTCATTGCAAAATCCATGACACAGTTTTCTTACATGAAAAAGTTTAGGGAGATAAGTTATTGTTAGTTAGAGGAAAAGATAAGCATTTAAACACAAGAAAAATAAATACGCAAGCTTGTGCTTGAATAAATAATTTCTATTCATTAATTACTCTCTCATATACATCCATTGAGCTATGACTATACTCCCTTCTTGCTTCACATTATAATGGCACAACCACGTATATAAACACCAAAACTTTTAAATATGGAATCATGCAAACTCTAACTTTCCCTTCCTCATGCAAACTAAGACTTCGTGCTTTAACTAAACTTTTATAACTTTCCTTTAACTTAACTGAACATTTTTCTTTTTCTTGACTCAACTTTTCTAGACAAGGCATTAGCCTTCTAAATCTGGGTCACTTTACTTCTAATATTAGACTCGAATTGCTACCCTTAACTTAACTCTACTATTCATGCATTTGGGAGGAATCACTGTTTGTAAAACGCCCCCATAATTATGACCATACGACTCAACATTAACTTAATAATGACTCAACTATGCATTCTAAGCTTGTTGTTAGGGCCTAAATCTACCTCAGCCTGAGAAAGGCAGGTCTAGGGTAACATCAAACACGCTTAACCTGGTAGCTAGCCCTACCAAGTCGAGAGAGGGCTCTCTCCATGTCAATCTCAAGAAAATATAGCAAATGAGGCTTTGAGATGACTAATGTAGAGACTAATTTTAGGCTAGGTATATGCTCAGAGGAGTTTGATTGAGTTTTATGTTGGTTTGCTGGATCAAAAGTGAAAGGCAGTTTTGGGTCTGGGGAATGGACTCAGTCTTGCAGAGGTTTCTGTGGGGCAAGGTA
Organism: Pinus tabuliformis; assembly: GCA_031772625.1. Taxonomy (NCBI): domain Eukaryota; kingdom Viridiplantae; phylum Streptophyta; class Pinopsida; order Pinales; family Pinaceae; genus Pinus; species Pinus tabuliformis. Next base: position 815,233,198 of record CM062811.1, read on the forward strand.
GGAAAATGCTTTAGTACTTTGAAATAAATGAAATGGAAATTCTTAAGACTGGTGAGGAGTTGAAGAGGGCATGAAACTATCAGGAATCCTCTTCAAATAGTTGAAAACATGTAAAACCAAATAAACCCTAAGGTAGAGCACTGCAACATCAATGAATTCCACCTTTGTATTTGATTCATTTAGCTAAGCTAAAAAGAGAGAGATAATGGCACACATAAACACATGATCACTTGAATCATAGAAGGAAAAAAAATACTAAATCACCTTTCCACAAGAATCCCACAAAATGCTGCAAACCCTGGTCTATTTCCTTGCCAAACTATAGAGATGAATGTACAATGATGCTCAAAGCATTCACAAGAGTCCAACCTCAACAAATGACTGAAAAAGTACTAGATATAGGCAACAAACAACCCATACTAGCCTTTAAGGGTCGAATTCATGAGTTTAGGAGCTGTTTCAACAAGATCTAAACTAAGAACTGAGAAATAGGTAGTGGAACAGCTTGCCTCTAAAACCTAGGAAACTAATTCATTCAGTTTCAAAACCACCTATACATGATGTATCTACCTCCATGAGTGAATTTTCAATGTTTTTACATCAAATTCCATCAAGTTACATCAATTTACATCATGAGTTTAACCATGAGAGAGAAAAAAGTCAAACTGGGAAAAAACTAGGTGAAAAACAGAGTTTTTTGGCAAAAATAGCAATTTTCCATCCTGTGCGCCGCACCACTTTCCCTGTGCATAGCGCCTTTTTGTAGCTGATTTTGGAAGCCTTCCCATGCACCAAATTTGCTCCAAGTGGGCTTGTTGGAAAGGTCTATCTGTCTACTTTCCAGAACAAGTGAAATTTCTGAATTTGGTGTCCATTTTCCCCTCCAAAAGTGAGTTCTCCCAACACCGCTTCCTGTGTGGCCGAAAAGGGGGCAGAAAGGGCATTTTTGAGATGTTTTTGACCCTTTTGGAGGCCCAAAACTTGACAAAAATTTCTCGTAATTTCTGGGCATTCATAATTTTCACAAGGAATCCAAAAGTGTAGAGTTTTTCTCTAGAGGAGGTCCCTAGCAAAAGCGAGTGCCGGGTGGCGCTACGCACTAGGCAGAAAAACCTGTTTTTTCCTTCAAAATTTCAAAATTGTCAAAAAGTGTGCCAAATTTCTTGAAATTTGGAATAAGTGACCTGCATTAAGTACTATGTTGGGCCAAGGAAGCTTCAACCAAGATTTTGAGTCTATCTTGGTCTTTCTTCCTCCTCAAAGTTTTCCTCAACTTGGCTTTTAAGCTCCTTATTCTCGCTTTGCAAATCTTGTTTCTTGCCAAATAATGAAAAGCCATGTGCCTCAACATATTTTTCTCCTTATTTGCTTTCTCAAGCAGCTTCTCCAAGTGCATATTTGTCCTCTCTAGCCAAGATTCCCGGTCAGCATCAATCTCTTGCTCAAGCGGTGTCAACCTGACTTTCCTCCTCTTGGCTGCTTGTCGGTTTTCTCTTATGTTTTTCAGCTGCATGATAGTTTGTTGGTCCTCCAATTGCTTGTTCCTTTGCTCAAGGTAGTTTATAATCCACTTAGTTGTTTCCAGTTTAAGAGATAATTCATGAATGTTAGCTTCTTGTTCCTAGATGATCTCTTTGAGTTTTGAGCTTTGGGAGCCCAAATCAGTGTCCTCATCTTGAATGAGAATGAAATCTCTCTCTTAACCTTCAGAAGGCCCTTCATCATGCAATGGTTTTTTACCTTTGTCCTGTACCTGCTTTACTATTGAAGGAAACGAGACCGCTTCCACCCCGGGAGGAGATAGTACTCGTTTGGCTACTGCAAATAATCTCCTTGTGCCCTTTGGTAATTGACAAATACTGGCACACTAGTTGTTTGAGTCTCATGAACTTCTTGCTGATGTGAAGGCCCTCCTGCCTCTTGAAAAACTGATGGGGTCACTTGAGGACTTGTGAAAACCTCATGTGAAATGAAATCATCCCATGAAACATTCAGCAAGCTCAGTTGATGCAAAACCACAATCTTGATCAATGCAAAGTGATAAATGCTGTTGTACTGTTGATGAGGAGGTTTCCTTTGCACCAATGTGGTCATTTTCTCAATATTCCAGCACATGAAATAGGGGAGGTTCATCATCCTCACTCTAGTGAAATGCATCAATAATCTGACATGATAGGTGTATAAGCGAGAAAATTTGCCTTCACAGCTGAAGTATTTGATTATGAGCTTCATGAGTGGAGCATATGTGTCCTGTAGGTATCTGAAAGGGAAGACCCTACTGATTTGCTTCTAATAGCCAGCCTTGATATAAGGCTCATAATACTCTTTACCCACCAACTGTCCCTTGTTCCACTATTCACCCACATTCAGAATACTTGTTGCTTCAACTATAGTTTCAGGTGTCAAAGTGAATGTAACACCTGCCAAATTGACCTGGCCATTGTGAAGATGGAGGACAAATAATCTCACAAGCTCATGGTGGTATTTGACTCTTTCCACCATCTCACAAAACTGGTAGCAAGATTGATGTTTGAAACAAGCTACTGCAAGAGGGCAAGCCAATAGATCTGTAAGTGTAGTGGGCTCCTCCTGGATGTGTTTTCCTCCCTTGTGAGGTTTTCTTGGTGCATGAATTTCTTGGGAGGAATCACTCACTGTTTCCTCATCCCTTTCATAAGGTGAATCTGTTTCCATGTTTTCCACTATATGGTGTTTCAATGATGAGTATGAAGAGATTTTAAATGAAGAATAGTTGTTTGCTGTTTAATGAAAGGGATTGATGAGTGGGACTGTGAATGAGGGGTTGTGATGCTGGTTGTAGGGTTTTTTGGGAGTGGCAGGATTTTGGGAATGCCAATTAGGGTTTGGGAATAGTGGGAATTTGTTAGGTATTAGGGTTTTGGGGATGAGGGGGGTAGGATGAATGTGAATGAAGGAGGGGTAAGGGATATGAAATGAGGGGAGTGTAGTGGAGGAATGTGAAAATGATTGCAGGGAGCAAACAACAACAATGACAATTTTTGAAAACCCTAGACAGTTTTTTCAATGGACTATGCAACAAACTAGGGTTTTATCTTTCACCTATTGAAACACCATGAAAGATGATCAAAACCTTTGCAATGGAAATATGAGAGCTTCCACTTACTTGAAAGAATGAAGTTTGCAAGATTTGGGAGCTTTGCAAAGTTGATTTGATGAAATTTGGGCTTGGAAGGTAGGTGAGTTATGCCCAAACATAGGTGCGCCACGCTGCTTAGGTGCGCCGCGCCTGTTAGGTTTTCAATGCGATTTGTGCACTCTGTGCGCCGCACCGACCAGGTGCGCCACGCCTAGTAAGCTTTCCAAATTTTGCTGCAAATCACCTTCCTTCATCTAAAAATCGCGATTTTGACTTGTTCTTTTCTCTTTAACATAAGAAATGAAGCCTTCAACATGAGAAACACTTTATATACAACTGAATTTGATTTTTCATTTACAAAAACCCACTTTCTAATGTTTTCTTTTCACTTTGGCTTTTAAAACTCTATTTTGGCAGTTTGACTTGCTTTTTGAATTTTGATGGACTAATGCTTTGAATTTCTTGTCTCTTTTGCAGGAGCTGAAGTGCAGGAGCTTGGCAAGGTGACCAGGGTTGCATTTCCAGACTTATTACATATAGGAAGAATAAAATTACATGAAATTTATATACATAGAAGAAAAAACTCTGTTTTTCCTCAAAACAGGGTTTTGAGGAAAAATCAATCACTGAACATGTGATTATTGAAATTTTTGATGCTGAGAACTTATTTGACCTCCTCATGTGCCTGCTGACCATTATTGAGCTTTTACAAGACTTTAATGACAAACCCTAGACCTAATGAGACCTAAAAACCCTAAAAATGACTTCTACAAATGAAATGAAATAAAAATGACAACAGATGACTTGTGTATGTGAAAATAGGCCAGCAGATGAAAGGCATGAGGGAAATTGACAAAGAACCACTCCCATCAGATGATCCATGACCTAATGGAGTGCAACTGATTGGATGAGACACCTAATATGCATGCAAAAATAGAAACTCTGATCACTGATGGAGGGATGAAGATATCGACACTAACATTGGCTCCAATGGGTATGGTAGCTCTTGGGAGGTGCCAAGAACCATAGATCTCTGGAAAGAAGATTAGTGCCTTCTTCCATTGGGCAATGGAGTCAATAACTTCCACAAACTAAAACCAATATGTTGACTCAAAACTAACTCAATTATAAAGACTGAAAACTGACTCGATACTTAAACACAATCGACAAACTAGAAAATATCCTCAAAATGGAACTTATTCAATAAAACCTAATCTAACTGTTCCATTCATCACCTGATCAAGTGAAATGAAACAACCAATGCAACCAAGTAAGTATTCTGGCTGCTGTTTGAATTCTTCGCAAGTGCTTTCTTATGAACCATAAGAGAGAACTACTGAAAGGAAACTCCCATGAAAACTTGTAAACAGATCCGTTGAATGATATGGATTCTCAATTTGACTTCAAAAACACTACATAAGGATCTTGAAATTCATGTGCACTAGGACTTAGCTCATCCAATGTATTACTTTGCTTCTCCCCATACCATGAATGCAAAATTTGATCTGAGCATTGTGACGAGACTCCTACTGAAAATGACAAAGAAACTGGCTGCCAGATCAAGTTTGTATCAGTACATGTTTCAAGCTCGCAATTACCTAATGGAAAAGGACTTTGACTACAGACATCATCCAACACATCAACTACTGGATCATGAAAAACTTGAAAAGACTACTACAACCCACTTTCTATTAGTTCCGATGAGATTACATGATTTCCTACAAGCTGCTCATTTGAAGATATACTATGCAAATTTTCCTTCAAAAACTGAAATGATTCAAAACAGAAAGGTATGGAATCATCTTGCATCATTTGATCATATAGCCCAGTTTCCAAGTCATCATCTGTAACTTCATAATCGATGTCACTCAGAGGCTGCAACTTTGGATAAGAGAAGTCTTGAACAAGGTTTTCATTGCCCTCAAGATGGTCCAGATCAAGACTTGTCAACGATTGACTTTTGATTGCATGAAAGTTGTCTTTGATGAACTGAAACGAAGCAAAAAAAAAAGGCAAAGATTCTTCACTTACTTCAAAATTTGATGCACTTTCCTCCTCACTTTCATAGCTGATATGCATCGGCTGACCACTGTATTCGAGTTGAAAGTGAACTTCCTCCTCCCACAAACTAGCTACTAGTTTGTCTACAAGACTAGCTTCTGTTTGGAGAACATAATCATCATCATACTGAACAAACTGGGGCAAATCATCAATATAAAATACATCATCAAGCATGCATGCCATATCAACAGATCTCTCTTCTCCAAGATGATCTATAAAACAATCATTATCAGGTCTATGACAACTGGGATAAGAAAGAAGATGTTTTGGATCAGCATCTTGTTCTTCTTCAATCAGCGAGCCATGGGCTTGAATGTCATTCTCATTCCTTGTGGCGATCTTTTGCATCATCTCTTTCACTGCACTTACCAAAATGTCGAGCTTTACCTCTAAAGATGTCAATTCCTCTGGATCTATGTTCTTCATCTCTTCTTCCCTCAACTTTGCCCTTTTGATCATTAGATTAGCCTCTACATCTACTGCACTGTTTTTCATCTCTTCAAGTGTTGCAAGGTTCCTTTATCTCAGCTGAAACTCCATTTTTGGATCAAAGGATTTTGGGTAGTGCAAGAGAGCGGATTGAGGAGGAGGTCTTATATTAACTAGCATCGACAAATAGAATTGGTTAAATCTGGTAGAAAACTGTTGTACTGTCTCCCCTGGTAGTATTTTCAGCTGGTTATACTCTTCTATAATCAAGAAAGGGTTCTGTCTGACCACCCACCTGTCGAGGAAAACTTTGACGAACTGCTGGAAATCTGAGATGCTTGCATCAGGTAGGGTTTTGAACCAACTCTTGACTTTTCCTTGCAAAGAAAGAGAAAAAAGCCTAATACTAACATCCTCTTCATCAACTTCAAAAAGATCAAGAAAAGACTCAAAATTCAATACATGTCTCTCAGCAATGATGTTGTCGCGTTCACCATCAAATCTTGGTAGATATAGGTCATGATTTTTAGGGAAAGCATGGGATATAGGAGGTAAAATCAGAGGCTTGTATCGATTTGGAATTTTACAAGGTATAGGGGTATGTACAGAAGGTATAGAATCAATCTTGGTCTCTTTAGGCTCATCAGTTTGAAGATGGTCATCACAAAATTCGGAAAAAGGGTCTTGATCAAGCTCAAAGGCATGCAAATCTTTGGTATTCACAATCTTCAAAGGGAAGGAATCAAATGCAGGCCGAGGATATCTTCTCAAATACAATATACTTTGTAAAACCTTCTTGACATTCTCGGGAAAAGAGAAGAAATAATTTATAACAAAGAACAAAATGTCTTGGATGAAATTCCAACTTGAATACATGATCTTTCCATATTGTCCTTTCATGTTTATGTTGGTCAGGTTCATCCTCTAGTAGAGTCCTTGGATCTAATCTCAAAACTGATTTGGAATCGCCAGGTGAATGATTTCAGCCTTTCCAGTGTCTGATCATTGTCCACCATCAACAATAAGATCTAACTTGATTGATCTTTCCCGGAGCAGATCTGTCACCTCTTCCACAAGGGCGTTTAGAATGCTTGCAAGTCAGATGTTCATTTCATAAACTAAATAGTAGATTGACTAAAGTAGCTTTCATCTACTATGCACTTACAAAGCAAGTGCAGTTCGAAGGCTACCTGGCTAACTTCAAGCTCCGTCTGTAGTTTATAAAGCAAAGAACATTAATGAACAAAGAAACTAGCCCTACCAGGTCGAGAGAGGACTCTCTCCTTGTCAATCTCAGGAAAATATAGCAAATGAGGCTTGAGATGACTGATGTAAAGACTAATTTTAGGCTAGGTATATGCTCAGAGGAGTTTGATTGAGTTTTATGTTGGTTTTACTGGATCAAAAGTGAAAGGCAGTTTTGGGTCTGGGGAATGGACTCAGTCTTGCAGAGGTTTCTGTGGGGTGAGGTAGGCAAATGATTTAGTACTTTGAAATAAATGAAATGGAAAGTTTTAAGACTAGTGAGGAGTTGAAGAGGGCATGAAAGTATCAGGAATCCTCTTCAAACAGTTGAAAACATGTAAAACCAAATAAACCCTATGGTAGAGCACTGCAACACCAATGAATTCCACCTTTATACTTGATTCATTTAGTGAAGCTGAAAAGAGAGAGATAATGGAACACATAAACACATGATAACTTGAATCATAGAAGGAAAAACAATACTAAATCACCTTGTCACAAGAATCCCACAAAATGCTGCAAACCCTGGTCTATTTCCTTGCCAAACTACAGAGATGAATGTCCAATGATGCTCAAAGCATTCACAAAAGTCCAACCTCGACAAATGACTGAAAAAGCACTAGATATAGGCAACAAACAACCCATGCTAGCCTTTAGGGGTCGAATTCATGAGTTGAGGAGTTGTTTCAACAAGATCTAAACTAAGAACTGAAAAATAATGTTAGTGTCGATATCTTCATCCCTCCATCAGTGATCAAAATTTCTCTTTTTTCATGCATATTAGGTGTCTCATCCGATCAGCTGCACTCCATTAGGTCATGGATCATCTGATGGTAGTGGTTCTTTGTCAATTTCCCTCATGCCTTTCATCTGCTGGCCTATTTTCACATGCACAAGTCATCTGCTGTCATTTTTATTTCATTTCATTTGCAGAAGTCATTTTAGGGTTTTCAGGTCTCATTAGTTCTAGGCTTTTGTCACCATGGTCTTCAAAAGCTCAATAAGAGGTCAGCAGGCACATGAGGATGTTTAATAAGTTTATAAAATCACAAATTCTACTAATGATTTTCTCCATAAAGGGTTTTTACCTCAAAACTCTGTTTTCAGGTGAAAATAGGGTTTTTCCATTCCATGTAAAAATTTCATGTAATTTTAATGTTTTCATATGTAATAAAGCATCATCTGCAGCCCTCGGTCACCTTGCCAAACTCCAGCACTCCAGCTACTGCAAAGAGACAAGAAAATCGAAGCATTAGTCCATCAAATGACAAAACAGAGAGCCAAACTGCAAAAACAAGGTTTTTAAAACCAAAGTGAAAAGAAACTTTAGAAAGTGGGTTTTCTAATTGAAAAATTAAAGTCAGTTATATATAAAGGGATCATTTGTGTTATGAAACTTCATTTGTGCTAAAGGTGAGAGAGAACAAGAAGACAATCATGTTTGAGGAGAGAAAGGACAAAATTTGCAGCAAAGTTCAAGTTTTTTTCTTAGCGCAGCACACCTAGGCACTGGTGTGGCGCACCTGCCAGGCGCTACACACCAGGTGTAGGAATTGCAAAGGATTTTCATCAGGCGTGACGCACCTGCCAAGCTCTACACACCTAGGCATTGGCTCGGCGCACCAGTCAGCCAAGCTCAAAACACATCCCATCGATTTTCCAAGCCTATAAATTTTGCAAATAACATTTGTTGAAGTAATTACATCCTCCCATTTGCCATAGTAAGAGGTTTTTTCATCCTTGATGGTGTTTTGAATGGTTAAAAATCAAACCCTAATTGCTTCAAAGTTGCCTTCACAAAATTGTTTAGGGTTTTGTAGTTTTTGTCATTCTTGTTGTTTTTACTCCCTTGCATAATTTTCCCACATCCCATCCCCCTACACCAAATTTCCCTTATTCCCTTCCTCTCTTCTTCTCCCATTGACACTCATCTTACCCCGTATCACCAAACCCTAAGCCCTATACATAATTCCCATTATTCCCCAAACCCTAATTCTCATTTCTAAAACCCTATCATTCCCTAAAACCCTATTAACTCTACTGCCATCATCAAAACCCTCCTTTGCACTTATACTACCAGTCAACCCTTTTATCCCCAAAATAGAAACAACAGTCACCCTATACTTTAAAAAAAAAAATCTCTTCATACTCATCATTCTACACTCTACATTTGCAAGCATGAAAACAGATTCAACATATGAGAGGGATGATGAAACTGTTAGTGATTCTTCCCAAGAGGTTCATGTCACCATTCAGCTGAGTTTACCATCATTCAGAGGGTTTTCATCATCATGTTAGGTTCCAATGTGTCATTTTACACCTTGTTCATGCTTCAGTTGTGCCTAGGTAAGGTTCATTTCTCTCTCCTAGGGTTTTAAGGTAATTTCTCTTGGATGGTCAGATAATCAAAAAAACTTGTGTCCTGATGTTCATACACCTTCCCCTATTCTTCATTTACCTTATTAAACACTTCCCATCACTAATATCCCTTAACTTCCTCATTTTCCCACAAACCCTAGGTTCTTGCTACAATTTGGCAATTTTCTAGGCTAGACCTGTGTTTTTCCCTTTTGGACCGCTTCCCCTCACTCAATCTTTGAAATTCCACTTTCTCCTATTTCCTAACATCCCTCCCTACTTCCCAAAATTTTCTCAAGAATTTGGAAGCCCCTTATCCCCTTCATTTCAGTTCATTTTGACAAATCCCCTGTTCCACACATCAGGATAGGTTTTACTCAAATGATGTTTCTGGGCAAGAAAACATGAATTTGGAAAAATTGAGAGAGGTTTTGGTCCACAATAGTCCAAGGAAGAAAAATTTCCTTCACTTTTTACACAGGTGTCATGGCTTTAGATAAACATCAAAAATACAGTTTCCTTAGGAGAACTGATGCACCTCTAAAGTGACCTTGGGAAAATCAAGATTTCTCCTAGCTTGGTTGGCCAAATGACTGGATAGATGAGTTAAATGATAACTAGACACAAAGATATTTCCAATGATCTATCATGAGCTCAATTTTTAGTTGAGGAAGACCTTCAAAAGTTGACTGCAACAGCACTCTGCCTTTAGGCAGCCTCATTTTGAACATTTTGACTAGTCTTGGAAGATTTGACTTTTGGTAGGGCAAATGAACTCCAAATTAAAACATTCAAGCTGTGTTAGAAATCAAACTCAATAATATTTCCAACGAGCTATCGTGCACCCAATTTGTACACTAGGAAGGCCTCCAAAAATTGATCTGAAAATAGCGCTATGCACAGAATCAGTGGTGCTACGCATAGAAATGTTTAACACAGGCTTTTCTAGCAGGTGCGTAGCGCCACCTGGCTCTCGCTTTTTCTAGGGACCTCCTCTAGAGGAAAACTTTTCACTTTTGGATTCCTCATGAAAAATTATGAATACCCATAAATTACTAGGAAGTTTTGATAAGTTTTGGGTCACCTAAAGGTCCAGAAACACCTCAAAAATGCCCTCTCTGCCACTTTTTGGCCACACAAGAAGCAGTGTTGGGAGAACTAATTTTTGGAGGGGAAAAATGGCATAAAATTCACAAATTCCACTTTTCCTAGAAAGTAGACAAATATACCTTTCGAACAAGCCAACTTGGAGCAAATTTGGTGAAGGGGAAGGCCTCCAAATTCAGCTGGGAAAAAGAATTACGCACAGAAAAAGTGGCACTACGCACAGGATGAAAAAGTGTCAATTTTGCTCAAAAACTCTATTTTTCGCCTAATTTTCTTCTAGTTTGACTTTTTATCTCTTATGGTCAAATTCATGAGCTGACATGATGTAAATTGATGTACTATGATGTAAAAATGATAAAAATTGACTTGATAAGGTAGATACATTAGTTGTAGGTGGTTTGGAGTTGAATGAATCAATTTCCTAGGTTTTAGAGGTAAGTTGTTCCACTACCTATTTTTGTGTTCCTAGTTTAGATATGGTTGAAACCACCCCTCTTCTCATGGATTCAACCCCTAATGGATAGCACAGGTGGTTTGGATATCTATATCATGTGTTTTTTCAATCATTTTCAAAGGTTTGACTCTTGTGAATGCTTTGAGCATTACTGTACATTCATCTCTACAGTTTGGCAAGGAAATAGACCAGGTTTTGCAGCATTTTGTGGGATTCTTGTGGCAAGGTGATTTAGTATTGTTTTTCCTTCTGTGATTCAAGTTATCATGTATTTATGTGTGTCATTATCTCTCTTTTTTCAGCTTAACTAAATGAATCAAGTATAAAGGTGGAATTCATTGATGTTGCAGTGCTCTACCTTAGGGTTTATTTGGTTTTTCATGTTTTCAATTGTTTGAAGAGGATTCCTGATACTTTCATGCCCTCTTCAACTCCTCACCAGTCTTAAGACTTTCCATTTCACTTATTTCAAAGTACTAAAGCATTTTCCTACCTCACCCCACAGAAACCTCTGCAAGACTAAGTCCACTCCCCAGACCCAAAACTTCCTTTCACTTTTGATCCAGCAAAACCAACATAAAACTCAATCAAACTCCCCTGAGCATATACCTAGCCTAAAATTAGTCTTTACATCAGTTATCTCAAAGCTCATTTGCTATATTTTCCTAAGATAGACAAGGAGAGAGCCCTCTCCTGACCTGGTAGGGCTAGCTACTAGGTTAAGCGTAGTTTGATGTTACCCTAGATCCTCCCTTTCTTAGTCTGAGGTAGATTTAGGCCCTAACCCTTGCAATAAAAAATTGGCTCAAATTATTTTTTACAATGCAAATTTTTCTTTTTCATTTCTTTCATATTCTATACCCTTCAAATTGCTCCATTTTTAGTTGCACTTTCTTGATGTAAGCTCCATATTTCTTCACTTCTTGCTACTGCAATTTTTCTTTGACTTCTTTTATATTTTTTCTAAAAAATGATTTAGGCTTTCAAAGCATATCTTCTATAGCTTCCTCTTGAAATATTCATCCACTCATGGACTACTACCATAACTCTTCATCTTCAAACTATGAACATTTCCACGCTTCTTACACTTCATAATCCTGTTTTTCTTCCTGCCATATTTTTTGATAGTATAATTTTATCTCTTCTTGACTCCATTGTTGAAAGTTTGTTTCAATGCTTTCTTCTTCATCTTCAACAAAATCCATGCCCTTTCCACATATTTTTCTTCATATTCTCTTTCAACTCATGAATCAATTTATCCCCTTCTTAATCATCAATTGTTTCTAGATCGTGCACTGATTCATGAGAAATTCCAATTATTACTTCATAACTTATTGCTACAATGGTAGCTTCAACCTTCAATTATTCATTAAACATGGCACTTTCCATATTTCCACAATCATCCCTTGTTTCAAAAAAGAGACCACAAATTCCATCAACATAATTTTCATCCACTCTGTGGTGAATTATTTGAGCATGCATGTTCTCATTAACAATTTCAGCTTCACCAAATTCATCATTTGTAGATGGACTCATGAGAGATGCATTTTCATCTCTACAAACCATTACTTCATATGAAAAGTTATTTTTGTTATTCTCAAACTTAAATGCCTCAAACTCGGATGCAAAGAGGTCATCATCAACTACATTCATACCAACTAGATCACACATGTTATTCACTTATTTATTGGAAGCTTCGCCATCAACAACAAGGTTTATTGTTGGATTCACCAATTCACGGCTCACTTTGCCATCACCATCCACATGTGTCTCGTCATAGTGGGATTCACCATCATCTTTACCATCCAAGTTACAGTGGGGTTCTCTAGCATATATATGCTCTTTCTCTACTTCACACGTAGAATATTTCACTTCTCACTCTGTAATCCTTTCTGTGTCTTCTTCATCCATATGCATTTCTACATGATGGGGTTTCTCTTTTATACTATTTATGACCATCATACACATTTGAGTGGGATTCTCCTAGCTTTTTTTCCTCCTAGAGACTTTTTCATTTACTCTCAGGCCTACAGTTGAATTTCTATTAAGTCTTCAACAAACTGTAACATAATTTCTTGCTTTATGTCACCTTCCTTTATACCAAATTCTACTTCCAGGGTCTTTCATGCTTCCAAGGAAGATGTAGGTTTTTCTACCTTGCACAAGGACTTCTCATCCAATGCATGTTTTATAAGATCCAATACTAAGGCATCACATACTTCATCATATGGGTTATTAGACCAATACTCAATCAAATCTTTACATCGAAGAAAAGTTTTCATTTTGACAGTTCATAAAATTAAATTTTTTATCAGTAAATTTTGGAAGTGTTACTAGATTTATCCTGATCCATTCATCCTCTAATTTTTCTACTTCATCTCCTTGTCTTTTAGATGCCATGATTGTGGTGATAATATCTATGATCTCCTCAAAATACTTTGGCTCTTCCTTTCAATTTCTTTTCTTGGTTTGATTTGGTCTTGATTTGTGAGCCATGACTGTCATCTTTCTTTTATCTTGTGTCTTCTTTCCTTATTGTGTCAACCTTCTAGAAATGAATGTCACATACACTTTATTATCTTTAAAACTAAACATTTTAACCTTCACTTTAACGGTGGCTCCCAACAACTACTAACAACTTTTCTAAGCTCTTCTATGCAGATTCTTATGGAGGCTCATGGCTACAACTTACGATGGAGACTCCTTCTTTAGTCAGTGGTGGTGGCTCTTTCCTCTTGATACAGTGGTGGCTTTGTAGTCTACCCAGCCTAATGTTTTAGTATTTGGGTTTACATACTCTCAACGAGCTCTAGTTTCTACTTATGGACCAATGGATGCAAACTTTGATTTGGAGGCTACTCACAATAGCCAAGGCTCTTAGTAGAAGTATCTCATGACCTTCTTAACTCCTTTGGCTATTTGAAACCTTTCTAAACCTTGCTCTAATACCACATGTTATTTAGAGGCAAAGATAAACATGCAAACACAAGAGAAATAAGCACACAATATTTTGCTTGAATAAATAAGTTCTATTCATTAATTATTCTGTGATATATATCCTCTGAGTTACTCTTCTCTCTTCTTACTTCACATTACAATGATCCAACCATGATTATATAAGCATTAAACTTTCTAAATATGGAATCATGTAAACTCTAGCTTTCTTTTCGTCGTGCAAACTATTACTTGATGCTTTAACTAAACTTTTCTAACATCACTTTAACATAAATCGACATTTTTCTCTTTCTTAACTTAGCTTTTCTTGACAAGGCATTAACTTTTTAACTTTGACTCACTTGACCTCTAATATTAGACTTAACTTGTTTTCCTTCACTTAACTTAACTCTGCATGCATTGTATGCATATGAGAGTACTTACTATTTCTATTAAGTGAAACAATTTTGATCTATGACAAAGTTGTGATCAATGCTAGTAAATCAAATAGGAAATTTGGTGATAAGTTTGTATGAATTGTGTGCTCTTATAATTTTTAAATTTCTATACGAGACTAGAGTTCACTTGGTTGTAACACATTTGAATATTTGACAACTATTGGGAAAGTTGGGTTGTTGATTCTATAAGATTGCTTTCATTTGTATCATTTTCATATTGGTTATCTTAAGGAATAATTATATGTAATGATTATCTACATACTTCAGTAAGTGTTAAACTTATGAATTTTAATAAGCCAAGTGTAGTCTGGAATCATGTAGTTTCAAATTGAGAAAATCGATGAGATAAAATTAGTCACATGCACAACAAACCTATAGTGATGGGCCATCTGGGTGTGCTAAGTCAACCTCCGATGTGGGTGACTATAGGGCATGACAATGGCTTTTTAGGTTAAATTAAATTTTATGCTAGAGGTACTCTTTCAACCTCCTTCATAATTTATTTATATATATCTCTATAAAGTGAGGAAGATAAATCAAATAATTTTTATTCCCTTGTTTGAAATGATATCAATTACTAATACTACTTGGTTTCTTAATAAAGTATTCATGGTTTTCTAATTACTAGATGAAATTCTTTACCAAATTCTTAATACCTAACAATAAATTAATATACAAAAAATACTAAACTAGTACAACCACATTAAAAATATTAATGTCGTTGATATAGCCGAAGGCTTTACAAATATAACAAAAAAAACTATTGCAACATGAAGAATGCCTTACCAATATACACATTTACTTGATTAACCATGCATAAAAAGGTTATGGGCCAACTTTAACTTGAGAGAAAAAAAGAATTAGACATCTTATTGTAACATAGCCCATTTTGCTAAATAAAATTTTCTTATATATTAATTTCTCCATCTAATTAGAATATGAACTTATTAGAATTTGAATAATCTCAAATCCATAGGAAATTGGTGGGGAGGGAGCCATGTGGCACGAATATAATTTAATTTGAGAGAAAAAAATGAATTACACATCTTATTGTAAAATGTACCATTTTGCTAAATAAAATTTGTTTATATAAATTATAATATGAACTTATTAGAATTGGAATAATCTCAAATCCCTAGGAACTTGGTGGGTAGGGAGCCAACATGAATCTAATTTTTTAAATTTATTAAAAGTCAATGCAACCTAAAAAAACTCTGTAACACACAACAACAATTGATAAGCATTAAGACCAAGTAAATACTAAAATATTATCTAAGAAATAATTAAATAATTTTTATTTATCACTTTGATATATTTGTTCAATAGTGAAAACAAAATTGAGATGTGAGTATAAGACATATGCAAGAATCAAATTTCTAACTTTTCATTTAAGAATAAGAAAAAATTTAAATACTAAAATATTATCTAAGAAATAATTAAATTATTTTTATTCATCTCTTTGATATATTTGTTCAATAGTGAAAACAAAATTTGAGATGTGAGTATAAGACATATGCAAGAATCAAATTTTTGACTTTTCATTTAAAAAGAAAAAATGAAGGTTTAAAATGCATATATTGATGAATTTATATTTTAATTTTTTTGGGTTTGTTTATGTATAGTTTTGAAATATATATATATATAACAATTGAGAAAATATTTAATTTTTTATTGTTATATTGTATCTAATTTATTGTAAATCTATATCAATTTTTTAGTTGAAGTAATTTAAAAATTTTCAGATATTTAAAAAAATAAATAATTTTAGCTTATGGAGTGTAAATTAATTGACAACCACCTTGTTATGAAGTATTATGTAAAATAAGGAGCTTCAAATTTCAAATCCGTGGGAACCAAAAAACAATAATTTTATCTATTTATTTATTATATTTTTAGAATGTGGTATGTATAGTGTATTTCTTTTGAAATCAATTATCTTTAATTTATTACTTTTATGTAATTTTTTATATAATTTTCAAATAAATATACATTAAATTAAATACTTAAAAATTAGTTAAAAATATTCTAACTTTTCAAAATGTTATATTTTAATTTTATAATTAATTAAAAAGGATTAATGAAAAAAGAAAAATATAATATAAAAGAAAGAAATGGATATGATTAAATTTGATGTGGTTTGAATATTTATTTTTAAAAATCGAAAATTTAATTATCCCTTATCCATTTATGGAATTTATGTGCAAACTTGCTGAATACAACAAGAGGCAAGTTGTCTCTAATTGTATTAGCAGAGTTCAAAGGAACAAAAGAGGAATTGATGTCCGAGAAATCTTGGAAAGAAAAGTTGTCAGCTACCCCCACAAAATGAAGAGCCCAACTTATTAATCTATCTATATAAGATAACGTGAATGGTAAGTGAAATAGCAGCCTCAGTATGAGTAGTAGCCGTGCAAGAAACTAGTAGCCAGGTAAGACAGTGGTAGCCTGCAAGCTGTCTGACTTAGGGTGCACTCTCAGAGTCAAATTTGCAGGTGTCTTAATTATTAATTGTCTTAAATGGGTTTTTTCTTAATTGCCATTGTCTTAAGTGGTCATTGTCTTAAATATAATGTTTTGTCTTAAAATATTTTTGTCTCAAATAGTTTTTGTCTTAAATATAATGTTGTCTTAAAATATTTTTGTTTAAAATTGTTTTTGTCTTAAATTTTATATTTAAGACAATTGAATTGATATTAATTTTTAATGTAAATTAACTAAAATAAAAAGTGACTTTTTAATGCAAAAGATTTCTTTTTGTCTTAAAAAAATGTCTTAAAAGTGCCTTTCTGGTAGTAGTGTGGGATTCTTGAAAACTTTTAGGTTATTTAGTGAGACAAATGTATGGGTGTGCCTCATGAAAAGTTAAGCCTTGAAAGAAAATATGTTGAGGGGAAGGAACCTTATCCTTAGATATATAGTTGTTTTGAGGTATCTGAATTCCCCATGATATTGTGTGGGGAAAATTTTATGATTTCTTATATGTTTTTTATTGAGCCAATCTTTTAAATCATCCTCAATAGATGCACCCTCCCCACATAGATAGCCCTTGAAGACCAAATTTGCTTAAACTTCCTTTGCAAAGGAGCCTCTGAGGAAAAAGATGAAATTTCATCTTAATATCCTGACAATAGAGACAACATCTACCATGCCCATGAAATGATCACATTTTATTGTGTAGGAGAAGTCACGTGAAGAATTATGATTTTGTTGGGCATTTTACCTTCCATAGTCATTTTCCCTACCAAGAAGCAAAGTCTGGCCTATTTTCCTAAGCAATGGATGTGCATCTAATTATTAGAACATATCCTCATATACAATTGGGGGACGAGAGAAATTTCTCATTTTATTCCAAAAGAGAAACAAAGAGCTGTGAAGAACTCCAGTATAATTTTCCCACATGGGGGTAAGCTCCTTCCTAGGTCATCCATTGTTAGACCATTTACATAGTATAATCTCATCATGTTATTTAGATAGAAGAAACCCTTCTTGTTAAGCCTTCTTGCTAGGGGTAAAGGAAACAAGAATTTATTTAAACATGTTATCCAAGACTTCTTTTCTAAGTGGACTTGAGTCTCATTTTCACCATGCCAAACCAACCATTGTTTTGATGAGGGAAATAACTTTTATGATGGATTTGAAAAAGATGGAGTAAATACTTGCTCTTTACATCTCATTATGAGGGAGAATTTGTAATTCATTCAATGTTTAACATGGATTTAGAAATAATTATTTATAACAAAAAAATATTTCAATGTTTGCCATAAATAAAAATATTCCATGTCATCTCTCTCTTTCTCTAGAGAGTTCACATGGCTAAATCATAGATATGTAATTATTTTCATCTCCAACATTCTGTTAACCAATTTAAATCCATCTAGATTCTATATTTAACATGTGTCTAAAGAAATCATATGGTTCAAAGCTCCATACCTTTTCTCAAATTTTATTTATATTAATTTTTTCTTCACCTCTAAGAATTTGATACCTATCCATAGTTAATTATGATGATGTTAGGAATTATTTAACATTTTATTTCTATTCTCCAAAAGTATAAAAAAACATTTCAACATCGGCTTGTTTTGATTACTTAAATGGTCAAGAAAGTTGGTAATGTGACTAATATTTAAATGATCAAGAAAGTTGGTAGTGAGACAGAGAGAGTTCATATGGCTAAATCATAGATATATAATTCTTTTCATATCCAACATTATGTTAACCAATTTAAATCCATCTAGACTCTAGATTTAACATGTGCTTAAAGAAATCATATGGCCCAAAGCTCTAGACCATTTCTCAATTTTTATTTTTATTAATTTTTTCTTCACCTCTAAGAATTTGATACCTATCAATACTTAATTATGATGATGTTATGAATTATTTAACATTTTATTTATATTCTCCAAAAGTATAAAAAAACATTTCAACATTAGTTTGTTTTGATTACATAAATGGTCAAGAAAGTTGGTAGTGTGACAAATATTTAAATGGTCAAGAAAGTTGGTAGTGAGAAAGAAAGAGTTCATATGGCTAAATCATAGATATATAATTCTTTTCATCTCCAACATTCTCTTAGCCAATTTAAATATGTCTACACTCTAGACTTAACATGTGCCTAAAGAAATCATATCGCTCAAAGCTTGAGACATTTTCTCAATTTTTATTTTTATTAATTTTCTGTTCACCTCTAAGAATTTGATACCTATCAATACTTAATTATGATGATGTTAGGAATTATGTAATATTTTATTTCTATTCTCCAAAAGTATAAAAAAGCATTTCAACATCAGTTAGTTTTGATCAGTTAAATGGTCAAGAAAGTTGGTAATGTGACAAAGATTTGAATAAATTGAATGTGAGTATAAATTAAACACTTTAAGAAAAAATGCTTTTCATCTTTAACTTTCTTAGTTGGATGGAAATTGAATGGAAATGAGAACATTCTTTCATCACACAGTATTTTAGGAATTGACAGATATCTACTTTCCACTATAAAACTTGTAAAAATTGATTTTTATTTTAATAATACTTATTTTCTTTTTCAAAACTAAAGTATCAATACTTAATTATGATGATGTTAGGAATTATGTAATATTTTATTTCTATTCTCCAAAAGTATAAAAAATCATTTCAACATCAGTTAGTTTTGATTAGTTAAATAGTCAAGAAAGTTGGTAATGTGACAAAGATTTGAATAAATTGAATGTGAGTATAAATTAAACACTTCAAGAAAAATGCTTTTCATCTTTAACTTTCTTAGTTGGATGGAAATTGAATGGAAATGCGAACATTCTTTCATCACACAGTGTTTTAAGAATTGACAAATATCTACTTTCCACTATAAAACTTGTAAAAAATGATTTTTATTTTAATAATACTTATTTTCTTTTTCAAAACTAAAGAAATGATTTTTATTTTAATAATACTTAAAATTTTCTTTTTCAAAACTAAAGGAAAAAAATATATTTAGTAAAACTAACCGTTTTATTTCTAACTTTAACAATTTTTAACAATTTACTTCTGGCAAGTGTTCTTGCAAACAAAGGCAATGGTACTGGTAGTGCGTTCTATGTGTATTTCATAGATTTTTAAATTTTTAAACACAGATTTTATTTTGATGATAGGTTTTGGGCAAAAGCAATATATAGCGTTGGTGGATAATGACTGCGGCGTTAGTGGACATGTTTTTTCAAGTTAGATATCTTCATTTTTCCTTATAATTCCTTCGCCATTCAGATAGAGGTAATTTGCCGCATACCAATCACAAGTAGCAGAATTGCTTTTCGATATTATTTTTAAATCTTTACCGAGAAAACGAAAGATATTTTTGTGCTTTTGTCATTTCTTCAAGTGCCCCACTAAAATCAAGTGGCCCACTTCCCTCCCAGTCTCCCGTGTAGGCTTTTCCAACTTACATGTTTAGCGTCGCCTTTCTTGACTTTTTCACTGGGATTTGAAAAAAAAAAATCGTTGTTTTCTTGGTTACCAAGTTTTTGCTTTTTTTTTTTTTAATATTTTTAATAATATCTATCTAATTTCTTGGTTACCAAGTTTTTTCTTTTTTTTTAATATTTATAATAATATCTATCTAATTAATAATGTGATTACTCTGAAAAACGTTATTATTTGCAATATTTATCTAATTAATTATTTGATTTAATGTATTTTTTCATTGGTATTTAATAAAAAAATTTAACTTTTTCAATATATATTTTTAATATAAGATAGCAAAATTTTCATTTCAGATTAAAAGTATACTCTCACCTTAATTATTATATGCTATGAGATAGATTCTAAAATGCAAATTACAATTATTTTAATTAATTATTATTATTCTTTTAAATAAATTAATAATCTAAAACTCAAAATTTCAAGGAAAATAAGACTTCACTCTCACAAATCATTAAATGCTCACCCAATATAATCGTGATTAACACAATTTAAGCATGAAATGTTAACAATTCCACTTGTATGAAAGCCTTGTTCATGGCCACAAACCAACACTATAGGAGTCAAATTAGATGACAAAGCACGAGGCATACAATTCCAGATGACCAGAAAGATTTCAAAGTTGTGCACACGCCTAGTGCTTGTCATGTCGAGCCTTGTATTGAGCTTTACTTTTCTCCAAATTTTCATTCACTGCCTCGTGAATCATCTAAATTTATCGAATGAAATTTTGTTCTTTGTCCCCGTCGTATTTCTCATTGGAATCTTTATATATCCCAAAAGACCATGTCAAAGGGATGCCTTGGAAAATATCCAACGCATGTCTTGAACGATAAGCATTGAGCGGAAGAATAATTGCCTTGTTGTATGCATGTTGTATATAATGAAGTTGTTCATCCCACAACCTGGGATGCTTACCACAATATCCCCAGAGTAAATGTATTACTGTGTGGTTGACAACCTATGTTTTCCCATCAATCTGCAAATGAAATGTCATGCTTCTCTTTAGTTTGGTGTTCATCATTCTCCACAAACTCGTCTAAAACTCTCCAACGAAACAAGAGCCTTGATCAGATATGTTGTCACCTTCTAAAAATAGAGTTCCAGATGTACAAAAAGGGAAAAATAAACAAGAAGTTTGACATCCATATTATAAGCCATAGAAGCTATCAAAGAAAAATTGAACCGTCTCCATTGCATAGTTCTCAGAATAAGATTTCCAATGGTACACGGAAGTCCAAAAATGAACTTTTGGATCAAAAGTTAGAGTAGACCGAAGCTACCCTTTGAAAGCCAGAAAACAAAGAGGAAAAGACTAAGGATAAGGCTCATCACAAATCGCAATTGGAGTTTCCAGTAGCAGTAGGGGAGGGTAGTGAGATCATCGATCAAGTGATCGCCGATATTGTAAATTGTAGATCGAAGGTCCTAGTAGTCAAGAGATATTGGCATATCAGCAATCAGCAATTGCTGATATCGCACATCGGTGATCGGGGGTTTCAAGGTCCAGGCATACCAGCGATCGGGGGTTTCAAGGTCCAGGCATACCAGTGATCGGGGGTTTCAAGGTCCAGGCATATCAGTGATCAGCGAGTCTAGGGAATCACACATCGGTGATCGACAAATTCATCCATGTGACACTTCCTCATGACCTTGTCGACTAGTATCTTGGCAGCAAATTTTTACCACGGGGTTGTTGATGGATGTTATGGAGTACCCGCGCAACTTCTTCAGAAGCTCAAATTTCTTCTTCAACTTCTCTACAAAGTCCTGCTCGCTTGCCTTTCCTCCAAACTCCTTGGTCGGATTCAAGCCTTCACGTGGTAGGAGCGTGATCCTGTGGACGAGCATGTTCGTGATGGGGATAGGCGTGCCAAGCCATAAGCACCCATTGTGCACCAGAGTCAGTAGCTGTCATATACAGGTGGTATTTATGTTAGAGCGGTGGTAGTGGGGCACCCACAGTAGGTTCAATAACTCAGACTTCTCTACTCCACGGATCCACTAAATTGTCTCCAATATAGTGACACCGGAGTCTTTGTAATATAATCGCTTCATGTAATTCTCCGTCGCGAGGTGGGGGAACCTCTCATGGTCAACCAAGTCCCAATCCTCCATCTTTAAAAGGGGAACCCGCGCCAGGCACAGACCTTTGAAGGTTATCTTTTCCAGCAGTTGGGGCGTATAAATGATGAATTTCTCACGTCTGGGTCCTTTGTGACCTTTGAATTTCCTTTACGTGGAGGGATGTAGTCTAGCAACTTGGTGATGGGCTCCATGCCCTCATCAGTTTTGGGGCAAAAGCCCAAGCTTTGATGTAAAAAGATGTAAAGTATCCACAAATTGTGGACGTAGAGAGTGGAGTTACTTAAGAGTGAAAAATGTTTTTACTCTCATTCCTGTAAACTTGAGTCAGTTTTTGAAGATCTACCCACGTTCTGCGGACGATGGGATTGTATAAATAGGTGTGTCCTAGAGAGTCTAAGGCAGATAGATAGAGATAGAAGTCTTTGGTCTATGGGTACAACGGAAGGAGTCTAGAGGGTTATCACATGAAAGTAAGAGGAAAGGCTCTACATCTGAGTGCACAAAGGCCTAAAGTAGTGTCCGCAGCTGAGTGCACGAACCCCTATAGCCGAGTGCACAGGGAATTATTGAGTCTACAAACCTATACTGAAGATCAATAAAGAAGCTTGTTGCAGAAATTTTTGTGTTTTATCTCTTTATTTTTGTTATGTATGATTCTGATATATGTTGTGGTGAAATGATGTTTCTATAAAATAATGATGTATTGATGTGCGAATTTACTTGATCCGTCTTATTATCTGAATGCAATTAATATTAAGTAATTATGCAGAGATCATAACACCTTATATTAAAGTTATCGAATACTTAGTTAGATCTAAGTAAATACTAACTTAAGGGTAATATATGGTGTGCGTAAGTAGCTAATTTGTCTGTTCAGGGTCCGCAAAAACTAGTCAAAGAACTTTGCAGAGGTCTAGAGGCCAATTGAGGGAAGATACAACATTAAGCCTTAAGGGCTTAGAGATCTGCGCGAAGGTAGATCTAGGTCATAAAAAGACATCACACTAATCTCTAGATGCGAAAACTTGGTTCCAACATCCCCCCATATTGCTTCAGGTGAGACTTTAGTCTGCACTACGCAGATTGATGCCAAAAGGACCAGCAGTGTAGAGATTTGTTTAGCGCAACAAACTTTGAACCTCGGTCAGCACCCACTAAGCCAACAAATGGTTCCATTACCGGGATCGAGATCTACATAAAGAGATGTGTGATGTCGCATCACTGGAATCCGACCAAGAAGGAAATTGAGAAGTGGTTGGATAGAAAGATCCACGAATTCATGGCGCAGGAAAACATGAATCCACGCCTGACAAAAGAATAGTGGTCAGACAAATATTTGTATACAAAAATACACAAAATTTTCTTTTGTACCTTCCCTATTCAACTATACGAGTGGATAACTAAATTGGAAAATGGCCAAGGAACATGGAGGCTTGATTGTCCAATCATGTGGACTTTGGAGCTAGTGCAAAGGTTGGAAGCCTCTGAAGATAAGATCGTGCACGTTGTTGGCCATTGGCTTGATTGGGTTATAGGAGGATTTGTTACAGAATTCACGGTTGACACCTCATTTAGTTATGGCAAAGTAGAGCAATGCTTCTTTAAGGGAACATGAGGTAATTATTTGAGGTCTTTGAATATCTGGATTAAGATGCTCTTGTGTGAAAAGCGGGTTATGCCATTTCCTTGATGTTTAGATCTATGTGAAGTGGTTGGAGCTTTAGAATCCAAGAAAAAACAGGTCTCAAATATAGGCCATTGATTGGGCCTCCTTCAAGTGACGACAAAGGAGCGTTGCAGGCGTCGCCGTGAAGTGTTGTCCAATTGATAAGGCAGGGTTTTCCATGAATACATCATCCATCCAAACCACCTCCACCTTCACCTCCAAAACCTACACCTTCACCCACTCCACCCCCACCACCGCCGTTCGACATGTCGAATACCATGAAGTTGCTCGTTTTCAAGGGCTTAGGAAGTGAGGATCCTGATCAATTTTGCTTTGTTGCGAATGTTGTGTGGACAACACAACATATTACAGATGATAATATAAAGAAGGCGTAGTTGTTTACCGCTCTACAGGATCGCGCACTGACATGGTATGTTAAGTAATGCACTGATCATTCGTTGGTGTCATTAGTAGATACTCAGACCACTTTGAACAAAGAATTTGGTAAGCCTAAGTTTGACTCGCAATCGGTGATTGGATTTAAGGAAATCACGATGAGGTGTAGTGGAACGCCCTAGGAGCTAGATTAAAGACTGAAGTGTGGGAAAGTGAATCTAATATACATCTCACAGATAGTCAACATAGTAAATGGTTTATAGCCTCACTCCTGCCCCAACTAAGGATTTCTTTATTGCAGCAAAAGATAGGAACTCGGGTGGAAGCTCTGGAAATCACGATGATATTGCATGAACACCTATTTAGGATGCATCCTTGGGAGTCCAAAAAATTCACTCATAGTTGCAGAACCTCTATTTGGAATTGTGGAGCTTGAAAAAAGAAAAGGAGGTGATGACAAAGGTGTGCGAAGAAGTAGGGTCCCTCAAGTGTAAGAGCCAGGGGCATGATAAGGATCATTTCCTTGTCTTCGCGAACTATATTACGAGGGAGGCGATGCCCCAGAGGAAGAAAGCTCCAGCAGGACCAAGTATGGGGCCCGTGCTATGGTGCGCTATTTTTTAGGTGGTTGGAAAACATGTAACAGATAACTACCATTTGCTACAAAAAAATGTGTAGACACCACAACAATTGTTCTACGAGATTTGGAAATCGGTGGGCCATGATCAGTGCCACTGTCGTAGCTATGAACTAATGATAGAGAGGACGCCTACATATCAAATGCAAGAAGAAACATGGCCTCTGGATCAAGGTGTTGAGGGAGCTCCCAGAGGATATCAGGGGCATAGATGAGGCTGGGGAGGAGGAGGACCTGGTAGAGGTTGGGGGCAAGTCATTTTCTATAATTACAGAACACCAGTGCACTACACATAGGAGTGTATGAACCAGACATGCCTGTCATGTCAATATTGCAGTTAGTTTGACCACACAATAGAAGAATTCTCTGTATTGATAGCTAATATGCAGGAGAAGAAGGTGTAGCCTCAACATCCTACCCAGAATTTATAGATGATGAGGGCCGAGCCCTGCTAGGAAGATCCAAATGTGAATATCGTGTTGCGAAGCAGAATAACGACCAGTGGTGATAAAGGAAAACAACCTGAAGAAAGTGGGTGGGTCCGCAAGGCCCCAGAAAAGGAGGTCGGGTGTGATCTAGAGTGTGTGAAGGAAATGTTTATGGAGGCAAAGAAAAGCTTCGCTGAGGCCTCTACCTCAAGAAGTCAGGACAAACTACCAGCAATTGGCATGCCTACAGAGGTTGACCCTTTTGTGTGTACCACCTTCTTGGAGACTTGTATGAAACTTCTGTGCGATAGCAAGGCTATGAAAGGGATACAAGAATTGATAAATAAGTGTGCTAGGAAGGAAAATTCTCTTGAAAGACACCACATAGTCAAAAATATTAGCAAACATAAGACAAGGACAGGGTGGAGATGAGGCTCATCACACAACTAGGAGACTTTGAGATGGACCAAGTTATTCTGGATTTGGGTTTGACATGAACGTTTTACCTAAAAAGACACGGGAGAGGATGGGGAGACCTGCATTTCAGTGGTCTCTGATTGAACTAAGGATGGTGAACCAATAGAAGATTATCCCTATGGGACATCTACTCGGATTTACCATAGATATAGAAGGTGCGAGTGCGCTGGCTAATTTTGAAGTGATAGGAATTATTGATGACAACAATCCATACCCCATGCTCCTTGTAATTGACTACTCTATTGATATGAATGGGGTAATCAATTTTAAGAAGTGGACAATGTCGTTCAAAACAAAATTGCTCTGTGTTGTAGTACCATTGGACCCTGCAAAAGGACCGCGCTATACTGAACTGGTCCACGACTATGAGGATCAAATCTACAAAATTACGACACGAGACCAAGATTGGGTTAATCCAACAACTGATGGATGGATTGCATGGGACCGTGAAAGCTCCTGTACATCAGACTTAGATGAAGAATTGGAGCATTGGCAGAATAGGCTGCATGAAGTATCTACATTGCACTCTAATATGATGACTAAATCATTGTGTTGTGTGTCATCAGAGGTATGAAATTTACCTTATTACAATGGTTTAACCGATGTAGATAAGTTTTTGGATGCTTTTGAAAGAGAAGTCCCGTAGGATCATCGTTTTCAGGTGCTGCATCTAGCACTATGTGCTACACCCGCTTGATGGTGGGGTACACACAAGGACAACTTTGATGAATGGCGTGATTACAGGAGGATGTTGAGGATGCGATTTTTTCATCCTAAAGTGTGATTAGCCAAGAAATATGATGGGAGGAATGATCTATGTGATCATTTGGCAAAATGGACTAAATTCTATGGAACATAGCCACAACCAGAGTGGGTGCACTTATTCTGTCACACTTTGGATATAATCCCTAAGAATTGGTACTTGGAAACAGAGCTCCGCCACTGTACTGGAGAGTGGGATATATTAAGGGAAGGATTTTTGATGACCTTCAGTGTTGAAAATGGATTCGAAAGCATTGATGAGGCGTTGCAAGAGCTTAAGGCAATGATCTTCAAAATTTTGCAGGATCCTTTGGAATTGGTTCAACCAGATTGGAGCACCCAGCTGCGCCATGCATTGGAATACCATAATGTGACTATTGAAGGAGAGGAGGAGGATCCAAGGAATATAAATATCCCAGAAACGGAAGGCCACTGCAAGGTTGAAGTTCTGCAGATAAAGAACCCAGATATCACCGCGCCATTGAAGACTAGGAAAGTAAACATTGGTACTAAAGCGGAGCCAAAATTTGCGAAGATTGGGGATTACTGGGATGATGCCACAGTGGATAAAGTTGTTGAGTTACTCCACGAGTACCAGGATCTTTTTCCTACGAAATTTTCAGACTTGAAAGGCATCATAGGTGATTTGGGTGTGATGAAAATAACTTTGAAACTGGACGTGAAGCCTATCAAGCAAAGGCCATATCGCCTTAATCCAAAATATAAGGAAAATGTCCACTTGGAGTTGGACAAGATGCTTGAGGCAGGCATTATCAAACCTGTGGAGGACTTCAATTAGGTGAGCCCAATGGTGGTCCAAGAAAAGAAATAGAAATGAGAAATACAGATTTGTGTAGATCTTAGGAAACTTAATGACGCCTACATCCATGATCCTTTTCTGACACCATTTACTGATGAGGTATTGGACAATGTTGGAGGATAGGAGGCCTATTCATTCACTGATGGGTTCTCTAGATACCATCAGATTAAGATCATGGTAGAAGACCAGAGTAAAACAAGCTTCGTGATGGAATGGGGTCGTTTTTTGTACACGGTGATGCCATTTGGACTTAAGAATGCATCGACGATATTCTCCCATGTACTCATCGCGATGTTCAAAGAGTTCATTCACAAATTATTGGAGGTATATTTTGATTACTGGACAGTGTTTTGGTTAGTAAAGCGCCATGTAGCCAGTCCATGCTTAATGTTGGATACATGCCGAAGGTATCAGATTGCATTGAACCTGAAGAAATTCTTATTTTGTGTCCCCTTTGGAATTTCGCTGGGTCATGTGGTGTGCAAACAAGGAATAATGATGGATCCTACCAAGATTGCAGTAATAGTCAATTTGGAGGCCCTAAGGAGTGTCAAACAGCTGCGCGCAACTCTGGGCCATACTGGGTATTATCGAAAGTTCATTAAGGCTTATGCTTAGATTATCACGCCTATGGAGAAGCTACTGAAGAAGGATGCTACATTCTATTGGGATGAAGAATGTCAGTGCAGTCTAGATGTATTGAAAGAAAAGATGGTCACTATGCTGATTTTGGTCTTCCCGGATTGGAAGAAGGAATTCCATGTGCACGTTGAGGCCTCATGTATTGCGTTGGGAGCAATTCTAACACAGGCTAATGAAGGAGAGATGGCTCATCCGATAGCATTTGTGAGTTGAAAGTTGTTGACAACTAAGAAGAACTACTCAACGACAGAGCACGAGGGATTGGCTATGGTGTATGCGCTCCAAAATTTCAGACACTATATTTTGGGTGGACATTTCAAGATGTACATAGACCACTCCACCTTGAAGTACCTAGTCAATAAGCTTGTGTTGG
Organism: Pinus tabuliformis; assembly: GCA_031772625.1. Classification (NCBI taxonomy): domain Eukaryota; kingdom Viridiplantae; phylum Streptophyta; class Pinopsida; order Pinales; family Pinaceae; genus Pinus; species Pinus tabuliformis. Next base: position 815,261,597 of record CM062811.1, read on the forward strand.
GGGGGAAGATGTGCAGATGGTTGTTGCTATTTTAGGAATATGACTTTGAGTTTATTATGAAGCTTGGAAGGTTGAATGCATGACCTGACCATTTGTCATGAATTGAAACAGGGGAGGAGCCTACTAATTTGGGGGAAGGGCTACCCGATGCGCAGCTCTTCACGGTGCACATAGAAGATAACCACTTTGCCAATATTATCCACATTTTTACCATAGGGATGGCTCCAGAGGTATACACTAGTCACCAGAAGGAAAAGTTGGTAGTAGGCGCAACTGGTTTCTCGGTAATTGCAGGACATTTATACAAGATGGGTTCAAACGAGATACTCTGGCGGTATGAGCCCGATTTCGAAAGAAACAACATCCTTGTGAAGGCCCATGGAGGGGCTGCAGGAGGGCATTATGCAAGAAAGGCAACAATGCAAAATATTCTGTGCGTCGGGTTGTGGTGGTCTACATTACATAAGGATACCAAAGGATATTGTAGGGTGTGTGATGCATGTCAAAGAACGGGCAGGCCATCACAAAGGAATGAGTTGCCTCTGAATCCTTAGGTGTCATGACAGCCATTTGAGAAATGGGCTATTGACTTTGTAGAACCAATTCATCCCCTAGGTAAAAAGACATGGGTGTGTTATATCATCACCGCAATAGAATACCTGACCAGATGAGTGGACACACAACCTGTGAAGGATTGTACAAGAGCCACAACAGCTAAATTTGTATTTGAGTACGTGTTAACTAGGTTTGGCTGCCTAAAAGTGTTGATGAGTGTTCACGGTACACACTTCCTCAATGAAATGATTGGCGCGTCGACAGAAGCGTTTCAGGTGTACAATTAGAAGAGTATGCCATATCATCCTTAGGCTAATGGAACAGTGAAGGCCTTCAATAAGATATTGGAGAATGTGCCGATAAAGATTTGCAATGCACAGTGAAATGATTGGGACATGCACATACCGGAAGTATTATGGGTGTACAGGACTACTTCCTAAACGCTAACAAGTCAGACACCTTTCTGGTTGGTCTATGCTGTAGAATCTATGATAACTATGGAATATATTGTGCCTAGTCTATGCATAACATATTCCATAGGGATGGTGGACCGTGGAGCCTTGGAATAACGACTCGCGCAGTTGATGGAGCTTGAAGAGGATAGATTCTTGGCTGGATTTCATCAGCAAGCATAGAAGGAACGTGAAAAAGCATGGCATGGTCGACACATCAAGTTGCACATGATTAAGGTAAATGACTTGGTTTTATTATATGATAGTATGTTTGATAAGTTTCCAGGAAAGTTTCAGATGCACTGTTTGGGGCCATATGTCATAAGAGAAATCACAGATGGGGGCATGGTTCAGCTTGCAAATATGAATGGAGAAAATTTTCTCGAAAGGGTGAATGGAATTTGGTTGAAATCGTATGCAGGAGATATCGCTTAATGACCTTATGGTGGCCAAACAATGTTAGTGCTCCAAGCAGTTGTAAGGGAGCGTGGGACTATAAACTACACTACCCGATTTTAGGGACTACGCGACAGGGGGGCTACGTGAAACAGGGTGATGTCACAATACCAGAAGCCACGCAAAGGGAGCTACACTATGGAGGGAGATACTGCTCAGCATAGCCAGAAAATGACCGTTAGAGTCACTTTTCATGATTTGATAGCCAGGAGACAGTTAAGAGGAGTGGGTGGGTGGCATTTAAGGCTGAAATATTTGGAGATCTTCCGCCAAATCATCATTAATGGATGAGTTTTGGGGGGAACAGTAGGATTTGAAATCAAATTTTCTTATAAATTATGCGTGAAAGTCCAACAAAGAACAATTTGCACCCTTAGATTTTTTGAGTTGTGTTGTCCGTCGCTTATGAATCGTAAGTTTTTCAAATATTTGGTCACAAGATTCGTGTTTGATAATATACTCGAGGAAACCTGACAATTCATTTACAGCACTATGTCAGGACCAGGTGAGACTGCAAGCATCAGAGGAACTGTTGCCTCCGAAGGAGCACCTCCAGAAGTTGTGAACATGGAGGCTCCGACTCCTGTTCCTACAACTCCGAGGTCGCTTAAGCCGAAGCCTACACCAGTGCGCGAGACCCACAAGCCAAAGAAATACAAGTAGAAAAGGTCAGTGCCAATATGCAAGTCACCTAGGAAGCACTCCACTACCCAGACACAGACCAAGGACACGCAACCTGAGAAGGTTGTAGATTTGGAGGCTGAAGAGGGTACTGAAGATATAGATGCTAAGGGCATGGAGCCCATCACCAAGTTTCCATACTACATCCCTCCGCATAAAGGGAAGGTGAAGGTCAACAAGTACCTAAACATGGAGAAATTAATCATTCATATGCCCCTCCCGCCATAAAAGATAACCTTCGAAGGTCCGCGCCTAATGCTGCTTCCCCTTTTAAAGATGGAGGATTGGGACTTGGCTTACCATGAGAGGTTCCCCAACCTCGTGACAAAGACTTACATGAAGTGAGTATATTACAAAGACTCCAGTGTCACTGTGTTGGAGAAAACTCAATGGAGCCGTGGAGTATAGCAGTTCGTGTTATTGAACCTATTGTGGGTGCCCCACTACCACCACTCTAACAGAAATACCACCTATATATGGTAGCTACTGACTCTAGTGCACGATGGGTGCTTATGGCTTGTCGCACCTATCCCCATCATGGACATGCTCATCCATAGGATCACGCACCTGCCACATGAAGTCTTAAATCCATCCAAGTCTTTTGGCGGAAAGGCAAGCAAGTGGGACTTGGAAGAGAAGATGAAGAAGAAATTTGAGCTTCTCAAGAAGTTGTGTGGGTACTCCATAACATCCATCAACATCCCCATGGTGAAAATTTCCACCCAGATACTAGCCGCTAAGGTCATGAGGAAGTTCCACGCAGATGAGGTTTCGGCGCCCTTGATCTTGTTATTTATCGTGAGTTCCTTGCAAATTGTCACGAGGCTCAAGATGAGAGCAAGGCCTTCCACTATGCATGGCTACTGCTCTCCATTGTGTTGGTTTCTTAGGAGCTACTAGAGGACAGTCAGTTTCCTCGATTGGAGGCAGGTGTGTCAGAGGCTACATAGTTTGCCTCACTTTGGACCACGAAGGACCTCGTGCGGGTCACAAAAACGAAGATTTTCTGGCTTTTGATGGAAGAAAGCATCTGCATGCCCATTAACTAGTGCCCACGGTTATTAGAGTATGTGAAATTCAAGGCAGACTTCCAGCATGTTTATATTCTGGTGCAAAAGGATCCACAACATAATTGGTTTGATCTACCACATCTCACCACTGATGATACGATTCAGGAAGTAATTAAGCGCTGACCAGGAGACTTACACTCTCCATCTCACTTGACCATGGGTACAAGCAAAGGCACGGGGAGCTCAACAGAGAAAAAGATGAAGTAGGATGCAAAGCAAGAGGCACAAAATTTAGCTATGCTGTGAAAGAAGGAGGCCAAGGAGAATGCCCGACTGGAAAAGGAGCGTGCTGCAAAACAACATGCTAAACAGGAGCAACGCGACTCCGAGCGAAGCGTTAAATCACCTTCACCCGAAACTGAAGAGGAAGAGCAGTTCGCACAAGGTAGTGGAAGCAAGCAGGGACAGAGCACTCCATTCCAGGTAAAATAGTATAGGGAACAACAACAAGAGGGGTTTAGGAAGAAGACAAAGGCGACCAAGCCACCACTAGATCCCATTATGCTGGTGGAGACCGATCTCGACGAGATCAGGGAAAAAGTGCGTGACACCACTACTGAACTGTTGCATCAGTTTGAGCAGCAACACTTGCATTCCTTAGCTAATATTCAGAAGGATCTCCACGAACTACAGATCCAGACTAGCAGAATTCAAGTGGGTGCAGGTCCAGTCAGTGGCGCACAAACGAGCCTGGCACTAGGGACAAGTCAGGCTGTAGAGATGGTTAGGACAGTGGATATCAGGATAGTTGCATTGCCAGAAGGGTCCTTAAGCACAGAGTCGGCCAGAAATAAGATCATTTTTATCACTTTAAAGAACATCAGTGTCAATATTGTAGCGCTCCCTAACCAGTATCTTCATGCGCTGCAAATAGGAATAACAACAGAATTGAGAGTGCGGGAGCGATGCGCACTCATCTTAATAAGTGAGTATCGAGTGAAAAATGAGCAAATGTTCGCCAAGAAGATGGAGGTCCTGAAGGAGAGGGAAATGATCCAGGCGCAGAGTGCCCATATAGCGGTCACGATTGCAGAGGCATATAGGATAGTGCCAGAGTTACACATACCTGAGGAGGCACCGCTTGAGGCCAATATCTAGAAGCTAGCTGTGGGCATCCGCAAGGAAAAGGAAGAGGTGGCAAGAGTTCAATTTGAACTCAACATGAAAATTAGGGAACTATAGCTTAGGCCACAGCCTTCAACTCTGCTTGAGGTCGAGGAACAACGTGAAGCTACCGTCAAGGAAACAATAACTACTATGGATGTCGCGGTCATTAACTGCACAACTTTATTCAAATAGGCCATGGAAGTGGTAATGGCCCTATAGGAATATCCTACCATGAAGATATTGAATACAGAGATCCATGAGCTCCAACAACAGTACGACGAGGTTAGGGTGATGGCGTGGTCCATTGTTACAGTACAGCACCTCGCCAAGTTGCAGGAGGCAAAGCAGCTCCTTGCACAAGTGGAAGAAACGCATAAAAAAGAGGCAGTGCTTAAGGCATGGTTGGGTCCTTAGTTGGACGAAGCCTACCAAGTCTCAACCAACATCCAGGAAAAGCTGATGAACTTGCAGCTCACACAGCAGAAGATCAAGCGAGCCAGCGAAGGACTAGCTACAGAGCAGCTAGTCGAACAGGTGAAGTAGGTAGCCACGTAGAGCACAGCTAAAGTAGCAGTTGTGTAGGTGGAACTGGGGGATCTTCACAGCAATATCACTGTGCCAGTCGAGTGACTTGAGGGTGAGTCACGACCTTTGTGTTGGGGGCCTGTTGGGATGGGGTCCCCTGGGTCAGTTTTGGGGCAAAAGCCCAAGTTTTGATGTAAAAAGATGTAAAGTCTCCACAAATTATGGACGCGGAGTGTGGAGTTAGTTAAGAGTCAAAAAGGGTTTTTACCCTCATTCATGTAAACTTGAGTCGGTTTTTGAAGATCTACCCATGGTCCGTGGACCATGGGATTGTATAAATAGGTGTGTCTTAGAGAGTCTAAGGCAAATAGATAGAGATAGAAGTCTTTTGTCTATGGGTACGACAGAAGGAGTCTAGAGGGTTAGCACAGGAAAGTAAGAGGAAAGGCTCTGCAGCTGAGTGTGCAGAGGCCTAGAGGTGCACATAAGTAGCTAGTTTTCATGTTAAAGGGTCTACAAAAACGAGTCATAAAGCTTTGCGGAGGTCTAGAGGCCGATTGAGGGAAGATACAGTGTTAAGCCTTAAGGGGTTAGAGATTTGAACGAAGGCAAATACAGGTCATAAGAAGACATCACACTGATCTATGGATACAGAAACTTGGTTAAATCATCCCCCCATATTTCTTCGGTTGAGACTTCGGTCCGCACTACTCAGATTGGTGCCGAAAGAGCGAGTAGTGTAGGGATTTGTTTGGCACAACTAACTGTGAACCTGGGTTAGGACCAACTGAGCCAACAAATAGAATTCTAGTTGTATAAAGAGGGAAAAAGAAATGAGAATTTTTTAGCCATATTCGAAGCCAAAAAATATCTCAAATAAAAATCGAACACCATCCACTACATAGTGCTCGGAATAAGCTTTCCAACGGTACATGGAAGTCCAAAAATGGACTTATCAATAAAAAGTTAGAGTAGATTGAAGCTATCGTTTGAAAGATAGAAGAAAAAGAGAAAAAGACCAAGGGTAAGGCTCATCATAAATTGCAATCAGAGTTTCCAGCAGCAACAGGGAAGGGCAGTGAGATCAATGATCAAGTGATCGCCAATATTACAAATCGCAGATCAGAGTTCCTGGCAGTCGAGATATCGACATATCAGTGATCAATGATTACTGATATTGTATATCAGCGATCCGAGGTTTCAAGGTCCAGGCATACCAGCAATCGGGGGTTTCAGGGTCTAGGCATATCGACGATCAGCGGATGTAGGGGATCGCACATTGGTGATCCGAAAATCGATGCGCTGACAGGGTTACAACTCCAAAGAGTTGCAATATTGCAATTTGCAACATGTGAGTGGTAGAGTGTCGGGAGGGCCGAAAATAATTTTACAAAGGATGGCAGCGAAAAACCAAGGGTAGGCGGGCCCTTCCTCTCTCCTCCAGGGGGCCATGTGGCAAAGCACTATTGGTCCCAATAAAGTAATGTGGTGTTGACATCATCATGATGTGGTAGTACGGAGGACACATGGCACACTGATCTGGCATTTTCAGGGACATATGGGGGCATATCTAGGTGATGCGTGTCACTAGTAAGGAAGTGACATGTGGGAGTGATGATGTCATCAATCAACCATCAGTGATTATAGAAACAACACACCACTCTATAGTGAAGCCTCTGATCATGATCCTCTGATTGAGGGGCTCCAATACAGGGACTGGCACACGGTTAAAATGAGTCAAAGAACCAAGGGCTAAGAAGCAGGGGGGTGATTGCATATCAGTGATTGCAACCATGTAGCAGCATGTAATTGATGTTCTATAAAGGTGCATATTGGGGAAACACCCAATATCATGGGCCCAAAGCGAGGCAGACAATTTGCACAAGGCGGGTGGCATGATTATGTGTGCTTTATGTTTCAAACCAACGATTCGATGGAGAAGTTGCTAAAGGTTTTTTATGTGTTAAATCCTTCGCTCTGGCCCTCCCTTATCCTCTTTCCATGTGGGCAAAACCACGTCACATATCGCAATCATAAGAATTGGGAGGCTACAACTAGAGGCAAGGATTAGAGATTCTTGATCTCTGATCACCAATATTGCAAAAGGGGCCTGAGCGCATATGTAGTTTGATCCTACGTATTATGCGTTGGGACTGGTTACAATGTGATATATCAAAGAATCAGCCCCCATCCTAGCTAAAGGAATTTTAGCTCTAAAAGGCTTAGGCCTTGAGTCCTTAGGTTTCTACCATGCAGTTTTCACCTAAGTCCCCACGGCTAAGGCATAAGGGGCCAAAGGAGATCGGTGATCACATCTTTATGACTCTTATTCAGTTTAAAGTTCCTGAACTACCTCATTCCTGATACACTTGCATGATTGTTTCACAGGGCATGATTGGTTCCGTTGGTTTAATAAAGAATGTAAGAAGGGACGGATGAGTTGGCAGCAGTGTTCAAAATCTGTTGTGACCATCATGGGTGATCGCTCTCGCTTCCTGTGAGAGAAGAAGAAAAAATGTTAAGACCGAAAGCGATGGGGAACCAACCAAGAGAGCATGAGGCATGATTTAGAAGAAACCTATTTGGACCAGAGGCCAACAAAGAAGAGTGGCGTGGAGATATTTATAGGACCATCGTTTCAATTCACTTCTAAATTTTGTTTTGTTGTTTTTTATTGATATTGTTATTTTGTTTTATTTCCAAGAAAGTTATCTTTCTGTTGTAATAATTGGAGGCGACAAAGCCAGCACGCCGAGATAGCTAGTCATGCAGGTAGCTAGAAGTTCAACTGAATTTTTTTGTAATTTTCCTATTCTCCCTCTCCCTATAAAAGGGAGGAAGAAACACTCAGAAAAGGTTCTGAATTCTAAAGAAAATGACATGTTATTTCTAAAATTGTATGACTTCCAGAGTTGCATATTACAATATATAAATGAAATAGTGGCGATTCCAACCTTCAAGTACTACAGTATGTTACCTCTCTATTAAATTCCATTATGTTCATATTTCCTCTCTCATTTCATGTAATTGTAGCTGCCAGAAATATTTCATATGTTCTTACATATTCATCTGTATTGATTTGTTAATGCACATGCATGTATGTGTCTTTGAGATTATATCTTTAAAAATGTGCTCCATGAATCATAGTATCCAATCCTCTTTCATCCATTATGTTTATATCTAAATAAGATAAGTGTGGAATTCTTGATGTTTCAAGATCTATGTGATGAGTTAGTCTCTCTCCATCTCTTCTTTCATTACTCTGCAAAAGTTGATTAAACTGTAGTTCCTTGAATTACTCAGCCTTCACTAGTTTATACCTATATTCTTGTGAGTTGTATATGTGAAAGGATACGAGAAATACATGGCTTATGTCCTTGGATGAAGGAGCCAACCCATGCTATTTATTGTATATTTTTATTTACATATGTGTATCAAATGTATATGATGTATCCAGTTTCCTGAAGACCATATAAGACACATAAAATCTAGATGCTACCATGCACTAATCTTGTAAACAATCTGAGGTTGTCTCTGGGAGTGAACATATTTTGGTGTCATTGTTGGGAACAGTATTGAAGTATTTTTCCTCTGGGATACCACAAGTTAAGCACTCTGTGTAGGTGAGAAAAGATGTTTTGATTGCATCCTCATCACCTTGGTGACTCTACAAATCCCAATATCATTTATCATCCCGAATTTTAGAAATCCTCACACTCTCTCATATATCTCTCAGTAGAAAACCCCTTCTGTATTGGACCCAGAGAAATTAATTTTCAGGAGAGTCTAGAAGGATAAAACTCCTACTACCTGTGCTATTGTCTCATCATTCTTTGAAGCTTACTCCTCTAGCTCCCAACACGTTGTCATCCATTGCTCATATTTTACTCTTAAGGTCCTTACATACCCTGTAGAAGATGAGCTAGAGCATCGTTGATCTGATAATCACCCTATGAGTGACATCAGTTGAAGATTTATTAAACAAAGGTATTACAGACTCATGTACTGGTGTGTGTTCTATGTTAATAAGCAACGGATCGATCAGATTGCCAACACATAGACATTTAAATGGAAAGACAATAGAGAAATATAGTAAGTAAACACAAAGTCACAAGAATTTTAATAAGGAGTTCACCCTATTCTCTAGGGCTACATCTCTGGTCCAGCTTTCAGTGGTCGCCTTGTTTTATTGTGTCTTCAAGCAGAGAATTACAATGCAGGGACTCAATGTGAGTTCTCCTGAAGTAGGTTTTCTTGGCAGGGTGGTTCTTGGATTCCCTAAGCCACTGGAGTACACAGACTCTTCTTCTTCCTACCAGCTCTGTGACCTTCTAGTCTACAGTGGAGAGCCCAATGTGGTGCTCAGCCCAGACAGATCCTCTATGGGATGGCTCGGATCTCTCAAGCCTCTGGTGCTTGATGCTGCCTTTGGTCAGCTCGGCCCTCTGTCCTCTTTCTACTTTTGCTTCACTATCTTCTTTCTCTGTGTATTCCGTCCTCCTCTCGGGATTCTGGTCTCTCTGTCTTCTTTCTTTGTCTCTCGGACTGTTCTTCGACTTGACTGTGTATTTTTTTTGCTATTCATGGCTTTGAAGCCATTCGAACTCATGCCTATTCGGTTCCTCTTCCGCCTCTATCGATTCACCTTTTGCAGTTGCGCTTGGAGTTCCCTGTTTGGCGTCATCATGAACACTCAGGAAGTGGCCACATGTCCTCCTCTAAATAGCGCCAACCTGTTTCGTCGGTTCGTTTCTTCAATTACGTCGTGGATGAAGTCTTTCCTCCACCGTGGCAGTAAAACGGATTCCAAATCCTTCTAAAACGCAGCGTGTTCCTTCGTCGATTCTGCTTCCTCCATCAGGCGTGATCTCAGCTGTCCGATCTGGGTCCCCTAGATCCAACGTCATATGCACATTTCACATGGTTGACTTGCTCGACCGATAGCGAGCGATCAACAACGGTTTTCTCTCACCTCTGCTTGCCACACATCGATTGATGTATGGGATCGCTCCAATTTCTCTAGAACTTCTTACCGTTTGAGGGCACCCCGATCAATACCGCTGATTTTTTGGAGCGCGGGTCCCACCTTTTCCTTTAGCGCTTTTTCGCTTTTCGCCCGCAGTTCTCCAACTCCTGACGCGACCGAGCGCTCGAGGCTCCTCCATCTTGGCCTTGTTCGCCCAGCGATGCACGATTAGCACTAATCAAGCATCAAAATCCACCTCCTTTTCCCGATTCAGGGCTCCCAGGGGCTACTTTGAACTCCTGTGCAGTCTCCGTGGGCCTCGGTCAGTGTGCTTAGACCGAGGTCCTCGTCGTTCCACACTGGCTGCCATTGCCACTGGTTCAGGGGTGTTTTTGATCGTGATTCTGAATTCTTTAGAGATTTGTCTTGACCTGATACAGTCATGGTTCTTTAACAGTCTTTTATGGATCCAATTCAGATCAATCGTGCCCCCAAATCAGATATCGAAGAGAAAGAAATATCAGTTACGACTCCTTTCGTTTCGTTTCCTCCTCCTATTGAGATTGAAAAAGGTAAAGATATCCTCAATAATAGAAATATCCACTATACACTCAGGCACACTACTCTCAACCTAGTTCGGCAGAATTGGATTAAAACATCACAATAAAAGATCTATGCTAAATATGAGGTATCACCCTGGTATAAGAATATCATCCATTATCTATTATTCTTGAGGTGCCCACTAGGGATGGACAAATCCAAATACGTGACATTGACACTGCAAGCTCAAAAGTATATCATATCCAATGGTCAACTCTACTGGAAAGACCCGGTCGGAGTTTTGTTGTTATGCTTGGTAGAGGGCGAAACTCATAAAGTGGTTGAAGAGTTTCATGGGGGAGTTTGTGGAGGTCATTACAGCTAGAAGACCACATCTCACAAAATCCTCAAAGTAGGATTCTACTCACGTAATTTTTTTGGAAATGTGCATTTACAAGTCAGGTCATGTCAGAAGTGCCAAGTCTTTGGTGAGAGATAAAAACTTTCTCCTCTTCCCTGATCCTAGTGCATGTGGATGAACCCTTCCGATAGTGGGGACTAGACTTCATAGGAGAGATAAACCAACCTTTCAGTGGCCAACATAAGTGGATATTAATGGCCACTGATTATTTCTCCAAGTGGGCAGAGGCCATCCCAGCCGAAAATGCTATAGACTCAGTGGTAATTAAGTTTATGGAGGAGAACATATTATCGCATTTTCGTTTCCCTATCAAAATCATCACTAACAATTCCCAGGTCTTCAAAGCAGAAAAATTCAACAGCTTCTATCAGAAATTCAATATCATCATAGAGCACTCTACTACCTAATATCCTCAAGGAAACAACTTAGCTAAGTCCTAAAAAAAAATTGTGGTGAGATTGTTGAAGAATACCATCACCAAAAATCAGAGGAATTGGGACACCTAATTGAATTTTGCACTTTGGTCTAACCGAGTGACTTCTAAATGTTCCATTGGAAAATCACCTTTCGTGTTAGTGTATGGTAAGGGTATAGTCTCCCAAATCCAATTAGAAATGCCAATGGAAAACTTACTACAAGAAGCTGAGAAGGAACCAAGTGATTTGACATGAAGGATAAACCAACTTGTTGAGATCCATGAAAATAGGGAACATGTGGGGGTTAAATTGGAAAATTACCAACAAAAGATGAAATCCTTGTTTGATAAAAAGGCCAAGGATTGACCTCTTCAATCGAGAGATTTAGTTCTCTGATGGGATGCCCGACAGGAAGAAAAGTAAACATGAAAAGTTTGATTCCCTTTAGTTTGGCCCTTTAAAATTTTCAAAAGAAAAAAGAAATAATACGTACCTACTCGAAAATCTGGAAGGTTAATAGTTGGAGCTACCCGTAAATGGTGAATTCCTCAAAATCTGTTTCCAAAATTAAAAGGTAATATCTTGCACTCATTGTAAATATTGGTGTGTGTTGTAATCATCATATGAAATATCCAGTTTTCTGTTTAAATTTCCATTTTCACAAAATTTTAATTTGTTTAAAAAGACTCCATGACCAAAAAAGAGACGTTCACAGTATCCAGGTTCTCAGCACCTTTCTGGCAAGGCACTATCCAGGTGGAGCCAATGTTGTCACCTTCTAAGAACATAGTTCCATTTATATAAATAGGGAAAAAGAAACAAGTTGTTTGCAGCCATCTTCCAAGCTACAAAAGATCTCAAAGAAAAATTAGACCCTCCCCATTGCATATTGCTCAGAATAAGCTTCCCAACAGTACATGGAAGTCCAAAAATGGACTTCTGGATCAAAAGTTAGAGAAAATTGAAGCTACCCTTTGAAATCCAAATAAAAAAAAAGATAAAAAGACCAAGGGTAAGGCTCATCGCAAATTGCAATCGGAGCTTTAAGTAGTAGCAGGGGAGGGCAATGAGATCAACAATCAAGCAATCACTGATATTGCAAATTGCAGGTCGGAGGTCCTGGCAGTCAAGAGATATCAGCATATCAGCGATCATCGCTCGCCAATATCACATATCAGTGATCAGATATTGCCGATATCACATATCAATGATGAGCGATCGTCGATATCACATATCGACGATCCGGAGTTTCAAGGTCTAGTCATATCAGTGATCGGGGCTTTCAATGTCCAAGCATATCGGCGATCGGTGGGTTTAGGGCATCGCACATCGGCGATTGACGAATCAGCGCACCGGTAGGGTTACAACTCCAAAAGGTTGTGATATCATGATTTGCGATATGTGAGAGTAAAGTGTCGGGAGGGCTGAAAACAATTTTACAAAAGATGGAAGAAAAAAACCAAGGGCATGCAAGCCCTTTCTCTCTCCTCCTCAGGGCCATGTGGTAGAGCACTATTGGTCCCGATAAAGCCACGTGGCACTCACATCATCATGACATGGCAGTAGGGAGGACACGTGGCATGCCGATCTAGCATTTTCAGGGACCTATGGGACATATCCAGGTGACACATGTCACCAATCAAGAAGTGACATGTGGTGGTGATAATGTCATCAATTAGCCGTCGGCGATCGGTGAAACAATGCACCACTCCATAATGAGGCCTCCAATCATGGTCCTCTGATTGAGGGGCTCTGATATAGGGACCAGCACGCAGTCAGAATGAGTCAAAGAACCAAGGGCTAAGAAGCAAGGGGGTATTGCATATCGATGATCACAACCATGGAACAGGATGTAATCAACATTCTATAAAGGTTCATATCAGGGAAACACCCGATATCATGGGCCCAAAGCGAGGCGAACAGGTGGCATAAGGTGGGTTGCATGATTATGTGTGCTTTATGTTTCAAACCAACAGTTGGGCGGAGAAGTTGCTAAAGGTTTTTTATGTGTTAAAGCCTTCGCTCTGGCCCTCCCTTATCCTCTTTCCACGTGGGCCAAACCACGTCGCATATCGCAATCGCAAGAATTGGGAGGGTGCAACTAGAGGCAAGGATTAGAGATTCCTGATCTCTGAGCATCGATATTGCAAAAGGGGCCCAGACGCATACGTAGTTTGGTCCTACGTATTATGTGTTGGGACCAGTTACAATGTGATATATCAAAGAATCGACCCCCGCCCAACCCAGCTAAAGGACTTTTAGCTCGATAAGGCTTAGGCCTTGAGTCCCTCGGCTTCTACAATGTATTTTTCACCTAAGTCCCTGGGGCTAAGGCATAAGGGGCGAAAGGAGGTTAGCGATCATAGCTTTATGATTCATGTTCAGTTTAAAGTTCCTGAACTTCTGGATCCCTGATACACTTGCATGATTGTTTCATAGGGCACGATTGGTTCTATTGGTTTAATAAAGAATGTAAGAAGGTATGGATGAGTTGGCAACAATGTTCAGAATCTATTGTGAGCACCATGGGTGACCTCTCCCACTTCCTATGAGAGAAGAAGAAAAACTATTTAGACTGAAAGCGACAGGGAACCGACTGAGACAGCATGAGGCATGATTTAGCAAATAACATATTTGGACCAAAGGCCAACAAAGAAGAGTGTCGTGGAGATAATTATAGGACCATCATTTTAGTTCACTTGTGAGTTTTGTTTTGTTTTTTTAATTGATATTTTTATGTTGTTTTATTTCCAAGAAATGTATCCTTTTTTTTGTAATAATTGGAGGTGACAGAGCCAGCACACTGAGACATCGAGTCATGTAGGACACCAGAAGTTAGCCTGAGATATTTTGTAATTTTCCTATTCTCCCTTTCCTTATAAAAGGGAGGAAGAAACACTTAGAAAAGGTTCTGAATTCTAAACAAAAACGACATGTTATTTCTAAAACTGTATGACTTCGAGATTTGCATATTTCAATATATAAATGAAATAGTGGAGATTCAAACCTTTGAGTACTTTTTCCTCTGGAAAAATCCGTAATTTTTCATTAAGTTGGAAAAATTACATATTGTAGATGCTTATCGCATATGCTATTTGTCACTGCAAACTATGATCATAAGAAAAAACTATGAGTAACTATAGCCAGATATACCTCACAGGGCAGTCTGCTATATTTAGCTGTAAATACTATCAATGTATTGTACTTGGTTTATGTCTGTACATTAAGCCACGCAGGGCCCTCATACTTTGTTCTATATTTTTCAAAAAAATAATATTATGTATTGTTCAGATAATTAACAAAACCAAAAATAGCTTGATCAGTGACCAGGTTCCCTCTGATATATTGGATCTATATATGGCCGGTGGTAATACTGGTATTCATTTGTCCCTTGCTGCTCGGTAATCTCCCATTCGCCTCTGGGCATTAACGTGGCCTCCTTGGATAATTTGTCAGCATGGCTGTTATGCTCCCTGTAGATATGAGAGCAAGAGATATTGTTAAATGCTACTTTGAAAATATTTACTTCATTTAGAATGTTGCTGAGTGTGTGAATGTGACAATCAGAGATGCCATTGAACCAATTGATAATAATCTTTGAGTCCCAAAAAATGTTTATGTTGGTGCATTGGTGACCCAAAGTGAAATGCAGTAAGTGGAGCAATGTAATGAGTTCAGCATAATTATTTGTTCCAACACCCAAACCCATCTTGACTTTATAGATATGTTGTTGATTGATATACAAAATGAATCCTCCACCGCATCCATGTTGGTTTGCAGCCCCGTCAAAGAAAGCCCATGGTGTGTTTGTATCAATGCACGAAGGTGGATGTGGTCGTCGCTCTTTTGGAGGTGGGGGATCTGGCAGCTCCCTGAATGCAGATATTATCCCAGCCTCAATCTGTGGCCAATGTGCAGGTCTATTGTCGAAAATGTGGCGGTTGTGGGCTTTCCAGATGTGCCAATTGATGAGTACCGGAAGGTTTAAGAGCTTTGTTCCTTTGTGCCTATTTGACCATTCAACCCAAGCGTTTCTCAAGTCATCTCCCTCCCAATGCCCATTGAATTGAATCGAATTGGACAATGAGTTCCAGAGGGCTAGTATAACACTACAGTGCAGAAATAGATGCTTTGTGGATTCCGATGCACATTTGCACAGTATGCACCAGGTGGGCCCTTGAAAAGCTCTGTGTGTGAGTTGTTCCCCTGTAGGTACCTTGTTTCTCAGAATACACCAGAAAAATAGCTTGGTTCTTTGCGAGGCCATGAGTTTCCATAAGCTTCTCCACCAAAATGAAATAATGTTTGGTTTCTTATGAATATTTAGTGAGATGTATCCTGCTTTTGGGGTATATTTGCCATTTTCGGCCAAGATCCATATTAATTCATCCGGGCCCTCTTTGATTCTTAGTGGGCTTGCAAACTGAACACAACACACATCCCTTTACATATCGAGTCACAAATTTTTTTCATGTGAGGCCAAAAACAAAACCTCTCCAAATGACAAATTTTTCCCTACACCAAAATGACCATAAAGAAGAGAGGTATGGGCTTCTCTGATTACATGTATTCTTTCATTGGTGGGGATACGAAGTTTTCCAAGATGGTACAACAATTTTCCCTACAAATGGTAATTATCTACCTGCGATCCATGAGTCAGTTTTTCATAAATCTCCTTAAAATATATATCATCAGCATATTGTTCAACATAACTTTCTAAAGAAGCATTTTGAAAAACTATAGATGCAAGAATAGGAGGCAGATAAATCATATATGCTACTTTGTTGTTGGTTCCCTTCTTGTATTTTATTACCAAGTGAAATTGTTGGAGGAATTCCATCCATATGAAATGACGTGCTTATTGAAGCTTGGTTTGAGATTGGAGGTACTGCAAGGGATGGTGATCTGTGTGAATGATGGTCTCTTTGCCAATAAAATAGTGCTTCACAAAATCTTAGGAGAATGTATTTGAATGGTAGCATACAAGTTTCCTTTGTTGCATCAACACTGATCCCATGGCATACCCATTGGCATCTGTCTCAATCTCAAAAGGCTTCTAGAGGTCAGGTAAGGCCAAAAATGGTGTACTACTGATCTTCTCTTTCAGTGTATCAAAGGCTCTTTGTTTCTTTCCTCCCCATTGAAAGGTTTTCTTCACACTTTTCAATGCATGCAAGGGGAATGCAATGATAGATAAGTTGGTAATGAACCTTCTCCAGTATTGTATTGCACCTAAAAAGCTATGAACCTCTATAACATTGGTAGGATTAGGCCACTTCACAATCACATCAACTTTAGAAGGATTTATTTTTAACTTTCAACCTCCAACAATGTGACCCAAGTAAAGCAAATATATGTCTTACCAAATTCACACTTAGAAATTTTGACATAAAAATTTTATTTTTGCAAAACATCAAGCACCTTTTTAACATGACTCATATGATCTTCCCATGTCCTAATAAAAACAAGAATTCCATCAAGATACACAAGTACAAAATCATCAAGAAAAGGCCTGAAAATATCATTCATCACCCTGAGGAATGTGGATGGAGGATTGCATAGTCAGAATGGCATAACCAACTATTCAAACAACCCCTTTTTTTTGTCTTGAATGCAGTCTTGCATACATCTTGTTCTGTAATCTTGACCTAATGATATCCACTGAGCAAGTCCAATTTTTTGAAATAGACAACATTTTTCAATTGACCTAATAAATCATCTATGCGAGGGAGAGGGTACTAATTCTTCACCATTATTTTTTTTGGTGCCTTGTAGTCCATGAACATCCTCCATGTGCCATCCTTATTTGGCACCAACAAAATGGGTGAACTGCATGGAGAAGAACTTAACCTTGTGACCCCTTCGTTTAGCAATTCCTGCCCCTATTTCTTTATCTCACCCATCTCAATGGATGACAACCTGTACATACCAATATCTGATAAAGGAGCATCCTACTGCAAGTGAATTTCAGGTTGGATCTCACACTTTGGAGGAAACCCACTTGGTTCTTGAAAAATTCAATTATAGTTAGAAACAATTTCATACAATTATTTTTTATGAGTGGGATCACAACCTTGGAAAGATTCAGATGTCTCTGCATCATTTTCTCTCACAACAATGAGCATGCACCCTTTTCTGGAATTGATCACTCTCTTCATCTGACTTGCACTTACAATACTGGCATTGATCTTGGCACGATGAACTCTAACAATTTATTCCACCTCATCTTTCGTAAGATAATACTTGTTTCAATGGTGAAAGAAAATTGCTTTTATGTCATACAAATATGGACTCCTCAATCCAATTCCATAGATATCAAAAGGTACAACAACAAGGTCAACCTCATCTATTAGTTTAGATGAAGCCAAAAATCTGGCCCTACACTGTTTGGTTACATGTAAATTGGCTTTTTCACACGGCCAACCAAGGGGAAGGGTTTTAGATCAGGCTTGGTCTCTAACCCTAATTCTTTAGAGAAGGATTTTGAAATCAAATTTTCTTGTGATCTCAGATCAAACAAGGTTTCCATTTTAGTATGTTTCATCACAAATCTAATAGGGAACAATTCAATCCTCTTTCGTTAATTAACAAGAGACTCATTTGAAGAACTTGTACATGCATGAAATTCAGAATTTTCATTAGCATGAAGAGAAAGAGAACCTTGTATTCCCACTGTTATGTTCCATGTCTCATCATCGAAGTCGGATTCAAGGTCTTGCTACATAGCTTCCACCGTCTTTTGCTTTCTCTTTCCACCAAATCTCTTTGGCTCAACTATGGATGTAAATTTCCAACATTGTTCATCATCACAACCTTGCTCCTTGCAATGTGTGGAAGATAGATCTTCTCCTTCTTCCTTCTTGGTTGTAGTTGCCTTCTTGTCCTTTTCCTTGCCTCTTCCCTTGAACTTTCCATTTTAAGGTTTGAAAGATGATTTCATGGGTTGATCTTCTTTGTCATTATTTCCCTTGATTTCAAGGTGAATGGCCTTCATACTGGTTTCATAAAGTAGTAGGATCAAATATAAACAAAGAATGCCTTGTGTAACTATGTAAATCACCAATATACATTGTTTCTTTTTATGGTGAATCAAGTGAAATGCCCAAATTTAAAGTTTGTTTTATAAACTCTTATGTGAAGCTTTGTACATTTTGACATTTTCCTTGTCTCAATTACTTCCATTCCATTAAAGTATTTTTTCGATAACCCAAACGATAGAATTGATCTTTTAATGCAGAAACAAAATTGGACCAAGAATAAAGAAGATTATCCAATTTTTTGCTACCTTTCTGCAACTTTCTCTCCCACCAAAGGAGATTGGTGCCACTCAGCCGAAGATATGCTAATTGGATCTTTGCCTCATATTCCTTGATCTGCTGAATCCAACAATAAACCTCGATCTATCTAATCCAATTATTTAACTTTTTTGCATTACATTCTCCATTATACGTGGTAAAGTCATACTTTACATATAACTTAAAACATGGCTTTTTAGATGCATTTCTCTCATGCATGTTAGAATTATGAGAAGATGAAGAAGAATAATTGTCACTAGTGGATGGAGATGGAGGGAGGTCTTCTCCTCCACCTCCATGGTTTACCGAGGCATGATCATCTGGCTCTTTCTTCTTAGGATCAATTGCCTTCTCATATGTTGAAAACAACTTGTAAACATTCTCTGCCATGGTGAAGAAGATCTTACAATAATTTTTCTCTTCCTCCATTTGAGCTTCCTCAACTGCCATGTTTCATCTTCATGTTGCATGCTCCACTTTGGGATCAAAGGATTTGTGTTTTCCTTCTTCTCTTTGGTGTTTTTTCCTCATTAGCATTCACTCATGCAACTCACATAAAGAAGACCTTCTCTGATACCAAACTTGATCCAAATCTTTTACTTAAATGATGCATACATAATTGTATTTAAAAGAGCATGTAACCAAATGACATGAACACATAAAAGAAGTAGAATTCAAAAGAAACCATGAGATCAAAGGCACAAAAACAACTTTATAACAAAGTTCACCTAGTGTGGGATACGTGTCCGGCCCCTGCTCAATGTGGGGAGGCCTCTTTCATTAATTGGCAGCAAAGTCAAATTAGAAGAAATTATAAAATGACACCTTATACCTCCACTTTTGGGGATTGCCTGAAAATTTAGGCCTTTGCTTAAGAAACAGCTTGCACGGTTGGATTCCAAGCGAAAAATTGTGAAAAATGAGTATAAAGTTGACCCTATTTTGTGTTGGTTACCTCTAGGGCTCTAAGGAATCTTTTGGATTCCCCATAGATTACCTCACAAGAATATTCCATCCTCGGCTCTCGTGTGCTTGTAGGGTTTGTGAGTGATTGCGGTTCTGCTCTCTGTCCCACAATCCTTGGCGAATGAGCGCTTTAAATATTTGAATGTGGTTCTTTGGTTATATCGGGCCACTTGGCCCAATGGTAACCAACTCAGTTGGCGTGTTGGGGGTCACGTGGTTAACCTGCCATTGGTTTCTTTGTTTTGTATATATATATGAATTGGTCGTCATTTCTTGTTCCATCCGCTCATGGTTTTGTGGTATGTCACATGATATATATGTGTTAGTCATCGTGGTTCGGTCGACAAGGTTTGACCACCTGTTGGTCGGTGGTTAATTTTTTTTTGTTTTTAATTAATAAGGCCACAAAGCCATTTTTCCTTCCGAAATTTTTAAGGGCCATTATAAATTTTAATTAGGCAATTAATTTTCCTCCACCAGTCGCCAAATTGGTCCAATTTGTTTCCTCCTTAGCGAAATCCGGCATGCTGATTGGGTTGCCACATGGCACGTCCTGATTGGTCCACATGGATGACTGGGCTATTGACATCATGCTGATGTCATATGACACATGTCACTTTGTTATTATCTCTCCTCTGACAGTACAACCATTTTTCCTTGCTAATGTTAGCATATGTACAGATGATGTCATCATCTGTATTGCTGACGTCTGCATGACAAGCGTCACTGTGTGCAAAATTTTTAGTTGTTTCGGAAAAACCTTTACGGGCCATAACTTCTTCATATGAAGTCAGTTTGAGGTGTCATTCACGCCATTGGATTCATAATAATGATCTCTTCTATTTGAGACTAGTTTCACTACATTTTGAGGACTTTGAAAAAAATGGCCTTTTAGGATCCTCCTGTATCATTCAATTTGGAATAATTGATTGTAAGTGCGACAAGAGAGTTGGGTAAGTCAACAATCATTTGACCAAGTACCATTTAGAATATAAGTGGCAACGTGAGATGAAAAGTTGGTGAAAGTGTTGGAAGGGAAACACATACATTTATATGGGTTTGGATAATGTGCAAGCACCTAATGTCTAGCATGATTGGGTGGGTCATTGCAAAAGCCATGACAATGTTTTCTTACATGAAAAACTTTAGGGAGATAAGTTCTTGTTAGTTAGAGGAAAAGATAAGCATTCAAACATAATAAAAATAAATACGCAAGCTTGTGCTTGAATAAATAATTTCTATTCATTAATTACTCTCTCATATACATCCATTGAGCTATGACTATTCTCTCTTCTTGCTTCACATTATAATGGCGCAACCACATGTATATAAACACCAAAATTTTTAAATATGGAATCATGCAAACTCTAACTTTCCTTTCCTCATGCAAACTAAGACTTCATGCTTTAACTAAACTTTTCTAACTTTCCTTTAACCTAACTCAACATTTTTCTTTTTCTTGACTCAACTTTTCTAGACAAGGCATTAACCTTCTAACTCTGGCTCACTTTACTTCTAATATTAGACTCGAATTCCTTAACTTAACTCTACTATTCATGCATTTGGGAGGAACCACTGTTTGTAAAACTCCCCCTTAATTATGACCATATGACTCAACATTAACTTAATAATGACTCAACTATGCATGCTATGCTTGCAATAAAAAATTGGCTCAAATTATTTTTTACAATGCAACTTTTTCTTTTTCATTTCTTTCATATTCTATACCCTTGAAATTGCTTCATTTTCAGTTGCACTTTCTTGATGTAAGCTCCATATTTCTTCACTTGTTGCTACTGCAATTTTTCTTTGACTTCTTTTATATTTGTTCTAAAAAACAATTTAGGCTTTCAGAGCCTATCTTCTATAGCTTCCTCTTGAAATATTCATCCACTCATGGACTACTACCATAACTCTTCATCTTCAAACTATGAACTTTTCCATGCTTCTTACACTTCATAATCCTGTTTTTCTTTCTGCCATATTTTTTGATAGTATAATTTTATCTCTTCTTGACTCCTTTGTTGAAACTTTGTTGAAACTTTGTTTCAATGCTTTCTTCTTCATCTTCAAAAAATCCATGCCCTTTCCACATATTTTTCTTCATATTCTCTTTCAACTCATGAATCAATTTATCCTCTTCTTAATCATCAATTGTTTCTAGATCATGCACTGATTCATGAGAAATTCCAACTATTAGTTCATAACTTGTTGCTATAGTGGTAGCTTCAACCTTCAATTCTTCATAAAACATGGCACTTTCCAAATTTCCACAATCATCCCTTATTTCAAAAAAGAGACCACAAATTCCATCAACATAATTTTCATCCACTCTGTGGTGAAGTATTTGAGCATGCATGTGCTCATTAACAATTTCAACTTCACCAAATTCATCATTTGTTGATGGATTCATGAGAGATGCATTTTCATCTCTACAAACCATTACTTCATATGAATTTTTTTTTTTGTTATTCTCAAACTTAAATGCCTCAAACTCTGATGCAAAGAGTTCATCATCAACTACATTCATACCAACTAGATCACACATGTTATTCACTTATTTATTGGAAGCTTCACCATCATCAACAAGGTCTATTGTTGGATTCACCAATTCACAACTCACTTTGTGGTCACCATCCACATGTGTCTTGTCATAGTGGGATTCACCATCATCTTCACCATCCATGTTACAGTGGGGTTCTCGAGCATATATATGCTCTTTCTCTACTTCACACGTAGAATCTTTCACTTCTCACTCTGTAATATTTTTTGTGTCTTCTTCATCCATATGCATTTATGCATGATGGGGTTTCACTTTTATAGTATTTATGACCATCATCCACATTTGAGTGGGATTCTCCCAGCTTTTTTTCCTCCTAGAGTCTTTCTCATTTACTCTCAGGCCTACAGTTGAATTTCTATTAATTCTTCAACAAACTGTAACATAATTTGCTGCTTTATGTCACTTTCCTTTATACCAAATTCTACTTCCAGGGTCTTTCATGCTTCCTAGGAAGATGTAGGTTTTTCTACCTTGCACAAGGACTTCTCATCCAATGCATGTTTTATAAGATCCAATACTAAGGAATCACATACTTCATCATATGGGTTATTAGACCAATACTCAATCAAATCTTTACATCGAAGAAAAGTTTTCATTTTGACTGTTCATAAAATTAATTTTTTTATCAGTAAATTTTGGAAGTGTTCCCAAATTTATCCTGATCCATTCTTCCTCTATTTTTTCTACTTCATCTCCTTGTCTTTTAGATGCCCTGATTGTGGCGATAATATCTATGATCTCTTCAAAATACTTTGGCTCTTCCTTTTGATTTATTTTCTCGGTTTGATTTGGTCTTGATTTGTGAGCCATGAATGTCATCTTTATTTTATCTTGTGTCTTCTTTCCTTATTGTGTCAACCTTCTAGAAATGAATGTCACATACACTTGATTATCTTTAAAACTAAACATTTTAACCTTCACTTTAACGGTGGCTCCCAACAACTACTAGCAACTTTTCTAAGCTCTTCTATGCAGATTCTTATGGAGGCTCATGGCTACAACTTACAATGGAGACTCCTTCTTTAGTCAGTGGTGGTGGCTCTTTCCTCTTGATAAAGTAGTGGCTTTGTGGTCTACCCATCTTAATATTTTAGTATTTGGGTTTACATACTCTCAACAAGCTCTAGTTCTAATTATGGACCAATGGATGCAAACTTTGGTTTGAAGGCTACTCAGAATAGCCAAGGCTCTTAGTAGAAGTATGTCATGACCTTCTTAACTCCTTTGGCTATTTGAAACCTTGCTAAACCTTGCTCTAATACCACATGTTATTCAGAGGCAAAGATAAACATGCAAACACAACACAAATAAGCACACAATATTTTGCTTGAATAAATAAGTTCTATTCATTAATTATTCTATGATATATATCCTCTAAGTTACTCTTCTCTCTTCTTACTTCACATTACAATGATCCAACCATGAGTATATAAGCACTAAACTCTCTAAATATGGAATCATGTAAACTCTAGCTTTCTTTTCGTCATGCAAACTATGACTTGACACTTTAACTAAACATTTCTAACATCACTTTAACATAAATCGACATTTTTCTTTTCCTTAACTTAGCTTTTCTTGACGAGGCATTAACATTTTAACTTTGACTCACTTAACCTCTAATATTAGACTTAACTTGTTATCCTTCACTTAACTTAACTCGGCATGCATATGAGAGTACTTACTATTTCTATTAAGTGAAACGATTTTGATCTATGACAAAGTTGTGATCGATGCTAGTAAATCAAATAGGAAATTTGGGGATAAGTTTGTATGAATTGTGTGCTCTTATAATTTTTAAATTTCTATACGAGACTAGAGTTCACTTGGTTGTAACACATTTGAATATTTGACAACTATTAGGCAAGTTGGGTTGTTGATTCTATAAGATTACTTTCATTCATATCATTTGCATATTGGTTATCTTAAGGAATAATTATATGTAATGATTATCTACATACTTCAGTAAGTGTTAAACTTATGAATTTTAATAAGCCAGGTGTAATCATGTAATTTCAAATTGTTAAAATCGATGAGATAAAATTAGTCACATGCACAAAAAACCTATAGTGATGGGCCATCTGGGTGTGCTAATTCAACCTCCGATGTGGGTGACTATAGGGCATGACAATGGATTTTTAGGTTAAATTAAAGTTTATGCTAGAGGTACTCTTTCAACCTCCTTCATAATTTATTTATATATATCTCTAGAAAGTGAGGAAGATAAATCAAATAATTTTTATTCCCTTGTTTGAAATTATATCAATTACTAATATTACTTGGTTTCTTAATAATGTATTCATGGTTTTCTAATTACTAGATGAAAATCTTTACCAAATTCTTAATACCTAACAATAAATTAATATACAAAAAATACTAAACTAGTACAACCACATTAAAAATATTAATGTCGTTGATATAGCTGAAGGCTTTATAAATATAACAAAAAAAACTATTGCAACATGAAGAATGCCTTACCAATATACACATTTACCTGATTAACCATGTATAAAAAGGTTATGGGCCAACTTTAACTTGAGAGAAAAAAAGAATTAGACATCTTATTGTAAAATAGACCATTTTGCTAAATAAAATTTTCTTATATATTAATTTCTCCATCTAATTAGAATATGAACTTATTAGAATTTGAATAATCTCAAATCCCTAGGAAATTGATGGGGAAGGAGCCATGTGGCATGAATCTAATTTAATTTGAGAGAAAAAAGGAATTACACATCTTATTGTAAAATGTACCATTTTTGCTAAATAAAATTTGTTTATATATTAATTTCCCCATCTAATTATAATATGAACTTATTAGAATTGGAATAATCTCAAATCCCTAGGAAATTGGTGGGTAGGGAGCCAACATGAATCTAATTTTTAAAATTTATTAGAAGTCAATGCAACCTAAAAAAACTCGGTAACACACAACAACAATTGATAAGCATTAAGACTAAGTAAATACTAAAATATTATCTAAGAAATAATTAAATTAATTTTATGTATCTCTTTGATATATTTGTTCAATAGTGAAAACAAAATTGAGATGTGAGTATAAGACATATGCAAGAATCAAATTTTTGACTTTTCATTTAAAAAGAAAAAATGAAGGTTTAAAATGCATATATTGATGAATTTGTATTTTAATTTTTTTGGGTTTGTTTATGTATAGTTTTGATATATATATATATATATATATATATATATATATATATATATATATATATATATATATATATATATATATATATAACAATTGAGAAAATATTTAATTTTTTTTTTATATTGTATCTAATTTATTGTAAATTTATATCAATTTTTTAGTTGAAGTAATTTAAAAATTTTCAGATATTTAAAAAAAACAAAATTTAGCTTATGGAGTGTAAATTAATTGACAACCACCTTGTTATGAAGTATTATTTAAAATAATGAGCTTCAAATTTCAAATCCCGGGAACCAAAAAACAATAATTTTATCTATTTATTTATTATATTTTTAGAATGTGGTATGTATAGTGTATTTCTTTTGAAATCAATTATCTTTAATTTATTACTTTTATTTCTTTTTTCTTTTTTTTTCGTAGTAAAGTTAATCTATTAATATGTAACAAAATATGAGTACATTGAGGCTCAAGCCTCAGCAGTGCTAAACATTATTTATCAGAAAATACCTTGACTGCCCATCGTTGGGGAAACTAGTCCGCAAAGGCAAACAATACCCAGATATGGGATATCAGTCTTTAAGACAGGAAAAAACAAAACAAGAGAAGTTCCAATGGGACAATCATAAACCCAGAAAAGTTCCAGCAAAACAATCATAACAGAAAAAGACCAGTCAGCAAAGGAGACCTCAGCTGGCATATACGTGACACCTGGCTGCCATGCGTCATCATTTGAACTCATCCAGGATGAGTATCTCTTCAACTGGACACGCATACTAATCCCAATCATCCTCCTCCTCCGACACGCCACTGTGTGGCCCACATGCAGGTTGGACACCACCAGAGCTGCCAGCAGCTGCATGCAGTGCCAATGCATCAATCATGCTACCACCTGGTGGTCACGTGGCTCCAGAACTTCCTTTCGCTGCATGTTGACTGCCACCCAAGGGGCAATGGGAAGTTGGCAGTGTGAACCGCAACATCGCTTCAGCAAACACCTGGAAACTGTGCACGTCCCCGACCACTGCAGGTATTAGGATACCTGCCCAAAACAGAGCTATGGGGGTAAGGAAGTTCAGGGGAAGGAGAGGGGACGGCGGGTTCAGGACTTGGCGTTACCTGAAGGCAGACACTACCACCCCGATTATCAACTTTGCGGCTCCTCATGCGATGATGCATGCGAACCATGACGGAATGCCTGGCTGAATTTTCAGTTGGAGAAATGCTAGAGGAATTGAGCAGAGGATGAACAGGGGATGACTGGGTGGAAGTTAAATTACAAAGCCTGGAATGGGAATAGTGATGCCCATTTCCAAGATCAACATAGCTCACTAACCAGCAATGACTCCCAGTGACAGTGTGAGAGCAGGGTTCAGCAGCTTGGGGCGGGCAATTGTAATGGAGCAGGGGTTGAGGGAAAACAGTATGGCAAGGGGAGTCCATTTCTAGGCACATAATGGCCAGTTCTCGGCCCAAGCACTCATTAAATGCTGCTTGCAGACGGCCATGAATTCAGCTTAGACTAGTTTGGAATGGAACGCCGATGGCCATGTGGCTCATCCTCTCACCGCCTACCAGTCTAATCTTCATTAATTACCTTGATTGTCACCCACATCTGGGTTATTACTTTTATGTCATTTTTTTATATAATTTTAAAATAAATATACATTAAATTAAATACTTAAAAATTAGCTAAAAATATTCTAACTTTTCAAAATTTTATATTTTAATTTTATAATTAATTAAAAAGGATTAATGAAAAAAGAAAAATATAATATAAAAGAAATAAATGGATATGATCAAATTTGATTTGGTTGGAGTATCTATTTTAAAAAATTCAAAATATAATTTTCCCTTATCCACTTATGGAATTTATGTGCAAACTTCCTGAATACAACAAGAGGCAAGTTGTCTCTAATTGTATCAGCAGAGTTCAAAGGAACAAAAGAGGAATTGATGTTCGAGAAATCTTGCAAAGAAAAGTTGTCAGCTACCCCCACAAAATGAAGAGCCCAACTTATTAATGTCTCTATATAAGATAACGTGAATGGTAAGTGAAATAGTAGCTTCGGTATGAGTAGTAGTCGTGCAAGAAACTAGTAGCTAGGTAAGACAATAGTAGCCTACAAGCTAGCTAACTTAGGGTGCACTCTCAGAGTCAATTTTGCAGGTGTTATATAATATTGTATGAAATTGATATGGTTTTGTCTTAATTATTAATTGTCTTAAATGAGTTTTTTCTTAATTGCCATTGTCTTAAGTGGTCATTGTCTTAAATATAATGTTTTGTCTTAAAATATTTTTGTCTCAAATAGTTTTTGTCTTAAATATAAAGTTGTCTTAAAATATTTTTGTTTAAAAGTGTTTTTTTCTTAAATTTTATATTTAAGACAATTCAATTGATATTAATTTTTAATGTAAAATAACAAAAGTAAAAAGTGACTTTTTTGTCTTAAAAAAATGTCTTAAAAGTGTCTTTCCTGTAGTAGTGTGGGATTCCTGAAGCCTTTTAGGTTGTTTAGTGAGACAAATTTATGGATAGGCCTCATGAAAAGTTAAGCCTGGAAAGAAAATGTGTTGAGGGGAAGGAACCTTATCCTTAGATATATAGTTGTTTTGAGGTATCTGAATTCCCCATGATACTATGTGGGGAAGATTTTATGACTTTTGATATATTTTTTGTTGAGCCAATCTTTTAAATCATCCTCAATAGATGCACCCTCCCCACATAGATAGGCGTTGAAGACCAAATTTGCTTAAACCTCCTTTGCAAAGGAGCCTATGAGGAAAAAGATGAGATTTCATCTTAATATCCTGACAACATAGACAACATCTACCATGCCCATGAAATGATATCTTCTACAACCTGTCCCTCATAAGCATTTTATTGTGTAGGAAAAGTCACGTGAAGAATTATGATTTTGTTGGGCATTTTACCTTCCATAGTCATTTTCCCACCAAGGAGCAAAGTCTGGCCTATTTTCCTAAGCAGTGGATATGCATCTAATTATTAGAACATATCCTCATATACAGTTGGGGGACAAGAGAGATTGCTCATTTTATTCCAAAAGAGAAACAAAGAGCTATGAAGCACTCGAGTATAATTTTCCCACATGGGGGTAAGCTCCTTCCTAGGTCATCCATTGTTAGACCATTTACATAGTATAATCTCATCATGTTATTTAGATAGAAGAAACCCTTCTTGTTAAGCCTTCTTGGTAGGGGTAAAGGAAACAAGAATTTATTTAAACATGTTATCCAAGACTTCTTTTCTAAGTGGACCTGAGTCTCATTTTGATCATGCAAAACCAACCATTATTTTGATGAGGGAAATAACTTTTATGATGGATTTGAAAAAGATGGAGTAAATACTTGCTCTTTACATCTCATTATGAGGGAAAATTTGTAATTCATTCAATTTTTAACATGGATTTAGAAATAATTATTTACAACAAAAACAAATATTTCAATGTTTGCCATAAATAAAAATATTCCATGTCATCTCTCTCTTTCTCTAGAGAGTTCATATGGCTAAATCATAGATATATAATTAATTTCAGCTCCAACATTCTGTTAACCAATTTAAATCCATCTAGACTCTATATTTAACATGTGTCTAAAGAAATCATATGGCTCAAAGCTCCATACCTTTTCTCAAATTTTATTTATATTAATTTTTTCTTCACCTCTAAGAATTTGATACCTATCCATAGTTAATTATGATGATGTTAGGAATTATTTAACATTTTATTTTTATTCTCCAAAAGTATAAAAAAACATTTCAACATCGGCTTGTTTTGATTACTTAAATGGTCAAGAAAGTTGGTAATGTGACAAATATTTAAATGATCAAGAAAGTTGGTAGTGAGACAGAGAGAGTTCATATGGCTAAATCATAGATATATAATTCTTTTCATCTCCAACATTATGTTAACCAATTTAAATCCATCTAGACTCTAGATTTAACCTGTGCTTAAAGGAATCATATGGCCCAAAGCTCTAGACCATTTCTCAATTTTTATTTTTATTAATTTTTTCTTCACCTCTAAGAATTTGATACCTATCAATACTTAATTATGATGATGTTATGAATTATTTAAGATTTTATTTGTATTCTCCAAAAGTATAAAAAAATATTTCAACATTAGTTTGTTTTGATTACATAAATGGTCAAGAAAGTTGGTAGTGAGAAAGAAAGAGTTCATATGGCTAAATCGTAGATATATAATTCTTTTCATCTCCAACATTCTCTTAGCCAATTTAAATACGTCCAGACTCTAGACTTAACATGTGCCTAAAGAAATCATATCGCTCAAAGCTTGAGACATTTTCTCAATTTTTATTTTTATTAATTTTATGTTCACCTCTAAGAATTTGATACCTATCAATACTTAATTATGATGATGTTAGGAATTATGTAATATTTTATTTCTATTCTCCAAAAATATAAAAAATCATTTCAACATCAGTTAGTTTTGATTAGTTAAATGGTCAAGAAAGTTGGTAATGTAACAAAGATTTGAATAAATTGAATGTGAGTATAAATTAAACATCTTTAACTTTCTTAGTTGGATAGAATTTGAATGACAATAAGAACATTTTTTCATCACACAATATTTTAAGAATTGACAAATATATACTTTTCACTATAAAACTTATAAAAAATGATTTTTATTTTAATAATACTTATTTTCTTTTTCAAAACTAAAGAAATGATTTTTATTTTAATAATACTTAAATTTTTTTTTTCAAAAGTAAAGGGAAAAAACATATTCAGTAAGACTAACCATTTTATTTCTAACTTCAACGATTTTTAACAATTTACTTCTGGCAAGAGTCCCACCCGTTTTCGTTTCCAACTTAGATGTTCTAGCGTCGCCTTTCTTGACTTTTTCACTGGGATATGAAAGAAAAATAATCGTTGTTTTCTTGGTTACCAAGTTTTTGCATTTATTTTATTTTTTTATATTTTTAATAATATCCAGCTAATTTCTGGATTACTAAGTTTTTTTTTTTAATATTTATAATAATATCTATCTAATTAATAATGTGATTAATCTGAAAAAGTTATTATTTGCAATATTTATCTAATTAATTATTTGATTAAATGTACTTTTCATTGATATTTAATAAAAAAAAATTTAACTTTTTCAATATACATTTTTAATATAAGATAGCAAAATTTTGATTTCAGATTAAAAGTATACTCTCACCTTAATTATTATATGCTATGAGATAGATTCTAAAATGCAAATTACAATTATTTTTAATTAATTATTATTATTCTTTTAAATAAATTAATAATCTGAAAGTCAAAATTTCAGGGAAAATAAGACTTCACTCTCACAAATCATTAAATGTTTACCCAATATAATCATGATTAACACAATTTAAGGATGAAATGTTAACAATTCCACTTGTATGAAAGCCTTGTTCGTGGCTACAAACCAACCCTATAGGAGTCTAACTTAGATGACAAAGCATGAGGCATACAATTCCAGATGACACGCCTTCTCTGTCTATTTCCCCGAGGAAAGTTCTCAAACCTGTCTAGGGTTTACGGCACGAAAAAGCCAGCGATCACTGCAAGAATTTGAACCTAACCTTATCTTAAAATCAAGTTAGTTGCGTGACGTAATCGGATGTTTTTCCTTTGGAGAAAAAAATCGTTGTTTCCTTTGTTAAGTCTTTGCGTTTTTGATTAAGTGTACTTCCCTTTCGCTGGTGTTTAGTATTTTTAAGTCTTTTCAACATATTTTTTTAATATAAGTTGTCAAAATATTTATTTAATTAAATGTTGAAAGATTAAAAGTATATTATTATTATTGTGGTTTTTTAATATAAATTTTCAAAATATTTATTTAATTAAATGTTGAAAGATTAAAAGTATACTTATATTTTATTATTATTATTATTATTTGATTAATAATTAAAATGAACATGTTATTGTTAACTACTTTAAACTTAATGCTATGCATTTATGTTAATTGTATAATGATACAAGTAATTGTAATTGTCAAATCTTTAATATTTTGTTTGAACTGTTAGTAAATACCCCAAAATATTACATAAATGCAAAACTCAATCTTGTCATGTAAAACACCTTTATAACTTTCCCCAGTAAACATGTTTGCATGTCAAAACTGGTTCCTTGCTATTGTCCCTTGACTTGCTTGAATGGAATACGTATTTCTTCAACAAATAGGTGTTTTCTTTAGATCCAAGAAACACATTATAACTGGTTTAAGAGTTGGGGATCGGTAGTAGAAATATTTTGCCAAATTTAGCTTTATTAAAATTGAATATATATGTGGTACAAATGTAGCAACATAATTTTTTTATTAAGATTATATTATATATATTATTTTTATTCTAGATTTATAAAAAAAGAAATTTTTGGTGGTTTATCATCAGGACCACATGAAGAGGCAGGACAAAGACTTAAATGGAGAGCAATGTAGAGACCATAATTTAAGTAACTACTATGTTTGAACAATAATATTTAAATTTTTCTGATTTATATGGAAAGACTTTTCTTAATTTCTACTCTATCAATTTCTTATGTAAATCTTATATCAAATAGTATTTTTATTAATAATGTTTAATTAATTTTAAATATAAATTAATTAGTGATATTTTAAATAATTTTTCAAATATAATAGAAATTACATTTTAAAACAAATATAAATTTAAATTTAAAACAAAATTTGTTCATTTAATAAATTATTATTATTTATAGTATAAGTTTTAATTATTATTTTTATTATTTTTAGAGTTATATATATATATATATATATATATATATATATATATTAGGTGTAATCTAACTTATAGATAAAATAGTTTTTTTTTCACTGTTAATTTTAATTAATTTGACAAGGATTTTTAAAAACTTGAGTTTAAATTGTTTAATCTGCGTAATTTCAATGTTCCAGGGGTTTTAGCTATTTTGTCTATAAGTTAGACTACAGCTTTAAATTAAACACAAGAGCCAACTAATACAGCACTTGTTGTATATAATTTGGGTTTCCAATTCTTTTTCTACTTTGAAAATAACACTTACAAATTAAAAATTATATATAATTTTCAAATACAAGATTATAAATTTTGCATTGATAATTCTCAAATGCAAAATTATTAACACAAAGACATTAAGTGTTTGTCCATATACAATAATTTCCTCAAAATCTGGAAAAATTAAATGAGTAGAAGCTCTCTTCAATAAGTAGAATGTTTAGGGCTTACATGATTTGAGTAATGTTTAAAAAGATAAAACCAAAATATATTTTTCCATGATTTAAGCTTTTGTGGTAGCACCTAATTAGTTTGTGAAATATTAGTCTTAAAACATATAAAAATAAAATATATATTTATTTTAAATTATATATAAATTTATTAAAAATTAAATGTAATCTTTGAACAAATTTTGCTCATTAATTATCTTTTATTTTAATTTAATTGTATTTAAAATAAAGGGCAAAGACTACCTCTATAGAACATGTTCGTTATGAATTAATTTTTTTTCTTAATTCTAAAAGATAAATTAATAATCTAAAACTCAAATATTCACGGAAAATAAGACTTGGCTCTCACAAATCATTAAATGTTCACCCAATATAATCATGATTAACACAATTTAAACGTGAAATGTTAACAATTGTACTTGTATGAAAGCGTTGTTCGTGGCTACAAACCAACACTATAGGAGTCAACTTAGATGACAAAGCATGAGTCATATAATTCGAGATGACCAGAAGGATTTCAAAGTTGTCAAAGATGTCCAAGGGTTACGGTACGAAAAAGCCAGCAATCACTAAGAGAATTTGAACATAACTTTATCTTAAAATCAAGTTAGTTACGTGACGTTTTCGGATGTTTTTCCTCTTCCACATTTGACTACTACATAAACAGATCGTCTCATTGGTTGTGCATTTTTGGAAGTGTTAGGTTACGTGGTTGGAATAGTCTAATTAAATTAATTTCGGTAGAGTTTCAGATTGAGGTAGCACGTTAACTTTGAGGTATTTCAAAACCCGTTTCATGATGGGCACTCGAGTAGAATTACTATTTGATCACCAAATAATTCTGCCCCAGTCAAATTCCGGCCCCATAGGAATCCATCTTTTTCTTAGTCTAGTGTCCTTACGTGTTACTATCGATTACCTACCCCATCACGGATATAACCCTTATTTATTTCTAAATATGTATTGGGTTCAAATGCCATTCGAGTCATTGGTTATTGGCTGGACTGATGGCACATCATGCACATTTTCCATTTCTGGTGGCCATGATGATTGCAGTAGGTCTGGCAGCCGACGATCCCCAGTCTGCACTAGCGGGCGAAGGTTGCAGCAACACAGAGACATATACCTATGTTAACGTCACAGCGTTTCAGCAAAATCAGAAGGCTGTTTTTGCATCCCTCAACTCAAATCTCTCATCAGATGGCTTCGCTACTTCAAATAAATCTGGCAAAACGGATGCTGTGTATGGTCTTGCGGTGTGTCGGAAGTACTTAACCGCCAACGAGTGCTTGGAATGCGTAATGGAAGCGGAAACTCAAGTAAAGGCATATTGCCCCAAATCTAATGGTGGTCGGGTTCATCTGGACGGTTGTTTCCTCCGCTATGAGAATACTAGTTTTTACGGTCAGGATGTCGACCCTGGGGCTTCCCATGTCTGTGGCTCCACAAATGACACCGATCCACAGACGTTCTCTCAGAGAGCCACTGCCTTATCCGGGAACCTCATAGAAAACGCTTCTGCAAATAACGGTTATGCGACTGGCTCCATTGATGGCTCCCTATATGGTGTCGCTCAGTGTTGGCCCACCCTTACAACCAGTAGTTGCCAAGGATGCCTGATAGAAGCTCAGAATGAACTACTAACCTGTCTTCCCAATCGTGAATCTCGGGGTCTCGAGGCGGGCTGTTTCATGCGCTACTCAACTTACTCGTTTTTCACGGATAACCTGACTTCCCGTATGAGTTTTCTAGATCTGCTGCAACTATTTGCTGTTTGATTCTGATATAACATCTATGTTGATTGCTTTGTTTTAATTTGAAACGCAGCATCGGCTAATCTGACACCGTCGTCGGGGAAATCGTCATCGAAACTAGTGCCTATACTGTTGGGATGCATTGGCGGAGCAGCTTTGGTTGTGGTGATGTGCTTCATACTTTTCTATCGACGTATTAGACATCGCAAGAACAATGATAAAACAGGTGATTATACAGCTATTTCCCAAATTCTTCTGACTTCTTTAACTTGGTCGTAATCGAAGATTATGATAAAATTATTTTTATGATGCTCTGAGCAGATGATAATTTTGCTGCGAGGGAAAATTTCGAGCAATTTGTGTTTGATTACGAGGTTCTCAGACAAGCGACTCATGACTTTGATGAAAACAATATGCTCGGCAAAGGAGGATTCGGTGAAGTTTATAAAGTATAATATTAAAAATGGTTTTGACAATTTTGTCTAAATATAAGCGGTATTGTCAGACTAAGTCTAATGAATTAAGCGATGAGCAGGGGATACTTCCTGATGGGACTGATGTCGCGGTTAAGAAACTGAATGGAAGGGAGACTACTCAAGCTGCGGAGGATTTTTTGACAGAAGTGAAGCTCCTTACCAGCGTCCGCCACCGTAATCTTGTTCGTTTACTCGGATGTTGCACGCGAGGGCATGACCGATTGTTGGTATACGAGTTCATGTCAAATAACAGTCTTAACAAGCATTTGTTTGGTAGGTTTCTGTCGTCTAATTTTTCCACGATTCAAGTTGTTTTCTAAAATTATGTGTACTATTTCACTTACTGATGCTGAACCGAGGCTTTCAAACACTTTTATTGGAGATCCGCAGGAGAGATACGAAATGTTTTGAGTTGGGAAAATCGTTTAAACATTATAGTGGGCACAGCTAGAGGCCTTGCATATCTCCACGAGGATTCCAATGTTCGCATTATACACAGAGATATCAAATGTGCGAATATACTTCTGGATGACAGACTCCATCCTAAAATAGCTGATTTCGGAATGGCTAGATTCTTTCCAGAAGGCGAAACCCATGTTTCTACCAGAGTCGGAGGAACAGTGTAAGATATACAATTCATTTAAGTACTCATTAATGTCTCAAGTTGTACAACTCAGTTATTGCTTTATTTTCAACGGTTACACCCAACCATGAATTTATTGTTTCCAATTTTTTACGAGGCAGAGGCTACACTGCGCCTGAGTATGCCACCTATGGGCAATTAACGGAAAAAGCTGACGTCTATAGTTATGGGGTCGTCGTACTTGAGATCCTGAGCGGGAGAAAGTGCGTGGATGCAAGATCGGATGCCTCTATGCAGTTAATATTGGAATGGGTGCGTCTCTAGTTTATTAGATAATTTTAGTTCCCATGATTATGATAAATAAGCTTATCTAAAACCATGTATTGAGAATTTTGCGGAATTGTGCAGGCTTGGAATCAATACCAGAATGATCAAGTTTTGGATATTGTTGACTCGTCATTAGAGGGGAACTACCCAAAAGATCAGGCGCTAAGAGTGATCAAAATTGCGCTTCTCTGCACTCAAGGCCAATGGGCACTGCGGCCGGCAATGTCAGAGGTTTTGTTGATGTTAACCAACAATTCAGAGGTTACCGCTGAGCCAACAGAACCAGCTTTCATAAATGACGGTGCAGAGAGAACCACGCGTTTCGCTTCCACAGTAAACTCAGATTCTGCATCTCACGGATCTATTACAGTGTCTTTGTTTCCTCGTTAATTCAAAGATTACGCTGAGCCAACACGACCAGCTTTCATAAATCACGGTGCAGAGAGAACTACCCATTTCACTCCCACAGTAAACTCACGTTCTGCATCTCACGGATCTATGACGGTGTCTTTGTTTCCTCCTTAGTCTAACTAACAAGCTTAGTAGACGCAAGTGGCATGCCTATATATTTTACTAGTGGCATGCCTGAGCATGATATTCATGGCATGCTTTTCTGTGAATCGGAGCTGAGAATGTTTGGTTTGAAGAAGTTGCATATTATCTTCCTGTCTTATAGGTGGATGGTGAATAGTGGGATCAAGATAGGTACAAATTATTTCAAGTATTTAGTTGCCTGTCAGAGCACGTGTTCCACGTCAAAGCACGTGATTACAAACCAGATAGTTCCATGTCAGAGCACATCTCTGTCAAATATTTTTTTGAATGTTTATTGTTATGTTACAATACGTAAATTTCGAGTTGAGGGAGCGGAGGACCGGGCAGCTGGAGCCCTAACCGCTTCGGCCCTCTGGTTCGTCCCTCAGTTCGTCGGCGTTGCCAGGGCTTTCTTCCTGCGGGTGCTACTGATGATGCCTTGTTCTCTCTGCGGTGTGGTCGTGTGCTTTGGCGGCCTTCTTTGGGTGATTGGGTTCTGGTCTTCTGCTTTCGCCGGGGACCTTCTGCTGCCGCCCGCGGTCTTTAGTGGTGACGCCGTCGTCCTGTTCCTCCTGCCGTCGCCATCTGTTTTCGGTGTCGTTTTCTGCGGCTGCTAGTATTGTTGTGGTCGCGGTTTCTCGACGGGCTTTGCTGCCCGGATTGATGATGTTTGGGCTTTCAGGGCGGCCTGTGCCCTGTTTTTCCGTTTTGACTTTGAGGTTTCTGGCTCGGATACTTGTATGACACTACAGAGCTGTTGGATTGATGTTGTTTAGGCTCTCAGGCACTACAGAGCTGTTGGATTGATGTTGTTTGGGCTTTCAGGGCGACCTGTGCCCTTTTTTTTCCATTTTGGGGTTTCTGGCTTGATATTTGTATGACACTACATCGCTGGTTTATGGTTTTGGTTTCTCTTTGCAGTGTAGCTGTTTTTTTTCCTGCATGTTCTTTTGGCATCTTTATATCGATGGCTGATTCGCCTAATATAATCGGTCGTATGTTTGCGCTGTCAATTATTTGACCGCACCTATGTCCTCTGATTGGTCCTATGTTCGTATGATTGGGCTGTCAATTATTTAACCGCACCTATGTCCTCTGATTGGTCTTATGTTCGTATGATTGCGCTACCAATTATTTGACCGCGCCTATATGCATCTGATTGCGCCTCGTCCGTCTGATTGCACCTATGTTTATCTAATTACTAAATATGGGGAATCAGCAATCGAGATATAAACTCAAGGTGTTTTTTTTACAAGTGTGTCAAACTTATTATAACTTAGTTTTAAAACTAACAGTGAGAAATTTTTTCCCAATACTTATTGCATATAGAAACTTTTTCCCAATACTTATATCGTGTGCACCTATGTCCATCTAATTATCAAATATTCAAGAAATCAACAATCAAGATAAACTCAAAATGTTTTTTTACAAGTGGAAAAACTTATTATAACTCAGTTATAAAACTAATAGTATTTTTTTTTCAGAAACTTTTTCCCAATACCTATTGCATATAGAAACTGTGATTTTATTATTAATAAATAAAAAAATAAACTAAAGTAAATTTCTTTCCCGCTGTCTATTTGGAAGGTAGCTTTTTTATGAAGTTACTTGTCAAGTTCATGAGGCTTGTCAAAGTATTTTGTGTAATGACTTTGGATCAACCGAAAATGTTCCTCACTAACCATCTTAATCTTCATGAATGACCTTTGTTAGCATTCTGCATTAAACTTTATAATCGTTATTTTAATTTTTTTAAGAACTTTTAATGCACGTGGAATGAAAAATTCTTATGCTCTCATAAAATGCTTATATACATATATATAAAATTGGTGTTCCTATTGTACAATAGCTCCAAATTAGGTCTTCATAAGATCACCGTGATCTGCAACCAATGATGCATGAATGTGGAAGAACACCCATCTTTATTAGTCCTTGTCATTTGGTAGATGACATGGACTATAGTGATGGATATGGCGGGCTTGACATTGAATTCCGCTGCTTTTTTAGCTGCTTACTCTCGTGACTGCGGCAAGTAACCAAAGTATTTAACCTAACAATATATGAAATCTTTTTCGCCTTCTTATTTAGCCTCTTCCCAAGGCAGAGAGGCTAAACCATATATTATAATTATCCATTTCCTTTGCATTTTGAAGTTTAAAGAAGGTGTTAAACTAATGCTAACATTAGTTTGAATAACATTTCATGCTTAGGAATTAAAAACATATCTTCGGTTACATGGTTGCCAAAGTTGTAGTCTTTAAACACATGGCTTCCAAAGTTGTAGGGCTTAAACACATGGCTCACAGATGGCTCTGAACGGGAACATCTAGCTATCGATTGAACCGGGCACCTTAGAATATATAATATGGGAAGATAGCCCCATCAAGCTAACGATGGATAGAATAGGAGCAACCATCTTAGCGGAAGGGTGCAAGGCTCACATGTTTTGTCGACAAGCATGTCTTAATGACGAGGAATGGCGTCGACGCCAGGCGAGGTACCTGTACAATCTTTCTTTGAATGACCCACATAAGGTTTATTTTGCAGACGTTATTTTGACCGTTTGCATGTACTGGCATTGTCCCTTGCCCCTTCTTATCACTACTGCAACAACTTGCTTCACACAGCAACCACAACTACAATAGCTCGCTTCACACAACAACCGCAACTGCAACAGCCCGCTTCACACCCTAAGAATAGAGGAAAACGAGGGTTTTGCATCTCGAAGAAGAAGAATGTTCTTTGACTCTAATCCGCATAAATCATTCATGGGAACAAGGTTATTCAAAGGAACAAGGATTTGGATTTTCAGCTGAAAAGGGAAGGGACTTGTCTTCTCTCTGGTGTGGCAGTGCGGACTTCCCTTTCGACTTCCCTTTCATTCAGCAGGGCAAGCACCTAGCTTAGGATCCCATTTTGATATCCAAAAGAAATTGACTCTGATTTTTGCTTGAAGAATTTGGCATTGTCTTGCTTATCTGGGCTTAGCTTTTAGCTTTTATTTACTGATGGTTATCTTTATCTGATCCTTGGGTTAGTGATTTATAGCCAATTTCTTGAAACACTTTACATAAATAAACGAAACGGAGCAGACTGTATTCAAGCTGACCTTCAAAATTCCTATTCAATTTCCCTTTGTAAAAAATTCAGGTTTTTTATGCCTTGCGACACAGGCTTTCTAGGCTTTAGAAATCATAACAGAGAAAAAAAGTCCAGAAAAACTAAAAAATTGTCACTGATCAATGACTCTTGATCTTATTAAATATAAAATAAAAAATCACTTACAAATATGATTTTCACTGGATCGGAAACTAAACATTAATCATAGAATCAAAGAGAGGGAAGGAGGAGTTGGTCCCTTGAGAGGTTTCGGCACCAGGTGTGCTGGCTAGTCCTCCTAGCGGGGCCACGTGGAGCAACCTAGGGAACTTGGGGAGGGTGGAGTAGATTGGGTCGATTAGGCATTAGGTTATTAGCTATACCACCACCTAATATTTATAGTAAGCACTACCTCCAGCTAAGCGCTGAAGAACATAAGAAAGCATCTTAATAAATTGTGGGTCGAAATCTGGTTGAGAACCAATACCAACCAATAGAGACTATGGATAAGTTCGAACCATCCTAAGAGAACACCTTACAACAACCACAATATTTTTTTCATTCTATTCAGGGACATGTACTTGCTTCTTTTATATTTTGGGTTGCTTTTGACATTACTATTTCACAATCACACTTTGTCGCAGCCAACAAACAAACCAAGGTAAGAAACTCATAGTGGATAAAATATGTTTGGCTTGCAAAAGCATAGATAGGGAGCTTTCTGAACCAAATGAACCTGAGTGTGGTCAGGCGGCTGAGATTCTGCCATCCTTATTTTCTTCATAACCTTGTCTACTCAGTGGGGATACCTTCTTAATGAGTTTTCCAATCTTACATGCAGCAATAAATTACTTTGTAAGCCGACTGTATTGATCTAATAAATTACCTTGTAGGCTGACTGTATTGATATGCTGGATTATTGATCTCCTGTCACCTTTGCTTGATATGCTATGCTGGATGATTGATCTCCTGTGGCCTTTGCTTGATATGCTGGAAGATTGATTTCCTGTCACTTGGTCCTAGTTGTGATGATAACAGAAGCATAGGAAGTTGCGATGAATCTCAATACATGCTCGGATAAATAATTTTCATGGTTTTGGGGAATTTTTTTAATGCAAAATGAAACTGGATACTTCTCTCTCACAGATCCACCAATTAAGAAATCATTTCAATTTGACACAAACACTACAGGCCAAGCAAATTAACATGATGCAACATTAACTTGCGTCCTTGAGGCTTACATGCTACGTTATGAAGACTAAACGGTGTCTGAGTGGTGAGGACAGGTGACCCTCATGCGAACTGTGAAGGGCCACATGGTCTATCATGGTCGTTTCTAATTATTTTATCGAAACTGAATGGTGTCTGAGCGATGAGGACAGGTGACCCTCATGTGAAATGTGAAGGGCCACATGTACTATCATGATCGTTTCTAATTTATTTTTTATTCCACACATTGTTTAAAATTCATTATTCGATGTCCGTTGTGTTTAAAAGTCACTTTAATGACTTGGTGTTTAAACATTATTCGACACATTGTGTTTAAAAGTCACTTTAATGACTTGGTGGACTATTAGCAATGGTTCTCCTTCTCCAAATTCTACACAAGTTGTACATAGCTATAGTTTTTTCCCCCTCCAAAATTTACACAATTACATTTTTCCCTCTCCAAAATCTACAGTATTAAGGGTAAATAGGTGAATTGAATAACGCAACATCGACTATGTAGGAAAATTTGTGTTGAGTTTGTTGTCTGAAATGGACTTTTATCTTTGTGAAACCTAAGGCACATGTCACTGGATACTTGACTGATGAAAGCTCACTAGATCTTGATTCTTAACCCTCTACTTGTGCAAGAAAATCTGGGGGTGAATAGGAAGGTGATAACACTTCTTTCTAATAAAAGCCAAGGCCTTGTTAGGAACCCTGACAGCTAAAAATAGCACAGTGTCATGTCACATGGAAAATGCTCATTGGTATTGTGATCTTGCCAGAACCAATAATATGTGATCACTTATGACCTAGGAACCAAGGAACTCCAGCTCTTATAAAATAGGAAAACTGCTAAAAATAGCATTTTCCTCCAAAATTGGTGAACATGTCTTTGAAGTGGGACTTTGATCCCTTTACAACCTAATGCACAGGGCTCCGAATATGAAGCTGATGAAAGATCAATAGATCTTAACCCCTTCCAGGTTCAGGAACTCTATGAATGCCAAGCTCTTTATTCTTGACTATAAAATCGACATGCAACTAAAAAATTACTGATCACATTGGTGTGTCTGTAGAGTTAAAAGTTATTCTGTGTAGAAACTGGGAATTCCTATTCTTTCATTAGATAGGCAAATCCTTTTGACTCGTTGACTACTTTCACTGTGTTGTTGGTGTGTTCAACCATGAAATCGTTGCTTGTGTTTATTGATAATTCAAATATAGGATGATAGTCCATTCAAGTATTTGCTTGTGTCCAGACCACATACTCTTAGTACGCAAGTTCATAGACCTGCCAACGCGATATGGGCCATCGCGTTGACTCCGAAATTCGGGTGCGCTCTGGAGAAATCAGGTTGGAGAGATCAGTGAGTTAAAAACTATTATAACTACTCAACTTAACTCTTACTAACTCTACAAACGACTATAGCTCAAATAACTGAGTTTAACTAACTATAATTGCACTAGATTACTATATCTTAGGAATCAGTCCATGAACAACTATACTTTTGGCCTAAAAACTCGAATTTACTAATTTAACTAGGAGACAAAGCCATGTCACTCCTGTTGAGATTTTTCTGTTTTAGTCAAAATAGGCAAAATCCCAGTGTGTGACAACAATAGAAAATCTGTTGCTGGATTATCTCCAGGTTGTTGGGAGAGATTTAATGCATCCTAAATTTGATGTGAGAAGCAGTTAGATTCTCCTTGCTATAAAATAGGTGGTCATACGGATAGCTGGGTGTAGTGTGTGTGAGAGAATTGATGTAATTTCCTGTTTGATTAATAATATTGCCCATGCCTTAGTTTGGTGGACGTAGCCCAGATTGGTTGGGTGAACCACGTTAAATTCTTGTGTTTTATGTGCTTGATTTATTCTACTGTGTGTTTTAATAATTTTA
This sequence comes from Pinus tabuliformis, assembly GCA_031772625.1. Classification (NCBI taxonomy): domain Eukaryota; kingdom Viridiplantae; phylum Streptophyta; class Pinopsida; order Pinales; family Pinaceae; genus Pinus; species Pinus tabuliformis. The sequence continues at coordinate 815,303,900 of CM062811.1, forward strand.
GCTGTGCATCTGATCTCCAATAATTGGTATCAGAGCGAGTTGGAGGAGCGGAGCAGTTGGAGGTGGAGCGCTGGCTGCGTTGTTTGAGCTGGAGCAAGTGCGTGGAAGTATAACATCTGCGTGGAGACTCCAGAACCGATGGTATTATATTGTGAGGAGACGTGCTGGAGGGTGCGTTTGATTGGACGTGACTGTTGCTGCGTGGAGTCCCCACACATTTCAGAGATGCTGTGGAGAAGTATGTCATTGAGGTGAATCGTCGTGCCTGTTGCATTGAAACAATTAGTTTTTTGTTGGTGCGCTGGTTTAAGATAGCGTAAGTTTCATATTTGAGAAAAGGGCACGTGTTTTTTTATTTTAAAATTTAAAGAGTTATTTCATATGAAGAGCCATCATGTTCGTAAGTTTCTTCCTTGAAGAAAAGGGCGGTATTGCTGTTATATTACTTGGAGCTGAGTTATAACATCAACGTGGACACCCGCGTTGACAAATTTTTTTTTGAAAACCGGCGCGGATATACATTTGAAAAACGGCGTGGATTTGCGTGGTGGGGTGTTGTGATTTTGTGTTTAAATCGTTTTAAATCAACCGTCAATAGTTTGTAATGCGCAGATCCGACAGTGAATTATTTTTATTTTTTTTGTTTTGGGATTGGCGCGGGTACTTCAAAAGAAATCGCGCCAACAAACTGAAATAGCGCGGAAACTAATTATTTAAGGGCGCCAATGCGCCAATTCTCTGGTTAGCGCGGATTTTAAAGGTATAAACGCGCCAATTTGTCACCACTTAAAGCATTTTTTAATTGGCGCGGTTCTTGTAATTATTAGCAAGCGCCATTTGTATTTTACATGCTAATCTGAGATTTATACAGCAAAGCATAGAAGTTTAGCAATTTTTTTAAGGTGAAAATAATATGAGGCATAGGCATTGATTCAAATTCAAGTTTGTTTTGTTATTAAATTGAAATTGGAGATTTTTTAGACGAGATGGCCAAAACTCAGAGTGCCCGTTTTGAAATAGAGAAATTTAATGGGAAAAATAATTTCAAGATCTGGAAGGTAAAGATGCACGATTTTCTGGTTCAACAAGGTGTGGCGAAAGCACTGTTTGGGAAAAACAAAAGGCCTCCTTCCATGACGGAGGATGAATGGGATGAGATGGATGATAGAGCTCTGAGCGCAATTCGGTTATGTCTGGCGGACGATGTTCTGTTCAACATTGTGTCAGAGAAAACTGTCGCAGGCCTGTGGTCAAAGCTTGAGAAGCTCTATATGACGAAATCTTTGACAAATCGGATTCTCCTGAAACGACAACTTTATGGTTTGCGGATGAAAGAAGGTACCTCAATTACTGATCACCTGAATGTTTTTAATACCTTACTGGTGCAATTAGAAAGTCTAGATGTGAAATTTGATTCAGAGGATAAGGCAATAACTCTATTGTGTTCATTGCCCGAATCCTGGGATCACTTTGTTACTTCCATAAGCTTTAGTACAACAGACATTCTTGAGTTTGACGATGTTGTTGGAGCCTTGTTGGCTGAGGAAACGAGGAAGAGGTCGAATGCAGACACCTCTACATCAGAGGTAATGATGGCCAGAGGTCGCTCAAGAGAGAGACACTCAGGGGGCAAGCATAGCGACTCTCGTTCAAAGTCCAAAGGCAAGAAGCCAAAAGTGAAGTGCTGGCATTGTGGCAAGGTTGGACATCTGAAAAAGGATTGCTGGAAGCGAAAGCAGGCTGCTAAAGAAGGCTCTTCGACAGAAAAGAAGGAAGCCAACACCACAGATACAGGATCAGTATCTGGTTCAGGTATGAGTGATGAGGTATTGTCTGTTAATGTTTCAAAACATGATCAACATTGGTTGTTAGATTCCGGGGCATCTAACCACATGTGTTTACATAGAGACTGGTTTAAGACATATAGATCGGTTGATGATGGAGTCGTGTACATGGGTAATGATGTCACTTGCAGTATTGTTGGAATAGGAAGTATACAACTGCAAATGTTAGATGGTACAACCAAATTGTTAACTGATGTGGGACATGTCCCAGATCTAAGAAAAAATCTAATTTCATTAGGAGCACTGGATACGAATGGATATAAAACTGTAATTCAAGGTGGAGTTATGAAAATCTATAAAGGTATCTTACTAGTATTGAAGGCTAAGAAGGTAGGAAATCTTTTTCAATTAGAAGGTATAACTGGGTCAGATCATGTGTCGGTGTCTGAACAGGACAGTAGTTCCATTCGCCTATGGCATCAAAGGTTGGGCCATATGAGCGAACGAGGGTTGAAAATTTTGGCTGACCGCAAGTTACTTCCTAATCTAAGATCTGGAAAGTTAGATTTCTGTAAACATTGCTTGTTTGGAAAACAAAGTAAACAAAAGTTTAAAACAGGCAAACATACTAGTAAAGGGATACTTGATTATATTCATTCAGATGTTTGGGGTCCAGCCCCTACAGCGTCGTATGGTGGCTCGTCGTATTTTGTGTCGTTTATTGATGACTTTTCTCGGAAAGTATGGGTCTACATGTTGAAAAAGAAGTCTGATGTTTTTACAGTTTTCAAGCAGTTTAGAGCATTGGTAGAAAACAACACTGGTAGAACTATAAAATGTTTAAGAACTGACAATGGTGGTGAGTTTACTTCCAAGGAGTTTGACAGCTATTGCAAGGATGCAGGGATCGAGAGACATAAGACCACGGTTTATACTCCTCAGCAAAATGGAGTTGTTGAACGCATGAACAGGACTCTTCTAGAGAGAGCAAGGTGTATGCTGAGTAACGCCGGGTTGCAGAAGGAGTTGTGGACGGAAGCAGTGGCAACAGCTTGTTATGTGATAAACCGATCTCCATCGACGGCGATAGGCTGCAAGATTCCGCAAGAGGTATGGAAATGACACCCTTGTGACTATTCTAATCTCAGAGTGTTTGGTTGTGATGCATATGCTCTAGTACCTAAACATCAGCGAACTAAATTAGATCCGAAATCGAAAAGGTATGTCTTTGTTGGGTATGGTGATGGAACAAAGGGATTTAGATTGTGGGATCCTACTACCCGCAAAATCATCATCAACAAAGATGTAAAATTTAATGAATCCTCTCTTGTACAGTTAGATGTAGATAGTAGATTGAAACATGATGATGTATCTGATTTCCAGCACATTCAGTTTGACAGCACTTCTGATGATAGTCGTGATGATCATAGTTCAGATTCTAGTCATGAACAGGTTTCAGAATCAGATTATGAACAGGGTTCAGATGGAGGACATGAACAGGTCTCAGATGGCGATCATGAAGAAGTTCCTACAGATGATAGACAGCCAATTGTGGAAGCCCCAGAAACATCCTTAAGGAGGTCTACAAGGATAAAACGCCCTCCGAGAAGGTATGATGATTATGTTACTTCAGTTGCTTTGATCGCTAATGATGATGAACCTTTGTGTTATCAGGAAGCTGTAGAAGGTTCAAAGAGTGACGAATGGAAAGCAGCTATGAAGGAAGAAATGATGGCCTTAGGTAAGAATGGCACGTGGGATCTGGTTGAACTTCCCAAAGGCAGGAAAACTGTGGGATGCGAGTGGGTGTTCAAGGTGAAACGAGGTGTGAATGATACGGAAGACAGGTACAAAGCGAGACTGGTTGCAAAAGGGTTTTCTCAGAAATCTGGCATAGACTTTCATGAGATATTTTCACCAGTGGTTAAAATTGTTTCTATTAGAATTGTGTTAGCATTAGTGGCTTTGCTTGATTTAGAGTTACAACAGTTAGATGTTAAGACTGCATTTCTACATGGAGACTTAGATGAGGAAATATATATGGAACAACCGGAAGGGTTTGTTCAGCATCGCAATGAGAAATTTGTCTGCAGGCTCAAGAAGTCATTATATGGCCTGAAACAATCGCCTCGGCAGTGGTATAAGAAGTTTGATTCTTTCATGTTGAGTCAGAAATATGTAAGAAGTGAATATGATCATTGTGTTTACTTTAAGCAGTTAAATAATGGCATGTTCATTATCTTAGTGTTGTATGTTGATGATATGCTTTTAGCAAGCAAAAGCATTGAAGAAATCAACAGGTTGAAGACTCAGATGGCAAGGACGTTTGATATGAAAGATCTAGGAGCGGCAAGACAGATTTTGGACATGGAGATTTTCAGAGACAGGAGTAATGGTAAGCTCTGGCTATCACAACAGAAGTATGTTGAGAAAATACTTTTGAGGTTTGGTATGAATAATGTGAAGCCTGTGTCAGTCCCTTTAGCTTCCCATTTCAAGCTTTCTTCCAGTTTATGTCCTAATACAGATGAAGAAAAGGATTATATGTCTCGAATTCCATATGCCAATATAGTAGGATGTTTGATGTATGCGATGGTGTGTACGCGACCAGATATTTCACATGCAGGTGGGGTTGTCAGCAGGTACATGGAAAATCCGGGTAAAGAGCACTGGTCAGCGGTAAAATGGGTGCTTCGGTATATGAGAGGCACAAGTAGTTATTGTATTACTTACAATAAGAGTAGTGAATCTATTTGCGGATATGTTGATTCTGATTTTGCAGGTGATTTGGATAAGAGAAGGTCAACTTCAGGGTATGTCTTTACTCTTGCAGGTGGAGCTATTAGCTGGATGTCAAAGCTACAAAACATTGTTGCTTTATCCACTACTGAAGCAGAATACATTACTGCTTCGCATGCTTGCAAAGAGGCAGTATGGTTGAAAGGTTTGCTTGGTGAGTTTGGTAGGTTACAGGACAACATCAGGTTACTTTGTGACAGTCAAAGTGCAATACATTTGGCTAAGAATCCAGCCTATCATAGTAAATCAAAGCATATTCCAATCAAGTATCATTTTGTAAGACAGGTTATCACTGAAAGGGGCGTTTCTCTTGAAAAGGTGCCTACAAAGGAAAACTGTGCAGACATGTTCACGAAACCAGTTTTGTTAGAGAAGCTACGTTGGTGTTTGGCTTCTCTTGGCTTGCAGAAAAGATGAAAATAATAAACAAATAGGGCATCAGGCTAATTGTTGTCAAGGTGGAGATTGTTGAGATTTTTCTGTTTTAGTCAAAATAGGCAAAATCCCAGTGTGTGACAACAATAGAAAATATGTTGCTGGAGTATCTCCAGGTTGTTGGGAGAGATTTAATGCATCCTAAATTTGATGTGAGAAGCAATTAGATTCTCCTTGCTATAAAATAGGTGGTCATACGGATAGCTGGGTGTAGTGTGTGTGAGAGAATTGATGTAATCTCATGTTTGATTAATAATATTGCCCATGCCTTAGTTTGGTGGACGTAGCCCAGATTGGTTGGGTGAACCACGTTAAATTCTTGTGTTTTATGTGCTTGATTTATTCTGCTGTGTGTTTTAATAATTTTAGCTGTGCATCTGATCTCCAACAACTCCAGCTAACTGCAATCTAAGTCATCTTGCTAATGTCAAAAATTGAATTTCTCCATTTGACTAAGGCACAAGTAAAATGAATCCTTTTCTTGCAACAATTTAACAGTGTGACACTAAAAATACATTACAACATATCTTAAGAAATGTTAACAGAACATCTGAAGATTGAATCAGAGTTGAATATGAATAAAGTTACAAATTGAGCATGACATGCATCCATTAACTAATCAAAATGATGATACGACATCAAAAGCATAACTCATAAACAAATTCGATTATGAATTTGGTCTTCAAAAATTCTTAGCCTCAAAATTTTATTATAGCATGCAAGTCTTCAGTTCCACAATTCATTGACCCTTACACCAATGTAAGAGGCCATATAAGTACTAAAATAATTAGAAAATATTCAATATTTTCTTTAATTAGAGATGATACTAAAAATAAAATACTATCCTTATCTCAGGATAATTTCTCAGGAAAAGTGGCAAGCGCTTTCAAACTTTTTCTTCATCTTCAGAGTCTTTATACTCAATGTTGAGTAGAGACGGAGCATTTGTTTGGATAAAGTTTACCTAATCTGTATGCACCTGAGAAATTGCTGAAAAGTGAATCAAATGGAAATGAAAAATGTTGAATTGGCACATTGACACCAAATTTTGGATACACCTTTTCTTTTTACTATACTTAACAACAATTTTTGAAATTATTTTGATCTATTCAAAAGGAAATTGTAGAAACTTTTGGAAAGTTTGTTGCATCCAATTTTCGGTTTTAGTTATCACTTTCAGATCTTCTATTGTGCTATCTTCTTTCTGTTGTTGATTCAGTGATTTAGGTGGACGTTGGTGGCCACCCACCTATTCCACTAGGCCCCCACCACTATCTCTTTCAGTTTTTTAGTTTCCTTAATTGTAACACAATTTACTATTTTTGGCGGTTTTTCACATCCTGAACTTCCGGGGCCGTTTTAAGGCCCTAAATGACATTTTTTTGGAACACCACAGCAATAAAGAAAGTCTATTGTTTTTTGGTCGAAGGTTGTAGTCCTTGGATAAATCTTTCTAATGAGGTATTGTGTGCATCAAACGGAGATTGTATGCCAAAGTTAAGACCCCAGGAAGTTGATATACCAATTTACACAAACTAAGCCCATAGCTTTGGTTGTTCATCTCCTAGCATTAGGTTTTTGGATGTTTAGGGTTTTCCATTATTCCTCAATAATAAATAGGCCTTCGAGCCTCATTGTAAAATAGTTTAGAGGCATTTTGCTGCCACATCTCTTCTCAGAGATAAGCTACCATTGCCCGAGCTAGTCTTATTTCCATTCTATTTGTAAGCATATTTCGGTATTTGATATTAATGAAATGAAGTGTTATTTCTGCTGCATCTCTATATTTATGGTTTTATTTGTGATTTGTTGTGTTCCTGTTTAAATTTGGGTCATTCAGAGATCCAGGCACCACCTCCTTTATTTGTTTAGATATAGGAAGATCAAATTGTTCAATGAATTCTATCCCTATCTCCCATACATTGATGCAATGTTTAATGGATTTCTTGGTCCACACTTGGATTTCCTTTGCTCTTGATTATCTGTAATTTAATGAAGTATACATGAGTGTCTTGTACTTGTTAGTGGTTTTAAGAATGTCCTCAACTTGTAATCTCTTTTCCCATTCAAGAATTGATGAAAATCTTTCTTTAATACTTCTATCTTCTTCAACCAAAGATTCAATATTTTCATTGAGATTCACAGTCTCCTGGTAATGTTTAAAAATGGTATCCATTCTTCTATAGAATTTAGCTTTACCTTTTTTCAGTATTTGGTTAACCTGCATTACCTATTCTTTGAATACATTCAGACTCTATTTAGCATTATGACCATGTTTCAATTGAGACTTCAGAGTTTCAATTTGTTCTTTTATTTCTGCAGTCATAACTTCAATGTTGCTTTCATATTCTTCTTTCAACATATAGTTTTGTTCTTCATATGCCTTTCTAATTTGCTCAATCTACTAGAAATGCTTAATTTCTATTTCCTTATATTGAATTTCAAACTGACTTTGTAAGTTTTCTCTTTCAATAATGAATTCTCCAGCCAGGGTCGCATAATGCACTTGCCAAATCTCTTCACTAAATGCTTTTCTCTTTTTGATTTTCAATTATAACTCTTTAATTCTTCGCAGCTTACTTTTATAAGCTGATCCAAGTTCATTGACATGATATTGTTGATTGTTAACAAATGATCCAAGTTCCTATGAAGATTCATTAACTTTCTCTGTCACATCTCTAGTAGGCTACCAGTTATGTTCAGACAATGTTTCAAGAGTGTCAAGCTTCCTCTTCTTAATCCTTATTATAATGGATTTTGTCTGTGTATTAAACTAATATTCAATTAAAGATGGAACAATTTTAGATATTGGCTCCATTTTAATAAGAAGCTGAAAAAAAAATTGAATCTAGAGGAATTTTTATGGAGATGGAAGTCATGGAAGTTATTGGGGATGTTTCTGGTACTGAAAGGTTAGTGTTTTTAGTGTGTTAAATTGAATCTCTCTTTTTATTAAGACTCTCTTTAACTTTCAAATGAATAATCACTTGCTCATCCTTTTTATCCATCTCCATCTCTTCAGTTTTTTGAGCATATTTTCTAGCTTGTAAGTCTTCTTGGGTGGTTTCATTAGGAGAATCAAGCACAATAATGTCTTTGGGGAAGAGACTTTTCTTGGTTACTTGATCATCTGCTTCTTGTTTCTAGTCCTTAACCTCTATTATTATATTTATTTATTCAATCATATGGCCTTGTTGTTGATGTTATTTAACATTAACATCTTTTATATCCTCTAGAGTCGTTGATCGTTGGAGTGTAATAGAAAGATCAGGCATATTTTCAATTTGAATTTCTTGAAATTGCCCATAAGAAGACACTGGTTCTAAAAGAATCTAAGTAAAATTAATTTTTAGACATTCAAGAGATTTCACATCTTCAATTGCAACAAAAGGCAATAATTTTTTTTTTTAAGAAAATATTCATAAGTGCTTTCTCTAAATTGTAGAAGTTTTTCCTTGTCCTCAACACTCATTAGTTTTCCCCTTTCAATTACCTGATCAAAACTATCAATTTCTATGAAAACATCATCGAAAGAAGGCTTTTGATGTGTACAAGTTTTAATATAGCTTACAACCCTATAATGATAATTTATTATTCCATTAGGGATATAATCAAAATGGGGTAATGAATGAAACCATACACTATTAAGTTCTTCAGATTCCTTGAATGCATAACCTTTGTACTTCGACTTTGTCCTTGCAAACATTATTGGAAAATTTGGCCAAATCTTCTTCTAAAGTTTACTTATCTTTCGTGCTTGACCATTTAGTGTTGTTTGATTTGCTACTTCTCTAAGAGAAATTATCTTAGGATTGTACCTTGGAAATACATGTGGACCAACCTCACTCCCATATATTCTGATATAGGAAAACAACTCTTCAATGAAATAGTGTCCTATTTAATCAAGTGCCTCTTTTAGGTTTTCACTAATCCTTGGAAGAGCAACCCTGAAGATGACCTCATGTAGAGGGATCATTACATAATTGCAAATTTCATCAAAATGAAAGTTATAATTACTTTCCCATAACACTAAAGAATGATTTTGAATGGGTAGCTGATGGTGAGTGGGATAATTACACTTCATGAGAGGAAAGGGGATGAAGGAAATAACAATGTGCAAAAGATAAGTCGACATACAAAAAATGTGTTCATAGCACGAAGGGCATGAAACTGCCAACTTCAAAGCATTTGTCAAGTTCTGAGAGAGAATTTCAACCCAATTGAAATTTTTGAGTCATGGTGGATATTGTGAATCAATAACATCCTCTTAATTTTGCAATGCTAAGGGTCCTTTTCACCATATAACCTGGATAAAATTTTGACGATGAACCTAAAAGTCCTTTTGAAAATAACAATAGGGTAATCCTTAGATAATTTGAGTTTGAAGCCTCTTTCTCTTCCCGCAATCAGTCTTCAATAAGTTTATCATAATTTTTGCCATTTTTTGTGAAACTGTATTATTGAAATTATCAAGAAAATGAGAGGTAATGGAGAGTTCATGAGAGTTGAGCTTATAAATTATTGAAAGGGTGTCTAATCTCCAAGATTTTATGACATTTCTATTGGAATTTGTAATTGTGCATGTATGAATGTCAATATGACCCAAAATCCATTGTATCATGTCATAATAAGGAAAGATTTTAGCCATAGCAACAACCTTGTGTAATTCGTCCTTCTAATGTTCTCATACTGTGAATTTTTCTCCATACTATAACTTTCTGACTTTAGCCACTACCTATTCTCAAAGTAATTATAAATTTCCTCCTATTTCATCATACCTATGTCTTGTGTTTTGAAAGTGGTATCGAAAATCAATGCTGAGTTCAAATTATAGTTTATTGGTTATGGATCTTCGATCTCTTTTAGTATTTCTTTAATCTGTTGAATTCCTTTCCTTGGGGTGCGGGGGGAGGGGGAATTTGCTCTTTTTTCCCATTTTGTGCCCTGTACGTTCAATAAAAGAAATAATTAAGATTTTTTTATTAAGACCACTCTAATTCAATAAAAATAAACCTTTTGAAATATCACCACTTACTAGAAAGTGTAGGTTATAGAGAAAATTGTCACAACTTAGGTTTAAGTCCAGGTTTTCAGGTTGTGGTTGCAGAAAATAGTTCACACCTGAGGTTTAACTGAAAATAAAAGGTTTTGAAAGAGTCTAATGAAAAATGCTTCATGCTTTTGATTAAATCTTGGAGTTTGAGTTGTTTAATTCGCATAACACAAAATGAATTTCAAATTAATGTGAAAAGACCTCTCAACCATTTTTTGAAAAATGTGGTGAGATCGGTGTTGGAGTCAGGAAAATATCTATTTAAAACCTACAACCAAACATGACAAAAAAATCGTTTTATTACTTAAAAGCAACAAGAATTTAAAAATAATGAAAGGAGCTCAAGTCGAGAAAAAATATTATTTTATTCACATACGAAGAACCCACAAATCGGGTAGACGGACAGTTAGAGGTACTTCAAAAAACATAAATAGATTTACTGGTTCTGACACTAGCTCAAAATTGTGTTGGGGCAAGGTCCAGGTCAGGGGGGGTGGGGGTCACAACAATTGCTAGGTTGGGAGGTCGAAGGTTGGGAGATGAAAACTTTTAAAAGAAATCATTTTAGGCCCGACCTTTGATTTCAAGTTCGAAAGTCAGAGGTTGGGTTTTCTATTATTGTTATGAATTTTTTACTAGGCCTAACTTCTCAAATTCATCAGTTTATTATCTTTGATTGATTTTTATAGTTTTTTATGTTTTTTTTTTCAATTTCTTGAAAAAGGCTTATGCAAAAAATACATGTTCTAGCATTATTATTTTTCTTAATGAGAGACATCAATGTAGAGCATCAACTTCATTTTTGTCTCCTAATTTACATTATAGTGGGTTATTTCACGAGATGACAGAGTTAGACATTGATGCTGAGATCAATGATTTAACGAAGGTACATGGAGCATTTATAGGTTCAATTAGAATGCTTGTATTAATTTGTAGCTATTGGATTGTATAAAATCAATATTCCTGATGATTTTCTAGGACCCAAGAATACAAGTTTAGATTGCTTTAGACAAGCAATCTCAAGAAAGGGGGACTATAGTGCCCATTTTCTGGGAACATGGGACAAGGAATAATTAATTTAATTATTTAATTTAATCTCAAAGGTGATAGTGCATAATTAAATTAGAAATGAAATTATATAAGAATTTTTATTTAATTAAGAGATAAAAGTCATAAAACTCATTTTATTATTGAAGGTCACCCATGATATTTTAGTGAACCATGGTATTTCACTAATGGCATTTTGAGGAGAACAAACATTTAAAGGAATATGAGAGTTAACTTGGGATCTAATTGGGCATTTGATATTTGGTTAATAGTCCTGAGAATTGTGGCTTAAGGTGGGAGTGAGAAGCCCTCATTTCATTTTTGGGTTTCAATGTTGAAATACACACCCTAGATAGTGGCGGTTGGTTTCGTTGTTGAAAGGAACACCCTAGCCAATTATTGTGTTGTAGATGTTTAATTGTGCTTCAGAGGTATGAACTATTGTATCTCAAAAGGATTGAGTTGGTGGACCAAGTTTCTAGAGATAAGCTTGAAGAAGTTCGAAACCTAGAAATTTAGTATATCTTCCAAGTTTTCGATGTAATATCTTCCTAGAAATTATTATTAAATAAATAAAGTTGGGTTTCTTGCATATTGTGTGTAACTTTTGTGGATCCCTGTTGCATTTTATTAGTATGTATGAAATTTTTTTACGGTGTAATAATTTATAGGAATTTTAGAAAAATAATAAAGAGGAATATTACACCTTCAAAAATGTATATTTGATGTTTTGGGTTTATGGGATTATATATGCATTATATGTGAAACAAATATTTCCATCTCATTCTCTTATAAATAAGACTCCATATGAAATGTATTATGGCCAAATTGCTTTGGTGAGGCATCCAGAGGTCTTTAGTTCCACTTACTATGCATTGATTCATAAGGAGTGAAGAGGCAAGCTTGATGCAAGGAGTTAGAAGGTGCATATTTTTAGGTTATTTAGATACCACAAAGGTATATCATCCTTTTGATGAAGTAAACAAGAAGTTTATTCTTTTCATAGATGCAATTTTTCATGATCTTCCAAGACTAACAATACTATAGAGTGGTATCTTAATTGTTTGGATAGATTCGTGGATGTAAAGGAACATTAGGAATTTGATAATGTTAGAAGAACAAATGAAAATAAACAATATATATAGGCATGGGTTTCATTTCCAATTCATATCATACACATCAATACATTATATTAAGACCCTTTATTTCATATTCTAATATGTATCTTGGACTCCGCATGACTCTTCCACTTCACTTGAGGCCTTTTGCCTTCTACAATGTGATTATTCCAAAATTACATAACCTCTGAGGATTGTGTTTCTAACAGATAGTAATATTGCACATCTTTAAAGGTGGATTCCTATCTTGGAATAGTAGGCAAAATCTATTTTTGAAGAACCATATCTTCCTCCTGAAGTTCCAATGACATCATCATATCATGAATATCATTTGAATGATGTTATTGAGAGGATTAGAGATACAAATTTTCATGCAATCTCATCTCAATCAATTGCGAAACGTGGACCATCTTAGAAATGTCCCCCAAGATGGCTCATCAAAACACTTGAAAGTGTTCATCTAGGTGAGATGTGAAAGACAATAGCTAGTGGTTCCACCAAACAAGATGGAGGTCATACATATAATTTAAATTTAGTTGATGTAGATGATATGGATGCTTCATATAAATTTGAATTGAATTTATCCACTAACTTTGAAGAAATTTTAACTAAAGAAGCTACTACTCATGATGAATGGAATGAAGCAATGCAGAAGGAGTACGATTCTTTGATAAACAATGGAACATGGAAGTGGATGGAGCCTCCATTCAGAACAAAACTAAATCGCTGCAAGATGATCTACAAGAACAAGTACAAATCATATGGCTCACTTGAAGAGAACAGAGCAAGGCTTGTGGAAAATGAATTTGCACATAAAGAAGGTATTGATTATAACGATACCTTTTCCACTACAACAAAATGTGCCACCATCTAGACTCTCATTTCCTTAGTAGCTCAAATGGATGGAAATTTCATCAAATGGATGTCAAGGCTACTTTATTCAATAAATATTTGAAATAAAATGTCTTAATGTGTTAAAAATAAGTTTATTTTTGGAAGGGACAAAAGCATAAAGTTTGTAAATGCATCAAATCCTTATATATTGTAAGAAAGGCAACATCAACCTAGTATGAAAATTCTATTGAGCATCTTCTGAAATTGAATGTCAAACACTTTGATCTTGATGATGCAACTTTGTCAAGAAATTTGGAAAGATTGTTGTATGTCTTCTAGCACATGTAGATCATCTACTCATGATAGGGAATAATGAAAGCTATATCGAATCCATAAATAAATAATTGAAGAAGGGATTTCAAATGACAAATTTGGGACATATTTGTTACTAATTGGGAATTAAAGTGACTTGACATCCAAAGTACATATATTCATTTCTCAAAAGAACTACAATGTAGAGTTCTTGAATACGTTTGGCATGACTGAATGCAACCCTCTTTCTACTCCAATGGAACAAAATTTGAAGCTTACATAAAAAAAGGGAAATTAATTTGAGAATGCAAACCATGTACACACAACCTCTGGGAAGTCTTATCGTCATTACCATACTAGACTAGATATTATATTTGTTGCTACGATTCTTTCCAATTTTTTGTGAAAACCTTGTGAACAACAATAATCTAACACAAAAAAAAAATATAAAACACTTAAATAGAACTAAAAACTTTTTGATCAAATATTCACATGTGGATGATTTCAACTTCATTGGATATTTCAATTCATTTGATGGTGATAAAGAAAATAGATTTTCAAGTTTAGGATATCTAATGTGTCTTGGAGAAAAAAATATCTCTTGGAGGTCACATAAATAGAGAGTTCGAGGAAATTCCACAATAGAAGTAGGATATGTGTTGTTGCGGAAACAAAAAAGAGATTTCTTGGCTTACGAAAATGCTCGAATATTTGCAAGAGAAACAAGTCAATTCTACTCCTCTCATGACTGACAAATTACTTTTGTAATTAGGTTGCATAAGAATCCTATATCCTATGATCAAACCAAACGCATAAACACAAAGTATCATTTGATTCAATATCATCTAGAGGCCAAGATTATTCATTTGAGACATTGATCCACAAATGAACAAATTGTGGAAATATTTACCGAAGGGCTTGAAAGGGAAATGTTTGAAAATTCATAATAATGCTTGGACTCATAAACATCCATTTGGCTTAAGGGGGAATCTTGGAGACATAATCCTTCATGATTTTTTCCTTATAAATAAAAGTGTAAATAATTAGGAAAAATAGGAGAATACAAAGATGAATGGAACCTTGGAAAATGAAACCAAGATTAAACTCATTATATAAATGAATATGATTTTACATTAATAGAATATCAATCCATGAAACTACTCACCCTAGTGTGACTCAAATAATCCCTATAGAGATTGGTTTGAAGACTTGTTCAAGGTTCTTGAAATTAAGAACATTCAACAATGCCTTTTGGTGCTCGCTTTCTTTCCTAGACCATGGTGAAAGTCCCGTTCACCCCACGTGCTACCCATCCTTGATAATTAAAACCCCAAAGTAGTATCATATACAAATTTGTTGCCAAATATATCCTAGAAATAATTTGTTGTGTTTTTAATTATTTTTCATGACAATAGAGTAATTTGGTGCCAAAACTTAATTTTGCTTATTTATCTATTTTCCATCACAATAGAATACGAAAAATAATATTTAACGGCTAAATGCTATCGTCCTTGAACTTTCAGGTTTGAGCTCAAGAAGGTTAGTGAGTCACACATATGTAAGAAAATAGTTTATACTTTGTACTAATAAAAATCTCCCGCGTGACGCACGAGTGTTTCACGTAAATAAATTTTAACATAATTTTTTTTGAGATCGTATTGAGAATTATTAGAGCAATACCTTTTAGATTAATAGAATTTTAATATTTAAGACAAGGTGCGGTGAACCTTCCGGACGTTTTGTACTTTGACAGCAAATTAGTGTTGTAGTTGTGCAATGTAATTTGCACGATTGCGGTGTCGAGGACTTGGGATTATGATGGACCAGAAGTTTGCGTAACTTAGCACTAATGCATTATTGTGTCATGAATGCGGTTTAAATGTTAATAAAATGTCATAAGGTTTTGGTCATGAGTTAAGGACAACATAACAATAACGAACGTTCTTATATTAGGGTGGATCTAAGTCAGCTACTCCATATCTATATCTCTAGCCTAGCGTATACCATAGCCATGAAGCTTTAAAGAAATCATTAAGAGAATAAAGAATATAGGACAAATTTCATTATCATGCTCAACCAAGTGGGATACCAAACCAAATTTAGAGCAGTGAGGTTATATTATATGATTATAGGTAAGGGAAACAAAAATAATGGGGAAATAAAGAGTGATATTTCAGAAATTCCAATTTTTAGTGATTTTTAATTATTTTTAAGTTATTTTAGAAATGTTAAAGTAGAGATCTAATTTCTATAAAATATGTTGAAATATTCATAGTAATATTCACAGATCAAGGCTTAAGATTTATCTTTAAATTAGTTATGTTTTTTAATTAATTATCTCTAATTAATTAATTAAATAAAATGTTATATAATTCATATTAATAACCCATGGTATTGGTCCCTGGTATTGTAACAAGTGCTATTTAGAAGTTAAAAATTTTCATGATATAGTGGACATGAATCTCCATGGTTAAGAATATTGTTACATGTTTTTTAAAATGTATATAGGTTACCTTATATATTAATTTATTTTTATAATTAATAATAATAATATTTTTATAATTAATAATAATTTAAATGAAATTAATTTAAATGAATTTTTAAATTTTATTACTCATTATAAAATGAATTAATATATAAATAAGTAATATTACTTTAAAATTTAAAAACAAAAAATAAAATTAAACTATAGATATTCACCCTCACTTTAGCATGGAGATTTTTAATTTTAAATAAGTTTTTGTTAGAATATTATAGGTCAATACAATGGTTTATCAATACTACATGCCTAAAAAACTATCTCATTTAATATGACATTTTTTTAATTAATAAAAAAAAAAACATAACTATTTTGAAAATAAATCTTAATCTTTATATACTACCAAAAATATCTTAAAATATTTCCTGAAAGTCTAATCATATTTTAAAATAAAATTATAATTGAATTATATTTTTTAATATTTTTTAAATAATTTAAGAATTAGAAAATCATTTAATTTATGTCCCCATCCTAATATAATATTATTTAACATCACATAACAACACCTAACCAAATTAAAATTAAACTATTAAACATTCCACTACTTTAAATACAGTTAATAAAAATAAATCAACCAAATTAAAATTAAACTATAAAACATTCCACTACTTTAAATATAGTTAATAAAATTAAATCCAAAACTAAAAAACATTATATATTAATCATTTTATTTCAAATAAATATCATTATCAAATTAGGTTAAACGAAGAAATCTCGGGAGCTGTACAATTTCCGGAAAATAAATGGGCCCGTCCGTTCCTCGACATTGCTGAAATATCCAGCCATCGCGTCAGTATTTTCCGGTGGAGGCTGAGTCATTTCCCGACCGGAGGGCTGCCATCCCGTTACATGCCCATGCATGTATGGTGAAGTTGTTAGGCGATTGCTGGCCGACTTGAGGTCCCATCATAGTACTCTTAAACCGCATTCATGACCCAATAGCTTAGGATTTATTTGTTGCCCTAAATTCCGCGGACAAAGATGATGTCTACACGGATCTACTGATTTGATTCAAGAACGTATTCAAGAACGTTCCTATGAACTTTACGTGTGGGCAATGGGCATCAAAACAGTTACGGGAGATCTGAGGGGAAACTGGGCAGTCGTTCAAATACTTCAACCCCGAAAAGTATGACCAGAGTGGTATCCCACAACCAGAGTGTACGGTGTGAATCGGGTTGGAATATGGGCGTCACATCAATTTGAAATTGCAACCCTCGTGAATCCAAGCAATATAGGCGCTGTTTTCGATGACGATTTCCCGGACGACGGTGTTAAATTCGGGGATGCTGCGTTTAAAACAAAGCAAAGCAATCAACACATGTGTTATATGAAAATCAAACTCCAAATAGTTGTAGCAAATCTAAAACTCATACCGGAAGTCTGCTTATCTGTGAAAAACGAGTATGTTGAGTAGCGCATGAAACAACCGGCCTCGAGACCTCGGCCTTCACTTTGGGGAGGACAGGCAAGTAATTTATTTTTAGCTTCGGTCATGCATCGTTGACAACTAATATGAGTAAGCGAGGGCCAACACTGAACGAGACCATATAAGGAGCCATCAATGGATCCAACGGCATAACCATTATTTTCAGAAGCGTTGGTGAAGAGCTGCGCGGATAAGTCCTGGGCTCTTTGAAGGAATGTCTGTGCATCGCTGGAATTCGTGCCGGCACAATAAGCGTATGTCACAGGGTCCACATCCTGACTATAAAAGTTATTATTCTCATAGCGGAGAAGACAACCGTCCAAATGAACGCGAGCACCATTAGCTTGAGGACACACTGATTTCGCTTGTATCGACGCTTCCTTCACGCATTTGGAGCACTCGCTGGCGTTCAAATACTTCCGACAAACAGCAAGACCATAGACAGGATCCGTTTTGCCAGAATCGATTTGCATTGAAGTAGCGAAGCCATCTTTAGAGAGATTTGAAAATAGCGATTGCAAGACAGAATCCAGATTGTCTGTAACCGCTGTGGAATTAACAGACACGTGGGGGCTGCACCATTCTCCCAGCAATCTAGTCTGGGGATTGTCGACTGCAAGATTGACTGCAGTCATGATAGCCGCCATAGTAACGAGAAGTGCAAAATGAGGAAGTTCCACCATATCAGTCCAGCCAATAACCAATATAGTTTGGGTTTGGAACCGAACGTTGTGCTTATATCTCAAAAACCTGAAATAAAATTTACTCTCGAGACAGATTTAAATAGGGGCAAAAGATAACAGATTTAAATCCACTTGTCCTACGGTTCTTGAAGTGTTCGATGCCAATATCAACCGTCAATGTCTGTTGGAAATCATAAATAATTCCAACTACCTGTCCGCAATATTCAAAAATCATTTAATGTTGTATCCAGAAAACAGCTAGCCGCTGTTCTAGAAGTCGGCGGAATTGATAATGAGGGAGGCTTCTCATGAAGCCACCCACTGAACCTGCTCCAGAAACTTCTCCTGCATGTACAGTGAAAGCAAGTTCTCAAGTTCTTGTGTTCAATGTGTCTGAGTGTGTTGGTGTGCTGTGCGCCTCTGATAGTTTTCATGGTATCAGAGCTGAGGGTGTGAGCCGTAATCGGAGCTGACGGTGTGAGCCGTAAGGTGGAGTGTACAAGGAGACCAACAGCAACGTTTTTGGTGATCTGTTCTTCTTTTCAGCCTGGTGTGCACAGCAGAAGTGTGGTGAGCTGTGCGTTGTGCGCTTGGGAGGTCCTGGCTGTACTAGCGGTGGCGGCAGAGGATGCACCTTCACTGCTGAAACGAAGGTCGATCAGGAAGATAGAGGACCGTGTGTCGTGTAGGTTCTGGTAAGAATTTTTCCTGCATATGAAGTCACTGTGATTGTATGCGTTGCCAAGGAAATCGAGGTGAAGATTTTTTTTTGATTTCGAAGATGAAGTTGTTGTAGCCCAAAATAAGACAGTAGGGCGAGTATTTTCACCTCTTTAAAGTCTGTTTGAGCAGAAATTTAAAAAGTTCTGAGTTGTTTGACACGGGATCGTGTGGATGATGTCTAAAAATCTTGCATGTGAATAATGCTACCTATAAAGTGTGGTTTGGCTGTTGGTTTTGGTAGCGGCTTTATGATTGAATGAATGTATGTTGTTTTTATGATTTAGTGACAGAAAAAAAGTGAGGAAAAGTGTGAAGGAGGGTTGTTATTATTAAGGAAATATTGAAGTTGTAAGTTGCGATTTTTTTTTTTTTGTGAGTTTGCCCTCTCTAATATTTGAATATTGGTGATTGGAGAAAGCTTTTTTATCATGGCAAATTTGTTGTGATAATTATATGAATGAATCCACCAAATTTGATGGAAAAAATTATGTGAACTGGAAATTTAAGTTAATGACTATTTTAGAAGGAAATAGCTTGTGGTTCATTGTGTGTGGGGATGAGCCCAAACCCACTACCGCAGGTTCTATTCCAGATTGGGAGAGAAGGGAGACAAAAGCAAAGGTGCTGCTGCGTATGTCCGTAAAGGACAACATTATTCCTCATATCAGAGACTGCAAGACATCAAAAGAAACATGGGATACATTGAAGGGTTTGTATGAAACAACAAATACAAACCGGATCTTGTTTTTGAAGACTAAGCTTTTATCTTTAAAAATGGAAGCAAATGAAAGTATAAGCAATTTCATATCTCGTGTCAAAGATTTAAGTGATAAGTTAGGAGATATTGGTGAAAAGGTGTCTAATACTGACTTAGTCACCATCGTATTAAATGGCTTAGTGCAAGATTATCAAATTTTTGTTTCAAGTCTTGCAGCTAGAGAAAAACCCCCTTCATTTGATGAATTGACAGGAATTCTTCTACAAGAGGAGGAGAGGATGAAGAATTTTTTGGGCTCTAGCAGTTCAGATTTGGCATTGGTGGCCAAGGGCAAATATCCATACAGAGGCAAACCATGGGACAAGAACAAAGGAGGCAAGTTTCAAGCAAAGCAAAAAGGTATGATACAGTCTAAATTTCCAAAGAAAAATGATGAGTGTTATTATTGTGGCAAACTTGGGCATCATTCTAAAGATTGCTATAAAAGGAAATATAATGAGTCTAGGCAGAGAAACAGAAGGCATAATGGAAATTTTGTGGACAAAGATATCAATGATGGATTTAAAAATCTTAAATTGTTTATTTCTGATGTTGCATTGTCTGTGGAAAATGATGATAAGAATGCTTGGTTCATTGATTCTGGTGCATCACTCCATATGTCTTGTAATAAGGAGTGGTTTGATGAATATCATGAAAATATTGATGGAACATATGTTTGCCTAGGAGATAACAGATCACTTAAAGTTCAAGGTTATGGAGTAATAGGTGTGAATTTGCCTAATGGACAAGAGAAACAGATTCATAATGTGATGTATGTCCCTGATATTAAAAAGAATTTAATTTCAGTTTCTACTATTACTGACCAAGATTTGAAGGTGGAATTTGTTAAATCACAGTGTGTAGTGAAAGACATTCAAGATAAATACAAGGTTATTGCCACAGGAACCAGAGTTGGAGGTTTGTATAAGTTGGATGTGACCAGGAAAAGTCATCAAGCATTAGCATCTACAACAATATCAACAGAAGATTTATGGCATCAAAGGTATGGACATCTAAATCACAAAGATTTAATGCTACTGCAAAAGAACACTATGGTTGAAGGTCTTCCTGTCTTGAAAAATGATCATGTTGAATGTGAGGCATGTGTACTTGGCAAGCAACATAGGGAGGAATTTCCTATACATAAAGAAAAAAGGCAAAGGGAAATACTTGAATTAATTCATACTGATGTATGTGGACCTATGCAAACTAGATCTATTGGTGGAGCATGGTATTTTCTTATTTTTGTGGATGATAGATCTAGATATACATGGGTTTATTTCATAAGAAAGAAGAGTGATGTTTTTGAGTATTTTAAAGAATTTAAGAATATGGTAGAAAAACAAACTGGTAATTATATCAAAATCTTGAGATCTGATCAAGGGGGAGAATTCAAATCAAGAGAATTTAATCAATATTGTAAAAGCAATGGGATTCAGCAACAATTTACAGTGCCACATACACCTCAGCAAAATGGAGTTGCTGAGAGGAAAAACAGAACACTAGTTGAATGTTCACGTAGTATGCTTCAAGGTAAAAATATCTCTAATGTTTTTTGGGTTGAAGCCGTTAATACTGCTGTTTATTTGAAAAATAGGAGTCCAACTAAAAGTTTAGAGCTTAAAACACCTTTTGAAGCATTTTTTGGGTACAAACCAAAAGTAAGCCATTTAAGAGTTTTTGGTTGCAAGGCATTTGCTCACATTCCAAAAGATGAAAGAAGAAAACTTGATGCAAAGGAAATTAAGTGCATATTTATTGGCTATTGTGATAATCAGAAAGCATATAAGTTGTTTGATCCCAGTACTCATAGACTGCTTGCAAGTAGGGATGTGGTGTTTCATGAGAATGTAAATGAAGGTGATAAAATAAATAATAGTGTATGGCATAATATTGATGATTATGTCAAAAGTGTTGAACAAGAACAGGAACAAGCACAGGAACAGGTACAAGATCACGAACAAGTAGCATCAAGCAGTCATGACACTCCAAAGAGAGGAGAGGAGACTCTGCAAAGCCAAAAGAAAGATGAAAGCAGTAAAACTCCAAGAAGATCATCACGTCAAAGTCAGGTACCTGTAAAGTATAAAGATTATGCAGTAATGTCTCAGGTTATGAATTTTGTAGAACCTTCAAGCTATGATGAAGCTAAAGAATATGAAGAATGGAGAAATGCAATGAATGAAGAATATAACTCGATAATGAAGAATGACACATGGGAATTAACAGAATTGCCTAAAAACAAAGTTCCCGTAGGATGCAAATGGCTTTATAAATTTAAATTTAATGCTGATGGAAGTATTGATAAACATAAAGCTAGATTGGTTGCCAAAGGATATTCACAAAAGGAGGGAATTGATTATGAAGATACTTTTGCACCTGTAGCTAAGATGAACACAATTAGAATTATGATTGCATTAGCTACAAAATATAATTGGAAAATGCACCAATTAGATGTCAAATCTGCATTTTTGAATGGTGAGTTAAAAGAAGAAGTTTATTTAGTTCAACCTGAAGGGTTTGTAAAACAGGGACAGGAGCATCTGGTTTGCAGGTTAAAGAAAGCTTTATATGGCTTGAAACAAGCACCAAGATCATGGTATGTGAAAATTGATTCTTTCTTTTATGAGAAAGGTTTTATAAGAAGCAAGAATGATCCTAATTTATACATCAAGGAAGATGAAGACAAGAATGTTGCTTTAATATCTGTATATGTTGATGATCTAATCATAACAGGAAATGCATGCAAGTTGATTGAAGAAATTAAAAATCAGTTGTCACATGTATTTGAGATGTGGTGAATTACATTATTGTTTAGGTCTTGAAGTTTGGAGGGAACCTGGTAAGACAATGATCACACAAAGCAAATATACAAGGGAAATCCTTAAAAGATTCAATATGATTGAATGCAAGGCAACATCTACTCCTTTAGAACAGAATGTCAAATTGTGCAGTGATGATGGAACCAAAGAGGTGAATGGAACTATGTATCGTCAACTGGTGGGAAGTCTGAACTATCTCACCACTACTAGACTAGATATAGCATATTCTGTCAGCATACTTAGTCAGTTCATGGCTAAGCCTTGTGAAAGCCATTGGAAAGCAGCAAAGAAAGTCCTTCGATATCTGAAAGGAACACTTAATTTTGGTATTATGTATACTGATGAATTTGATGTTGAATTGGCAGGTTATTCTGATTCTGACTGGGTTGGAAATCCAGATGATAGAAAATCCACTACTGGATACGTGTTCAATATTGGTTCAGGACCAATATCATGGAGCAGTAAGAAACAACCAACTGTTTCATTGTCATCTACTGAAGCTGAATATAAAGCATTATGCAGTGCAACCTGTGAAGCAATATGGCTTAGGAGGATCCTTGAAGATGTTGGAGAAACACAACAAGCACCTACAGTAATCAGATGTGACAATCAAAGCACTATCAAATTGGCAAACAATCATATATATCATGCAAGGACAAAACACATTGAGACACAACATCATTTTGTAAGAGAAAAATTGCAATCAAAAGAAATTGACTTATCATATTGTAATACAAATGAAAATGTGGATGACATATTCACCAAGCCTCTTGGAAAGGCTAAATTTGAAATGTGTAGAAATATGTTGTACATTGTAGAAAATCCAAATTTTGTTGTAAGCCTAGCTGAGATTTAGACCAGCAGGCATGACAATTAAGAGTATAGTGTCTGTAGTTGAAATTAAGGGGGAGTGTTGGAAATCATAAATAATTCCAACTACCTGTCCGCAATATTAAAAAATCATTTAATGTTGTATCCAGAAAACAGTTAGCCGCTGTTCTAGAAGTCGGCGGAATTGACAATGAGGGAGGCTTCTCATGGAAGCCACCGACTGAACCTGCTCCAGAAACTTCTCCTGCATGTATATATATCTGATCAATGAAAGCAAGTTCTCAGGTTCTTGTGTTCAATGTGTCTGAGTGTGTTGGTGTGCTGTGCGCCTCTGATAGTTTTCAATGTCTACGGGGAACTAGTCGGCCAAAGTTGATGACTTCTTGGTTTCGATAGCAGTGGGGACAGGCAAGCTTAGAATTTCAAATTTATTTTGTCTCTGAGTGGAAAAATTTGACGGCGTTCAATTGTTTTCCATATTTGTTGTTTTATTTGTTTTTCATGTTTGTTGTTTTATATAAATTTTTATGTGTGGCTATATATAAGTTTTTTTTTAATAGTGAAGTAGATTCTAATGTACTTATTTTTAGAAAAAAGAAAGTAACTCACCATTTTTTCAAGTTTAATTTTTGTTTTAATATTTTGTGTATGTAAGAATTTTATTTGCAATTGATAACAAAAATTAGACAATAAATAAGTGTTCCAATTGAACATATTGCCAAAATTAATCTTTATCTAAATCATAGTTACCAAATCTGCTATAATCGGAAAAATAAAAGTACATAAATTTGAGAGTTTGATTGGTATATCAAATAATTCGATAAAAAATCAGTTTAGTTCACGGGAGTGTCGCGTGGATAAACTAAAATGTATAGTTTATGACATGAATTTGTTAATTTTAATGGTAAATGGAGTAACTTTTAAATACAAGATAGATGTGGATGGTGGCGGGACCCTAGGTAAAATGGACCTATGGAAATTAATTGCGCAAAAATTTTCCTAACTTTAATTGCTTTTAATGGTTTAAAAAACTAAGATCTAAGATAACAAGTAATTTTATAAAATTGAGAGGAATCTTATAAAAATATATTATGAATATATTTATTTTTTAAATATGTATTAATTAAAAAAAATGATAAATTTGAAACTAAAGAGATGTAGTTTTGAGTTTTGAATATTTAATTTTTAAATATATATATATATATATATATATATTAATTTAAAAAAAGAATTTACATAAGATTTTAGGCACAATGTAGTTTCAAGTTTTGAATATTTAAGTTTTAAATATATATTAATTACAAAAGGATTTTAGATAAGATGTGAACACAAAGTGATTTTGTTTATACTTTTGAAAAGAACACAAATTTTGAAGATAACATAAAAGTGTGGTTGTGGTTAGTAAATTATAGTTTTAAAATTGTTTATATTGATTAAAATTATTAAAAATTATTTAAAGCTCATAATGAATGGGAAGAAAATGAACCCAATAATAGGGCTGCCATGAATTACACAATAATTGGCTGAGAGGTATTCCAATGTGCTAAAATAAAAATCAAATTACAAACCAAAGATATAACTATGTATTTTAATAGGAAACACATAACATTATAAATTCAATAAAATAATTATGGATTCACATGTAGGTATTGTTAAGAGAAGGAATATGAGATTATAAGAAAAAAATAGATGACTTGATTTCCTTGGTTTTGCTTAACGTCTTTTGTTTGCTCCTCAAAATTGATACTAAGGATATTTTTTGTAAGTAATCTTACTAATAAGCTCCCAATGTCAATACAATTTACATCCATAACCTATGGTTAATTGTTTTCTTTTTCTACAAATCCAAGAGTGTAACCAAGGATAAAAAAGAAAATAACATTATGGAAGTGTTAAAGAAAATATAACAAAGCAAATGGAATTAGTGTGAGTGTGGGATTAAAAATGTGAAGTATGTGAACTTTTATGAGATTGAAATTTCCATGTCGGCAAGAATTGACAATGCTCATTACATATGGACCTAAATGGAGTTTCACAAAGAGAAAGAGTAAACTTGTTTGGGAGGCTTTAATTAAGTGACACATAGAAGGGTGTATGTATTACTACAATGATAGGCTATTTATTCAAGTGTGATTTATTTGACGGCTATGTGATTCAATTATGTTGTGAAATGTATGTCATGGAAGGGCACACTTTATCAAGAATATGTATTTAGGAGTGAGTTATGTGGTGGCTATGTGATGGATTTATGTTGTGGAAGGTATGTTATGGAAGGGTAAACCTTATTAAGGAAAAGATAAGAGCCATTTAGAATAAAGATGATTTTAATCTTTAGATGCCAAGGCAAGTATTGCGTAACAAGTGAGTCATTATTGACCAACCCAACATTGAAATTAAGTCATCATTGACCCACCCAACATTGAAATTAACGAAATGAATGAATTATTGAAAATGCAATGCTTCTTCTACCATTAAAATATTTGATAAATATAGTAAGTAAAATGTCATTTCAAAACTTTACATTTATTTTGAACATTTACTTTGCATTATTATTTTACAATGAGTTTTAACTCATTAGAAGAGATGAGAAGGGTCTAATTTGATGCTAAGGAAGGAATGGGTCTCTGTTTGTTGGGAAGGAAATGCCCTAAAAGGATAAGTAGATGCCATTGAAATCAATTTTAAATTTTGATAGTGAAATGATGTGTGGGGTAAGTTTTTGATGGATGAAATTTGATTATTTTCTTCTATAGAAACAAAAGTAGCAATAATAACTTTCATGAAAACTCAGAAAATCCAAATCAAATTATTATAAAAAACAAGGTTCACTTAAAAAAAAACATGGCATTAAAATTATTGACTTGAATTTATCATAATAACCAAATAAAAATAAATTAATTTTGTCATGAAAGCGTCTTGTGTGATCGATAGATACTCATTAATCAATAAAATGTGGAAAATGAGGATATTGATGAATTATTAAATATCTAAAGTTTTTTTTATTATTTTATGATAAATAAAACGTGATTTAATTTTTTTTTTAAATACTAATTTAACACGATGAAAGTTTACTTTATTAATATCTAAAATATATATGGATTAATGACTTTGAGAACTATGCAAAATCAAAATTGGAATTTGACACTGAGATGGTGTGTGAAAAATTGGATGGATGAATATTAATTGTTTTCTATTCTCAAATATAAGTGAGATTATTTCAAATCGATTCTAAATTACAAAACTCCAGAGGACAGAATTGGTGATGAGGCTTCCAAAGCCTAGAATTGGTGATAAGACTTACTTTCATATTACATTGTTTTCTATTCTCAAATATAAGTGAGACTATTTCAAATCGATTCTAAATTACATATCAAATCGATTCTAAATTACATAACTCCAGAGGCCAGAATTGGTGATG
This sequence comes from Pinus tabuliformis, assembly GCA_031772625.1. Classification (NCBI taxonomy): domain Eukaryota; kingdom Viridiplantae; phylum Streptophyta; class Pinopsida; order Pinales; family Pinaceae; genus Pinus; species Pinus tabuliformis. The sequence continues at coordinate 815,330,484 of CM062811.1, forward strand.
AGACTTGCTTCCAAAGCCCAGAATTGGTGATAAGACTTATTCTCATATTACTTGTATCTATATTAACCACTTTAATAACTATTAAATTACATTGAAATTAGATTTAGATTTCAATTATATTGAAATTGAAATTAAATTTAGCTTTTGATATTTGAGATCGCGTCCGATTTTGAGATAATATGTGCTGTATATGTTCGGTAAATGGTCGTACATTATTTTCTTCCTCGATGACTTTCGGGGGCGGCTTGATGCATCGAAATGAAATAACTATAAAACATAGGCTTGAATGTGAACCAGATCGGTGAGAGGGAGACCATGAACACCATTCGTAAAATGTCATTAAAAATACAGGGTTGAATGTGAAGCATCAATCCGAGGGAGACTAAGCAACCGCATTCATAGAAACCAACAACAAATGGGGCCTATCTATTTTCGTATACTGAGATGGTGTCAAACACCACGTGGGTAGCTTTTTTTCTCGTATGCAAATTGATTATTTTTTTTTAATGTTTGATTTATTATTTTTGGGAGTTGTTTTTAGTGGGATTTTTTGGAAACTTTTTTAGTGAGTTTTTCTGGGCAAATTTCTCTAAAATCCGGCAGCAATTTATTGAAATCGCAAATTTGATAGGTAATTTCTGCACAATCAAAGTGTCCTAAGAGTTTTTCAGGGTGCTGAATCCAAATATACAATTAAAAAGCCATTTTAAATAATACAAATCAATATTTAACCTCAAATCAAGATATGAAAAGTTGTTGGATGGATGAATATTGATTGTTTTCTGCCCTCAAAGGAATTGACTTAGCATTAACGACTTTGACGAGGACTCGATGGAATTGAGTTGGTGACTTTGACGACTACTAGATGGAATTGAGTTGGCGACTTTGACTACTGTAAATCAATTCCAAACACTAAAATTCGAAAGATCTGTAGATCAATTCCAAACACTAAAATTCGAAAAATCTGAATTGAAGATAAGACTTGCTTTTATATTGTTTGTATCTATATTAACCGCTTTAACACTGAATAGATGGCATTGAAATTAAATTTAGATTTCGATATATGACATGGCGTCCAATTTTGAGATAATATGTGGTGTATATGTTTGGTGGATGGTCGTACATTATTTTCTTTCTCGTTGAGTTTCGGGGGCGGCTCGATGCATCGAAATCAAATAACTAGAAAACACAGGCTTGAATGTGAACCAGATCGGTGAGAGGGAGACCATGAACAACATTCGAAATCAAATAACTAGAAAACACAGGCTTGAATGTGAACCAGATCGGTGAGAGGGAGACCATGAACAACATTGGTAAAACGTCACTAAAAATACAGGGTTGAATGTGAACCATCAATCCGAGGGAGACTAAGCAATCGCATTCATAGAAAGCAACAACAAATGGGCCCTACCTATTTTCGTATACTGAGATGGTGTCAAACACGACATAGTAGCTTTTTTTCTCGTATGTAAATTGATTATTTTTTCTTAATGTTTGATTTATTATTTTTGGGAGTTGTCTTTAGTGGGATTTTTTGGAAGTTTTTCCAGTAAGTTTTTTCGGGCAGCAATTTATTGAAATCGATTTGATAGGTAATTTCTGCACAATCAAAGCGTCCTAGAAATTTTTCAGGGTGCTGAATCCAAATATGCAGTTAAAAAACCATTTTAAATAATGCAAATCAAGATTTAACCTCAATTTTTTCAGCCGGATTCCGTCAACTCTTTATTTTTGGTCTGATATTTACGTTTAAAATAGTTTGAATAGTTGAACGTATCATTTTGAGGGAAAATTGAATGAAGAGTGGAGTATATATTAATTATTTTTTTCAAATATTTAACATAATATCAAATTTAATTATTGACCAATTTTATATTTATTTATAATTTATAATATTTAATGAATTTTTGTATAAATATTAAATAGAAATTATTATTTAGTTTATTGTGGAATTTAAATAGCAATTATCAACTTTTATGGAATATTATCTAAATATTAGATTCAAGGTTAGAATCTTATAATTTTTTAATTTTAAATATATTTTTGTATAAATATTAAATTATAATTATAATTTAGTTCATTGGGGAATTTAATTAGCAATTATCATATTTATAAATATGAAATATTTTGTAATATTAAATTCAAAGTGACAATCCTATAATAATATAATAAATATTTGTTAATTGTGCATTTAATGTTATATAAATGGGATATTTACTATTAGATATGAATAATATATACAATATTTAAATTTAATATTTTAAATTATTATTATCAAATTTATATGGTTTGTGATTCAATAATATACATTCTAAGTTATATAATATAAATGTATATTTGTTTCACTATGAACTAGATTATATGTATATTTTACCACAACAAAAATTATTTCTCATTTTTTATTATTATTTATTTTTATAAAATTTATATAATAAAATTTATATTATCAAAACTATATATCGAAAAAAATTAAAATGTTATTACAAATAAAAGATAAAAATAAACTTTAAAATTAAAGCTCAAATTAGTAAATCTAACAGTTCTTTTAAATAATAATGATGAATTAACCTACTTAACAAATAGAAATTAATGATAATTATTTTATTGTTGATTTAATAATTGAGTTATGGTAGATTTTCTTATTTTTTAAAAAAAAAGAAAAAAATCAACCACAAACCATGTGCAAGACATTAATCTATTAAAATCACAAGTATATAACAACATAGACTACCTTAATACTCAATACTCATTCACTATAATTCTGTATAAAAAATAAATATGAGTTAGTGTATTTGTGTTTAAATAATTTTGGAATTTGAATTTAAATCATTTTTATTTAGCTAACATTTTTTTTTTATTTATTTAAATAAAGTATACGAAATTAATAATAATTTTAAGATTTGATAAAATATAAATACATGCTTTTCAATAATTTACCAATTTTATATAAAAAATGATGGAACTGCTCATAAAAATCTTAATATTGTATAATAGAAGCTAGATGAACATCACTGAAACATTTTTTGTCGAAAGAAATTTTTCATATATGATTTGAAGAAATCAAAAGTGTAAGTAAGTTTTTCAAAACAAAATTAAAACATTAAAAATATGCATTTTTTAAATAAAAATATATAATTTTTGGAGCGATATTTATGTATAGTATGGAATTAAATATACATATTAAAAAAAGATAGAATCATATTCTTTATTTCAAAATTAGTAAATGATTTAGGAAAATTATGTATACTTATTTTTCATATTCAAAGCTTATGTAACTTATTTTGAATTATTCTATGAAATCTCTCAATTAGCATGCTCAAACCCATAAGCTATAATGTATTTTGAAGAGGAATAATTGATATAAACTTTCAACATGATAAGTGGGGTTGAAAAATGATCTTATCAATAATAAAACAAATCTAAACTCATTTTTATTTTTGAGTAAAGATTTCAGACGATTGTAATATTTCAAGCAATATTAATATATAATGTAGATGTGTTTTGAAGAAATTCACGATTGTTTAAGAAGGATAGATCTCTCTAGTTTGCATTCCAATATTTGAAAGGCTCAAATCTAGTGATGTTCATATTCAATTATGAATATATAAAATGCATAGGAGTAATGGTAATTGTCAGCCACTAAGTAGATCCATTTTTAAAAAAATGGATACATTGAAGAAACTATATGAAAATTTTCAAAATCAAACCAAAAAATTGTTATTTCACTTTTATTATTTTAATTAAACAATTATATGGACCTTCAATCTAATTACTTTAACCCCATAGGTTTTTTATGCAACATACAGATGGTCCATGGGTGAGCACCCGAGTTTCAACCAGTGGGTTCAGAGTGCATTTTGTGGGATTGTGTGATGTGAGACATGAAAGGGACAAGCCTTTTCTATATATATATATATATATATATATATATATATATATATATATATATATATATATATTCAACCATTGGGTTCAAGGTGCATTTTGTGGGATTGTGTGATGTGAGTCAAGATAGAGACAAGCCTTTTCTAGCATGCTCAAAGATTCATAGTCAACATAGTGAGTGCATAACTTTTGTTTATCTTAGAGTGTATAACCACTATGCAACATGTGATTATCTTGGAGTTTAATCTTGTGCTAACTTGTTTTATTCTCTCTAGTCCAATTTGGAATTGCTTATATTTAAGATATAAAGTAATAAATATATATATGTAGTAGGCATCTCTCTGTCTCTCGTGCATGCACGCGCGCACACACACATGCATGCACACACACACACACACACACAGATATATATATATATATATATATATATATATATATATATATATATATATATATATATATATATATATATATATATATATATATATATATATGGGGCTAAATCTTTATCTCACTAGTCAAATTGACACTTTTAAAAGCTAAGTACACATTGGTGATGACATGCAAAATTTAAAATATCTCATATTTAACGGTTAAAAAGACAAAACACTCATTCAAATAAATTTCGCTAATTTTGTTGAAATGTGGCAACAAGAATATTCCAATTTTAATTTGTCCTTGAATTAAAATTTGAATTTAGTGTCACCAGCTACTTAGAAAATAATTAATTAATTTATCTTGAGTTAATTAGTTGGAGAAATTCAAGCTAGAAGTCTTTGTGAAGTCATGCAATAGTTATCCCTTTGATTGAGGAGATTATCCCTTAATTAAGGAGATAAGGATGAGTTATATTTGAGTTGTAATTAGTTAGCTCAGTTAACTGAGTTAACTCCAGCTAAAATAGTTCCAAACAGTTTGAGGAACTAATTGTGAGTTGAATCAGTTAATGCATGCATTCATGTAACTAGTGTACTTCAGATAACTGAATATTCTCTCATAAATAACTCATGCATGTCAATTCAGATAAAGACCTAGTTGAGATTAAAGGCAGGGACAATGTATTATCAGTTGCAAGAATTTTCCTATAAGAAAATCTCTTGCATGAAGAAGGAATTCATTCCTTGAGATTTGCGCAGTTTTGCAGTGTGTTGGAGCAGTGTGTGAGATCAGTGTCACACAAGGTTACAACTGGAACACTGAGGGAAAACAATGTAAGGAAATAGGAGGCTTGGAGAGCAGAGGAGAAGGCATATGAGTTGTCTATTATGTCTATGAGAAGTGAGAGGGATTGTACTGAGAGTTGGATAGCTATGAGAGCTAAAGCTGTGTGTAATCCTGAGATACTTCCACTTGTATGATAATACATATAGTGGGGTTTTTAGCTGAGGCTTTCCCCAGAGTATTCTTCTGTGTTTCATGTGTATTGATTCTTCTTCTCTGTTATATGTGTTCTGTTTAATCTTGCTCAAATCGATTAAGCTTCCACAAGTTTGATTGTACAAGTAGACTAAGTATTTTTCTTTATTTATATTGCATAATCACGTTAATCTATAGTGAGAATTTCTACATGGTATCGTTGCAAAGGTGATCAGATTTGTGAATAATATACTAAGAAGGGAAATTCGAAGTTGTTGATTGCAGGTACAAAATCGAATTCTTATCACACATCAAAGTTCACCAATGGCATTCAATGGCTTGATACTCGAGTATGCACTAGATGGAATCTCGAATTACATAGAATGGAAGGATCGCATGGAAGCGATACTAGAAGACAATGGTTTGAAGGATTTCATTGATCAAGAAATCCCTAAGCCAGTTGCAGCTAATGCACAAGAATTGGTTGAATGGAAGATGTGTGTGGCGAAGGTGAGAAGGATTCTTATGGAGGGAGTTCGAGACCGTATTGTCTCGAGTCTCCATGGGAAGGAGACTCCGTTTTCAATGTGGAAGACATTGAAGGACCTATATCAGAACAATAGTGACCAGAGGAAACTGGTGCTCAAGGATAAGCTTCAGAAAATCAAGTGTGAGAAGGGTGACACTATTTCTACATATCTGAACAAGCTCATCACCTGCAGAGATGAGCTTGGTAATGTAGGAATAATGATAACTGATGATAAAATGGTGAGCCTTTCTCTCCTCGATCTTCTAAAGAGCTGGCATAGCTACTAGGACTCTGTGAATGGAAGAGAGAAAGTACCAGATTGGGAACGACTGTGGTCGGATCTGATGCAAGAGGAGATCACGAGGAGCATAAGATATGGTTTTTCATCTAAGCATGATGATGAATAAAATCTAGCCTTAACAAGTAAGGCAAGGAAAGGGAAAGTGAAGGTTTCCCATTCCAAATCGAATTCTTCCCATGGAGGGAAGAATATTGACAAATCTAAAGTGAGATGATTTAATTATCATGAGGTGGGCCATTATGCAATTAATTGTCCATTGAAGAAATCCAAGAAGGGATCCTCGAAAGGATTAGAAGGTGAGGCACTGGCCTCTCAATTCAAATTGGATTTTAGCCTCATCGCATGCATGGTTTCATCGATGGTGGGTTGTGTTTGGTATCTGGAGAGTGGAGCCTCATTCCACATGACCGACGATAAAAGTTTATTCAGTACCTTGGAGGAGAAAGACCTCAAGATGCGCATAAAGATGGGCGATGGTGGAAAGTACTATGTTTCAGGGGAAGGCATGGTTGCTTTTTAGAGGAAGCATGGAGCTCCTCTCAACCTGACTGATGTAAAGTATGTTCCTGGACTGAAGAAGAACTTGGTATTAGTTGCGATGTTGGAGGACAAAGGCTATGTTGTTGTCTTCAGTAAAGGAAAGGCGTTCTGAGACACATTTCCATGGCTTAGACCCATAGGATTGGGATTCGAATGAAGAATCTCTATAAGCTAGAGGTACATGACTGTGCTGCATTGAGTTCGAAAGTAGAATTGGTGCAAATCCAAGACATTGGCGAGTTATGGCATAGATAGTTGGGCCACTTGCATCATGGGGCCGTGAAGATAATGCAACAGATCTCTACCAAACTTCCCAAAGGTAAACTTAAGGAAGTGGACACGTGCAAAGGTTGCACCTTGGGAAAGTACGCTAAGTCTTCATTTCATGATCGAGACAGTCGATCTGAAGCAATCATGGAGTGAGCTCATACTGAAGTGTGTGGACCATTCTCAATAGCATCCACCACGAAGCAAAGGTATTATGTGATTTTAATTGATGATTTTTCTTGTAAACGCTGGATCTATTTCATGCAAAAGAAGGATCAAACCTTCTCAAAGTTTTGTGAGTTTAAAGCTTTGGTTGAGAAAGAATCAGGGCAGAAGATCAAGGCCTTGAGAAGTGACAATGGTGGGGAGTATGTCTCTTAAGAGTTTAGGGATTTATGTGTAGCAGAAGGAATTAAACAAGAGTTGACGACACCTCATAACCAACAGCAGAATGGGGTGGCCGAGAGGAAGAACAAAACGATTGTGGGTGTAGCTCAGGCGATGTTGTATGACCAAGGGCTACCACTTCATTTGTGGGCTCAGGCATGCAACACAACGGTTTATTTGCAGAATAGAAGCCCACATCACATTCTTGGGATGAAGATACCAGAGGAAGCTTTCTACGGGAAGAGACTAGATGTGGGTCACTTTAGGATCTTTGGCTCATCAGTATATTTCCATGTCATCAAGGATGCCCAAAAAAAACTTGAGTCGACAGATGAGTTGGGAATACTTGTGGGGTACACTAATACACTCCACAACTATCGGGTGTACTTGCCTACCAGTCGGAGAACAGTGGTTCGTAGAGATCTCAAGTTTTATGAGCAGAAGGCCATGCGAGTTTCCCTTGAGAGGGAACTCCAAATATAGGCTGTGGAGGAACTCTTGGTTCCTAAGGAGGAGGAGCCTTAGAATGATGCAAAGCAGCTGCATGCAGAGGTTCCAGGGGTGGAGACATCTAGTCAAGCACAGTCTTCTAGAGAGGGATGGAAGCACACAAGAGAAGCTCACAATTTTTTGGTGGATGCGAGAGAGAATGTGGGAGAACCATCTTCTCAGCATAGACAGAGGAGGTCACCTGAGAGGTACACTGGATACATGGCCCTTATTGGGTAATTTGTTGAGACCGAGCCATCTTCCTTTGAGGAAGCAGTGCAGTAACCGATTTGGGTTAATGCTATGATGGAGGAGTATGACTCGATAATTCAGAATAGTGTTTGGGATGTGGTTCAAACACCAGAGAACAAGACAGTTTTGAGTTCCCATTGGCTTTACAACGTAAAGCAAGCTACTGATGGTAGTGTGGAGAAACATAAGACAAGATTTGTTGCCCGTGGTTTCTCAGAGGTTAAGGGGATCAACTATGATGAGACTTTTGCTACTGTAGCAATGTACTCATCTGTCGGATCGATGTTGGCACTATCAACATAGATGGGTTGAAAGATCCATTAGATGGATGTGAAGACTGCATTCCTCAATGGCAAGATTGAGTAAGAGGTGTACATAGAGCAGTTGGAAGGTTTTTAGACCTTCAATTGTGAGTCGCATGTGTGCTGACTTAAGAGAGCTTTATACGAGCTAAAGCAAGCACCTCGTGCTTGGTAGACCAGGATTGACAACTACTTCATCGGGTTGGGCTTCACAAAGAGTGAAGCAAATGCGAACCTGTACCACATCATGGTAAAAGGTAAACGGTTGGTAATTGTTCTTTATATTGATGATCTCATATTGACAGGTGATGATCAGTTGATCATGTCTTTCAAGGAGGACCTTGCAAGAGAATTCAAGATGAAAGACATGGGTCTCATGCACTACTTCCTTAGCATGGAACTGTGGCAGAAGGATGGGGAGTTGTTTGTGTCTCAAGGAAAGTATCCCAATGAGATACTAAGGAGATTCCCCATGGAGAAGTGTAAGCCCATGCAGAATCCTCTAGCAGGTAACTGGAGGAAGGAGCATGCTACTTCAGTAGAAGTAGTAGAAGCTACTGTGTATCGGTAGCTTCTGGGTTCATTGATGTACTTAGTGAACACACAACAAGATTTGTGCTATGCGGTGAACCAGCTGAGTCAAGCTATGGTTCAGCCTACCAAGATGTTTTGAAAGGAAGCTAAGCATGTTTTGAGATACCTCAGAGGCACATCTCAGTATGGATTATGGTACAAACAGACAGAGGGAGTGAAGCTACAGGGCTTCATAGATGCAGATTGGGTAGGGAGTCCATCAGATAGGAAGAGCACATCAAGAGGAATTTTCAACCTTGGGTCAACTACAATTTCTTGGTACAATAGGAAATAGAGGTCGGTTGCACTTAGCTTAGCAGAGGTTGAATACATGGCTGTAAGTCAGGTAGTATGTGAGGCCATTTGGATGCAGAAAATTCTAGTTGGTTTGTTTGATCAGAGGATGGATCCAACTGTGATCTATTGTGATAATCAAAGTTGTATCAAACTCTCTGAGAATCCAGTATTTTATGACAGGTCCAACAACATCAACATTCGATATCATCATCTCAGAGACTGTGTGGCGAGGAGGATCATGTTGTTGCAGTATATTTTGACCAAGGAGCAAGATGCTGACATTTTGACTAAGGCATTGTCAAAGTGTAAATTCAAGTTCCATAGAGACAAGATCAGGGTTGTAGATAATCCCTTTCTTGTTGAGAGGGAGTGTTGAAATGTGGAAACAAGAATATTCCAATTTTGATTTGTCCTTGAATTAAAATTTGAGTTTAGTCTTACGAGCTGCTTGGAAAATAATTAATTATTTCATCTTGAGTTAATTAGTTGGAGAAATTCAAGCTAGAATTCTTTGTGAAGTCATGCAACAGTTATCCCTTTGATTGAGGAGATTATCCCTTAATTAAGGAGATACGGATGACTTGTATCTGAGTTGTAATTAGTTAGCTCAGATAACTGAGTTAAGTCTAGTTAAATTAGTTCCATACATTTTGAGGAACTAATTGTGAGTTCGGTTAGTTAATGCATGCATGCATGTAACTAGTATAATCCAGATAACTGAATATTCTCACAAAGATACCTCATGCATGTCATTTTAGATAATGACCCAGTTGATATTAAAGGGATTAGAGGCAAGGACAATGTACTATCAGATGCAAGAATTTTCCTATAAAAAAATCTCTTGCATGCAGAAGCAATTCATTCCTTGAGATTTGCGTAGTTTTACAATGTGTTGGAGTAGTGTGTGAGATCAGTGTCACACAAGGTTATAGCTGGAACACCCAGGGAAAACAGCACAAGGAGATAGGAGGCTTGGAGGGCAGAGGAGAAGGCATATGAGTTGTCTATTATGTCTATGAGTAGTGAGAGGTATTATACTGATAGCTGGATAGCTGTGAGAGCTAAAGTTGTGTGTAACCCTGAGATATTTCCACTTGTATGATAATATAGATAGCGAGGTTTTTAGCTGAGTCTTTCCCCATAGTATTCTTCTCTGTTTCATGTGTATTGATTCTTCTTCTCTGTTATATATGTTCTATTTGATCTTGCTCAAATCGATTAAGCTTCCGTAAGTTTGATTATAGAAGTATTTTAAGTATTTTGCTTTAGTTATATTTTATAATCAGGTTAATCTATAGTGAGAATTTCTACAAATTTTCATAACAAGGAAAATTTCAGGTTTATAAAGCATCATAAGCATGAACATAAATTAATTTAATCTACAACATGTATAACTTGTAACAATTTATCTACAACATGTATAGCTTGTAATAATTTACAGAACTAAAATAAATGATTGATAATACTTGTTCCAATAGCTTAGTTGAGGTGCTCCTGTGCTCCATGCTCCTCTTGACTACCCGATTTGATTTTCCACCCAGCCAACTAGGAAGTAATTACTAGCCCAAGGAACCTCCACATGTTCCCTAGCCCTCCGAGCCCAAGTCCAACCAGATGTAGTGTGTCCACGTTTCACAAACACTCCAACATTCCTTCCCCAAACACAAGCCTCCAAAACAAAATCAAACCAAGGATCCGCCTCTCTTCTCATCATCCTTCCCCTTATATTCCTCTTCCTCCCATCCACCTCAACCACCTATCATTAATGCCATGACTACCCCCTCATCCATTCATTTGGCTTTTCTTACCATATCTTCTCCCAAGTAAATTTGAGAGGACATTTTGGGGATAAGATATGGATATTTAATTTGGTAATTAATTTGTGAGGACCATATCTTATCCCAATTAAATTTTAGAGGACATTTTGGGGATACGATATGGATATTTAATTTGGTACTTAATTGGGGAGGACCATATCTTCTCCCAAGTAAATTTGAGAGGACATGTTGCGGATAAGATATGGATATTTAATTTGGTACTTAATTGGGGAGGACCATATCTTCTCCCAAGTAAATTTGAGAGGAAATTTTGGGGATAAGATATGGGTATTTAATTTGGTACTTAATTGGGGAGGACCATATCTTCTCCCATGGAGATTTTGAGAGGACATTTTGGGGATATGGATATCTAAATTGGAATAATGGAAGGAGACCATATCCTATCCAAGATTAAATTTGAGAAGACAAGTTGGGAATTTAATAATAAAAATAATAAATTTTATATGAGTAAACAAAAATTACAGTTTCCCAAATGAAGGTATTTAGCAATATTTCTTGATAGCTATAAGTCAATATTTTTAGGTAATTTAAACACTAATAAAATTTTCATGATAATATTAAGTGGGGAATCACATACACCCCTCCTTCAGAAAACTTTGTCCCGAAGTTAGAGTGAAAATATAGAAGGAGTTCGAAGTCATAACAAAATAGAGAGAGAGTTATAGTAGTAAAATTTAATAAGTCAGGCAATGATACCACTTCCCATCAAGAGTCTTAAACTAATCTATATCCTCCTATCCTTCCTAACATATTTCCATTCCCACCCTATCCATCCTCTGTTGTTATATACTGTGGCATCGAACATACCAATCGAACCACTGATAAAACCAATATGGAGGAAGCATCGACTATATCGACCTAACTTCCCCAACATGCAACTGGATATCATCATCACATGTATAGGGGAGCATGTCCATCACTGCCCGCCCACGATTCCAAGTTTAGAGGTTACATGGTGGGAAATACCTCCACCCCTCCTTACAACTAGGATCAACACCAACTGACAATTGTCATCACACGTCTAGGGGAGCATGTCCATCACTGTCCTCCCACGATTCTATGTTTGGAGGCTACACAGTGGGAAATACCTCCACCCCTCCTTACAACTAGGGTCAACACCCTAATATGGACCACACTATAGCGCTGGTTGGATACTTGCCATCGAATAATCCAGTCAGGTAGTCTTGCTACCTGTTGTTTACATTTTACACATGTCATAAGAGTGCATATCAAGTAAATACCAAATGTAATAGAATAATGTACATCATACCTTTCCTCATTGGATGTCTCAACCTTCCCCAATGGAAGAGTGGATCTTTGTTATCATATAGTTCTTTCCAATCTACGGGTTAGTTCTCATCCATGCATATATATAACAACAAAATAGATATAGACACGTGATCCTAAACATCATATTATTCAGTCTAGCATCCACGTATCAATTTTGTAGTTCATACTGGAAATAAATCTTACATTGGATAAATCATAATTTCACCAAGTCATTCATTAGATAAGTCATATCCACTTAAGCCATACATGAAACAACAATAACTCTGATAAGTCATGCACTAGATAAATCATAACCAGGTAAGACATACATTAGGTCATACATCAAACATTTCCATCATCAATACCTAATCCATCTAATGATTTATATAAGTAGTTTCACCTGTCCAACTAAATGCATCAATGTTACATAGCGTTCATAAATAAAGAACATGGAACTACAAAATAGAGCCTTAGCATAGATAGCTATCTAAGTCAAAATGGACATCATAAATGGTCAAAAGTGAGGGGTAATTGCGACATATAGTCTTTGCATCCTTTCGTCGAGTCAATGGTGTCCTGCATGGCCCCCCATATAGAGCTTGATAACGAGGCATTCTAATTGAATTGTGGTTATTGTTATCTTAGGAAAAGTCTACCAATGGTAAGTACCTTTCCCACCGAGTCTAATTATCCATGTCATACATTATAGGCATATATTCTATAACCTGATTTACTATTTCAATCTTTCCATCTACTTATGGATGATATGTATTGCTAAGGTTTAACTAAGTCCCCGACATTAACTGCAAACTTGTCGAAAATGTATATGTAAAGTGAGATTCCCTATCAAAATGATCTTTGTCGGTAACCCGTGTAGCTAGATGCCTTCACCTATAAATTCTCAAGCCAAAATGGGAGTAGTCTCTTAGACAAGGTAGTTAGCCACCTAGAGATACCAAATACATGGCCAAAATAGAATATGTTAAGGTTGTTTCTCCAAGAAGAGAGCAACTCATCCTTCAAGAGTAATCCAAAAAAAATATTTATAAGTAATGGTCATGACCACCTTTGCAAGTGGAGTCAATTCAAAGAATATGCCAAGGTAATTAAAGTCTTGTAGACAAACAACGTAACTCCTCCAATTGGAATATTATAAAGATGTTAGGGAATTATCTCTCAGGATCAACCAAATTGTCCATAAATAGTAATCCCATAGAAACATGTGCCACAATTTTCCATAAAGTTGTTATAACCCCCTCAAGGAAGTGGGGCATCCTCAATCTATGTGCCAAAGTGGTTAAACACACATGTACCAACACCTCTCCTAAGGAATATGATAAATAGTTCACCCTAAGAGATTGTGTAATGAGGCTAGGAAATTCTCCAATATAGTAACAAAGGATATTTCCAAACCAAGAGAATCTATATGATACAATGTGAAAACAGCAACCAAGAGAAACTACATGATACAATGTGAAAATAACATACCAAGTCACCAAAACCATGGGTGTCAATGTAGAAGACCCCCTAAGCAAGGTCTGAATGCCTCCAAATTCATGAGAAGATGCCAAATAAAGGGAGTGATTTCCTCTATCAAAAAGATTACTACTCATAACATGTCATATAATATCCAAACTATAAATATCCATTGGCATTCTTCTAACAACCACAACCACTTTTCCATGTCATCAAGACATCCACCAAAAGGGACATCAATTATGCAACAAATTGTGGGTGTACTACTTCAAGATTCACGAATCAAAATCATGAAACAATAATTCAAGTGAAACCCTATGAACACATGAAAACATGCCTAACAACTGATTCACTATGTCAAGAAGCAATGAATAACCCACAATATTTAAGGAAACTCTTAGTTGATGGATATCCCTCATTATAACTGTGCTAAGGGTAAATCAAATGTTTGAGCAATGTTATGCAAGGCCCTCAATCACATTGCAAACACCATATGTGCTAGATGAAAGCCTCGAAACGAGAAATGTTGATGACAACCAAGGACATAATGTGAATTATCCTACATGGGATATCAATAATAAATCATAGTAATAAACCCCCATGGTTATGTGATTTCGAGGACAACGACACTAGGTAAGTGTGCATAATAACAACTTTCCTTAAGACACCTCAGCACTCACCAGAGGTCATCAACAATGTCACGAGGGAAGTGTCAAGGATAATGTAAGCACAAACCATGACTTCCTTCAATAAAATCATTAAGCTCCATCAAATAATCCTACAATTGCAAGCTTAGTAATAAGAAGATGTTAATTGATAGTCACTTATATAAGTGCATTTGGTAACAAGATATGCAAAAAAAAATATCAATACTCCATGTGCAACATGCTTGGTTAGGGTTAACAAACACCATCTAGCACTCAACCTTCATTTAAAAAGGGATAACTCTTTATTCAATATTGTGAAAAAATTTGATATCGATTAGACTAATAAAGCAACTAACATAATAACATGATGCCAAAAGGTGAGGGAAATGAATTGATCTAGGTGGATATTGGTGGCCACCGACCAAGTCCAATTGGACCCGCACCATTGTTTCTTTCATCTTTTTTGTTTCCTTAATTATAGCACAGTTTACTATCTTTAGCAGTTTTTCGGGTCTTGAACTTCCGAAGCCATTTTGATCCCTAAATGACATTTTTTGGGAAAACTGGGAGCACCATGGGTCCAAGGACCGATGTTTCTCTTCCCAAAGTTGTACTTCTTGGATAGATCTTTCTAACGAGATATTGTATGCATCAAACAAAGATTGTATGCCAAAGTTACGACCCAGGGAAGTTGATGTAACAATTTACCCAAACGGAGCCCACAGTTTGGCGTTTCATCTTCTAGGGTTAGGTTTTTGGATGTTCAGGGTTTTCCATTGTTTCTCAACAATAAATAGGCCTTCGAGCCTCATTGTAACAGAGTTTAGAGGCATGTAGCCACCACATCTCTTCTCAGAGATAAGCTACCATCACCCTAGTTGGTTTATTTCTATTTCTGTTTGTAAGCATATTTCAGTATTTTACATTAATCAAATGAAGTATTATTTTCGTTGTGAATTTGTGTTTATGGTTATCTTTGTAATTTGTTGTGTTCATGTTTAAATCTAGACCAGTCGTATCAGAGTGGTCTTCTTTTTTCTTTGCTTTTCTATGCATGTCCCCAATGAGGTCGAGATATAAGGAATTAGGGCTTCAACTGGTCGAACCTTTGCAAGATGAGCCTCTCAAATCCCAATGACCTCTTGTTAGAGTCGGTCTGGTCAGCCCTCCGTCAGAGATCAAAACTCTTTGTGCATTTCAATTTTAGGTGTCCCGCTCCATTCACTCAGTTGCATTTCGCTAGGGACATGCCATGATCTGACGGAGAAAGTCATGCTAGTCATTTTCCCTCATGTCTGGCCCCTGCTGGGTCAGGTCTTGGTCCATAATCACTGAAATTCATGATAGTCAAGGTCTGATCATATTACAGGACAAAGTCATCTTTTACGTTTGGGTCTAGGAAACCAGCAATTTGGTCTTAGAAAAACATGTCCAGAACAAGCCATACAGGCCAGAGGGAGACCTTATACAGCTATGGTTCCGAAAGCTTCATCATCACCTGAAGAGACATCGACTCTTCTTCAAAACTCTATTTTGAAGAAAAGTCAAACAAGGTCAACTATGACAAAATTTTCCAAAAAATCACCAGTTGACCTTTTCAGATGCAGTCATGGTTTCCATGGCCAAATTCCCAGTCACAAAGTCCCCGCAAAGAAATGCTGAAAATCCCATCATGAGAGCCAAAATTTCAAAGAAAAATGAAAATCAGGGTGTTTTAAAGTCAATGAAAAAGGTGCAAAACACAAACATTAGAAAGTGGGTTTTCAAGGAAGAAAAAATCAAACCAATTTCTCTCAAGCCTATATATATACTTGTTGTGGCCCAAAGCAAAGCCATTGTGCCATTGAAGACTTGGAGAGACATTACAAAAAGTGGGAGAGTGAAATCGTGAAAGTGTGAGTGAGTGAGAGTTGGTTTGGGAAGCGCGGCGCATACACCAGGGAGCGCGGCGCACACAGAGGGCGTGGCGCACAGGCAGCCTACCTGCCATTCAGCTTTTGCAAGGGCGCGACGCACACCCAGCGCGCGACGCACTGGGCTTGGCGTGTGACGCACACAGCCAGGGGCATAAAAACAGTGCAAATCATTCCAAATCTCAGTGAAGGCTAGCAAATCAAGAGGTAGGCCCTGTTGACACCTCTCCTCTCTCAAATTTGTCAATAATTTGGTGTGCATAAGATATTTAAATGGTACCCCAAAAGCACAAGATCGACCATGAAAAAATCATCAAGAAAAACGAGAAATGGGGTTGCAAAAATGTGATGATAAGCACCAAGGTTCTGCTCCCCTCCCCTTGTCCCCTCACTCCTCATCGTTCCCGCCTCCATTCCACCATCTTTACTAAAGAAACCACCCTAAAACCCTCTCCCTTGTTTTTCAAGCAATTCTAGGTGACTTTTTCAGTGCGCAGCGCACACACGAGGTGGCGTGGCGCACTCAGGGCACATGACGCACTGGGAGCCTGGCCACAGTTCAAAATCACCACTGGCGCAACGCATACTCGGCGTGCGGCACTTTAGGCAGAGTGTGCGGCACACAGACTTATAAGCCCAAAAATGTACTAAATCGCCCAAAATTTTTGTGAATAACCCTCAAGGTTGGAGAGGTAGCCCAACTACCTTCACCATTGGCATTTAAAACTAGAAGAGGAACGTGATTTCGATGACCATGAATCAAATGTAATTTTTTTTTTTAAAGTAAAGCAAAGATGACACAAAGAAGGTCAAGAAGCTAGGGTTTTGCTATAGTGACATTATTGCTAAAGTATGCTCCTACCCTACCTCTATCAGCTAATTCCCCTGTAGCAGTTTCCCCTAATAATCACCCTAGCTCCACTGTAATCATATCCATTCATTCCCTTTATTCCTATGGCTCAAAATACCCAAACCCTACCCCATCAAACACCATACCCAAAATGCTCCCAAATCCCTAATAAACTTCTCCTTTTAAACCCCTATTCCCCTTTTCATCATCCCCCTCCTAACACTCCCTGTTTTATTGTCCCCTTGGTGACAGATTTTCAGAGCATCTATCAGTTTCATTGGATTTAGAGGGCAACATAAAACTCAGGGTACAAATAGCAGTAATGGCATCAGAAAATTCATCAGAGTATGAGGAGGGGACCCACAGTGACACATCTTCAGGAGAGAGGGCCCATAGGAGACATCACCAGAGCGGCATACATCTTAGAGATGAGCCAAACACCCTCACTGAGCTTCAGGCATGCCCGCTTGCCATGTCTTGTTTCCAGCACTTGGCATGTTATGGGTTTTGTCAAAGGATGGCAAATGTCAGAGTCCATTGTGAGTTGGCCCGCCTTTTTGGACTTCATCTACAGGGAGGTCAATCTGTCCTAGCTGGGGTCGCTTTCACATTGACACCAGAAACCATATCAGTGGCAATAGGAATACCAAACATTGGGGAATAGTGGCATAAGAAAAAGAAGGTGGAGAGGGATCATTATGAGCCTTACATCAAGAACAACTACTTGAGCTAGCTCACCAAAGTTTTGCCATTCAAATTTTTGAGAGATGAGTATGCCCCACTCATGAGATTGATCATGAAGTATTTCAGTTGGGAGGGGAGGTTTTCACGCCTTTATGCATATCACATCAGGTTTCTCATGCACTTCACCCAGGTGCGGATGATGAGCCTCCCATTTTTCATTTACAACAACATTGAGAAGATGAAAAACTTCATGCAGCGCAAGACCCCTCGACAGCAACTAAACAGTGTCTATCGTTTTGGTCTCATTCGGATTTTGGTGGACCATCAGTTGGGATTGCAGGGTATTACTTGGGAGGACTTCATCTCCCGTGATTTCTTCAGTGCTCCACCGGTGGTATCAGAGGCAGAGCATGAGGTGGGGGGTTCTTCACATCAGTTTGAGAGCCATGAGACTGCCACCATGCCAGTATACATCACATACCAGAAGGGCAGTAGACCGTTGTTTGCAGCAGTAAAGCAAGTGTTATCTCCACCTAGGGTGGAAGGGGCCTCACTTCTGACATCAGCACCACAGGAGCAGGGTAAGGGCAAGGAGCCAATGCAGGAGGAAGGGCCATCAGATGAGCAAGAGACCGAGTTTGTACTCCTCCAGGATGATGAGACGAATGCAGAACCTATGAATGTTGAGCTGGGAGAGATCATTTAGGAGCAGCAATCAGTGATTGAGAACCTATCCCTGGACTTGGAGAGGGCCAAGTGGAATGTGCAGTATCTGGAGCAGAGGAACAAGGAACTTGAGGATCGGCTAGCTGAGATAGAGTTGCAAATGACCAAGGAAAACTAGCGACACATCCTGGCAGCACAGGGCAAACCTATGGACCAAAGAGACGAGGACCGCGAGTATGTGTTAGAAAAAGTGAACGTTCACTTCGAGCAATGGTTGGATAAAGCTAATAGGGAGAAAGATATGTTGAGGCACATGACTCACCACTACCATGCCCGAAACATGAGTTCCAAAGCAAGAATCAGGAGCCTAAAGGCAAAATTGAGCAAAGCGACAAAAGAGGCAAAGGAGGCAAAGGAGGCAAAGGAGCAAGATCGGCTTCAAATCTTGGCTGAGGCTTCCTTGGTATAGCACAACACTTCATAGGGAACCTCTAGCCCAAATTTCAAAAAATTTGGGCAAATTTTGGTAACAGGAAATTTTTTTTGGACAAAAACAGGAAATTCCTCCCTTTGCGTCGCGCCACTGGCGTGACGCTAGAATTCTAGGACTCTAATCGCGGAAAGGCTTGCATATTTGGATTCAACATTGAAAATACGACTATCGATGTCCGGGAAAGAAATTTTGACAAGATCTGGGTCTCCTAAAGGTAAAAAAACACCCACAAATGGCCTCTCTGCCACTTTTTTGACACACAGAAAGCAGTCTTGGGAGAATGAA
This sequence comes from Pinus tabuliformis, assembly GCA_031772625.1. Taxonomy (NCBI): domain Eukaryota; kingdom Viridiplantae; phylum Streptophyta; class Pinopsida; order Pinales; family Pinaceae; genus Pinus; species Pinus tabuliformis. Next base: position 815,349,783 of record CM062811.1, read on the forward strand.
GATTTGGAGGGGCAAATGAACACCAAATTGGGAAATTACAATGGGGTTAGAAAGTAGACAGGATGGGATTTCCAACAAGCCCACTTGGGCACATTTTGGACACCTGCAAATGCCCCAAAATAGGCTCCAAAGTAGTGCGACGCACAGAGAATTTGGCGCGGCGCACAGAGGAAAAAACTGCCAATTTGCTCCCGTTTTGCGAAATTTCGGGTCGCGACTTCTCCAAGTGGGCCCGATCATCTACACTTTGGTTTTTTGGCACCAAAGGCGGCATTTAAAGAGTTTTCTCTCCAGATGGGCATCTATCCAAGTGGCAAAAGAATGCAAAGGGTCACCCCAGCCAAATGTCATGCTTGAGAGCACTGCACCTGTAGCTGATGGTTGGCTCTCCATCTCCTTTTCGTAATGATTTGAGTAACTTACCAACCCCTAGGCGTTCTATCTCTTCCTCACACATTCTATATATTGTATGCAAGTTATTTGCAAAGGGTTGGCTGGCTTGTAACTTCTGGGAGACTGTGGGAAAGAAACTTTATTTCTGCACTGTGTAATTTTGATAGAGAATTAATGAAAGGCAGTGGCTCTATTTCATGAGATTCTTGTGGTTGTGAGTGTAGAAAATGTGTTCTTATGTTCCATATGTATCTTGTTATGTTTCATAATTCAATTCACGTTTCATTTCAGTGAAATTTTCTAAGTGAGATTAGGTAGAATTCAATTTATATTTCTTTGCCTGTGGGAAAATTTCATGTGCAGTGTTATTCTTCTGTTGAAAAGGATTCATGCGACTATGCCCTTTTCACCTTCTTCAGCCATCTTTCCATTCCACGTTACCTTAAATTGAAATTGCTGCTCTTTCCGCCTACATTGCCTCACGGAATAATCTGTGCCTTCATATTCAATTCTCTGTTCTTTGCTGAGTGCCAGTCCCATATACATCCCAGAAGCTCGGCCATTCATAAAAAAAATTTCAGAATCCCTTTTCACTTATTAGCCTAAGGAAATATTGCATTGTAAGTCATTTCAGACCATTCTGCTTATCCATTTACTGAGCATGACTTGGAGAGAGCCCTCTCCTTCTCTGGTAGGGCTAACTACCAGACTAAGCATGGTTTGTGGTTACCCTAATTTTTGCCTTCCTTCAGCCTGAGGCAGATTTAGGTGCTAACATAGTGGCGACTCCGCTGGGGATAAGTTGAAAATCAAATCCCCTTGTTTCATAAGAATTCTAGGCTTCTGGATGATGAGCTTAGGATTGGAAAGGCTGAGTAAGTTGGTTGCATCCTGTAATTTCTCTCAATAACACGCTGGCTTCGAGACGATATACCAGAGAAAATCCAGACCCGAACCCTCCTCACATTTACGAAAATCTCAATTTGATCCCAAGACTCCTTCGTCAAGAAAACACCATAACTCCCATGTTCAAATCCCGTTCATGTCCAGATATTTTTGAGTATCTTGAAGAGCTTGAGTTTGACGAACGATTTGAGATATCACTGTTTGAATCTAAATCCGAAAGGGCTGTCGATTATACCATCCCCAATCCGCAATTTCTTGTAAACCTTGAAACAGAAAGAGCCAATAGACTAATTGGTAATTACATTGCAACACAACCCCAAACTCCAAGTGCAAGCCCCTTGCAAACTGTGCACACTCCTCCAACACCTCCAAGGTCAAATCCACCGAGAATGATGGCTTCCCGTTTTGCACCCCTTGTTCTGCCCCAAGTCCTAGATGACATGGCAAATGATTATCAAAGTAAAATCTCGTTTTTTGATGGCACTCCTAACAAAATTACTTCTCAGCAACATGTGGACAAAATGGCAGACTTATATGAACTTCATGAGATCAATGCGGAGAACGTGGCAATGAGGCTCTTTGTACAAACATTTGTAGGTGATGTGAGGAAATGGTTCAGAGGTTTGACGGCTACAAGTATCACTACCTTGGCTGAACTTCAAAGACAGTTTTTGAACTGGTGGGAAGTGAAAAAGAATCCCCTTCAAATTCTGGCCTAATACAAGTAAATCAAACGGAATGTCGGGGAATCGTTCCAAGATTATTGTGTTAGATTTAATGCAGTCTACTACGAAATTCCAGACCATCTAAAACCACCTGTGGGACTAGCGATGATGAAGTTTCCATATGGTTTTGATGCTGACATGGCATACCAATTGAGAGAGAGAGAACTGGCTACAATGGAAGACATGCAGAAAATTGCGGTCAATGTTGAGGAAAATCTAATGTCCAAAAGAGCTAGAGTGAAAGCAGAGAAGAAAACCACGGTGAAAGAAGAATCCTCTTCAATGGATCAGCTTCTCAAAAAGGTAGAGCAGATGCTTGAAAGGGTAAAACTTGACAAGCCGGAGCCACAAGTTAGGAATCCTAACTTTCGTGGCCAACAACAGCCACAATATAGGATAAGACAAAGAGATCGGCGAACTCAAGAGCAGGCAGCACAACAGCCGGTACAAACATCTTTGCAGCATAATTTTGTGCATGGACCAGAGTCAGATGAGGATGGGAATGTAATAGGTGAGGAAAACCATCTCTTTACTCTAGATGATCTGCCTACTTACATCACTGAAGAGGAAGAATGTGCAGTAAATTCAGCTACACACCAAGACACCGATTTTATTCTAGCTAGCGACACCATGTTGGAGGAAGAATTAGAAGAATATCAAAGAGGGTATATGAATGCTTTGTCCGCACGATAGTAGCGATATTCCCTTAGAAACAGAGATGTACTGGCCAAACCAATTCAGAAAAAGGAGGGTGAAACAACAAAGAATGATCCATCAGCTACACAAAGAAAGGGAAAGGAGGTGGTTGTTCCAGAGAGCAGCAAATCAAAATCAGTAGAACAATCACAGCAACCAGCCACATCAAAAGAGAAGGAAAGGAAAGAGATCCCAATCAAAGAGGTAGAAAGAACTCCCGCTTTCAACCTAGAGAATGAGATTTCTAAGCTAAAGGTATCCATCCCTTTGACTGAAATCATGAAGAACAACAGTTATAGAGGATAGATTTCTAAAATGTTGAATTTGGACCCAATGTCCGACATGGTAAATGTAGAAGATGATCAGCCTGAAATGATTTTTGGGCCAACAATGAATGATGAGTCTCCTGATAGCGATGTTCCACCCTTCTATATAAGTTTATGATTGCATGATTTTGTGTTATACAACACCATGTTCGACTCCGGAGCTTCTCACAATCTCATGCCCAAGGCTATCATGGATAAGCTTGGTTTGGACATCACCCAGCAATATCATGATCTATATTCATTCAATTCCAGCAGAGTAAGATGTATAGGACTCATCAAATACTTGGTTGTGAGTTTGGATCAGCTTCCTATGAAAAATGTTCTGATGGATGTGGTGGTAGTAGATATTCCTCCAAGGTTTGGCATGCTTCTTTATAGGTCTTGGGTAGCAAAATTGAAAGGGACACTACAGCTGGATTTCTCCTATGCAACAATCCTAGTGTTTGGACAAATGAGGAAGTTATACCGGGAACAAAAGATGAAATATATGATCACAAGCAAGGAGAAATCGATAAATCATCCTATTAGCTATGTACATACATATTTAGAGTCTTTTGTTTTGTTTTCAGATAATTTAAATGAGATAGATAGTCAGATAGTAGAAGCAGATGACATTCCGGAAATAACAGAAAATTTCAGAGAAATCTTGAAGAAAGAAGGACAAGAAAAGCAGCAAAATATTGGGCAATTAGCTGAAAATGATGGACAGCAAGCAAACAATGGACAACAAACAGATTTCCAGCACTTGCAAGAAGATGAAGAAGGCTTGTGTACCATGGATTTTGATGGAGCAGTGGGGAATGATGGCATTGGTATTGGTATTTGTGTACACAGTCCTTTCTTCGCCCCAAACAAACTGCCTAGCAGCGGGAGAGTTTGCTCTTACAAGCTGGCCTTTGAATGTTCAAATAATGAAGCCGAATATGAAGCTCTGATTGCTGGCCTGAAGATTCTTAGAAAGATGAATGCAAAGAGGATTTTGGTATATGGCGACTCTGAGTTGGTGATAAAACAGGTCAGAGGTGAGTATCAAGCGAAACATCCTAGGATGAGGGCTTATGGTAATGCAGTTTTAGACATCTTGAAGCTATTTTCTGAATACACCTTGACATGTGTGCCACGAATACAAAATAGTATTGCTGATGTTCTTGCCAAGGAAGCAAGCAGCTTGAAGATTCCCATGAACTCCAGCAATAAATTTGAAATCCATGTCAAGCATCATCTAACCATTCCAGACAATCAGCAACATTGGCAAGTGTTCCAAGATGATGAGGAGATTAAGGATTTTCTGCTCAACAAAGACAAGTTCAAAGAAACCTTAATCGATGTGGAAAATGATGAGGACAAAGGGAATGGTACAGATGAAGTGCAGATCAATCAAATGGACGTATTACAGCTGAAGAATAACATCATTCCTAAACGCTTGATACCCCTCGAGGAACTTTTTGATCAGGATGATGTAGCCCACAAGGCAACATTGCAGCCAATAGAGAAAGGTGTAGAAGAGGTCAACATCGGTACAACTGCCAATCCAAAGTTGGTAAAATTGTCCAAAGCATTATCGCCAAAGATCAAGGACAAAGATATTAATTTGATGGCTTCATTTGCAGATGTATTTGCTTGGGATTATTCTGATTTAAAGACCTATGATACGAATATCATTCAGCACACAATACCCATCAAGCCCAACCAAAAACCATTTAGACAAAATCTGAGAAGGATAAATCCAAAGTTGCTACCATCCATCGAAAAAGAGGTAAATAGGTTGTACAGGTCAGGTATCATAGTGCCTATCAGATTTTCAGATTGGATATCTAACTTAGTACCTGTATGCAAGAAGACCGGTAAGATCCGCCTATGCATTGATTTCAGAAATCTAAATAAGGTCTCATTGAAGGAAAACTTTCCGCTGCCCAAGATGGACCATATACTTCAGCGAGCAGTGGGGGCATCTCGTATGTCGCTGCTTGATGGTTATTCCGGATATAACCAAATTTCCGTCCATGAAGATGATAGAGATAAGACAACATGCACTACTCCATGGGGAACCTTTCACTATGCCAAAATGCCATTCGGTTTAAAGAATGCAGGTGCCACATTTTAGCGGGCAATGGACTTGCAATTTGCGAATGAGAAGGATGTGTTTTTGGTGGTGTACTTGGATGATTTGACGGTGTTTTCAAAGTATGATGAAGAACACATGCATCACCTAAAAATTGTCTTTCAAAAATGCAGGAAATATGGTCTATCGCTGAATCCTAAGAAGAGCTTGTTCGCCATGGAGGAAGGAAAATTACTTGGGCACATCATCTCAAAAGATGGAATTCGTATAGATCCGGCGCATGTGCAAGCAATTCAGCAAATCAATCTGCCCAGGAACAAAAAGGAAATACAATAATTCAATGGTAAGATGAATTTTCTGCGTCGTTTTGTGCCTAATATTGCAGAACACTTGAAAGAAATGACCAACATGCTTAAGAAGGACAGCCAGGTGAAATGGACAGAGGAGGCTGTAAAATCTTTCAACTTGGTCAAATTGGCCCTTTCTTCAGCTCCAGTTCTAGTTAGCCCAGACTACACTCAAGATTTCATATTGTTTTCATTTGTGTCTGAGAACACTATGGCAGCGGTATTATTGCAGAAGAGGGATGATCATGAAAGACCCATTGCATTCTTCAACAGGGCTATAAGAGATGCAGCTTTGAAGTAAAACATCATTGAGAAGCAAGCCCTGGCATTGGTGAAGGCATTGAAGGATTTCCGGGTGTATATCCTACATTCTCACATTCTGGCCTATGTTCCTAATACTGCTGTGAAAGATTTTTTAGTGCAGACCGATCCGAAAGGGAGAAGAGGCAAATGGATCGCAGCCTTGCTAGAATACGATGTGGAGATAAAGCCTACAAATTTGGTCAAAGGACAGGGGTTGGCGAAGCTAATGGCTGAATCAAATTTGCATGCATTGGACATAAATCTGATCACTGACATGTCTAATGAGAATGAGGAAGGAACGTCAATTCAAGTATCCGAAATGTTTGCTTTGTCCCCGTGGTATTATGATATAATATATGTGCTGAAAAATCTATCAACACCACCCGACATGACTAGAAACAAAGCAAGAACACTCAAATTGAAAGCTGCCAAGTTTTGTATTTTGAATTCCACACTGTATTGGAAAGATACCGATGGAATTTTGTTAAATTGTTTGGTGGAAGAGGAGGCAAAGAAATTCATGGAGGATTTCCACGGAGGAGAGTGTGGAGGTCATCTTTTTTGGAAGTCAACAACGAAGAAAATTTTGAGAGCAGGGTACTACTAGCCTACTTTGTTTGCTGATGTGCATAAGATGGTCAAGTGCTGTCATAAGTGTCAAATTTTCGAAGGAAAATAGAAATTACAGCCTTTACCACTTAAGCCTATTGAAGTGAGCGATCCATTCCAGCAGTGGGGGTTGGATTTCATTGGGGAAATTCATCCCGCCTCTTCCAAACAGCATAGGTGGATCCTTACAGCGACGGATTATTTCACAAGATGGATTGAGGTAGCCCCTACTAAACAAGCGAAAGACACGGTAATCATTTCATTTCTAGAAAATAACATCTTGTCTCGCTTTGGTTGTCCAAACAAATTAATCACTGATAATGCAACAACTTTCAAATCGAAAAGGATGGTAGAATTTTGTCATAAATATCATATAATTTTGGGTCATTCAACTGGTTATCATCCACAAGGCAATGGATTGGCGGAATCTTGGAATAAATCTTTAGTCAACATCATCAAGAAGCTACTGGAAATAAATAAGAAGAGCTGGAAAAAGAGGTTGGTCCATGCGCTTTGGGCAGATCGGATCAGTCAGAAAAAGTCTATTGGTAGGTCACCGTTTGAGCTGGTTTATGGAGTGGACACAGGATTTCCCACTTCTCTTGCTGCCCCAGTGGTCAAACTTCTTCAGGAGACCGGCAGTGAGGAAGATCCCATGTAGAGAAGGCTAAATCAAATGATCCACTTGCAACAAACAAGAGAAGAAGTTTTCAAAAACACATCCAAGTTGCAGGAGAAGATAAAGAAAATCTATGACAGAAAAGAAAAAGCGGATAAATTTCAGTTGGATGATGTGGTGCTGAAGTGGGATGCAAGGAATGAAGAGAAAGGCAAGCACGAAAAGTTCGAAAATCTGTGGAAAGGTCCTTTCAAGATAGCAGCATATAGGGGTCAGAATGCCTTTCTTCTGAAGGAAATGAATAGGGAAGACTGCCCTGGAGGGCCGATCAATGGTCGGTTGCTCAAGCGGTATCACTGTTGATCTATTAATGTTGCTTCCACTGTCATTGTAAATACCATTTTTATTTCAGTTTGGTTTCAGTCTGTAAAGTCAGTTTTTGAGTTATTTCAAGGTCAAGTTTGAGTCAATTTCTTGGTTATTCCAGTTGTATAAATAAGTCAAAGTCCTGTGCTGTTTATTAAAATGATGACTCCATATCCCAATAGACAAAAGGCACTATCTAGCTCCTCCAGAGATCTACTGTTCTTGGCACCTCCAAGGAGCTACCATCCCCCGTTGGAGCCAATGTTAGAGTCAGTCTGGTCAGCCCTCCGTCAGAGATCAAAACTCTTTGTGCATTTCAATTTTAGGTGTCCCGCTCCATTCACTCAACTGCATTTCGCTAGGGACATGCCATGATCTGACAGAGAAAGTCATGCTAGTCATTTTACCTCATGTCTGGCCCCTGGTGGGTTAGGTCTTGGTCCATAATCACTGAAATTCATGATAGTCAAGGTCTGATCATATTACAGGACAAAGTCATCTTTTACGTTTGGGTCTTGGAAACTAGCAATTTGGTCTTAGAAAAACATGTCCAGAACAAGCCATATAGGCCAGAGGGAGACCTTATAGAGCTATGGTTCTAAAAGCTTCATCATCACCTAAAGATACATCGACTCTTCTTCAAAACTCTGTTTTGAAGAAAAGTCAAATAAGGTCAACTATGACAAAATTTTCCAAAAAATCGTCAGTTGACTTTTTCAGATGCAGTCATGGTTTCCATGGCCAAATTCCCAGTCACATAGTCCCCACAAAGAAATGCTTAAAATCCCATCATGAGAGCCAAAATTTCAAAGAAAAATGAAAATCAGGGTGTTTTAAAGTCAATGAAAAAAGTGCAAAACACAAACATTAGAACGTGGGTTTTCAAGGAAGAAAAAATCAAACCAATTTCTCTCAAGCCTATATATATACTTGTTGTGGTCCAAAGAAAAGCCATTCTGCCATTGAAGACTTGGAGAGACATTACAAAAAGTGGGAGCGCTAAATCGTGAAAGTGTGAGTAAGTGAGAGTTGGTTTGGGAAGCGTGGCGCATACAACAGGGAGCACGGCGCACGAAGAGGGTGCGGCGCATAGGCAGCCTGCCCGCCATTTAGTTTTTGCAAGGGCCCGACACACACCAAGCGCGCGGCGCACTGGGCTTGGCGCGTGACACACACGGCCAGGGGCATAAAAACAGTGCAAATCATTCCAAATCTCGGTGAAGGCTAGCAAATCAAGAGGTAGGCCCTGTTGACACCTCTCCTCTCTCAAATTTGTCAATAATTTGGTGTGCATAAGATATTTAAATGGTACCCCAAAAGCACAAGATCGACCATGAAAAAATCATCAAGAAAAACAAGAAATGGGGTTGCAAAAATGTGATGATAAGCACCAAGGTTTTGCTCCCCTCCCCTTGTCCCCTCACTCCTCATCGTTCCTGCCTCCATTCCACCATGTTTCCTAAAGAAACCACCCTAAAACTGCCCTAAAACCCTCTCCCCTATTTTTCAAGAAAGTCTGGGTGACTTTTACAGTGCGCAGCGCACACACGAGGTGGCGTGGCGCACTCAGGGCGCGCGACGCACTGGGAGCCCGACCACAGTGCAAAATCGCCACTGGCGCGGTGCATACCCGGTGCACGGGGCACTGGGCAGAGTGTGCAGCGCATAGACTTATAAGCCCAGAAATGTACTAAATCACCCAAAATTTTTGTTGAGAGGTAACCCAACTACCTTTACCATTGGCATTTAAAACTGGAAGAGGAACATGATTTCGATGACCATGAATCAAATGTAATTTTTTTTTTTTAAAGTAAAGCAAAGATGACACAAAGAAGGTCAAGAAGCTAGGGTTTTGCTATAGTGACATTATTGCTAAAGTATGCTTCTACCCTACCTCTATCAGCTAATTCCCCTGTAGCAGTTTCCCCTAATAATCACCCTAGCTCCATTGTAATCATATCCATTCGTTCCCTTTATTCCTATGGCTCAAAATACCCAAACCCTACCCCATAAAACACCATACCCAAAACACTCCCAAATCCCTAATAAACTTCTCCTTTTAAAGCCCTATTCACCTTTTCATCATCCCCCTCCTAACACTCCCTGTTTTATTGTCCCCTTGGTGATAGATTTTCAAAGCATTTATCAGTTTCATTCGATTCAGAGGGCAGCATAAAACTCAGGGTACAAACAACAATAATGGCATCAAAAAATTCATCAGAGTATGAGGAGGGGACCCACAGTGACACATCTTCAGGAGAGAGGGCCCATAGGAGACATCACCAGAGTGGTAGACATCTTAAAGATGAGCCAAACACCCTCACTGAGTTGCAGGCATGTCTGCTTGCCATGTCTTGTTTCCAGCACTTGGCATGTTATGAGTTATGTCAAAGGGTGGCAAATGTCAGAGTCCATCATGAGTTGGCCTGCCCTTTTGCACTTCATCTACAAGGAGGTCAATCTGTCCTAGCTAGGGTCACTTTCACATTGACACCGGAAACCATATCAGTGGCAACAGGAATACCGAACATTGGGGAACAGTGGCATAAGAAAAAGAAGGTGGAGAGGCATCATTATGAGCCTTACATCAAGAACAGCTGCTTGAGCCAGCTCACCAGAGTTTTTCCATTCAGATTTTTGAGAGATGAGTATGCCCCACTCATGAGATTGATCATGAAGTATTTCAGTTGCGAGGGGAGGTTTTCACGCCTTTATGCATATCACATCAGGTTGCTCATGCACTTCACCCAGGTGCGGATGATGAGCCTCCCATTTTTCATTTGCAACAACATTGAGAAGATGAAAAACTTCATGCAGCACAAGACCCCTCGACAACAGCTAAACAATGTCTATCATTTTGCTCTCATCCGGATTTTGGTGGACCATCAGTTGGGATTGCAGGGTATTGCTTGGGAGGACTTCATCTCCCGTGATTTCTTCAGCACTCCACCGGTGGTATCAGAGGCAGAGCATGAGGTGGGGGGTCCTTCACATCAGTTTGAGAGCCATGAGACTGCCACCATGCTAGTATACATTACATACCAGAAGGGCAATAGACCGTTGTTTGCTGCAGCAAAGCAAGTGTTATCTCCACCTGGGGTGGAAGGGGCCTGCCTTCCGACATCAGCACCACAGGAGCAAGGTAAGGGCAAGGATCCAGTGCAGGAGGAAGGGACATTAGGTGAGCAAGAGACCGAGTTTGTACTCCTCCAGGATGATGAGACAAATGCAGAACCTACGAATGCTGAGCTGGGAGAGATCATTTAGGAGCAGAAATCAGTGATTGAGAACCTATCCCTGGACTTGGAGAGGGCCAAGTGGAATGTGTAGTATCTGGAGCAGAGGAACAAGCAACTTGAGGATCGGCTAGTTGAGATAGAGTTGCAAATGATCAAGGAAAACCGGCGACACATCCTGGCAGCACAGGGCAGACCTATGGAGCAAAGAGACGAGGACTAGGAGTATGTGTTAGACAAAGTGAATGTTCACTTGGAGCAATGGTTGGATAAAGCTAACAGGGTGAAAGATATGCTGAGGCACATGAATCACCACTACCAGTCCCGAGACATGAGTTCCAAAGCAAGAATTAGGAGCCTAAAGGCAAAATTGAGCAAAGTGACAAAAGAGGCAAAGGAGGCAAAGGAGGCAAAGGATAAACGTCGATTTTGAATCTTGGCTGAGGCTTCCTTGGCATAGCACAGCACTTCATAGGGAACCTCCAGCCCAAATTTCAAAAAATTAGGGCAAATTTTGGTCATAGGAATTTTTTTTGGACAAAAATAGGGAATTCCTCCCTGTGCGCCATGCCATTGGCACGACGCTGAAATTCTAGGACTCTAATCGAGGAACGTCTTGCATATTTAGATTCAGCATCGAAAAATACGACTACTGGTGTCCAGGAAAGAAATTTTGACAAGATCTGGGTCTCCTAAAGGTCAAAAAACACCCAAAAATGGCCTCTCTGCCACTTTTTTGACACACAGAAAGTAGTCTTGGGAGAATGAAGATTTGGAGGGGAAAATGAGCACCAAATTGGGAAATTCTAGTGGGGTTATATAGTAGATAGGACAATCTTTCCGAAAAGCCCACTTGGCCACATTTTGGACACCTACAAGTGCCCCAAAACAGGCTCCAAAGTAGCGTGACGCACAAAGAATTTGGCGCGGTGCACAGAGGAAAAAACTGCCAATTTGCTCTCGTTTCGCGAAATTTCGGGTCACAACTTCTCCAACTGGGCCCGGTCATCAACACTTTGGTTTTTTGGCACCAAAGGCAGCATTTAAAGAGTTTTATCTCCAGATGGGAATCTATCCAAGTGGCAAAAGAATGCAAAGGGTCACCCCAGCCAAATGTCATGCTTGAGAGCGCTGCACCTGTAGCTGATGGTTGGCTCTCCATCTCCTTTTCGTAATGATTTGAGTAACTTACCAACCTCTGGGCGTTCTAACTCTTCCTGACACATTCTATATATTGTATGCAAGTTATTTTCAAAGGGTTGGCTGGCTTGTAACTTATGGGAGACTGTGGGAAAGAAACTCTATTTCTGCACTGTGTAATTTTGACAGAGGATTAATGAAAGGCATCAGCTCTGTTTCATGAGATTCTTGTGGTTGTGAGTGTATCAAATTTGTTCTTATGTTCCATATGTATCTTGTTATGTTTCATAATTCAATTCACGTTTCATTTCACAGAAATTTTCTAAGTGAGATTAGGTAGAATTCAATTTATATTGCTCTGCCTGTGGGAAAATTTCATGTGCAGTGTTATTCTTCTGTTGAAAAGGATTCATGCGACTATGCCCTTTTCACCTTCTTCGGAAATCTTTCCATTCCACGTTACCTTAAACCGAAATTGCTACTCTTTCCGCCTACCTTGCCTCACGGAATAATCTATGCCTTCATATTCAATAATCTGTTTTTTGCTGAGCGCCAGTCCCATATACAACCCAGAAGCTTGACCATTCATAAAATATTTTTTCAGAATCCCTTTTCACTTACTAGCCTAAGGAAATATTGCATTGTAAGTCATCTCAGACCATTTTTCTTATCCATTTACTGAGCGTGACTCATAGAGAGCCCTCTCCTGCTTTGGTAGGGCTAGCTACCAGACTGAGCGTGGTTTGTGGTTACCCTAATTTTTGCCTTCCTTCAGCCTGAGGGAGATTTAGTTGCTAACACCTCCCATGGCGGATGAAAAGAAAGACAAGGGGTTAGGAGATCCTATCAAAATCTTGCTCGAAGAAGCCCTCGAGTGACAAAGGAACATGATGATAGATAACTTTGCCCAGATCCTGTAGCGACTACCCAGGGGCGACGCATCGGCTTCCAACAACTATTCTAGAAATGCCACACCGTTTAGGGTACAAGTTAATTTTGAAATCCCCATATTCGAGGTTCAGATAGATGTAGATGCCATTGATAAATGGTTAAATGTGTTAGAGGGTTATTTTTCTGTTCATGATTTTTCAAGTCCAGAAAAGATTATTTTTGCTCTTCTCAAGGTAGCCCCCCACATCAAGGACTGGTGGGAAACCTACTGTGAGCAAAAGGATGAAAGTACAGGCTCACTATTTTCAGGTGCACCCACTTGGAATTCATTCTGGGAAGCCATCAAGGAGTAGTACTACCCTATCAGAAGTTATGAGGATCAATACATAAAATGGACCACGCTACGGTAGGGAAGGGACCAAGATGTGTGGTGGGCCCCAGTATTGCAGCAATAATTTTGCAACTCCTGGGACTCCCTTCTTTAATTCTTATCAACCCGGTAGTTCGTAACAAACTTGGAAACGACAGTGCTGTATGCACAAGTACTAGCTCTTGCCGCAGCTGTCACTTGGTCAGCTGCCACAAGTCCTCTAGGAGCTTAAGCTAACTTCTATGAGCTCTGAGAAGAAGCTTTTTAACTGATGGTTGGAAGCTAACTCGAAGGAGGCTAATCTACTTGCAGAAAGAAACTGAAAAGCTGAAAGGAAACGCAAACCCTGGCAAACCCTAATTTTACTGGCTAGTCCTACTAATACAAGAAAGAGGATGCAAGCTACTGAAAGAGATGCCATTGACTTCTAAGAAGATTAAATGCATGTGTCTAATCTACTTCTATGGTAAAATCTGAAAGAACCATATTTTTGTATTTTTGAATAAAGTGTCGGGATTATCATGCATGTACTTTAACTGGTTTTTTTGACTATGCAGAGGTGGATCGACGAAAGGAAATGCTTGCAGGAGGTTGGGAAGGTCAGAAGAGGGCCTAATGGGTCCCTAGCATCCTTCCAGAGAGTTTCACAGAGTTTGGCTATCAAGAAACCGCTTTCGTGAGCTTCTACAAGAAGTCTGCAGGGGTTCTACAGGATGTTCTAGAATTTTTACACGATGTTCAGAAATGGGATTTTGGAAGGTAAATGGAGGGAGAAAGGTGGAGAAGTGAGTATGGAGGTAGGATAAAGGTGAGAGGAGGGCCAGGACTTTGTGGATGGAGCTGAGGATGGATGAGGATGGTTGGATTTGTTTAAGGAGGAGTATAGCAATGTTGCACAAAAATTAGGGCTACGCGAGCCAAGGTGGCAAATGTGAGGCAAGAATCCGAGTTGAGGGATGGAGCAGATTGGTTTGATGGAGTACGAGTAGATGGAGAGGTGTTATAGGTTCTTAGCAAGTTATTTATCAAACTGAACACACCATGACTTGGAAAACCGATGACCTAGCTACTTTACTCTAATCTGACCTAAGTAACAACAAAGGAAATGAACAGAAGTTTTCTTGCAATGAAATCATGTGAAATAGCTGTGCAAACTAAGAAATCATGGACCTAAAAATGCAACCACAACTGGTATCAATCTCTGCGGATGAAAATCTACACTAATGATTGCATGGTGAAACAAAGACAGTGTTTTTGTTGGTAGCAATGTCACCTTTGTCCCAACTCACAATCCCACCGAGGGAGAGGTGAGATCAGAGGTGTTTGATGACCTTTTTCTGAAGATCTTCTCTATTATTGTTATAGACATTTTTGTGCCTTACACCATGAAGCATGAAATGTCCATAATCTAAGGGATCCAAAGTCCCTAAACATGTTGTTCCTACCCCTAGAGGAACAAGGTCAGCAAACCACAGCACTGAACAAAAGTTCTCCACCTGAAAACACTCAAAAACAAGGCAATTCTGGATCATGTCAACTGCTCCACTGAGCATCTGCGCTGAATGTCAACTGCTCCACTGTCTACCTGCGTTGAATGTCAACTGCAAAGAAGGCTACCTGCGTTGGGCGAGTTTGGACATGTGGCACAGTCATTCCTCAAGGTGTCAATGCCCAGGAAGCTTCCAAAATGACACTTGGATCAGGGAATTCGACTGGTGATGAGTAAGAGGTTCTAGATCTCCAAGTGGAAGCAAGAACCTCCAAGTGGACTCAAGGACTGAAGAAGAACTGGAGTGGGAGAGGACACTAGTCACATCTCAGGCTGACTCATCCTCTCTCCAAACTCCTATATATGGATCTCTCTCCCATGAGATCCAGAGGCTGGAATCTTGTGAATGTAAAGAATTGTTGTTGGTTTGAGTTTAGAACTATTGGGTGATTTGCTTTGAAGGAGGTGAAGAGGAGATTTCTTTCTGCTGGGAAGGTGATGCTGGATTGGGCCTCTTATGGTTATATCACTTCCTGAACCTTACTTCTTCCATTAATAAAGCATTTGAGGTTCTTCTATATGCATGTGTCTCAATGGTGTATTGTTATACTTGTGTATTTGATTTATTCTAATCCTTGAATCAATTATGAATGTATGCTTCTTGTAGTTTCCCTTTCTTGCCATTTTGCAGGATCTTGGTGTAGCTAGGCCAGTGAAAGAGCAAGGAGCTGGGGCCAAGCAGCAAGGAGAGAAGATTGGATCAACCATTAGCGAAATACATCGGTTAGTGGATCTCTTTCTCCCCTCTTTTACATCTCATAAAGAAGTAAGCTCAGATAGCTTTGCTTTGATTGTTGCTAAGGAACTATCACCCTTAGAGTGGGATAGGGTCATTCCGTATTGGATACTTTTCCCAACAACAAATTAGCAACTCCACTGGGGATCGTATCTTGTTGGTTGTTTGTGTTTTTGCTATTCATTTCCTAAACACAGGGAGTACCGAATCGAACTGCATTTGGATCTTTCAAATGCAAAGTAGAGGGCAGTTACTCTAGCTCAGTCTCTGGGCATGTTTATGATTTGAAGAGCTGATCCACAAGGACTCTGAACAGCTCTTAGTGATAGCTTTTCATCCTCCTTTGAATCATCCTTTAGTGTGTACTTGATTGGTAGCTTTGATTTGGCCAAAAACTGTTGATTTTGAGCAATCTGTGACCCAGAACCCAAGAGAAACGAGAGTTTCTCTCTTCATTGCAGGCGTTGTGAAGGCAGTCTGCATTTCATCGCAGGTCCCGAAGGGGCTACCTGCGCTGAATGTCAAACTGACAGTGTTCTACCTGCGCTGAACCAGTGTACCCTTGTGCAACTGGCATTCTCTGCTTTCTGTTGCCTTGTTTTCATCCCTGTTTTTGCAGCTTGTTATCAGTCAATGTACCTATCTGAAACCACCTTTCTTTGCCACTATTCCGCCTCGGTTGTATAAAGAAACTGTATTTGTTCTTTGTGTATTTCTTACATCATTTGCAGTTTCCCATAACGAAAGTGAACTAGTCTTGCTGTGACCTCTTAGATCTAGAACTGTGATAAGTGTCGTTCTGATCTTAAGAGTTAGTTTATTTGCTGTTCATAGCTGATTGAGCTTTTGCTTTCGTCATATGGTTTGAATTTATGTATTTCTAGTGTTGAAACAAGTAAATCTTAAGGTGTCTTTTGATTTTGGACAAAAGCTTGTTTTCTTTCACTTTAAATTGAATTCAAAGTTATACAACAGCTTTCTTTTTGTAGTACACCAACATTAAGAAAGAGAAAAGAAATACCTGCATTGTGCATGAGCATTTTGACAGCTTGCATGTTGATTTAGGAAAAGTGCATTAGTGTGTGCTCTATGATCTATGTGAAAAGATGATGTCTTTCTTTTCCCTCAGTAGTTAAGATTTTCATAAGTTGAAAAGATTGAAAAAGCTTGCTTCTCATCTTTAGACTACATTTAGGAGTTGTACCATACATCTCGTGGTGATCCATAAAGGCAAACTGCTAAACAAGATCAACCTAAAATAAATTGAATTTACATAACAACGCTTTGAAACATAACGCAAACACATAGAGGTCTAAGCTAGAGACGTGTTCCGGCATCGTTAAACGTGATATCTTAGCGTTGAGTGGTTGGGTGATTCCTCCACGGTGAAGCGATAAGTATCAATACGGACTTGTGCTCCCACGTACCGTCGCGTATATATTGGGAGACCCCTATAGGAACAAAGCCTTTATCCATAGGAAGCCGTGTCGGCCGCCCTACTGATCGCAATGCAGTGAACACAACATTCACGAAGATCGACCACTCATACCGTAAAACGTATTCTGTGGTTTTGCGAAAAGTTTGGCACACCCTTTGCCTAGAACTCCAGAGTAGTTTCTTTTGGCCTTTTTCAAACTCTATAACTGAAAAATTCCATCCGAGCATTTGTCAGTTCGGGCTCGTTAAAACATCGAAGGAGACTAGAGTCATCTTTAGCTTTTTCTCGACTCTTAAAAAGTGAAAAAGCAAGTTGTGTCTAAAGCGTGGTTATAAAATTTATTTTAAAACGGAACATAATCACCTCTTATTCCTGCGTTGATCTGTAGGTTGAGAACATGGAACGCACCAACCAAGGAATTCCCCATGATGGAAATCCTAGTCCTTTCTCCTCTTGGGGAGAAGTTGGTGCGCCCCACATGGCCACATTGTCGCTTCCAGGACTGACAATTGGCCTGCCAATCTGGCAATTCTCAACCAATATAGTTCAGAACACCATGGTTCCTGAACAGTCGAGTCAACAGTTAGATCAGTCTAGAGTTGCCCACCAGCCTTCTACTTCCTATAACTCTTCCTCCAATCCTTCGTCTTCGCAAGGTAGAGCCGGAAAAAGCCAAGCTCCCATGGAGAAGAAGGAGAAGAAGAAGAGAGAGAAGAAGAAGGAGCCTAAGGCGACTGGGGGCAAGCAAAATACATCTGACAAAAATCCACAAACAACACAGGCTGGGCTTAAATCGCCATGTGTCATATGTAGAGGAGACCACTTCCATAGAGATTATCCCTGTATTCCTCGGATACTAAGGGACTGGTCCCCTCGTTTGCACAGTTCGGTAGCATCAACCTCTGATAGCCATGTTGAATGATTACCGTTAACCAGCGAAAGTGAAGGTTCAAGACAAAGAGGGGGAGCAAGATCCCCCTGCAGACTGTGTGAAGGCGATCACGCCATCCACCGTTGTCCCTTCTTAGACGAAGTGAAGAGAGTTTTGGAAGATCGTCCGGTTTCACCGTTGAGACTTCCTCCTGGATACAAAAAACTCGTGCCAAGTCCTTCGTTGGTTGAGAATACAGCTGGCCCGCTCAAGTGGTCAGCTGAAGCGTCAGTCATTGAAAATGAACCTACTGAATCCAGACTGGACGAAATTCCAAAGGTCGAAACGACAGTTGACCCGGTTCTCCCTTCAAAAGTTTCATCTTCAAATGACACCGTCACTGAAGATTCATCTTCAAATGAAACCCTCACTGAAGAGAATAAGGATGACACCATCCAGATTCTTTTCATAAACACAGAGTCTGACGAGCGTCAGGGCAATGCGCCCATTCCTTTATCGCAGGAAGGAACATCGTCAGGGTCATATCCGGCCGTGTATTCGGTCCCACCACCAAGCAACCTGGTTGTGTCCTTTGATTGGAACCAACTAGGCAGACCCCGGTTGCCAGCCAGTATACCATTCAGAATCATAGTCCAAATATACAGAATGGTAATGGCTGGCATTATCATTGATGAAGGGGCATCTGTGAGTATCCTTTCCTCTGTTGCTTGGAAAGCACTGGGTTCCCCGACGCTTTTGCCTGAGATAAGAAATCTCTCGGGTTTCGATAAAGGAACCACTCGACCATTAGGGATCCTCCCCAATGTGCCCATTACATTGGAAGGGAAGGCCGTTCAAATGAACGTGATGGTCGTTCAAGGACCCTTGGATTATAACCTACTCCTTGGACGAGACTATATATATTGCATGGGAGCAATAGTCTCCTCACTCTTTAGAGTAATGTGTTTTCCACACGAAGGAAGAATGGTCAAGCTCGTAGACCAACTTTCATTTCCGGGATCACGCATCGCAAATAGTCACATACCAACCCTGAATGGTCTATTCAATCAAGAAATGTCTCTGCCCCCGGTCCTTCTTCCCGATGAGTGCGAGTGATTCGGAAGATAGGACTGGAACCCAGGGGGCATGCATCCTGGTCTGCTTCGGGCAGAAAAAACCCTGGGTATAAGGTAGAATTTCCGCGGGAGAATATGAATAGTCCGTACCCCATCTGTGGATGGAAGAGGTGTTGTTCTAGAATAAGATTCTTTTGTCAAAGTTACGTGTTTGGCACCAATCATTCACCCTTGTCTATTTCGGTAGACATTGTCGAGGAAGTTCTTGTTTGAAAGATTAACGAGACAATCTTTGGGTAACCAGAAAGAGGTAAGCCTCCCCCAGTAACACAAATGTTTTGTCTTTGAGTAGTGTTCTTCTCTTGTCGCAAGTAGCTGCTCTCTTGTCGCAAGTAGCTGTTCTCTTGCGATCTTGCAAAAAATCTGTTGAACGTTGGGCTGACAAGAAGACAAGTATCGTATGGACCCGTTAAAATTAACGAGAAGACAAGTATCGTTAAAATTGGACTAGCAAGACGACAAGTAGCTGTGAACACCCAAAGAAAAGCAATGGTGAGAAGGAGGAGGGGCAACCTTGAAATTGTATTTTATACCTGGGGGCATGCAACCTTTTGGAGTGCAAGCAAGGGGCGACTATTTATTTTTTAAATTTTTAGGTCCTCCCTTTAAACCTGTAGGTCTAACCCTTTAAACTCGTAGGATTAGCCGTTTCGAAACTTGCATAAAGAAAGGAGTGGAGTAGAGCTTAGTGGGATGAAGCTCCATAAAAAATAGAATCTTGAGGGGACATTTCTTATCTAATGACTGGTAAATCGAGCAGTTTTAGCATAAAGTTCATGCTCGTTAAAAAATAAACGCAAGATCCGAGCAGTTTTAACGCGGTCTTCATGATCGTTAAAAAATAAATAAAAGCAGTGAGCAATGTTTCCTCCAGAGTTTAAGCTCATTTTTAAATAAAAAATGAACCTATCCCAGTAAATAACCACTGTGATCGTAAATTTATCAGCCATAAAAGCCTTGGTCATGTTTGCACCTGCCACCTCCACTTTTCATTTGGCCGATCGTTCACCTCCATATGATTGTTTACCCATTTTGAGGAACAGTTGCGAAGAGTGATTTCACCTAGCCATCCTTGTGACACTGCCATGATTGGAAAATTCCAACCTGTACCTGGAATCAGTTGCTATCCCTGTTTAACACTCGTTCCTCAAAAGACGAGTCTTCTTTAAGCCCTTTTCAACTGACTCGTAAAATATGAAAAGAATGCCGAGTTTTGGCCTTCCAGCTCGTTAAAAGGACCGGAAGAGCTATCCCTCCTCTAGATTTTAATCTTTTTGGACCTGAGGGATTATTGCACAAAAAGGTCGAGCGCTTGTTTTATTCAGCTCGTTAAAGTTATCGAAAACTCATCCCTTCTGTATTGTTTTATACTTTTTCGGACTTAAGGGATTAGATGACGAAAAAGGAATTTTGGAGTTAACTTTATGTATCTTTTCAAACTCTCTAAAAATGAAAAGGACCGAGTTGTCTTTGTCGCTAGACTCGTTAAAATGCATTAAATAGTGACAAACTTGTCTTTAGACGAGAACGAGTTTCCCTATCGCTAGGCTCGTTAAAACATAGCGATGGGCTTGCCTGAAGGGCAGGTTATAGAACAAGCATATGTTATCCTCCTCAAGCTTGAAAAAAATAGAGAGGTACTGGTCAGAAATGACTGTGGAAAAATTGGGAGAACCTCAAAGCTTTAATGGTAGCAAGTCGCTCTTGAACATGACACTTTTCCTCCGTACCATATCGGGTTGGGTTGTTTCATTCACCGGTCTCATCACCATGGTCTCGCCAAACCATCCACATTTGGGGTAATGCTACCGATCCATCGCATCAGTGTTGTTATATGTTCAAGAGATGTTGTTCATAAAGAGTCAACCGTGTCCCATCCACTACCATACATCATCTTTCATCCTTTCATGACCGCCACCCTGAATCATATTTCACAGATCGTTTTCACCTTCATCACAATCATTAGCTCCGTTCCGTGTCACTGATGTGGGATTCATTAAGGCCCTCCTTTGACGGATCGCTTCTTGTTGACTTCAGCTCATTATCCAAGAAGTTGATCTAGGAACAACCCCCTCAGTACTTTGAAGCTTGCATGCCTCAATGGCAAGTTTCTCACTTCCGGCGACAGGTATATATCAATGAACTTCGACCAAAAGATTTTGCGTGGTGTTCGACGCCAAGTCCTTTATTCACACCACGTGGATTGTACTGCCGTGCCTTGAGGGTCATCATCATTATCGGTGATTCCTCTCGTGCTTGTTAATAGTTTACATCATTGACTGGTAATCAAGCGATGTCTTTCCATGTTCGACTCCAAGAAATTCTCACATGGATCGACTTGTACTTAGAGTGAAGATCAGACGAGTTTGAAGACCCCGGATCTAGTTTCATCCATCCGGGTTGCGATATATATTTAGGAAATAAAGACATTGACATGTGCAGCAGATGATCATCCTACTCAAAGGATGATAATTTCAGCAGAGAATTATCAGTCTACCATCAGACGATTGTCTGTTCTATGTACAGAAAAATGTATTTATAAAGCTGAGCATGGGAATGCCCGCCTCAGCTAGATCATGAAAGCAGTATGAAAAATAATGTATTGTATTGTATCTTATTACAGGTCACCTCTCAGCGATTGAATGAACTTCGGATCCTCCTGATAAAGCATTTCACCTGATAAACGACCTCATACTTTAGGGGGAAACTGTTATAGACATTTTTGTGCCTTAGAGCATGAAGCATGAAATGTCCATAATCTAAGGGATCCAAAGTCCCTAAACATGTTGTTCCTACCCCTAGAGGAACAAGGTCAGCAAACCACAGCACTGAACAAAAGTTCTCCACCTGAAAACACTCAAAAAAAAGGCAATTCTGGATCATGTCAACTCCTCCACTGAGCATCTGCACTGAATGTCAACTGCTCCACTTTCTACCTGCATTGAATGTCAACTGCAAAGAAGGCTACCTACACTGGGCGAGTTTGGACATGTGGCACAGTCATTCCTCAAGGTTTCAATGCCCAGGAAGCTTCCAAAATGACACTTGGATCAGGGAATTCGATTGGTGATGAGTAAGAGGTTCTAGATCTCCAAGTGGAAGCAAGAACCTCCAAGTGGACTCAAGAACTGAATAAGAACTGGAGTGGGAGAGGACACTAGTCACATCTCAGGCTGACTCATCCTCTCTCCAAACTCCTATATATGGATCTCTCTCCCATGAGATCCAGAGGCTGGAATCTTGTGAATGTAAAGAATTGTTGTTGGTTTGAGTTTAGAACTATTGGGTGATTTGCTTTGAAGGAGGTGAAGAGGAGATTTCTTTCTGCTGGGAAGGTGATGCTGGATTGGGCCTCTTATGGTTGTATCACTTCCTGAACCTTACTTCTTCCATTAATAAAGCATTTGAGGTTCTTCTATATGCATGTGTCTCAATGGTGTATTTTTATACTTGTGTATTTGATTTATTCTAATCCTTGAATCAATTATGAATGTATGCTTCTTGTAGTTTCCCTTTCTTGCCATTTTGCAGGATCTTGGTGTAGCTGGGCTAGTGAAAGAGCAAGGAGCTGGGGGCAAGCAGCAAGGAGAGAAGATTGGATCAACCATTAGCGAAATACATCGGTTAGTGGATCTCTTTCTCCCCTCTTTTACATCTCATAAAGAAGTAATCTCAGATAGCTTTGCTTTGATTGTTGCTAAGGAACTATCACCCTTAGAGTGGGATAGGGTCATTCCGTATTGGATACTTTTCCCAACAACAATTATTAACCTCTCAACTCAATCTGAACATGAAAATCCTATCTAATCATCAACCATGACCTATGTAACCAGGAAGATGTTAGTCTACTTAACAGAAATTATTTTGCAAAGAAAAAAAAAAAAAAAAAGAGTACAAGAAGGAAGCCTTGGCACTTAGGTTGGGCCCAAACCCAAGATCTATAGGCTCCTACGAAAAACTCAGAACTGATGCCAAATAAAGCTGCTTCTCATTACTAAAAAATAACCATGTCACAAGAAAGTTATATAGCAGTAGCTACAAAAACGAGCTGAAAGACTAACAGCACTATAGTGCAAAATACAACTGCTCAAAAAGTAACCTACGAAGGCTAAAAGCCTTCCTATTTATGCACTACGAGGGTCCTCAGTAGCTCTTCTTGACTCAAGGGACTCAACTGTTCAAACTGCCAGTAAACAGTCACTCTTCACAAAGCTGGTTGGCTGCCTTTAGGATTCGTTTTGGTGGCCTGCTGAGCTCTGAGTTGAGGTTGGAGATTCTAAGGAAGGGCTATTTAATGCCAGGGACAACCTCCCTACGAATCCTCACCCCTATTCCTTCATGCTTGGCTATCATCTGGCTCATAATTGCTTGGATTTGTTCCAAAATTTGTCCAAAAATCCTGAAATAACCACGTATTAGCCATCTTGGTAAAGTGACCACCCTCATTCGTCCAGCTAACATAAACATACTCAAAAAACATGCATAAACTATGAAAAATGGTGGATTGATCAAGAACAATTGGGCAAAATGAACCCAATAAGTTACCCAATTCGGGGCTCATCATCACCTCCCTACCAAATGGGTTGCTCATCCTCTGAGCAACTAGTCCAGCTCCTCATCCTTGATTGCCTTGACCGCCTCTCTCACATCCCAGGTCTCTGAGGTGATATCTTCTTCACTGTCATGAAATCCAACCTTTCTTTACACTTCTTCCCACTGCCTGTGTTCCTCCTCTTCTTTACCTCCCAACAACCCTAAAAGAAAAGGAGGACTTAACTTGAGGCCGATCCAGTTGGCCTGAAGATTCTGCATGGACTGTTTGTAGAGAGGTACTCGTGCCAAGGCCTACCTCATCCTAGTTGGGGTGTGGTATTCTCTAATTTTTAGGTTGTGGGACAGTGTGTTCCACCTTCGTGTTCAAGCATGAACATCGTTATCCCCTAACAGTCTCTCCATGTCCTCAAAATGGGCTATGGCCTGAGCCTGTCATTCAATATAATCTGGTAGGGCCTGAGAGTCATTGGCCAAGTGCTGGTGGGTGGATATTAATGCTGAGGGGTCCTCTGGCTCTGCTCTAATCAATAGTGGTTCCTGTAGTTCCCTGTCCATAACATTTCTGACCTCTGCTGCTCTCTTTTCTTCATGATTTAGCCAAGAGGCCATGGCCATAAGTTGCATGTCTCCTACTGCAGTGTTGGGGTCCCACAAGTTCATGTTGGGAAGGGCCAAATTGTGTAGGTAGAACTCTGATAGTTTGGCCTTGTCCTCTGATGAGCTATTGTCACATAAAGCCATGAATTGTTGGTAGTTTTGAAATGGAGTGATGCCCCTTTGGGCCAAGGTGTTGATCTGAAACTACAACCACTGATCCTTAAGGTATAAAGCATACGATTTAGCAGGTTTCCTACATTGCATTACCTCCACTACCCAGCTAGCCATGCAGGCCAGTTGGGCCTCCTTTTCTTGTACCTGTTGCCTTAGAGACTATATCCCCTGTGCTGCTTGCAATTCTTTCTCCTGTAGCTGTCTAGTCAGTGCCTCTATTTCAGCTTGCAACCCTTCTCTCTTCTGTTGTTCATCAGGGGTTTCTTTGTCTGTTGTGGGCCTCTCTTGTTGTTGCTGTTCTCCCAAGGTGTGGGGCTTGTCTTCCTTGTAGTGTCCCTGTAACTGTAGCTGTTGTTTAAGTAGCTTGTTTTCTTCTTGTAGTTTGGACCGTTGGCTTCTTTCCACATGTCGTACCATAGCCAATTCTTTTCTTGCCTCCTTGAGCTGTTCCTCTAGGGGACCTATATCTACCACACCCTTGGACTTGGCGATCTTCATCCAAGTGTGGGTCCTCACTCTCTCTTCTTCTAGTGCAAAGAAAAGTGGCACTGCGAATTTTTGGGGAATGATCTTTCCGGCCTCTAACAAGTTATAGTAGGAGCCCAGGCTGGGCTGGGGGCTTGGTTCCACAATGTTCTCAGCCTTTTCTTCCTCCTATGGTGATTTAGCTGCCTTTTTTTCCAACTCTTCAGTCTCCTTTAGCCTGGCTAGTGTTTCCTGTAGAATAGTCTCAACATCCTGTAGAGAGGTCTTTGTGTCCAACATTTTAATCCTTTCTCTCCAGTTGGACGTTTTTGGGCTTCCCCATTCATAGGCGATGGATACCTTTGAAGGATACTTTTCCTTTTGTTTAGCAGGGGTGTCTACAATCGTAATTGGTTCTTTTGACTGTGGCTGGGGTCTGCCAGTTTTTATCCGCATGCTCCTTCTTGCCTTAAAATACATGGAAGGCTCCCTATTTCACTTCCCTTTTTGCTTTGGAGATGTGCTTAGGGTAGCTAGCATAGCTTCTGCCTCCCTGGCTAAAATCTCAGGCGATTTCTCCTTTTGTTGCCCTATTTCCATGCTCCCTGTAGAAAGTCTTGTGTCGACTGTTTTCTCGCTTCCTGTAGAAACTGTTTTCACTGTTTCGGTCTGCTTGGCTAGGGGTGTGTTTCCTTTTAATTTTGGTGTGGTTGCCTTGGTTGTGTCCTCACTTGTTTGGACTTTTTTAGTCCTCTCTGCCCTACTCTGCAATCTCTTCTCCCTGGTTGTTTGTGCCATTGTTCCTCCCACAGTTTTAGGCTTTGCAACTTGGGCTTTTCCTCGTTTCTCTTCTTGTTCTTTCTATGGTGGTCTGTCTTGTGTTTCTTTACTGCTTGATTTCTCTCTTGGCTTAGTGTTTTCCTTTTCTTCACTGCTGGATGAGGTGAATTCCTCGGCTAGAATTCGAATATCATCATCGCTGGACATGCTGCAGAGAATCTCCCAGGAGAGGGGGACAGTGTAGGTATGGAGGGCATCCTCTACTAAAAGCTTGATGAGCCCATGATGGGCTAACTGATCCGGTGTTCCTTCCTTCAATTTTGTGCCACACTCAATTAATGATTGAAGAAGAAAATAGGGGATGCTTAACTTCTGTTCTGGAGGTAAATCCATCCTATGTCTGAGTTCACTCAGCAACCGGAAATGATAGCCGTAGACAATACTGAACCACCCCTCACAGGTAATGTATTTCATGATTTGGAGGCTGACTTCGCTCCAAAAAGGGGTTAAGCTGGCTCTCCAGACCCCGTTTTTATCTTCTGCAAACTGTTCCTCGGGTAGGAAGAATTCTTTCTTGGCTTTTTGGCCCAATGCCCTCTCCTCTTTGCTCCAGGGTATCCCTAATGGCAGATCAGTAACTCGACTAATGAGTTCAGGGGTAAGCTTTAAGGTCAACCCTCTGAAATTCACAGTGGCCAGTGTCTTTGATTTAGGTTGCAGGGACATTAAGAATTCCTCCGTTATCTCATCGTCATGCCCCTGAATTCTATCACAAAAGGTCATCCAATTGGCACGGGTGAAGAGATTCACCACCTTGGGAGTTTCACGCAATTTTATGGAATCTAAGGGTTCCTTCCTGATAAACCCCCTTGGCATGGTGAGAGTTCTCTGTTTCAATGCTCTGAGCAGAAAGGGACTACTGTTTTATGGTTTCCTCCTTTGAACTGCAGGAAATGATCTCTCAGGTATTTAGATTTTAATTTGAAACAATTCCCTGGTTCTAACGTTTTTGCTGCTTAACAACTCGGTCGTCCACGTATGTAAAAGGAAGAGTTAGGTTTCCATAGACAGGGCACAAAGCTCAATTTTCATCCCCAACACTCATACAACCATGTAACATCAAATTATTCATGCACAGGTTAGCCTTCACAGCTTTATCTCTTCTACAGGAAAAATTTTAACAGGGACCATGGAGTGGAATTTTGACGTAGAGCTGAACAAGAAATTTTGTGCAACACACAGGAAAACTATGTTTTGGACTCACAGGAAGACTTGTTTCTGACCCTCCAATTCAAGACAGCTCAATTCACCATTTTTTCGAAACATATTATGCATGAAAGAGTGCTTTCGAGCCTACCTCTCTCAGAACTCCAAATTTGATGAAGAAAGGTCCAGGATTCCGTTTTCTGGGAGGCTATGTCGTACTTCCTGTAGAACTCCTTCCTGTAGAACTCTTGCTGGCTTCTGTAGGATGACACTGCGTCTCTGAACAAGCTCGGTACGCGGGAGAATTTTGAACAGGTCGGAAAGCTCGGTGGAGGATGACGAGTTAACCGATTGTGGGAGCAGAGGATGCGTACTTCAGCTAAGACTGATGCAGGTGCAAATGAATCAACGGGTGGTGAGAGTCTTCAGCCAAGCATCTATGAACTGCGGCATAGTTTGTGGCGAAGGGGTGAGGTGGCCGGACCGAACTGTTAGCCAACGTCACGTTCATCATTTCTTTGCGTGTCCCTGGCTGCCATTACCTCCCCTCTGCCATTAACTGCCGCCACCACTACCAATCTATAATGACCATAAACTGAAATTCGGAAAAAAAAAAAACCAGAACTAAATACAGTAAGAACAAAACTGAACCGGAATACAATAAAAGAATTTGGACACCTACCTGAGCTGCTACTTGCTCTGGTGTTGCTCTGGTGATGTTGATGGTGTTGTGGTTGCTTCTGATGCCAATTACCGGGAAACCAATTCCACCCAGCCTAGACTGAGCAAAGCCTGGTTGCTCAATCCAGTAAGCTTCCCACAGAGGCTTACTGTCCCCCGTGCCCAGAACCTCAGACTGATTATAGCTCTTCCAATGGCAAAATCTCTCTCACTGCTGAATTCCTCCTCTGGTTTCTCGTTGTGTTCTTTTTCCCCCCTGTTCTCAATCCAGACCTCCAGTTTTAACCACGGGCTTGGCGGTGGCCGCCCTCCTGCATGCAACCACCGCCTCCCTCCCTGATGCCATGCTCCTATCCGCGACCCTCAGACCAGAAGCTAGTCCCTTCGTGCTTTATGACTTAGTCACGAGGTTGCCTTTAACTCTATCATGTTTCATGTATTTGATTTTGGGTATGAGTTTCTAATTTATAAGGTTTGTTTTGTAGTTTAATATGATTTTCGTATATATTTTAAATATGAAGTTTCATTTATTTTAAATATAAAGTTTATAACTTTTAATTATTATATATATATATATATATTTTAAATATAAAGTTTATAACTTTTAATTATTATATATATATATATATATATCTATATATATATATATATATATATATATATATATATATATATATATATATATTATAAATGGGTCATTACACAGTCCGCCGATTTTCCTCGAATGGACACTCCACACATGTCGGCTGCACGTCTCCTCGGAATTTTTGAGCGTAACTAAGCTTGTTCGAATCCCATGAAGCTGTGTGACTAGCTGTGAGTGGCTAGTTGACTAGCCACCGAATTTGTTCAATCCAAACCATTTTCACAGATATGTAGTTTTCGAAATATTGTTTATGCAATTGACGAGTGAGGTTAGACACTTACCTACGTGGCTGTGGACGCGTTATGCAGACTTTGGGACTCGGAACCACTGCTTCGTTTGCTGCCGCCTCGTGCACAGGTGCTAGAATCCATTCTTTCATTTGCTGATGTTGTATGAACAACTTTAGAACCTGATCCTTCGGTTGGAAATGCTGCATGCACAGGTTCTGTTTGGGTTCAGCTGTTGAGGATATGTCCACGCCAAGAGGAGCCTTTTTACATGTTCTCTACGTTGATTTCAACTGTTCCTGCCTCTAGAGTATGTGTTCCATAGGGATCAGCTGCTACAGGATTCCTGTAGGATGTCCTGTACCTGCTTCTCCTCCTGGGATGCAAGCTAAACGAGCAGGGCCATATTGCGGATGAAGAGTCCTGATGGAGCTTGGACAAGTAGAGTGTGCAAGCCTTTGTGTGCTGGATTTGTCACTTGAAGAAAAATTTTCCAATCTGAGGAAAACAAGGCTCTTTGTATGACTGTGCAGGAACACATAACCAGGTGGGTGTAATGGAGGTGGAAAGAGATGAAACAAGGGTGACATACGGTGATGGATGGAACAGAGGGGTGGCTGCAGACCTAACAAATAGACTCCAGTTTTCAGATTCCCCTTTAAAATCAAATTTAGCTCACTCGAAGGTTCTACAGGATGTTTCCTGTAGAAATATAGAACTTCCTGTAGAAAGCCCAGAACTTCCTGTAGAAAGCCCAGAACTTCCTGTAGGAGGTGGAATCTCGACCCGAATGTGTTCAAATCCTAGGAAAGGCGAGTGGCCATGGAGGGAGTGTCTGTAAGGATGTCCTATAGCCTGGTATGGACTCCTGTCCTTGTTTTGCGTGCCCCTATTTACCAACAATGTATTCCCTGCAACGTACAATTATTTTACAAAGATGAGTCCTGTCTCCTTTTTTCCTGTTTTCTTTCTTTTGTCTTCCTTTCTTTTTTTTCTCTGTCTTTTTTTTTTTTGAGAGAGACAACTGGGGCGCCTCCATGAGGTTTTCACCCTCGCTATCTGCCCTGGGTGCCTCAAAGAGGCTTTCACCCGGGGATCTTTTTATTCCAGTTTTTATTTTTTTATTCTTTTTAGAGACAGTTGGGGTGCTTCCATGAGGTTTTCACCCTTACTGTCTACCCTGGGCGCCTCAGAGAGGTTTTCACCCAAGGATCTTTTTATTCCTTTTTTTTTTTTGATGATCAAGGTGTGGGTGGAATGGATACAGAGCCCTGCTCCACTACCAGCACTGATTTTTCCAAAGTTTCGATGAACTCCTGCCTCGAAAGGGGTTTCCTGTAGATTTTCAATCAATGCCCATTGACAAGCATGGGGATGGCTTCTTCATCAATGGTCCTGATAAGCACTCAACCATTGTCATTGCATTTTTCCACTGTATATGGTCCTGACCATCTTGTCCTCAGCTTCCCTTTAAAATCCTTGTATCCTGAGTCATATAGCTGCGCCCAATCTCCCAGCTAGAATTGCTTTTCATTAAGGTGTCAGTCATGCCATATCTTCCTTTGATGTTGAACTACTTCTGAGTGGAGGAGGGCCTGCATTCGCTGTTCATCTAATCCATTCAGCTGCAGTAATCTTTCACATTGAGCATGGCTGAGATCTAGGTCCAGCTGAGCTGCCACCCTCAATGTGTTGTACTCGAACTCTATGGATAGCAAAGCCTTCTTCCCGTAGACGAGCTCATAAGGTGTGAAACCTGTTGTAGTCTTCCAAGTGGTGTTGTAGGCCCAGGTGGCCTCACCAGGTGATCTGCCCAATCCTTTCTGCTGCTGCTCACCACCTTAGTTAAAATCCCTTCCAATGCTCTATTAGTGACTTCCACCAGCCCATTTTCTTGTGGATGATACGGGGTGGAAGTTGTTCTAGATCTGATCCAAAAATATAAGAGAATACAAATAAACCCAGAAATAATATGAAATGATAGAAATGCTTCTTTATTGATATCAAACCCTTAAGGTAGGGCAACACCATACATTCACTCCTTAAGGAAGGAGAACACTCCACAAGCCATATGCATGTTCATACAATAATCCTTGACTATCTTCCATGTGGAGTCTCTAGCCTCTATATAGGCCTCATACATACAATACCATGGGTCATTACCATGGTTCCCTCATACCATCAACTAATACCATGGGCCCATTACATTATTATTAACTACTTGTGGTCCCTTACATGATATGGGTTAACCACCTTATTTATTACTATGGCCCATACCATTATTACATTATTACCTTGGGTACCTCCCTTGGTACCCCATATTATCCCCCTAGGTATATAACATTCCACCCCCCTAAGCATGTTTCGTCCCCGAAACATGGGAAGAACACAAATAATAAGATCTACTCAAAAGAGTAGTCTACTGATACCATGCACGTGCATCTAGCCATCCAAGATAAAGGTGAACCCTCGATCTCGCTAGTGCCTCGCTCGCTTGAGATGGAAGTTGACCGTGGCAGCTCTTCTGTGTTGATGTGTAGTGGGTGGATCTTCTCTCCTCGCTATCCGTCATGTGACTACTTGGTTTCCATCTTGATGGTTGTCTTGTGGGGTGATGTGGGTGATGATATGTTGAATTTTTAACCCACGATGTCTTTTTCTTTAATTCACCCTGCTGTGGTGCCTGTTGTGGTGTCTCCTTTTCCAATATGACTTCAACCACTGAACCCTCATCAGATGTGTCAGCACCTATTACCTTTTCGTCTTCAGCCTCTATTTGTGTTTGATTGTCGACCATCAACTGCTCATCATCTGATATGTCAGTCCCTGTAACATCTTCAGCTTCAACCTCCTTGGAGTCTACCTTCTTATTAATGGAAATATCCTGTAATGTAATTTTCTTCTTTTTATACCAGAGCTTCAGGAATTTCTTCTGCACATTAATATTTATAGTACCCACTAATTCCATCCAAGGGTATCCCAAAACAACATCCATGCTATCCATATCTGAAGCATAAAAATCACCATGAAACACATACTTATCCATAGAAAGTTTCAAATCCTTATAAATTTGAACATTCTTATTATCAACCTGTGTATTTTCAATACGTTTTGCTCGGACTTGCAATTTTTTTGCCAAGTTGACATTTATGAGATTTTGCTGGCAACTCGGATTTATAGACACAATGATTTTCTCCTTCTGAATCAATCCATGAACCTGCAATAAGGATATACCAATAGGAAATAACCCGACATGTTTCTCCTTATCTTGTTTTCTAGCATGAGACCATCTGTCTAAAAGTAATTTTTCAAATTCTTCATCGGGCAGG
Source organism: Pinus tabuliformis (assembly GCA_031772625.1). Taxonomy (NCBI): domain Eukaryota; kingdom Viridiplantae; phylum Streptophyta; class Pinopsida; order Pinales; family Pinaceae; genus Pinus; species Pinus tabuliformis. Next base: position 815,381,161 of record CM062811.1, read on the forward strand.
TTGGAACACTTCTTTTGGTTAAGTAATCCCCACCATGTGGCCTCCTCATCTCTAAAATCCTCCACTACCCACAATTTCCAATTGTTTTTCCATACCCACTTATTTTGTTTTATGTATTCTTCAATAGTAGGACCACTATCTTTTCCTGTAAAATAAAGATACTTGATAGAAGCCATAAAGAGAGTTTTGAAAAAAAAACACTTACGTGGCGAAAATTTGAAATTGTCACAGTTTAGTCAATATTGCTTAGAATCCCTATTATGACCTGTTTTTGGAAATTGAACAACCATTCTGCATCTGCCCATGTGATAGAAATCTTGATCCCGACACTTAAAATTTCAGATCTACACTGCAACTCTCATGCTGTCACCAAAATTTTGCAAAAAAGAGCTGATTTTAAATCAGTGATATCTCCCTCATCCGGATTCCGATTCGACTGATTTTGTTTTTGAAATTAGGTATTTTTTCATAAAGATTCCAGATCTACAAGTAGATTTTGTAGATCATGCACCAGGACGTCCAGAGCTGCGCCGCAAACTCACTGCCCTGAAAAATTGTCTGCAACCCCACTGATTTGTAGATCAGTGATATCTCCTTCATCCGGACTCCGATTCAACCGATTTTTTTTTTGAAATAAGCTATTTTTTCACAAAAAATACAGATCTACAATTAGATTTTGCAGATCTTTCACCAGGACGTCCATATCTGAGCTGCAAACTCGCTGCCCCGAAAAATTGTCTACAACACCACTGATTTTTGTATCAGCAATATCTCCTTCACCCGGACTCCGATTCAACCAATTTTTTTTTTTTAAATCGGCTATTTTTCCACATAGAATACAGATATACAATTATATTTTGTAGAGCTTTCACCAAAACGTACAAATATGATCTGCAAATTCGCCACCCAAAAATCCCTGCAAAAAAAAAAAAAATTCCACTTTTGTGCCCAAGAAAGTGCTCTAATACCATTTGTTGTAGATCTAATCTGCAATTTCGCCACCCAAAAATCCCTGCAAAAAAAAAAAAAAAAATTCTCCACGGTTTGCCCAAGAAAGTGCTCTGATACCACTTGTTGTAGATCTGATCCAAAAATATAAGAAAATACAAATAAACCTAGAAATAATATGAAATGATAGAAATGCTTCTTTATTGATATCAAACCCTTAAGGTAGGGCAACACCATACATTCACTCCTTAAGGAAGGAGAACACTCCACAAGCCATATGCATGTTCATAAAATAATCCTTGACTATCTTCCACGTGGAGTCTCTAGCCTCTATATAGGCGTCATACATACAATACCATGGGTCATTACCATGGTTCCCTCATACCATCAACTAATACCATGGGCCCATTACATTATTATTAACTACTTGTGGTCCCTTACATGATATGGGTTAACCACCTTATTTATTACTATGGCCCATCCCATTATTACATTATTACCTTGGGTACCTCCCTTGGTACCCCATATTATCCCCCTAGGTATATAATAGAAGTTCTGTGCTTGATCTTGTGACGAGCGAGTAGGTCTTCAATCAAGTTAGAGGTGAAATGGCTTCCTTGATTGGTGACTAACTCTCTTGGGTAGCAAAACTTGTAGAAGATATTTTCCCTTAAGAACTCAGCCACTTTTTCTTTTGTCGCTGCTTTCATTGCCTTTGTTTCTGCCCACTTTGTCAGGTAGTTGGTGCACACATTGATGTAAGACCTTTGCTTTGAAGGAGGGTTGATAGGACCCACAAAAGCCATGCCCCACTTCTCAAATGGCTCAAAGGTCACTTGAGGTTGGAGGGGCATTTCATCCCTTGGTGTCGGTTTCCCCATCCTCTGACATCGGTCACACTGGATGATGTATCTTCTGACATCCTGATGAAGAGTAGGCCAATAGTAGCCTGCCTGTAGAATTTTGAAGGCAGTCCTTTTTGCTGCAAAGTGGCCTCCACAGGGCCCATCATGAGAGGTTAGGAGGATGTCAAAGACTTCCTCCTCCCTAACACAACACCTCAAGATCTGATCTGGGCCAAGTTTAAATAGGATGCCCCTGATCCAAGTGAATGGGGCACTCTTCCTCACAATTTTTCTCTTCTCCCTTGAGGATAGATGCAGGGGGAACTGTGGTGAGACCAAGTAATTTGGTATATCAACAAACCATGGAGAGAGTACTGAGATAGCAAATAGGTGTTCATCTGGCATCTTCTCCTCCACTGTCCCTTCTTCACCTACAGGCAAATCCAATCTAGACAGGAAGTCAGCGACAACATTTTCCTTACCTGGCTTGTCGACAATAGTCAAATCAAATTGTTGCAACAAAAGTAACCATCTAATGATACGAGCATTTACATCAGGCTTATTCATTAAATATCTAATCACAGCATGATCAGTGTGTACAAATGTTTGATAACCAGTGATGTAGTGTCTGAACTTGTTTAGGGAATGGACTACGGCTAGGAACTCTTTCGCGGTTACAGTATAGTTCATTTCTGCCTTGGACAGGTTTTTGCTGAAAAAGCATATGGCATATGGTAGTTTCTCCTCAACTTGTCCTAAGGCTTCCCCTATGGCTCTGTTTAAGGCATCAGTGTGGATGTGGAAAGGTAGGGCCCAATTTGGGCCTCTCAAGATCGGGGCGGACACCAACTTATCTTTCAACTCATCAAGAGCCCCTTGACAGTCGTCATTCCATTTAAACTCAACATCTTTCCCTAAGAGGCCAATAAATGGCGAGGCTAGCTTACTGAAAATTTTAATGAATCTTCTATAATATCCTGCTAAGCGTAGAAAACTCCGAACATATCTTACCTTTTGAGGAGGTGGGACCTTTTGGATGATAGCAATCTTGTTAGGATCCACCTGTAATCCTTGCTGAGAAACTGTATGACCTAGCACAGTCCCTTCAGTCATTAGGAATTCACATTTTTCGGGACCGAGGGACAGGTTCATTTCAATGCACTTGGTTAAACCTTTTCCTAGGTTAGTCAACACTTCTTGGAAGTTGGACCCATAAGGAGTAAAGTCATCCATATAGATTTCTACCGAATCATGGACCAACTCAGAAAATATGCTCAATACTGCTCTCTGGAAAGTGGCAGGAGCATTGCATAGCCCAAAGGGAAGGACTCGGTAGGCAAAGGTACCCCATGGACAAGTGAAGGTAGTCTTATCTTGGTCCTCTGGGCTGATTTGGATCTGATTATACCCGCTGAACCCATCTAGGAAAGAGAAGAACTTCTTCCCTGCCAGTCCATCCAACACTTGATCTATGAAAGGCAAAGGGAAAGGGTCTTTCTTGGTGGCTTTGTTAAGTTCTCGGTAATCTACACAGATTCTCCATTTCCTATTTTTCTTGGGCACAAGCACTAGAGGTGATACCCACTCACTATCGAAGATGGGGTAGATGAATCCTGCATCCAACAATTTTTGCAATTCTTCTTTGACGATGTATTTAAGGGATGGATTCATCCTCCTTTGAGGCTGCCTGACTAGTTTACAATCCTCTTTAATGTAAATGTGATGGGTACAGACTGAAGGGTGGACTCCTTTGATCTCCTTATAGCTCCAAGCGAAAGCATCTAGATGATTGTTCAGTAAGCTACACAGCTCCTTCTCCTGGGAGAGAGATAGGGAGGAGCTGATATTTAAGGTTATTTCGGGGCCAAATTCCACATTCTTAACTCTGGGAGAGGTCAGATCAGTCACATAGAGGTCCACTAAAGCACTAGCTTGAGTATCTTCCACCAACTCCTCTAAGGGCAGTGCACTGGGAGGTGGATTTTGAATCAAATTCTCAATCAAGTCATCCTCGGTTTGAGGGCCTCCCATGGTGGTTTCTACTATGTAAAATGGTGCAGAGTAGGCCTCATCCTCATCTCCCTCCTCCACCCAGAGTGGTAAGTCATGTTCTAGTAGAGGTTGGGCAGGAGGGTATAGGACTAGCTGTTTGGACATAGGCCCATTCTTGATGGTCATACTCCTAGCTTGACAACTAATGTAAGCGTCCGCAGTAGCTAACCAAGGCCTTCCCAAAATGAGGCGGTATCCAGTGAGCTTTGCCTTTGGCTGAAGGACCAATAAGTCTGTAGGGTACTCCCAAGAGTCAACAGAGACCATGACATCTTTCACAATCCCTTCTGGAGTCATGGTGGAGCGGTCTGCTAACTGCAGTACTTTCGAGGTCTTCCTTAAGGAACTATGAAGGTTGAGTTTAAGCATAGTGTCCCTGGTCATCACATTAATGGTAGCCCCTCGATCAATCAAGGTGTGGGGGATTATGGTGCCATTGATGTGGACATCAACTACAGGACTCCCAGAGTCCAAATATTTTGGACAGATTACTTGCCCCAACATCAGATCGGACAGTTTTCCTATGAAATTGATAGTTGAGGCATCTCTCTTGCGCCTGCCTGGGTGCCTGAAACACTTCTCCTTAATCAATTTGTTGTATATTGGTACATATTTTATGGCCTGGAGAAGTGGTATTTTCACACACAACTACTTAAGTTGTCCCAGAAGTTCAGTCTCCTCTGGGTTTGGTTGCATGGTTACTGCTAGTCGCTCAGGAAAGGGTGGAATGGCTTTGGGTTCACTTTCCAATTTCTCTTCCTTATCCTCTGGGGGAGGAGGTTGGCATTCTAGAAGGACCTTCCCAGATCGCAGGTTGATCTCTTGGATCTCCACAGCATAGGTAGGGCATGTTGTCTCCCCAGTATATACCTGCTGGGCTTGTATGCTGTTGGGGTTCGGATTCAGTTGAGCAGGAATTTGGGGTTTTGTTGGAGGAGTAGGAGGTAATGGTTGTGGTTGAGCCGGTGGTGGAGGTAGAATGGGGGGAGGAGAGTTGTATTGGGGCCTCCATCTCGGTTGAGGTGCATTCCACTGAGGTTGTGGCTAGACATGTGAGTGAAACAAATGAGCAGTAGGTTGAGTATGGTATTGAGATGGATAAGACCACGGAGGAGGTGCAGACCAGGAAGGATGAGCAGGGGGGCCCCAAGAAGGTATATGAGCAGATTGGTTGGGGCCATAATAAGCTTGGGATGTCCCTTGCATCCCCTGCTGGTAAGGTCTGGGCCCATGCGGCCTCCTTTGGTTGAGGAAGTAGAGAGGTTCAGTGGTTGCCTCAGTCCCTTGGTATATGGCTTTAAATCCGGGTAAGGTTGGGCATTGGTTTGTGGGGTGGTCTTCCTCACAAATGAAACATACCTTTACTGAGTGCAATCGACACTCGTTCTTAGGGTGCTTCTTCGTACATCTGGGACAGAAGATGGCCAAAGCCCTCTCAGCTTCCTCCTTCTTCTATTCGATTCAGAAGGTATCTAGTTGCATGGAAAGGGTCTATCTCATCTCACTTTTGAGGTCTTCCATCTGATTGGAAAATTCATGCGTGGAGAGGGTGGTACTAGCGGAAAGTGGATTCCCCCTACCTCTTTTCCGGGCTGCCCTAGAATGGTTCTAAACATAGTCTTTATGTCCTCATAAGGTAGTTGGTAGATGTCTCCTCCAGCTAGCATATGGAGGGTATCTAGAAGGTCTCCAGCGACTCCTTGGATTAGGACCAACTTCAGAGATTCAGGGTCAAGTGTGCACCTGGCCCATTTGTAACTAAGTTGGAACCTTTCCTCGTAGTCTTCTAAAGACTCATCGTTTCCCATGGTCATCCGAAAGATCTCCCCCTTCGTTTCTTTTGACCTACAGTGGTCCTCGTATTTGTTGTTTAAGGCTTGCTGCATCTGGGCCCAAGTGGTGATACTGTTTCCAGGTAACCCCATGAACTAGCGTAGTGCTGCATCCTTGAGGGTAGAAAGAAAGAGTTTCAACTTTTGCTCGTCCTCTGCATAGTCATAATATCGACAAAAGATAGCAAACTCAAACAGGAAGGTATCAGGGTCTTCAGTGGTCAATCCATGGAAGTGAGGTAAGGCTGAGGGACCTATGTTTTTCATTTTCATGTCCCCATTAGTCTCTCGGATGGGAAAGGCACCTTCTATTCTCTCAGCATCTCCTCTACCGTTTCTATTTTTAGCCATGGTCTCAACATGAACGTTTTCTTGCTCTTCTTCTGTTATAGGATCTTCGTATATCTCTAGAGGTTCACCTATAGGTTCGTCTGGATCACTGCCACTAAAGAAGAGAGAAGGGTGACTCAGTGATGTGGTGGGGCTGTTGGGCAAGAATTTTCCGGTATGGTCTTTGTTCCTACGAGGCATGAAAGGAAAGACTTTTTTTTGTTGCTTTTGCTTTTTTTCTGCTTGTACCTGCAAAACGGAAATAGATTGAACTGCAGCTAACTAAAATCTATCTTGCTGAAATGAAAATGCAGAATTGAAATGAAAGTAGGGAAGGACTAATCTATTTTGCTCAAATGAAATTGCAGAAATGAAATGCTAGTCTACGCTTGCAGAATTGAAATTGCGGAATGGAAATGCTAATCTATGAAAGCAAGAAATGTCTAATCTACTGTTGCAGAAATGAAATTGCAGAATGGAAATGAAATAAACTACTTAGTAGAAGGTGCTAGTGGAAAATAGAAGAAAAGCATCAATGAAAAATACTCTGACGCTTCCCCGACAACGATGCCAAAAAGAATGGTTGGCCCCAGTATTGCAGCAATAATGCTGCAACTCCTGGGACTCCCTTCTTTAATTCTTATCAACCCGGTAGTTCGTAACAAACTTGGAAGTGACGGTGTTGTATGCACAAGTACTAGCTCTTGCCGCAGCTGTCACTAGGTTAGCTGGCACAAGTCCGCTAGGAGCTTAAGCCAACTTATATGAGCTATGATAAGAAGCTTTTTAATTGATGGATGGAAGCTAACTCGGAGGAGGCTAATCTACTTGCAGAAAGAAACTGAAAAGCTGAAAGGAAATGCAAACCCTAGCAAACCCTAATTTTACCGGCTAGTCCTACTAATACAAGAAAGAGGATGCAAGCTACTGAAAGAGATGCCATTGACTTCTAAGAATATGAAATGCATGTGTCTAATCTACTTCTATGGTAAAATCTGAAAGAACCATCTTTTTGTATTTTTGAATAAAGTGTCGGGATTATCACGCATGTACTTTAACTGGTTTTCTTGACTGTGCAGAGGTGGATCGACGAAAGGAAATGCTTGCAGGAGGTTGGGAAGGTCAGAAGAGTGCCTAAGGGGTCTCTATCATCCTTCCAGAGAGTTTCACAGAATTTGTCTATCAAGAAACCGCTTTCGTGAGCTTCTATAGGAAGTCTGCAGGGGTTCTACAGGATGTTCTGTGTTTTCTACAGGATGTTCTGGAATTTCTACAGGATGTTCAGAAATGGGATTTTGGAAGGTAAATGGAGGGAGAAAGGTGGAGAAGTGAGTATGGAGGTAGGATAAGGGTGTGAGGAGGTCCAGGACTTGGTGGATGGAGCTGAGGAGTGATGAGGATGGTTGGATTTGTTCAAGGAGGAGTATAGCAATGTTGCACAAAAATTAGGGTTACGCGAGCGAAGGTGGCAAACGTGAGGCAAGAATCCGAGTTGAGGGATGGAGCAGATTGGTTTGATGGAGTACAGGTAGATGGAGAGGTGTTACAGGCGCTCTGCAAGTTATTTCTCAAACTGAACACACAATGACTTGGAAAACCGATGACCCATCTACTTTACTCTAAGTAACAGAAAAGGAAATGAACAGAAGTTTTCTTGCAATGAAATAGCTGTGCAAACTAAGAAATCATGGACCTGAACACGTAACCACAACTGGTATCAATCTCTGTGGATGAAAATCTACACTAATCATTGCATGGTGAAGCAAAGACGATGTTTTTGTTGGCAGCAATGTCACCTTTGTCCCAGCTCACGATCCCACCGAGGGAGAGGTGAGATCAGAGGTGTTTGATGGCATTTTTCAGAAGATCTTCTTTGTTATTAACCTCTCAAATCAATCTGAACATGAAAAGCCTATCTAATCATCAACCATGACCTATGTAACCAACAAGATGTTAGTCTACTTAACATAAATTATTTTGCAAAGACATAAAAAACAAATAACAGTACACGAAGGAAGCCTTGGCACTTGGGTTGGGCCCAACCCCAAGAGCTATAGGCTCCTATGAAAAACTCAGAACTGATGCCAAATAAAGCTGCTTCTCATTACTCAAAAATAACCATGTCACAAGAAAGTTATACAACAATAGCTACAATAACGAGCTGAAGGACTAATAGCACTATAGTGCAAAATACAATTGCTCAAAAAGTAACCTACGAAGGCTGAAAGCCTTCCTATTTATGCACTACGAGGGTCCTCAGTAGCCCTCCTTGACTCAAGGTACTCGGTTGTTCAAACTGCCAGTAAACAGTCACTCTTCACAAAGCTGCTCGGCTGCCTTTAGGGTTCATTTTGGTGACCTGCTAAGCTCCAAGTTGAGGGTGGAGATTCCAAGGAAGGAGTATTTAATGTAAAGGACAACCTCCCTATGAATCCTCACCCCTATTCCTTCATGCTTGGCTGTCATCTGGCTCATAATTGCTTTGCTTTGTTCTAAAATTTGTCCAAAAACCCTAAAATAACCACGTATTAGCCATCTTGGTAAAGTGACCACCCTCATTCATTCAACTAACATAAACATACTCAAAAAACATGCATAAACTATGAAAAATGGTGGATTGATCAAGAACAGTTAGGCAAAATGAGCCCAATAAGTTACCCAATTCGGGGCTCATCAATGTGCTAGAGTTTACCAATATTTTCCATACCCTTCACACAAATTTGGGTATCAAGGATTCAGAGCAACATTTGGTAGTCAAATACTGCGACTTCCTGCACAAGTACATCTAGGAAGAAATAGAATTCCTGAACATCACCTCACTCGGCACGACATACTGATATGCCGTCAAGATCAAGCAAAAGTTTAAATAGAAGAAGCAAGAATTTGGATCTGCGAATCCGAAGCAAGGGAAAGGTGCCCCCAAAACACAGAATAAAAGACAAATCCAAGGCGGGGTGGCCCAAGACAACTTGCCTAAGCTACAAGCAAAGAAAAACACCGGGAAGTGAAAAAAGGACACAAGAAAGTGGTGTGAGTTCCATAATAGCTCCACTCACAACACAAGTGAGTGTCGGGCCAAGCAGTCACTGGTGGCTGAGCTGAAGGTTTCAGAATCAGATGCATGTTTTGACTTTGAGTCAGAATCCGACAAGGGGAATGAAAAAGGGAAGCAAATTATCAATGCAGAGCCCAATGCCACCATTTCTACCATGAAGATCCAGAAGGAGGAACCCGAAGATCCAGAGGAGGAGGAGCATCTCTTCCACTCCTAGATGTGGGTAAAGGGCTCCCTGCTATAGTTCATTGTCGATAGCGAGAGCCAAAAAAAACTCATTTCGACAGAGGTCGTGAAGCAACTGGGCTTACCAACCACAACACATCCACAACTGTACACCATCAGGTGGCTTCACTAAGGACGAGATCTCCGTGTGTGCCAACAGTGTCACCTTCCATACAACATCAAGCCCTTCACGAATAAGGTATTGTGTGACATTTCTCCCCTTGAAGTTTGTGATTTATTATTAGGACAACCATACTTGTGGAAGCGACATGCTGTGTATGAATCAAGGCCTCATGCTGTTATTGTTACTTTGGGAAATAAGTTGTACAGGATACCAGAGGTAGCACTGCCTCCAAACATCTCTTTGGTTACTTCAAAACAATGTAGTAAACTCATTTCCAAAACCGAGAAATTTGTTTTCCTAATGATATGCCCTCAAGGAAAGAAGAAGACGATGGCCATGACCTCCAAATAGGACCCCTTTGAATGACAACTACAGATGGACAAGGTCTTGAAGGAGTACAAGGACATCTTCACCTCCCCCACAGGGGTTGCTTTACACTGTTAGGTCAAGCACTCCATCGATCTGACCCCAGTTGCATCACTACTCAATGGGCCGATCTATTAACGGTCCATTATGGAGAACGATTAAATCAAGAAGTAGACTCAGGAGTTGCTGCAGAAAGGTGACCTCCGTCCGAGTTCATCGCCTTATGCGAGCCCAATCGTATTGGTACAAAAGAAGCATGGGACTTGGAGACTTTGTATTGACTATCAAGCATTGAACAAGAACACTGTTCGTAATAGGTACCCAATCCCATGGATTGATGACCTCCTGGACCAACTAAAGGGGGAAAAATATTTCAGCAAGATCGATTTGAAGTCAGGACATCACCAAGTACCAATCGAACCCTCCGATGTGTGGAAGACTACCTTAAAAGCCAAGTAGGGCCTTTTCAAATGGTTTGTTATGCCTTTTGGATTGACGAATGCTCCTGCAACCTTCATGAGGCTAATGTATGACATCTTACAGCCATTCACCAACTCATTTGTAGTGGTATACTTGGATGACATCCTGATCTTCAGCCAGAGTTGGGAAGAGCACCTCCACCACATCCAACAGGTTCTCCAAACATTGCAGCAACACAAGTTATGTGCCAATTTGGAGAAATGCACTTTTGGCTTGACCCAAGTTCAGTATCTAGGATACATTATTGAAAAACAGGGTGTGCATGTGGATCCAACCAAGATCCAAGTCATTCGGGATTGGCCATCTCCAACCACTCTGACAGAGCTCCGTAGCTTTCTAGGTCTTGGAAACTTCTACCATAGGTTCGTTTTGGGATTTTCTCATATCACTTGGCCCTTAAGTTAAGTCACCAAGGGAGGAGCAAAAGAAAAATTCTTTTGTTCTGAATATCAACAAAAGGCATTCGCAGAGTTAAAGGATCGCCTCTGCTCAACACCAGTGCTTGCATTACTAGACTTGTAGTAACCATTTGAGGTCAAGACAGATGCCTCTGACTATGCTATTTGGGTAGTCCTTACTCAACACGGGCATCCAATGGCATACCATAGTTAGACACTTTCAGACACAATCTAGAAGTATCACACTTATGACAAAGAGATGTATTCCATTATGCAGGCCTACCGACAATGGAAGCATTACATTTTGGGAAAGGAAACGGTCATCCAAACAGACCACCGACCCCTGCGGTTCATACAGACCCAAGGGAAATTGTAGAATGATCGCCATAAGAAGTGGCCCACATACCTGCAACAATTACATTTAAATATCAAACATAAGAAGGGTAGCACCAATAATGTTGCAGATTGCCTTAGTCGACCAATGATCATGGCATTAACCATCGTGCTCAACTCTTGTGGGCACAAGACTTCTGATTGGCCACTTCTCTACAAAAGCGAACCAAAATTCGGCCACACATACCAGACACTCTTGGAGGGTCAGCATGTTCCAGATTTTCACCTCTAGGGCGCCCTGTTATGCCACCTGGGCCACCTTTGTGTTCCTTCAAGCGAGCGTGCCAAGATGATTTCGGAAGCACACTATAGTCGGGTTGATGAGCATTTTGGGCTTGAGAAAATGGTGGGATTACTGTAGAAGTATTTTTATTGGCTGAATCTTCGACAGGATGTTGAGAAGTACATCAGATCATGCACTGCCTACGCCATTGCCAAACTGACCATCAAGAAGCAAGGCCTCTATACCCCACTACCTACCCTGAGTCGACCTTGGGAATCCATCTCCATGGATTATGTGTTAGGCCTTCCTTCCATTAAGCATGGAAACGACTGTGTTTTTGTGGTCATCGACAGATTCTCGAAGATGGCCATTATGGCGGCAGGCAAGAAGAATATCACAGTAGAAGCCACTGCTAAACTCTTATTTAAGCGAGTGTGGGTACACTTTGGCATCCCACAGTCTATCATCTCATATCTGGACAGAAGGTTCCTCAGTACATTTTGGTCCAGTCTGTGGTTGATGCTAGACACCAAGATCACTAAGTCCACAGCCTTCCACCCTTAAACTGATGGTTAGACCGAGGTTGTGAATAGGATGATCATACACATTCTGCGCAAGTACAACTCAAATAATCCATGCACATGGGACAAGAGCCTCCTCTTTGTTCAACATAGCTACAACTCGGCTCTCCACACCTTAACTAGCCACAACCCTTTTCAGGTGGGCTTCGGATTCTAGCCACTATGTTCCATTGTTGTGGCCATGCCATTTGCAACTACTCATGCAAATTCAGTTCATGTCGAGTCCGAAAAAAATAAGGCAAATAGCTTCATCGAGTACATCCAACATATTCACCATCAGGACCACAACATTTTAGAGAAATCAAATGCAAAGTACAAGCAACAACATGATCAATCGGGTGCCACACAAGTTTTAGGTGGGCGACAAAATCTAATTGCATTTGCAAAAGGAACGCCTTATCGGAGCCTATCGGAAACTCAAGCCATTGTTATATGGTCCTTACACCATTACCAAGGCTGTGGGAGACAATGCATTTGAGCTCAACATCCCCCCATTCTTTGACATGCACCCAGTGTTCAATGTGGACTGCCTTCGGCCATACTTTCCACTATTACTAGAGACATCCAACATTGCAGAACAACTCACACCCATAGAGTTAAATCCAGGTTGCATGGAACAAGCTACAACTGATCGAATCATGGACACACAGATCAAGCACACTCACCAGTAGAATATCCAGTTGTATTGAGTTGTCAAAGCATGCCAACTCCTTCACCAGGGCAAGTGGTTCACTAGGGACCAAGTTCAGTAGAAGTTTCCTCATCTCATGGAGGAACTCAACGCAATGGGGACCATTGCTTCCTAAAGGGGGAGGAATGATCCAAGTGGATATTGGTGGCCACCCTCCAAGTCCATTTGGACCCCCACCATTGTTTCTTTTAGCTTTTCATTTTCCTTAATTGTAGCACATTTTACTATTTTTAGCAGTTTTTTCGGGTCTTGAACTCAGAGCTGTTTTGAGGCCCTAAATGACCTTTTTTCGGGAAACTAGGAGCAACATGGGTCCATGTTTTGAGGTTTCTCTTCCGAAAGTTGTAGTTCTCGGATAGATCTTTCTAATGAGATATTGTGCGTGTCAAACGAAGATCGTATGCCAAAGTTACGACCCCGTGAAGTTGATCTACCAATTTACCCAAACGGGGCCCACAATTTGGCGTTTCATCTTCTAGGGTTAGGTTTTTGGATTTTTAGGGTTTTCCATTGTTTCTCAACAATAAATAGGCCTTTGAGCCTCATTGTAACAAAGTTCATAGGCATGTAGCGCCACATTTCTTCTCAGAGATAAGCTACCATCGCCCTCGCTAGTTTATTTCTATTTCTGTTTGTAAGCATATTTCAGTATTTTACATTAATGAAGTGAAGTATTATTTCCACTGAATCTTTGTGTTTATGGTTATCTCTATAATTTTTTGTATTCCTATTTAAATCCAGATCATGAATGCCATTCACAAAGCCTTGTATATTTTTATATATAAATCCTTCATCAAGTGTGACTTATGGAACTCATGAAGTGGTTTTTATTTTTATTTTTATATATGTTATAACATTGAAAGGGCTAGCTTAATTGATAGTTGCCAATGTTGTTAGTCGTTTGGTTACTTTTATGGTTTGACAATCTTTGGTCATTAATAAACATATAAAAGTTCTTATTTCTGTTTGCTTGTCAAGATATTTTAGTTTTTAGTTAAAGCATGGTGAATCTCTAGGTTGAGTATTTGCTACACAACACCAGATGCAAAAGATGCTGAGAAAGACAAGATAGGCATGAAATCTATACAATAACTACTATGAAAGATACCAAAAAAAATCACTAAGCCTAAATATGAACCAACAAAACAAGAAAATGTCTGACAGAATTGACTGTGCATAGATTTTTTTAGTAAACATAATAATGAGCTATAAATATAGGGACCAAAAATTATGATCTAAACATTCGAGTACAAAACATTTCTCCTATTACGTTTTTAGAACCAATACAACTGTGAAGAAAACTAGCAAGCTTACTTTTTAAAACTAAAAAAAAATTGCAATGTATTACCTAATGAGTTTAAGCTTAACATCCAAGCCTAGAGATTGAATCAAAATTGACTTTACGCATAACAATATAAGCTCTATTACTGTATGTTTTTATATACTGTTTTTTTTTAATTTAACAAGTTCTTATAAACTAAATGCATTACTCAGATGAAGTCATCCATGTTTGTACTCATGCCTTGTTTATTTCAGCTTCTGAGTCTCAATTTGGGATGCGTCTCGACTCTCAATTCAAACTATCATGGAGAAATTAACCCATTTCTATTGTAGAGTTTGGTTTCCCATTCGAATTGTGCCTTCGAAGATCTGATTTCCCCATACTCGTATGTAGATAGTATCGTGAGGGATGAAATGTAGCATGGACACTCATATCACAAAGAAAGCAATCTCGTAATAGTTTTTTTTTCTTTTTTTTTTAAATAAGAAAAAAACAAAAGTCTATGAGTATTGTCTCTAGAATAAGTTACAGTACATTCTCATATCTAATTATTGGCTCTTCATATTTTTTTTCCAATACAACCCCATGGTACCACCTTATTTAAAATGTCATGGATTTCATGTGAGTTCTTAGGCCAAGAGAAAAACTTGATATTTAAGTCAACAACTAATCTGTTTGCCAACAAATGATTAGTCTAACTCCCCTTTTGTTGGGCAACGGATGCCCCCATAAGCGGATTTTTGGGGCTTAGAGCCCAAGTTTGGTCAATGTAATGTAAATATCCTGCAAAATATGGGTGCGGAGCACGAGAATCTAGGGATGTCCACCCTAAAATATTGTAATTTAATATAGAGTGGGTCAACCTACCCATGGTCCGCGGGACCATGGGAATGTATAAATAGAGCGAGGCTCTAAGGGTAGAGGTTATTTTTTGGTTAGTCTTGTTCTGAAGGGATATAGGTTTTTGAATGTGGTATTCACTCTAAGTCTGTAAGTCCGAGTCTTGGGTTGTAGGAGTAGGAAGAGGCTTTGTAGCTATGTGTGCAAAGGCCTGGTGGAGTCTGCAGCTGTCTGTGCGGACCCCTGCAGCTGAGTGCATAGGGTGGGATTGGATTGTACTAGAACAGAAGGTTAATAAAAGATAAGTTGATTTTGGAATATTGCGCATCTGATCTATGTGTTTATGTTTTGGTTATATCTTTGCATTTATTTACAGTTTATGATTGCGTGCACTGGTTATAAATGTTAAATGAGTAAATAAGAATGCAAGGCTCAAAAAATTAAGTCAGATCTATAATAATAATGTCGTAAGGGTAAAGGATCTAGGCAGCGCATCTTCGTGCTCTATCCAAGGCTACGCGAAGGTCAGACAGCTGCAAAGAGCAGCGTAAGCACGCAAGATTGGTTCGTGACCATTCCAGACCTCATCAAGACATCCCTAGGGTGCGAAAACCTGGTTCCAGCACCCTCCCATACTACCTCGGGTGAGACCTCAGTTTTCGCTCCGCAGACTGTTGCCGAAAGGGCCAGTAGTTTTTGGATTTGTTTGGCTAAAACATTCCTGAACCTGGGTCAGGCCCCATCAAGCCAACAAATGGTTATGTTGCCTATACCGAGATCTGCCTAAGGGATGTATGATGTCAGAACACTAGAACCCTATGAAGAATGAAATTCAAGATTGGTTGGATCAGAAGCTTCACGAGTTTGTGACATAGGAAAACAAAACCCCGCAGATATATGAGAAGAGGTGGCTAGATCTCTAGTATATACGGAAATCCATGAGATCTTCTTCACGTCCTTCTCTTCAGAGCTGTATGATTGTATTGCAAGGATAACTGACAGACAGGGAAGGTATAAGCTTGATAAACCAATAATGTGGACTCCAAAGGTGGTGCGTAGGCTAGAGGCATCAGAAGATAAGATTGTGTGGGCCGTAGACCATTGGCTCGACCAGATAATAGGAGGGTTTATCACTGAATTTGAGATAGACATGACTATAAGCTACAACAAAGCAAAAAGATGTTTTCTCAAGGGACTACGAGGTAAGTACATCAAATATTTGAATACCTAGATTAAGATGCTGTTATGTGAAAAATGGGTGATGCGAATACATTAATGATTGGAACGACATGGAGCGGAAAGGTCTACAAAGGTATCGAAGGGTTAGGAAACAGTCCTTTAATTTCACCTCCACGAGCAAGTGAGGAAGAGCGCGCTCGGGTTTCTCCGAGGAGTGTGGTCAGTTTGATAAGGCAATGCATTCCGCAGTTACCATCCCCACTTATGCCACCATTCACATCACCCCCTTCACCTCTGTCTTCGCCCACACCAACTCCACAACACCAACAGTCCAGTATGGTGAGCGCAATTAAGTTACCCATATTCAGAGGAGCAGGAAATGAGGACCCGGATCAGTTCTGGTTTGTGGTAAGAGTAGTGTGGGAAGCACAAGGGGTTACAAATGATAACATTAAGAAGGCTACATTGGTAAGTGCACTGTAGGATCACGCATTGATGTGGTATATCAAGCACTCGAATGATCACCCAAATGCAAGAATAGCAGAGATCGAGATTGTGTTGAACAGAGAATTTAGCTGGCCAAAATCAGAGACATAGTCAATCATCAGATTTAAGGAGATCGCGATGCTTCCAGGGGAGACTCCTTGAGATCTGGATAAGGCACTAAAGAGTACGATGCGCGAGGCTACTATGACACTAATGGATGCACAACACTGCGAGTGGTTTGCAGTGTCTCTAACACCGCACCTGCGGATGGCGCTGTCACGATAGAGGCTTTCGACCCAGGCAAAAGCATTGGAAATGGCGATGAGGTTGCATGAAACACTGATACAAGATCTGGGATTGGGAGTCCAATAGATCCACGTGCAACTATAGAACCTATGCTTGGAGATGCAGAGTTTGAAGCAGGATAGGGTGCCATGACCAGAGGCGTGTGAAGAAGTATGGTGTATAAAATGCAAAGGCCAAGGCCATGATAAGGATCACTGTCTGGTATTCGCGAACTACTTGGCAGGAGGGGGGGCAACACCATTGAGACTAGAGGCATAAGCAAGGCTAGGAGTGGCACCTGCGCTCTGGTGTGAAATCTGTCAGGTGGGAGGAATGCACACAACGACCAACTCTTATCTATTGCAGAAGTATACCCAAACTCCACAGTAGTTGTTTTGTATTTTCTGTAGATCAGTGGGCCACGATGAACATACTTGTCGAAGCTATGAGTTAATGATGGAGCAGAACCTAGCCTATAGAATGCAGATAGAAATGTTAGGCCTTGACCTAGCCACGGGGATGGTGCGTGGTAGATTTCAAGGGAAAGGTCGAGGACAAGGAGGAATGGGGCCAGGAAGGGGCCGAGGACAATTAATATGTTACAATTGTAGAGTATCGGGACACTACGCTCATGATTGTACCAACCCAATGAGAATATCTTGTTCGTACTGTTTTGAGTTTGATCAGGAAGCAATAGGTTGTCCTAAGTTGATCACACAGATGCACGAGAAAGGGGTACTTCAGCCTACTCCAATGTAGAATATCCAAATGATGAGGTCTAAACCATGCGAAGAAGACCCTAATGTGAACATGGTGCTTAGAAGCAGCGTGACCACAGGGGAAGATAAGGGGAAGCAGCCCAAGGAAGATACGTGGGTTCACAAGGCTCCTACAAAGGAACCTAAGTTTGACTTGGAATGCGTAAAGGAGATGTTTATGGAAGTTAAGAAGAGCTTCACAGAGGCTTCTACTTCAGGTAGTAAGGATCAACCAGAGCCAGGAATGCATCCTTCTATGCTTACTACATTTTTAGAGACATGCATGAAGTTGTTGCATGATAATAGGGCAGTGAAAGGACTACAAGAATTGATAACTAGATGCGCAGGGTCAGGGGAACCGTGCATAGTCCGAAAACTAGGAAAGCATACATTGTGCACCGGGAGGGAGATGAGATTAACAACATAGATTGGCGAATATGAAATGGATCAGGTAATTCTGGACCTAGGTTCAGACGCGAATGTGTTACCAAAGTAGACATGCGAACGCATGGGCATACCCGCATTGCACTGGTCCCCTATTTAATTACGAATGGCGAACCAACAAAATATCTTACCCATGGGGAGTTGCAAGGGGTAACAATGGACATCGAAGGCACGAGCACGCAGATAGACTTTGAAGTAATAGAGATTGTTGATGATAGCAACCCTTACCCCATGTTGCTAGGAATAGATTGGAAGTGGAAGATGATATTCGAGAAAAAGTCCCTTCGCATAGTAGTTCTGCTAGATCCGGCAGAAGGTGCGTGCTACACTGAACCTGTGCGTGACGATGACAGTGACGGTGAGATAGATTGCACTTACCAGATAACGACACAAGACCAGGATTGGGTGAACCCGATTGAAGATGGGAGAATCTCATGGGAGTGTGACAGTTCCTGTACTTCAGATTCAGATGAAGAGACAGAACACTGGGAGAATTAGTTGCATGATGTGATGAAACTGAATTGTAACATGATGATTAGATCACTGCGGTGCGTGACGATCGAAGCAAGGGAACTGCCAACATACGATAGGGTAATAGGAGTGGATGAATTTTTAGAAAAATTTGAAAGTGTAGTACTGGAACAACAGTGGTACGATGCGGTGGAATAGGTGTTGCACACGACACCCGCATGATGGTGGAGTACACATCAAAAGACTATGGGGGACTAATGCGACTATAGAAGACGGATATACTTGCGGTTTGGAAGTTCCCAGTGTCGAATGTGAGCCCGATATCCAGGACGAAGAATTTTGCGCACCCACCTGTGTCGATGGGTGCAGATGCGTACTATGCAAACACTTCCCAGACTAAGGATTAGAAATCAAAACCTGACATGGTAGCAAAGGCGATGCACTGCACAAGCAGTCCATGATGGAGCATTCAAAAGGCTATGTGGAGTTAGGAATAGAGCTCACGTGACAAAACAAACCAACTGGGACCTACACGTACCAACGGTTCGATGGGCTTATAGGACCATAAGCAAAAACTGGAGCCCAGAAATGACCCCAACATTGACAGGAAGGGATGAAATGAGGAGGAAAGAAAAGAATCCCCAGACCATAGCTCCTACAGTTGGGATAGGATGCAAGGACCTGGGTAAAGGAATTAGGCAGTTATAGGAAGCCATTCGATGAGGGAGCTTGAAACTTTTCGAACTCGATGAAGGGTGGGCACGACTGAGAAAGAAAAGCATGACATTGGAAGAAGAAATCAGCGAACTGGAAAACGAAGTCACGCATGCGAGCCACAAAAAACTAAGCATGCCAAGACCAAGTCTAGCTGAACCTAATACTACATTAGAAAGAGTTGTGACCCTGCAATCATGGCTGTGACTGCACCTTACTAATCAAGGGAGCTTACCATACCAAGAAGAACGCGAAGCACTACCAGATGCAAGGGTATTTGAAGGGTGCCCGTAGCGCGGGCTAGCAGGGAAATTGAAGCCTTGCACTAGGGGTGCGACCACCTGACTATCTATAGGAAGCACAGCCTCAGCACTCCAAGTAGTTTAAAGAAGGCGCGGGACTATAAACGAGTTTGCAGGAGAGCTGTGGGGGAAGGAGATTCTGCATAAGGCTAACATGTCACAAGGGCCGCGGTCATGCAGAGGGGTCTGCGCGAGTAGGCTGGGGGGTGACTGTTGATGTCACTGTTCATGACAAGAGGTCTAATTTAAGGCAGAAAGAAGTGGGCGGTGGGCCATTAAGATTGAAATTAAGAGCTAGATTCGGTATGATCTGTTGCCAAGAAGGTATTAATGACTCAAAAGTGGAGGGAATGGGTGAATTCAAATTCAACCATTACTATAAACTCCCTTGGGGTAGCCTCAAGGCAACACTTGGTTGTTTGAGATTTGAGCCAGTACAGAGTATTGAGCCACAAGCTACCTTGCCACCTATAAGTACATGACTGAAAGAACCTAGTGTAGAAACAATGTCGGCTGCAAGGACTAGAGTGCGATTTGCAAAAGTAACCTCAGAATCCCGTGTGACCCAGGAGGAGCTTGGAGAGGCAGCAGTTGCACTAGAGGTTCCCAAGTCCCCATGCACACCACGACCACAAAAAAACAAGTAGCCCATGGGGCCAAACTGGGTGTCCCCACGGAACCCATGATTTAGTCAATTGTCAATGACGGAGAAGGGCAAAGCTGTTGCTCTTGAAACAGAGGAGGAGGAAGAAGATTTTCAAGCCCTGATCTCCCAAATTGAAGCACAGGATGATGAGATAGAGAATGTTTGCCACATACCTTCGGCGAAAAAGTTACCTCCCTACATCCCCCCATGGAAAGGGAAAGCCAAGATACCGAAGGACCTGGAGGCCACGAAGAGTGTGCTCCAGACCCTGCTTCTTCCAGACAAAATAAGGTTTGATGGTATGTCGTTGGGATGGGTACCTAATATAATGTTCGAAGACTAGGACCTCGTGGACAACAAGAAGTTCCCATAGCTAGCCGCGGAGCAATTATTGCAGCAAAAATTGTTACACTGTGTGGAGAAGGTCGGGTTACTACATCTGTAGTGGATACCCCACTACCACCGTGTGTTCGTCATGATATTTGTAATGTGGTAGCTACTGTGTCTAGTACATGATGGGTATCTATGGTTGGAGGAGTCAATTCCCATCATGGTCGACTTAGTTCACCTGATTTCGCAGCTGCCCATGAAAGGAAACAATCCCGCAGCCATAGCAAGAAAGAGCGACGACTTGACCCTCGCAGAAGCAATGAAGGCTAAACATAAGCTGGAGAAGTGGAAGTGCGGGTATGTAATAGAAAGCATCAAGGACAAAGGGGTGTGCATTGCCACCCAGCTGCTAGCTAGAAAGCTCATGAGGAAATACCACGTGGATGAGGTGCCAACATCTGTGATTGCGTTGGCGGAGTAGTGTGCAGAGGGGGTCTAGTTCAACTAGGTGCAGTTTCTTTGCGATGAATTTTTGACAAATTGTCGGGAGGCCCAGGAGTAGGGTAAGACCTTTCACTATGTGTGGTTGTTGTTATCCATCCTATTGATTGCAGGGGAGTTGTTGAAGGACATCTAGTTTCCCACCATTGAGAAGAACCTACCTGAAGCCATGAGGTACACCTCACTCTCAGTGACAAAAGACATGACAAGGGTTTGCGAGATCAAGGTGTTTTGGATGTTCATGGAGGTGAGAATTCGAACTTAGAACAACCGTAGGCCATTTTTATCCCCAAATATATACAACAATTTGTAAATCGTGACATAATTCAACGCAGATATGCATAATCTGTATATCCGGGCGTGAAAGGATCTAGCCCGAACATGGGTGAAGCTTCCATTCATTGCAATGGATGATACAATCTTCGAGGTAATGGCAGCATGGTCTCCGGAGTGGCATGCTCTGGACTTAGTAGAACTAGAAAAGATCGTAGCACAGTAGCGAAAGACGGAAACCAAGCTGCACATCGCGAAGCTGGCAGAGAGAAAACGACAGGAATAGGAAGCAGCCACATAGTGGAAGGAAGATGAGGATGCAGCAACAACACAAACAGTAGAAACCATGACCATTCCCATCGAAGAAACCAATGAAGGTTAGAAACAATATCGACCCAACTCAAGAGGCCCAGCATCCTAAAGAAGCCAACCGCACAAAAAAAGATAAAGACAACAAAGACCTCTGAGGGAGCCCTTCTTGATAGTTGCAAACTAGTTCACGATGTCACTAAGGATGCTCTAGAGGAGTTGATAGCAGAGAATACAACTGTGTTGGGGGCCCTCAGAGTGCAGTTGCAGGCATTATAGGTGCGACTCCTAGGAGTGATGACACCGCACCTTGCAGAAGGTGCAGCCGAAGCTGAGCAGATGTTGCGCGCCCGCACAACGAACACTCTAGTGTTACCAGAAGGCACCGTCTTAGCAGAAGCCAAAGGTGACATGAGGGGCTAGGGGTTGAATTTGGCCGCCCTTCCCAGAGAAACCCTATACTAGCTGCAGGATGGGGTAATTACTGAGCTTCGTGCTAGGGAAGGCTGCGTTCTCCAAGTCTTGAGTGAGCAAAAGGTAAATTTAGAACAACTAAGCCTGCACTGTGACAAACTGGTCACCCAACACCAGGGATTAGAACAGGTAGTGGAGGAGGCCTGTAGCAACATTCCAGAGTTGGTCGTGCTGGCGGCACTCCCCATCACGGAAAACATTCACCGATTGGCAACCAGAGTCCGTAGGACTCAGGAGGAGGCCGTGAAGGTTTAGTTGGAGCTGAACTTGTGGGTCACGAAGCTACGACTGAAGGCGCAGCCCTCTACACCCCCAGAAGTTAGATAGCAGCGCCATCGTGCCATTCAATCAGGGTTGAAAGAGATAGAGCACGTTGTACAGGACTACACGGGATTGTTGGATCAGTCCCTCGTCATGCTCACTTCATTGCAGGAGGACCCAATGCTACAACAGTTAGAGACAGAAGCGCGGGAATTACAGCAGGACTATGATAATGTCCGGGGGACAGTTCAGACAGTCACCCTTACTCAGTGATTGGTTAAGATGAGGGAGGCCCAGGCTCTAAAGGAGCAGGTGGACACCGCACACCAGAAAGAAGCAGGGCTTAAAGCACACATCTAGCCTTGGCTCAAGGAAGCATTCACCGTCACTACCACGATCGAGGGGAAGCTCGCCTAGATGTAGGACACATATACGCAAAGGAAAGAGGGTGCCTTTGACAACGATGCATTAGAGAGCCACGCATAATTGATACAGCAAACATCAACAGAATGTGTGGCAGACATCCATGAAGCACAAACCTTGCTGGATGGACTCTGAGCAAAGATCACTGCACCAGCCAAGTGACTCGAGACGAGTCACGTTGATTGTGTTAGGGGCCTATTGGGTAGCGGATCTCACCATAAGTGGATTTTTGGGGCTTAGATCCCACGTTTGGTCAACGTAATGTAAATATTTCACAAAATGTGGGCGCGGAGCGCGAGAGTGTAGCGTTGTCCACCCTAAAATATTGTAATTTAATATAGAGTGGGTCAGCCTACCCATGGTCCGCGGACCATGGGAATGTATAAATAGAGCGAGGCTCTAAGGGTAGAGGTCAATTTTTGGTTAGTCTTGATCTGAAGGGATATAGGTTTTTGAATGCGGTATTCGCTCTAAGTCTATAAGTCCGAGTCTTGGGTTGTAGGAGTAGGAAGAGGCTCTACAGCTGTGTGCGTAGAGGCCTCGAAGAGTCCGTAGTTGTGTGCATGGACCCCTGTAGCTGAGTGCGCAGGGTGGAATTGGATTGTATTGGAACAGAAGGTTAATAAAAGATAAGTTGATTTTGGAATATTGCGCATCTGATCTATGTGTTTATGTTTCGGTTATATCCTTTCATTTCTTTACAGTTTGTGATTGTGCACACTGGTTATAAATGTTAAATGAGTAAATAAGAATACATGGCTCACAAAATTAAGTCAGATCTATAATAATAACATCGTAAGGGTAAAATATCTAGGCAGTGGCTCTTTGCACTCTGCACAGGGTTGCCCGAAGGTCAGACAACTGTGCGAAGCAGCCCAAGTGTGCAGGATTGCTTCGTGACCATTTCAGACCTCATCAAGACATCCCTAGGGTGCAGAAAGCTAGTTCCAACACCCTCCCATCCCACCTCGGGTGATACCTCAGTTCGCACTCCACGAACTGCTGCCGAAAGGGCCAGTAGTTTTAGGATTTATTTGGCTAAAACATTTTAGAACCTGGGTCAAGCCCCATCAAGTCAACACCTTGGGTGATGCACACTAACTTACACCTATGGATTTGAAAGGGAAATGTCATGTAAGGGACATGTATAATGGAGATAAGGTTTGTTACAGATATTGTCATGTAAAACATTAAACAATTCCCTCTCATGATTCTAGGGTTAGGGAGTTTTGAAGGGAAATCACCCTCAAGTTAGAAGGGAAACTATGTGATGTTCACTGTGTGTACATTCAGAGTACTTCCCAAGTGTTTGAATTTTATAATAAGCCAAAGCTTTCTGTTGACAATGAATATCTCTCCATAGCCCATGGTGAGCTTATCATGCAAAATGGTGTTGGCTCTGTTAAAGGAAGCATTAGTAAGGATGATAATTCTTCATTCAGCAAGGATGATTCCATTCATAAGTCTCTTGAGAGTGAGCTCAGTTTACCAATTGAAAATGCAACCCAACAATTATTGAAGGTGGAGAAATAGGGTGTAGACTCAACTAATGATCTAAATTCATCAGATATTCTTGATGGAGGTAAGGGCCAAACACTCCAAAGCTTGATCCAGGAGGATAGCTCTAATGCTTCAGAGCAAAACACAAAAGCTGAGTCTCATTATAGTGATGAATATAGTTGGATTGATGTTAAACTTCCAGGCTCATTTGAAATGAATTCTCCGGGTGAACCTGGAGGAATAGCTTAGCTTCAATCCTTTTGAAATAAAACATTCCAGGAATCAGAAGAGTCAATAAAAAAATGAAGCTACGAAAATTTCAAACTAGGATTCCCTAGAGCCAGAAAAACATAAACCCTTAACTACTGAGGAAGCACCTTTTGATCAGAATGTTACAAAAGATAAATTGGAAACTTTAGGGGTATGTAATAAACATTTAGTAGAAACAAAAGTGGACACAAGCATTGTGTGTCCCTAACTATTCGACTACTATCACTGCAAGATATGTCTTCTATTGAGATTCATCAAATCTTTGTTTATGGCTTACCAACTTTAGCTATTGTAGCTGGTATTGAATCTATTAATCTTAACATATCTAATCTTCAGGGTAGTCCATTTGGGGTTTCTTTACTAGCAACGCTTATTCCAGGTATGATCCAGATGTCAAGGGGTGGATTGAATCAAATACAACATGGCTTATCTTTTAATTCCCACAATTTCGAGAGAGATATGAGCAGGCTCAAACTAGAGTCTTCTAACCCAGCATCTCCTGTATCCAGTTATCCACCATCAATGGTAGATATGGCCACTTCCATGGGAGAGAATCTATCTGTTGGCACGGTGCCAGAACAAAATGTTTCACCTGAACCATTAATGCATCAGGAGAGACTTCCACATTCTAGGTCCAGCCCACATCCTCATCTGGATCAAGCTGGAAAACAAATATTGAAACAAAAGGAATAATTTCAAGACTACCATGCAAGGTACACCACCTTCTAGAGAAACTACAAACAATATATTTGGTAGAAGGAACACAAAGAATGAATCAGGACGTGAAACTTCATATACAACAAAAATGACCGAGATTGCTAAAAAGTTGTCAGATAGAATGGGTGGGCTATACATGGAAGAATCTGATGAGCAATGCAAACCTGGAGAATTGCAAAATAATAAGGTAGATGAGGCCATGAGGGAGAAACCTAGGGAAGAAAATATGTTTTAATATGTCTGCAAATGTATGGATAAATTCGAAGCTTTGTGTATGAGGATTGAGGAATATATGCACAGATCCATGAGTAACATGGAAAGGAGGATTAAACTTACTAAGACATATGAAATGCTGTCGAACCAATCTCTGATGACAAAAATGGAGGGTGCGACTATTCATTCTAGCTCATGTTTGTAATCAAACACATTTTTGAATTCTTCTATTTCTTTCCCACAAACGTTAAGTGACAATGATTTGAAGCACACAGTTTCTGTAAGTACACCAAGTCCATCGCGTGCTGAGGTTCCCTCTTCAATTTCTATGCCAAGGGAATCTCCAATGTTATTCACTGAGTCTTCTCTTGTACGTATTCCATTTAATTTTTTGTTTGTTTTGTTTTTTTTGTTTTTTTTTTATGAGTGACTGGTCTCAAATGATGACTCACCTCACTTGTATTTTATATTTTTACATTTCAGAGAATTGGTCAAAGATGACCACACCCCCAGTCTTTCACTCCTATATAATATAACACAACAAAAAAATTTATATAGTTCAACAATCCCCTCTTATGCTTGGATACTTGTTCTTTTGTTTTTTTGTTGTGTATATGAGCATTTCGTGTTGGTGTTATTGTCTTTAAATGCACATCATACATGAAGTAGATAGAACCATTAAAGTAAAATAAATGAACTAAGTGCCCCACAGATTTTGATGCAAAATCCATCTTACACAATTTCAAATACTAGAAAAGTCAGAATCTCAGGATTCTATTGTAGGTGTTAACGTGAGAAAATGTACATGGAAAATCAAATAATAGCCCATTTGGTCATCTAGATGTGTAAAAGACATCTTTTATAAATACAGAAAGATAACTACATCAGCCACTACAAACAAATGAAAAAATGATGAAAATGAACCATATAGGTTTATCGAAAAACACAAATTATATAATCACAGAACAAACCATTAAATGCATGTTATTAAGTGAACCAAGATGAGATTACTACTACCTTGATCTTCCTAGGAGGAAATGCCCTACAGTTGATTCTTTTTTAGTGTTAAATCCCCCACAATAAACAACAGGTAAACTGGGAGGTAAAGATGCTATATGCTGCCATGTCAGTAATGCACCTCATCTTCAAGCACGAGCACTGACTTCATCCATGTTTGTGTTCACAACTTGAAAAAAAAAAGCAGGTGGCTCAACTCTCTTAAGTTGAAATCACCCACGTTGCAATATTGGGTACTGTTGCACCCCACGAAGTGCTTCCAGGAATAGATGGAGACTTTGATAACCAAAAGGTCCCACCCTCCATACATTCAACCTTCTCTTTATCATAAAAAATCATGCAGTTCTCGTCTATAGTATCCTGGGACCCTCTCCTTGAGATTCCAAATTGTTCATAACCTAGTAAAGCCTGCTGCAAGTCTTCTAACTATCTCTTTAGCCCTTCTTGAGTGCCGAGAATCATAGGAAAGTATTTGGTGATAATGGTGATGTATATATCTCTCCATCTCTCCCACGGATTCGGTCCATCTTCCGATTTGTTGCCGCGCAAATTCAAGGTCATCACAGTGAGGGAGACACTCATCCTTCCCCACCTCTGCTCACTCACAACTTCAAATGATTGAAATAAAAATGTCATGGCTGTGTATGCATATGCATAGACTAGGATTTAAAGGAATTTTAATGCTCACAAATTGAAACATTGAGGTTCTGGAGGCTCAAGCCCAAGAAACATGGGCTAATACCTAACTATAAATTTCCCTTTACACTTCTTTCCCACGTTTTTCGGTGTTATCTTTTAGAAGTAATCTTATCTAGCGGACTTGGTCAGTTTTCCTTACTAGACTGGTATAAGATGTCAAGATATGACATATTGTGGTGGGAATCATAAAGTGTTACTATAAACTGATTGCAGGATGGATGTTTAAATATACTGAAGAAAGGCGTTGAGATTACAAGAAGTTACCTTAATGTATTACATTATATAATGTCATTTAAACTTTGAGATATGGTCATTGTTACTTTGTAAATACATTTTGATGCTCTAATAGAGAGTGACTACAAACAAGGCTAAATTCTCTTCTACTGAATTTATTTAAGTGCAATTCTCATGAATTATTTTTATGCCTTGTGTTGATATGCTTGCCAGTATTAGCTTTTAGAATAAAAAAAGACTGTCACATATAACTATAGCACTAGGTGGAAAAGAATATGTTGTAAGGCAAAGGTCATATTACTACCTTGATGTTGGTAACCAGATGTATGAACATAATGAGGTAGAGAAAAAAAATAATAATTCATTATGATTAAGTCGGCCGGTTTGGCTCCAAATTTTGAATTTGAAATTGCAAAAGAATTATCTTTTTATTTTTTATTTTTGGCTGTAGGTAGGCAAAAAAGGTCCAAATTTTGAACCTAAGCTCTGATACCATGTATGAGGACCCAACTATAGTTCCTCTAACTACTGCTACACTCATTCAAATAATTTTCGCTATTTTTCATAACAAGCAAAATTTCAAGTTTATAAAACATCATAAGCATGAACATAAATTAATTTAATCTACAACATGTATAACTTGTAACGATTTATCTGCAACATCTATAACTTGTAATAATTTACATAACTAAAATAAATGACTGATAATATATGTTCCAATAGCTTAGTTGAGGTGCTCTTGAGCTCCATGCTCCTCCTGACTACCCCACTGGATTTGCCACTGAGCCAAATAGGAAGTAATTCCTAGCCCAGGGAACCTCCACAGGTTCCGTAGTCGTCCGAGCCAAAGTCCAACCAGATGTAGTGTGTCCAAGTTTAACAAACAGTCTCCAACATTCCTTTCCCAAACACAAGTCTCCAAAACAAAATCAAACCAAGGATCTCCCTCTCCTCTCATCATCCTTCCCCTTATATGCCTCTTCCTCCCATCCACCTCAACCACCTATCATTAATGTCTTGACTACCCCCTCATCCTTTCATTTGAATTTTCTTACCATATCGTATCCAAACTAAATTTGAGATGAAATTTTGTGGATAAGATATGGATATTTAATTTGGTAATTAATTTGTGAGGACCATATCTTCTCCCAACAAAATTTGAGAAGACATTTTGGGGATAAGATATGGATATTTAATTTGGTACTTAATTGGGGAGGACCATATCTTCTCCCAAGTAAATCTGAGAGGACATTTTGGGGATAAGATATGGATGTTTAAGTTGGTATTTAATTGGGGAGGACCATATATTCTCCCAAGTAAATTTGAGAGTATATTTTGGGGATAAGATATGGATATTTAATTTGGTACTTAATTGGGGAGGACCATATCTTCTCCCAAGTAAATCTGAGAGGACATTTTGGGGATAAGATATGGATGTTTAAGTTGGTATTTAATTGGGGAGGACCATATATTCTCCCAAGTAAATTTGAGAGTATATTTTGGGGATAAGATATGGATATTTAATTTGGTACTTAATTGGGGAGGACCATACCTTCTCCCAAGGAGATTTTGAGAGGACATTTTGAGGATATGGATATCTAAATTGGAACAATGGAAGTAGACCATATCCTATCCAAGATTAAATGTGAGAAGAAAAGTTGGGAATTGAATAATGAAAATAATAAATTTTATATCAGTCAATAAAAATTACAGTTTCCCAAATGAAGGTATTTACCAATATTTCTTGATAATTATAAGTCAATATTTTTAGGTAATTTAAACTCTAATAAAATTTGCATGATAAGGTTAAGTGGGGAATTACATTCCTCCTTTTGTAGGTTTTGACCCTGTACAAAAATTACCTGCATATGAATTCTAAAACACAAAAAATAAAAAATGCGAGAGCATAACACACAAAACACATATACACATAGATTTTCCCCTGGATCCCAAAACCAGGACTACCAATTTGATTTTTCATTATTTTCCTTTCAATTTTAGATTACATATTAATACATGCCGAAGCATCCAATACCATGGACCGAAAAACCATCGCATCCAATACCATGGACCGAAAACCATCGCATCCAAAAAACATGTGCGAAAATCATGCACAAAACCATAGGTGGGTCCGCCCAACTTAACATAGGCTCCAAAACCAAAGTTTTCTAGAGTGCTGCCCCAGACCCCATAAAGTGGGGTTACGGGTACACCTAAAACCCCCTATGACCCCCCCCCCCCACGCTACACAATTGATGCAACGAAGGGGGGGCTCCGCCCCCCTCTAACTCCCCGGTTAACTATGTGGGCTAGTCGTGGAAAGAATATAACACAACCCAACATTCTCTCACTTCTTGTTTTCTTTCCACAGGGGGCCACAGGATAGCTTAGTCACTTTCCAGCCCTGAAATGCACATTGTCTCTCTACACCACGAGAACTTCACAGAGCTCACATATTTTGTCAATGCATCTGCAGTATTATTCAAAGTGTCCACCTTTACCAGCAACACCTTTTTGTCTTCTGTCATATCCCTCACAAAGTGATACTGAACATCAATGTGATTTGTCTTTGAATGATATGCGGGGTTCTTTGCCAAGAAAATTGTACTTTGGAGGCCATAGTCTATCCTTATAGCTCCCTGTACTAACCCCATACTTGAACACAATCTTTGCAACCAAACTACTTCCTTGCTTGCATGAGTGGCTGCCATGTATTCTGCATCTATAGTTGATAGTGCTACTACAGATTGTTTCTTACTCATCCAACTGACTGCACCTCCAAATAGGTTAAACACATACCCACTTGTAGATCTTCTTTGATCCAGATCTATAGCCCATTCTGCATCAACAAAGCCATGAATATCCAACATTTTGTCCAATCCTGGTCTTCCTTGATAGCACAAACCATAATCACTACTGCCACACAAATACCTGAAAAGTCGCTTCACTGTTGTCCAGTGCTCCTTCCTTGGTTTTGACATAAACCTGCTCAATACTCCCACTGCATGTGCAATGTCTGGTCTAGTACAGACCATTGCATACCTCAGGCTACCGACTGCACTTGCATATGGAACATGGGACATGTCCTCTTCCTCTTCTTGTGTCTTGCGACACTGTTCAACAAATAACCTCACACCTACAAGAATAGGAACCTTCACCGGTTTACTATCCTGCATATTAAACCTCTGTAGTATTGTCTCGACATACTTCTTTTGATTTAACCAGAGCTTCCTCTTTGCCCGATCTCTTTTTTCCATGCCCAAAATATAATTTGCAACACCAAGATCTTTCATGTTGAATTTGGAGGAAAATTGGGTCTTCAAATCCTGGATAATTTCTTTGTCATTTCCAACCAGCAACATATCATCCATATACAAGACCAGATAAATAACATGGTCACCAATTAATTTAAAATACACACAGTGATCCGCTTTTCTTATGGTGAAGCCAAGTCCCTATATAAATATATCAAATTTTTGATACCACATCCTTGGTGACTGTTTTAACCCATACAGAGACTTCTTTAACTTGCATACCAGTTCTTTCTTACTCTTCACCGCAAAGCCTTTAGGTTGCTTCATGTAAATTTCCTCTTCTAGATCCCCGTGAAGAAATGTTGTCTTCACATCCGTCTGTTCTACCTCAAAATCAAAAGCAACAACAACAGATAAAAGTAATCTAATAGAAGTTACCTTGGAAACAGGAGAAAAATATCACCAAAATCAATTCCCGGCACCTGGGAATAACCTTTTACTACCAACCGAGCTTTGTATTTCTCCACCTTTCCTTCTGCATTTGTCTTCTTTTTGAACACCCATTTGTTGCCAATTGGTTTCCTTCCAGCCGCAACTCCACTAGATCCCAAGCCTCATTTTTGTGCAAAGATGCCATTTCATCAACCATGGTCTCTTTCTAGAGTTTTCCATCCTCTGAATCCACTGCTTCTTTCACAATTCTAGGATCATCATCAGTAACAGACAAAGCAAAATTTGAACAGAAAGCAGATGGACTATACCTTTCTAGCTACCTTCTTTCTCAAACTGATCTTCTCACAGCCAGAGTTTGTGGCTCTTCATCTTCTGATTCCTCCACTGTTGTAGAGTCTGATTCTTCCTCCTTAAGCTCAAACTCTATCTTCTTAGGTTCCTTTAATTGGACTCCATGTTTAATAACATCTTTTACCTCTTTGAACACCACATGTCGGCTATACACCATCTTCCTGGTGATTGGGTTCCAAAGATTATAACCCTTTAAACCATCCTTATACCCAATAAAGGTGCACTTTTCAGATTTTCTATCCAACTTGGTTCGTTTCTCCTTTGGAACATGTACATATGCATCACATCCAAATACCCTGAGATGTGAAAGAGAGGGTTTCTTACCAGTCCATATCTTTTGTGGAGTCTTATCCTCCAATGCTAATGAAGGTGATCTGTTGACTAGGTAACATGAAGTATCCACCGCCTCTGCCCAGAATTCCTGTGCTAACCCAGCACCACTGAGCATGCTTCTTGCCTTTTCCGTCAACATCTTGTTCATTCTTTCTGCAACTCCATTTTGTTGATGTGTATATGGAGTAGTCTTCTACCGTGATATACCACACTTCTTACAAAATTCTTCAAATTCCTTGTTGCAGAACTCTCCACCATTTTCTGTCCTCAACACATTTATCTTCTTCTCGGTCTGATTTTCCATGAGAGCCTTAAATTCTTTAGACCTTTCAAAGACTTTAGATTTATTCTTAATGAAATATATCCATGTATTCCTTGAGAAGTCATCTATAAATGATACATAGTATATAGACTTACCCAGTGATGGAACCTTCATAGGTCCAAACACATCACTATGCACAAGGTCTAATATCTGTTTCGCCCTCTTACTACCAGAGGGGAAACTCACCGAATTTTTCTTCCCATATACGCAATTTTCACAGAAATCAAAATCCAGAGAGCTATTACTCATACCTTCTACCATACCTTTACCATGAAGTATTTGAAGGCCCTTCTCTCCAATATGTCCAAGCCTTTGATGCCACAACATGGTCTTCTTTCCAGAGACCATTAGATTTTCTACTCCACTTTCAGAAACCATAAAACTATTGCACCCATCCATAACAGTGCTACCTTACAGCTTGTACAGAGTTCCAATTCGAACTTCCCACATCAATACCAGTGCTCGCCGAACCATCTTGTAGGTATCCTTATCGAACACTATTTTTACACCTGCATCATCCAACTTGCTTACAAAAATTAGATTTCTGGCCAATGTAGGAATATGGAGAACACCCGGAAGTGTTGTAACCCTTCCACCTTGCAGCTTCAACTTTACTTCTTCACGACCAATGATTCTAGCCTTCCTATCATCCCCTAAGAAGACATCACCACCATCATATTTCTCATACTCGTAGAACCATTCTCTATGGGGAGTGAAGTTAAAGGATGCACCTGAGTCAATTAACCATGCCTCATGATCTACATGTGTACTTGAAGAAGCCATGTACACATCCCCACCTTCATCTGAGGCGGTTTTCGCCTCTGCAGAAGGAGCACCATCAGATCCCTTTCCTTTATCAGAAGATTTAGATTTACAGTCCCTTTTGTAGTGCCCTTCCTTTTCGCATTTCCAGCACACCACCTTTACAGATTTTCCTGGAGATTTAGATCTCCATCTAGATTTAGATCTCCCACTCGATGACTTATTTTTGTTTCTATTCTGGGACTGTCCTCGTACAGACAAGGCATCATCATTATGGCCCTCCATATTTTTCCGTCTCATCTCCTCCGTGAGCAAGGATGAGACTATTTCATCAAACTGCAAGGCATTTGCATTGCTACCTATTGCAATAACCAAACTATCCCATGAATCTGGTAGAGAACACAACAAACTGATGCACTTATCTTCATCTAAAATTTTAATATCAACAGATGCTAACTGACTTACCACAGTATTAAATGCATTCAGATGGTCTGTCACGGAGTCTCCATCTTTCATCCTGAGGTTTACAGCTTTTTCCGCAAGAACAGTTTATTCACCAGAGACTTAGATTGATACAAATTCCCTAACTTGTCCCACAAAGCCTTCACCGTAGCTCCCCCTGATACATTTAGAAATACTGAATCTGAGACGCACAATCATATTGTGCTCTTTGCCTTCTAATCCAACTTCTTCCATTCTTCATCGGACACTCCCATTGGTTTAGTAGCGGATCTACCGTGATCAACTGATCTTTATCCACCAACAGATCCTCCATCTTGAGTTTCCACAACTCAAAACTCTGACCATTAAATTTCTCGATCTCTATCTTTCCACTACTCACCATATTATTTCACTATCAGAATCGATCTCATAGATTTCCCACTGAACAAGGTCTACCACAAGCCCCTAGCGAAACCCCTCAGCAAAAAAGGCGTCCCCTTGAAGCCAAAACTGCTCTAATACCAAATGTAGGTTTTAACCCTGTACAAAAATTACCTGCATACAAATTCTAAAACATAGAAAATAAAAAATGTGATAGCATAACACATAAAACACATATACACAGAGATTTTCCCGTGGATCCCAAAACTGAGACTACCAACTTTATTTTTCATTATTTTCCTTTCAATGTTATAATACATATTTATACATGCTGAAGCATCCAATACCATGGACAAAAAACCATTGTGTCCAAAAAACATGTGCAAAAATCATGCAAAAAACCATAGGTTGGTTCGCCCAACCTAACATAGGGTCCAAAACCAAAATTTTCTGGGGCACTACCTCGAACCCCATAAAGTGGGGTTACAGGTACACCTCAAACCCCCTGCGATACCCCCACCGGCTACACAATCGACACAAAAAAGGGGGGGCTCCACCCCCCCTCTAACCCCTCAGTTAACTACGTGGGCTAGTCGTGAAAAGAATATAACATAACCCAACACCTTTGATAGGGGAACAAAGAACAACCCTCCCTTAACTTGGCACAACTCATTAATACCCTTGAACCAATGGTACACATACTGTCACACGGAATCGGTCAAGGGTGCGGACACAGCTGACCTTCCTAGAAGTCTAAGACATTCTAATGACAAACAAAACAAACTGGAGCTATCCTTCTCTAAACATACATTATGATATGAGAAATCAAGGTGTTTCGTTCTTACCTCTGTCCAAACGCTATTGTAGAAGTCCAAGCTTTGTTGATCCGGATGAGCTCCTCCCGTTCTCCAAAACCTGCAATCACCAACAGTTCAAACAATTAAATAGCACCTGATTATAACATAAAACAAAGCATATTCAACATATAGACCAAGGAGTACATGAAATAACCCATTAACAACAAGCTATTGAGAAGAATGGACCAATTTGCATTAAAGGTAATCAAAAGGAACCATTACAACCTGAGCCTTGGTGTTGTGCAAGCTCCTTCCAGGGTCCACAAGAGTCTTCCTCTACTTTGACAAAGCTCACCCACTTCCAAATAGAACAAGTAAGGGTGACAATCTCTCCTCACAAGCTTCTAAATGGGAGTCCTAATTCCTGCAGCATTTACCCTTAGAAATCTATAGCTTTCAACCTTCTTCCTTCTGGCTCAATGCCTCTTTTTATAGTGCTCAAGAGGAAGTTAATCAGGTCCACCATCAATGGGATAGTCCCCTCTTTGGATGGGATCACTCCCTTATTGATGGGATAAGTTCCTCTTTGATAGGAGTGCATGAACCATCTGGAGGCGCTCAATACTCATCCAAGAATCTTCTAGAATGCTCTAGAAATGACCACAAGTAAGTTTTTGAAGATAAAACTTGCACATTTTAACCTTTTCAGAGGGACGCACCTGCCCCTTTAGATACAGAGCGTCCTTGGACGCAGATCTTTTCAACAAAAGGTGCGTACCCGCAGGCAAGGCTTGAGAGAACCTGCGTACCCAGAGATAAACATGTTTATAAAGACTTTCTCTCTTTCTTGGAGTTTGACATGAATAGTAGAGGCATAAGACTTGCTCAAGAGGGTAGTATGACTGTTGATAGAGCCATACCAACTGTAAATAGCCATGGTGACATTTTTTAGTGTAACAGATTGCCCCCTAAAGTGCGAAGCCTGGAATAGATTAGGGTTTTGTATTATCTAGGAAGGGTGAAGCGCTTTATCATTTCGAGGATTATCTCATGGAGAACTTGGTTGGAACCTGCAATTTTCAACACAAAATACATGGATAAGATTATATCATCACTGAGGTAGGCATTCCCATACTCAGATAAAAACTTTAACTAACAGACTAACTACTCTGATACAGGAATGATTTTGCAGTACATCATAATCATAGACTTTTGTAGACATAGTATGGGCGCAGCCATCTGTTTATGATTAGTCTACTTAGATAATGAATACAAAACTCCTCGCAGCCTCGATGGTAAAGATTTGATCCAGGGTCTTCATTCCTACTTCTCGAATTGGTACGATTCTAGCCATGCGAATAAATGAGTCGATGTCGAACATGGTAGAAACCACTTGATTACCAGTCAATGATGTGAACTGTTAACAAGCGTGAGAGAGACCACCAGTAATGTCAATGGTTCTCAAAGTACCCAGTACAATCCATGAGATGTGAATGAATGAGTTGATGTCGAACATTTCACGGAATCCTTCGATCGAAAGTCAATGATGTAAACTGACGTCAAAGGTGAGAAACCTGCCATTGATGCATGCAGACTTCAAGGCACTGACGATTTCTAAGTCATCTCTCTAGATAATGTGCTGATGTCGATAGAAAGTGACCCGTTGCGGGCAAGCCCACAACACGAAATCATTGTTCAAGTTGAAGAAATATTGCTGTAAGGACTGACTCAGGGATGGTCAAATGGATGACAAGTATTTTGCAGATGAAAGTTTTGTTTGCAGACCTCTTGGACACATAACGACACAACAGATGGTTTGGTGCTAAATAACTCAAAGTTAATCCCCGGAACCCGGTTGAAGACTTTCAAAAGTGGTTTGATTGACTGTGAGGTAAAAGATTTCCCAACCCAGGTGAATGAAAAGTGTCGTGTCCAAGAGTGGTAATAAAGTTTCTTCTTGAGACAAAAGGTAACAAATAGGTTCATTCTTCTCTCTTTTCCCCCACCATTTCTGGCAAGTACCTCTTTATTTTTAACAAGCTTGAGGAGGATAACATATGCTTGATTATAAGCTCATCCTTCGGATGAGTCCAACCCAGTTTTGATTCGAACCCTAGGAAGGAGTGGTTCGTTCCTGTTTGTAATTGAACAGGTCCTTTACTGTGAAATGTTTAACGAGCCCAGTATAGGAGAAACTTGGCGTTTTTCAATTTTAGAGAGTCTGAAAAACTTAAGAAAACTCCAAGTTGAACTTTTTCGTAGATTTGTGTCCCTCAAGCCCGAAAAAGTATAAAATAATACCTGGGGGAACCGCTTGATCTTGCGACCAAGGAGTACTTTCATAATTAGTGTCACTGACCTGAAAAGTAAAAAGCGATCAAGGACACGTCGTTTTATTTCCGTATCGAGTTTGAAACGACAAAAACCCGGCGATCTTTTCCTGATTCTACGGTCAGAAAAGAGCTATAAGGGGACCGTCTTTTAATTCCGTTTTAACGAGTGTAAAAGAAACGCTCGGCAATCTTTTCATTTTTTAGGAGTCAGAAAAGGGCTTAAAAGATGACTCTGAAGTTTCACTTTTTCGTAAGTTTTAACGAGTTCGAAAAAATGATAAAAATGTACTCATGGTTTTCACTTTTTCGTAAGTTTTAACGAGTTCGAAAAAGGGATAAAAATGTACTCATGTGGCCAACTTTCAATTTAATTTACGAGCAGGAAAAGACGGAAAGAACTCGGCATTTTCATTTGTTTTACGAGAATGAAAGATAGCAAAATAATCTCGGTATTTTCATGAGTTTAACGAGTCTTGAAAATAACTAAAATTGACTCGAGATAGGTTTCATTTTTACAAAAGCTTGAAACAGAGAAAAACTATGCTTCAAAGTAGTTTCATTTTTACACAAGCTTGAAACAGAGATAAAACTGTGCTTGATGCCCCCTAAGCGTAACTGCTAGAGTGCATGCCTCCCTGCTTCATTTCATTCAACTATGGTGGATGAAATGAAGGTTCAAGCGCGAGATCATTTGAAAGACTCGACCTAAAACTATAAGAAAATTATGCAAAAAACTGAAATAACTAACCTAAAAACTTAACATTTATAAGATCTCGTCAATCTCTCGACTCAAGTAGAGGAGGATTTGTTTCATTTTTTAACGAGCTTGACACAGGAAAAGAACTATGCTCGGATTCAGTTTCATGTTTATGCAAGCTTGAAACGAAAAACTATGCTTGTTTTAAGTTCGCATGCCCCCAGCATAATGATGTAAAACGAGGTACATGCCCCCCAAGCTTCATTGCATTCAATGAGGTGGATGGAATGAAGCTTTACTTTCAAGATCTTGGAAAGACTTGTGGGAGTTGTTTCATTTTTTAATGAGCTTGACACAAGACAAGGAACTATGCTCATAACTATTCTCTACAATCTACCTAACAAAAAACTCTACTCTAAAAACCTTGATTCATTTTTTAACGAGCTTGACACAAGACAAGGAACTATGCTCTAAAATCCTTGATTCATTTTTTAATGAGCTTGACACAAGACAAGGAACTATGCTCATGACTACTCTCTACAATCTACCTACTTAACCTACCCTTGTTTTATTTTTAACGAGCTTGACACAAGACAAGGAACTGTGCTCAAAAAGTTCGCATGCCCCCAGTTTAATGATGCAAAAGGAGGTACATGCCCCCCAAGCTTCATTGCATTTAACCAGATGGATGAAAGGAATGAAGGTTTACTTTCAATATTTAACTTGAAAAGGGAGTTGTTTCATTTTTAAGGAGGTTGACACAAGAAGAGAACTATCCTCATACCTGATTCATTTTTTAACGAGGTTGACTCAGTAACAGGAACTATCCTCAAACCTGATTCATTTTTTAACGAGGTTGACTCAGTAATAGGAACTGTCCTCAAAACTCTACTTTCTACAATCTACCTATTTAACCTAAAATCTACCTGATTCATTTTTTAATGAGGTTGACTCAGTAAAAGAACTATCCTCATGCTAGCCTGTTTCATTTTTTAACGAGGCTGATACAGGAAAAAACTATCCTCGTATCCAATTTCATTTTTTAATGAGGTTGAGAGAGGAATAAACTATCCTCGCACACACTGATTCATTTTTTAAACGAGGTTGACACAGTAAAAGGAACTTTCCTCGCAATATCCTGTTTCATTTTTTAACGAGGTTGACCCAGGACCGAACTATCCTCGCGCACATTGTTTCGTTTTTTAATGAGGTCGACACAGTAAAAGGAACTTTCCTCGATACAACCTGTTTCATTTTTTAACGAGGTTGGTACAGGAAAAAACTATCCTCGCAACTCCTTGTTTCATTTTTTAATGAGCTTGACACAAGACAAGGAACTATGCTCATGACTTCCGGTTTCATTTTTTAACGAGGTTGAGACTAGAAGAAACTATCCTCGCATCCAATTTCATTTTTTTAACGAGGTTGAGAGAGGAATAAACTATCCTCGCTACATTCAGTTTCATTTTTTAACGAGGTTGAGAGAGGAACAAACTATCCTCGTACACACTGATTCATTGTTTAACGAGGTTGACACAGTAAAAGGAACTTTCCTCACTACATCCAGTTTCATTTTTTAACGAGGTTGAGAGAGGAACAGAACTATCCTCGTACACACTGATTCATTGTTTAACGAGGTTGACACAGTAAAAGGAACTTTCCTCACTACATCCAGTTTCATTTTTTAACGAGGTTGAGAGAGGAACAGAACTATCCTTGTGACTCTTGATCATGGCTTCCAACTGGAAGAAAGCCATGTCAATGGACACACCTTGATCATGGCTTCCAAGAGGTCTTCATCAGAAGGAAGAATACTTCTCTGGAAGGAACACATGTCAAGGGACTCAAAAGGGATAAGAACATCGTGTTCAAGTAATCCCATAGAGTTTTCCATGTCAATTACCGGATCTGAATCAACAGTGAGAGGCTCACTTACATCGGTAACTGAAAGCATGGGACCAGTTGCCACATAATTAACCCGTGGCAGGGTAGATACCACTTTAGAATCAGGAACATTTAGGGATGTCATATTATTGGTAGTCGAAACAAGACTAGGGAATGAAAGTTGGTCTACAGTCACAATACTGCCATCGTGAGGGAAAGACATCACGCGAAAGAGTATCGATACGACAGCTTTCATTGCATAAACATAGTCTCGCCCAAGGAGTAAATTGAAATCCAAGGGACCTCGAACTACCATAAGATCAATACAGACAGTTTTACCTTCCAAGTTAATAGAAAACTTAGGAAGGATCCCTAAAGGTTCACTAATGGTTCTGTTAAAAGCTTTCAGATTCTGCGTAATAGTCACAAGCTGAGGGGAACCCAAAGCTTTCCAAACAGTTGAGGATAAAATACTAACAGAAGCACCTTCATCTACCTGAGTACGATGTATGTCCCTACCACCAGCCTTGACAATGATTTGGAAAGGGATGGAGGAAGGAAGACGAGGTTCTGTCAATCTATTCCAATCAAAGGAAAAGACCTCAGTGCTTGGAGGGGGTTCTGTAGAAACAGGTGAAATGCCCCCCGGTATAGAAGAATCTGATGTAACAAGAAGAACCTGAGCGGTATGAAGTTCACTTTCTAAAGGGAAAGTGGGATCGACTGAATGTGAAATTGAATCGACCACTTGATCAACTAACGGATCATCAACCTGAGTGACATGAGTTTCACTCTCCAATGGAAGAGTGTGATCGACCGAATGTGAAATTGAATCAATCACTCCGTCAGTTGACGGTAGGTTGGGAGAAAGTTTACGGTAATCAGTTGGAAATTCTTGTTGTGGAACAGTAAGGTTTTCCAACAATGTTGAGGCTTCCTCCATGTGAGGGAAAATGTGAGTTTGATGACTCCCTTTGCATAACTTACAAGGAAACCTAACTTTACCCTTTTTCCCAGGAACCTGACTATCACTGGTTGATGGATCAATAGAAAGTTGATGAGATTTTTCTGACCATACTTCCAAGACCTTTGGAATACCAGGACAATTGACAAGGAAGTGGTCACCCTTACAAAGCCTGCAAGGGTATTTGGGTTTACGGTGCATGTCAGAATTTTCCTCAACACAACTAACACTTACAACCATGGTTGGTTGGTTGACTTCTTTCTTATCTTGCTTCTTCTTCTTCTTCTTCTTCTTCCCTTTATTCTTCTTCTTAGCCTCCTGGTTACTAGCCTCAAGGCTTTTACCAGGCGAAGAGGAAGAAATGGAGGAAGAAAAATTAGGCGAAGAAGGTAAAGGGTCAACAAAGGGTTGGTGATGTTGAGATGGTGAACTTTGTTGAGGTGAAGCATCCGGTTGAGATGGAACAATTGGAGTATTTTGGGCCAACGAAGTTGAAAATAACCATATCGGTAAACCTATTGTAAATCCAGGTAATGACAAAGTAGCCATATAAGGAGGACCAACATTTCCAAAGTAAGGAAAAGTACTAGGATTCTCATTAGGAGGGGTTCCTAGGTTGGTAAATTCCGAAACACTTGCCATTATATTCAACTTCAGTGAATTTTATTAACAATTTATAACTAAAACTAAAATTAACAATTCACAATTCACACTTAACAATTAAAATTCACAATTCACACCTATGGTCTCTAAAAGTAAAAACAAACAAATTAACACGCGCTATAAAATCTAGGAGTCAAACCACACACAAACAGTAGCCTTTCGGACCAAAAACACTAGTTGGTGATGAAATCCAACATCGCCGAATTCAGTACAGAAGTGGAGGGTGGAACAGTTACCCCGGCAACCTGCTTAATGAATAGACCGGCACAAGTTCCTCCACTTTAACCGTCTCGAAGTGAAGCGAACCCCCCGGAAAATCCAAGTGAGTATAACCGACGTCTGCTCCAGGTACAGTGGGATCTTCCCTCCACCGTCACCTTGGGTAGAATCCTAAATATTATGGTCACTAAGGTTACCAACGGCCACAAGTACACCTGGGGGAACAGTCTAAACTCCGACAGCACGCAAGGGCAGAGTAGCAAGCTCAATCCCCTTACCGGCTCCTTGACAGTAATCCAAGGTTTACCGATAAGTGACCCCTGGCTCCTCGACAATGGTTAATCCGAGGTTTACCGTTTGTAATACGTGCATGTCTGGCGTCTTTCCCAATGAGGGAGGATGGATCCCCTCACTGGTTCGGACACGAGCTCGTGCTTCTCCTTTAAGAGGAGCTTTCCCAGAGTGTAAATGTAACAATTGGATTTGATTCTATCACAAGATCAGCTACTTGTTTGGTTTTACTGTCTTGGAGAGTTAAGTACTCACCTACTCCAAGACACTAGCCTAAGCTATGTTGGTGCTTCAGAGCCCTAGAAATGTAAAAATTACTAGATGAATTTTAATTAAGCACTGTGTTATTAAGGCTATTATTACTCAAATGGGTAAATGGAGATGAAACCAATGGTGTTATGACCCGACTCAACTGAATGCAATCGAATATGATAATGTAATCGTTTCAATTCGATGAATCCTAACTAAAGTAAGGAGAACCTGCGTACCCAGAGATAAACATGTTTATAAAGACTTTCTCTCTTTCTTGGAGTTTGACATGAATAGTAGAGGCATAAGACTTGCTCA
Source organism: Pinus tabuliformis (assembly GCA_031772625.1). NCBI lineage: Eukaryota > Viridiplantae > Streptophyta > Pinopsida > Pinales > Pinaceae > Pinus > Pinus tabuliformis. The sequence goes on from CM062811.1 coordinate 815,423,044, forward strand.
AGAGGGTAGTATGACTGTTGATAGAGCCATACCAACTGTAAATAGCCATGGTGACATTTTTTAGTGTAACACATACCGATCATTACTAATATCTAATGCTATTGGAAATCGGGTTTACAAAGATTAATGTTGCAAATATCATTCCTCCTTAGTGACCATTCTCCATTAAATAAATGTCTCGTTGGGGGAAACTTGCCACCCAACTTCCTGAACTTGTGGAGCTCTATGATGTTTCCATTTCTAACAAAAGGGTACTTCCAAGTATCCTTGACCAACTCTCCTCTAGGATTGAAATCCTGGGAAATTTCTCACCTACAGATCCAACTGAACCCTCTCTCCTCATGATTATTTCTATGGTGGTGAAGGGAGGAGGCCCTTGGTTCACACATAGTAGAAATAAATTTTCTCTTATCGTTATTCCACTTCAAAATTCTTCCACACGAAGGTAGGAACATCTCCATCTTCTTGGTTTATGGTTTATCATGGAAATTGTTGCTCTGCTAATTCGCATTCTGAGCAAGTTTTGGGTGGGATTGATACCGTTTTTTGTAAGTCTGATAAGGGGAGCATTTCGGTTGGCAATGATACCATGTGTAGCCCCGTAAGTTATGATGACCCTCATTCTCGCAGGAATGTATTAAGTGTTAGTGTTAATGCGAATAGAGAAATGATTAAACATAATATTATTAAAGATTGTGATAATAGGAATATAGATGTAAATATTAATAGTAATAAAAATGAAGTCGATTCTACTAATTGTAATTTTATTAAAGTTTGTAATATTAATAGTAATCGTAGTAATAAAGTTTTGGGTGGGATTGATACCGTTTTTTGTAAGTCTGATATTATGGGTAGATCGGTGGAAAATTCGAGTTCCCTACCTATGGGCAATAAGGTGGTGAATATGTCGAGCTTTTCCTTTCCGCCTGCGGTTTTTAATCTCTTAGGTAAAGGTCTTAATTTTTCCTTAGCACCTAGAAAAATCCCGATTGAGGACATCATTTGCGATGTAGAATATGGTATTAAGAACCTTCCTGATAAGATTAAAGACACGATTAGGCAGGATTGTGCTGTTACCCTGAGGAGAGCTAAGCCTCCCCGTAGCAATATCAGCAAGGCTGAGTTTGAGGCTCTGAAGAGCTTGAACGGTAATCGTGATGTCGTGGTCTTGAAAGCTGATAAAGGTGGGGCTGCCGTTATCATGGATAGAAAGGATTACAGAAGTAAGATGCTTGACCATCTTTGTAATAGTGGGAGTTATAAGAAGCTTTCGAAGAATCCCCTCAAGAAGGTTTCCAGAGCGGTCGCTCTTGCGATCAAGTCGTGCAATTCCACGATTCCTCTTGCCCAGAAACTTATTGAGGGTAACCCCATCACTCCTAGGATTTATGGTCTTCCTAAGATCCATAAGGATGGGGTCCCCCTGAGACCCATTGTCAATACCATCGGTGGTCCGACTTACCTCCTGGCCAAGTTCCTCGCTGCAAAGTTGAGACCCTTGGTTGGGCAAACTGAGTCCTTTGTAAAAGACTCAGCTTCGTTTATTGAGGATCTTAAGAAAATTAATCTTGAGCCCGAGGACATTTTGGTAAGTTTCGACGTGGTCTCTCTTTATACTTGCATTCCTATCAATGAGGCAATGAAGGTTATTAATAAGCTAACTGACCCTGATACGACTAAGTTGGTTGAGCTTTGCCTTACCTCTACCTTTTTCAGCTTCGAGGGAGAATTCTATGAGCAGACTTGCGGAGTTGCCATGGGCTCCCTCTTGTCCCCTGTCGTGGCTAATCTCTTCATGGAGGAGTTTGAGTCTAAGGCTTTGGCCTCCTCTCGCCTCTTACCAAAGCTTTGGAAGATATTCGTTGATGACACGGGTGTTGTCTGGTCTCATGGTCCTGATGAGCTGGATCGTTTCTTCCATCACCTCAATAACCAATCCGCCGCCATTAAATTCACAATGGAAAAAGAAGATAATGGTTGTCTTCCGTTCTTGGATGTTCTCATCTCTAAGAAGGTGGATGGTTCCTTTTCTCATCAGGTGTATAGAAAGAAGACGCATACTGAGCAATACTTGCATGCTTCGTCGCATCATTTCCCTGCTCAGAAGTTAGGGGTTCTTAGCACGCTTGCCACCCGTGCTGTTAGAATTTCGGATAAGGAGAGCCTGGAGAAGGAGAAGGCTCACCTCCTAGAAGTCTTTGAGAAGAATGGTTACAATAGGCACCTCGGTCAAAAAGCCTTCCTCAGGGCCAAGAAGGAGCCTTCTATCCATAAGGTTCCTAATGATCGTATCTTGGGTGTGAACATTCCTTACATCCAAGGAACCACGGACAGGATTGCGAAGATTCTGAAGAAGTATGGTGTTACCACAACTTTTAGACCTCTCAATACTATCCGTGGCTCCCTCAGGTCTGTGAAAGACCCGATTGACCCTAAGGACATGAAGGGGGTCTATGTCATTCCCTGTTCCTGTGGGACCCCTTATATTGGTGAGACTGGTCGCTCTATCAATCAGTGGATTAGCGAGCATTCGGCTGACTTAAGACATGGTAGGACCAAGTCCTCGGCCCTGGCTGAGCATGCAGGGAAAACTATGCATCATGTATGTATAGAGGAGGCTCAAGTCATTGCCAAAGTTGCGCATTTTCACCATCGCAAATTTAGAGAGGCCCTGGAGATCGAGAAAAGGCCGAACAATCTTAATAGGGATGATGGCTGGAAGATTAGTAGTTGTTGGGTCCCAGCCTTATCTTCCTAGCCTTTTTGCTTTGTCTTAGGGTTTCTGTCTCCCCCCTCCTTCAATTTTTCTTTTGGCTGATTTGTCCAATTATTATGGAGTGTTCTAGTATTTGATTAGTTAGAAATTAGTTTCGGGCGAATTAATGTATTTTCCTTAACCCGTTTTCATTAGATTTGATTTCTTCCATAATTTCATTATTTATACATTTATTATTATTTCTAGTATAGCCTTAGAATTGTGTCTTCCCTTTGACTATTGTCTAAAAAAACCCCCTTTTTAGACCTTATAAAGAATAATATATTTCCTAATGACATAAATAAATATTGGACCATCAATATCGGTCTTTACCTAGTATATCTTAATTCTAGGAATAATAATGTTTTGTTTGAAATTATAAATTATTAAGTAGATATAGATTTGTTATAAACATATATTATTTTATATAACTTATTAATTTAATGAACCTTTATATTTAATAAGGAATAGGATATATTTTAAAGAACTAAATAGTGAGGGATCTAGCTTACCAATGGACCATTAAATGACTATTACACAAGTACCTAGTGTAACTAAATTATAAAATAATAGTGATTTATTATCATTCCTTGTATCTAAATAATATTGGAATAATATCGAATAGAGATTATTTATTATTTATTATGAGATATAATGAACATTATAATTAAAATAATAATATATTAATGACATAAATAAATACTGATTAGATAATGTTTATTAATAGATATTTGACCATTAGGTTTAAAGGATAAAATTAGTTATACTATTAGTAAAAAATCATGGGCTTTATCAACCCTATAGGTAATAATATATTTACCTAAGGGCTTATTTACCTTTAATTTTCCTATTAAAAAGTATTGAAACATTATTGATTATTTGACCATTAGGATAAATTATGATGTACCAACAATATTAGTTATGCTAGTGGACTTTACCTAATATGTCTTAATTCTAGGAATAATGATGTTTGAAATTATAAATTATTAAGATTTTTTAATAAACATATATTATTTTTATTTTAATGAACCTTTATATTTAATAAGAAATATGATATATTTTAAAGAACTAAATTATAAAATAATAATGATTTATTAATTTAAATAATATTAAATATAGATTATTTATTATATATTATGAGATATAATGACCATTATAATTTAAATAATAATATTTGGATTCCCTTAATATTTGAGATTTTAATATATCTAATTTAAATTAACATATGAATTCCTTTATTTACCTAATTTAGCTATTTATAGAAATATTAATTATCGAATTTTTGTGGTTGACCAGGATCATTGGGTCAAAATTAGCCGTTAGCATTATAGTTGTTGGAGTCTCTGCACACTCTATTTAATCAAGCATAATCCAGATTGGTTCTTCAACTTGTCCTGACGATGAACCACACTGGTTGGTTCGAAACGCGTGGACAAAAGATTGGTTATGTGATTTTGCCGAAGATATCTAAACAAGGTTACATTTACCATATCTCCACTAGGATGTTGTAATTAAGCTCTTTATTCACCTCAGTACATTGCACTCAGTGTTTATAACACCGATGAATTTTGTTTTTCCTAATCACTTTGTTATTTGTCCTTTTTCCCATCTTGTTTAGATTTTTATAGTAATCTAGAGTTTTTTTTTTTATCTTTGCACTTCCTATTTCTAAAAATTTATCTTTCACTTCACTAGAGATGCATCTCTCTTAACAGTCCCTACTCTCATCCTCCACAGTGATCAATTTGGAACTAACTCCCCTTCCCTTTATTTCCCTATTGCCAACTTTGTTTTAGACACTCTTCTCCTTCCCATGATGCCTTGCGAGTAGATGCACTGTGAGCATTGATCTGTTGGAAAGGGAGTAGGAAACTATTGAGATAGATGTTGAACTCAAAATGTTGCACAAATATATTAGGAACCAAACCTTGATAGTATTCATCACATAGTTAATCAAGCAATGGTTGAGGCCATGCATAAAAGAGATGCCCTTTCAAATGAAGGCATTCTCACCCATGTTGTAGATTAGATACCAGACCAAGGCTACACTTATGGTTGTTAAAATCAATACATATGTAGAGTAGAATTCTATTCTCACATGAAAACACTCATTGGAAAGGCACCTGAAGAAAAAGAAGATAGTAAGAGCATTATTTCTCTCCAGCTCAACATCCTTTACACAGAGAATGGGAAAATTTGAATTAAACACTGTGATATGGCGATGAAGCTTGCTAGAATCGAAGCCATGTTATCAAAGAGAAAAAAACCAGCCTCTCCAGATACCACTCTGGCGCCAATTGATGTATCAACCTCAACTTATTCAATATCATGGTTTCTTTAGCAGTCAATGATAATGGCTCAACTTGAAAAGGACGACTACAACTATTATAGGATATACGCAACATGACTGCAATTTGTTATAAACATTTATTTATGTTTACATGTGATCATAGCCTTTTTTGTTGAGACATTAGTGGGCCTTGGTATTTATGGTGTTTATGTAATATTTTAGACAAGAGACTTATTTTTTAGCCTCCCAATTTCCCTAGTGGCAAACTGCAGGACTAGAAACAACCTAATGTATACTTTTTTAGATAATCAATAAAGACATTAAGCTCACAATATATATATATATATATATATATATATATATATATATATATATATATATATATATATAATTTGAAAAAAATATAGATTAATTCAAATAATAAATAGATATAATTTATCTTTTCAATGTTTTATCCCTTTTAATTGGAATTCTATGTTTTTTAATAATTTTTTTTATTATTATATAAAATATTTTTTGAATACATAAATGAAATCATTTTTTTTTTAAATTCAAAAGTGGGATTGTCTGGACATTACAATTTAGTCTTATAATATCAACAAATCTCCACCAAATTTTAAATAAATTTAGCATAAAAATATATAAAAAAAAAAGCCTAAGACATAAAAAATTCACTACAATTGCAAATAAAGATATAAATGATTAATTACAATTTTTCTACATAAGATATATATATATATATATATATATATATATATATATATATATATATATATATATATATATATATATATATATATTCTTCTATGTGGTTTACTGACTCTGGGATCGGTGACCATTACATCAACAAGATAGCTGTACCAGACACATCCACCCGAAGGGATCACTTCTTGCTAATTCAACCATGAAGCCTAATCATGTGAGTGTCGAAAAAATTAAACTCATTATTTTTTAATAGCAAAGGGGCTTTGACTCAACAAATTGAGATAACCATTGGGCTACTTCCTTATATATATATATATATATATATATATTAACTTTTGCTACTCACTCAGGTGACCAGGTTAGATTAATTCAAATAATAAATAGATATAAATTATTTTTTCAATGTTTTATCCTTTTTAAATCGAATTCTATGTTTTTTTAATAATTTTTTTATTATTATATAAAGTATTTTTTTGAATACATAAATGAATTCATTTTTTTTTAAATACAAAGAAAGTGGGATTGTCTGGACATTACAATTTAGACTTATAATATCAACAAATCTCCACCAAATTTTAAATAAATTTAACATAAAAATATATAAAGAAAAAAGCCTAAGACATAAAAAATTCACTACAATTGCAAATAAAGATATAAATGATTAACTACAATTTTTCTAACAAGATCACTGTACCAGACACATCCAACTGAAGGGTGTACACATCCAACTGAAGGGATCACTTCCTGCCAATTCAACCACAAAGCCTAATCATGTAAGTGTCGAAAAAATTAAACTCATTATTTCTTAATAGCAAAGGGGCTTTGACTCAACCAATTGAGATAATCATTGGACTACTTTCTTTTCTATATATATATATATATAGTATCAATAAATATTATTATATTAATTTTAGCTACTCACTCAGATGACCAGTTACATGGTCAACTTGTACCTTGAAAAGTTTAAGTCACCTATCTAAATCTAAATTTATAACTTCAATAATTTTTAATTCTTTTTAAGTAAAATTAATTTAAAATTAAAAAAAAAAAATTATTATATTAAACAAACATTTCTAAAGAAAATAATCCGTAATTTTTATTGTCATAATCAGGAATACAAATTACACTTTGTAGATACACTAAGTGTGTATTCTTCCATGACATTGCATGTCTGATACAAATCTGAATTGTCAAGTGGGAGTTGGAAAACCCATCAAACTAAACCACAAAACCCAAATTGGGCATAGGCACACAGGCCCATGAAGATAAACTCTGGCACACAAACCATGGGAAAACATCAATCCAATCAATCTAAGAACTGGGACACAAGTCATATTCATTCATGAAAATAAAGAATGAGAGGCATGCAGACCTTCCAAGGGCGTCAACAGGAAAATAAGGTAGCCTACCAACAAGAGTGAGACTGCAAAAAAAGCTCGAGATAAACAATTAAAGCCATGAAGACCCAGATTGTAGAAGACGAAACTTTGATCATGGTTGAAATCCACCAAGGGAAAGTGAAGAAGCATGAAAGGGTTTGAAGAAACCCATCCTCTCAACGCTTCATCGAGGGGGATGTTGTAAAATATGGCCCCAACTCACGAAGCACAACCCACAAACCAGTCAAGAAAATAACCTTCCACAATGATAGGTGGCCACATGGGTAGAAAACCACATGAAACATCATAAATGAAGAGAAGGCACCCAAAGAAATAGACTAGTTGAAGAAGGCACAAAATAGAGCCCATACGAGAAACATCCCATCTGAAAATCCATCAAAAAACCAGACTTGGTGAGAAAAAAACAAGTAGTTAACATGAACAAAGCAAAGGGAAGAGGGTTGACAAAAAGGCAGAAATTCCCTTCCAAAAGATCCGAGTAGAATCCATGCCGAGAAAATGAAGATTCCTGAAAAGAAATGAAGAAAAACCAAAAAAGGCCACCCATCCAACCTCCCCCTCGACACAACCATCACACACGAGGCAACACGAAACAAACCTTGAGCAAAACCTGTAAGAGAAACGAGTGGTGTAGTGTGAGAAGAAGAAGCATGAAGCAGGGTCATGGCGGTTAGGGTTGGTGCCCAGACCCTGCCTCACATCAACAACCTTATTATATTAAATTTATGTAAGAAAAACAAAAATTATAAATAAAGATAATACAATTTAAAAAAATATATGAATTTTTAAAATTTCAATAAATATTAATAAAAACTAATAAATTATGCATAATTTTTTGTTTTTGTTTTTAAGATAGATTGAATTTTAATAATCCATCCCTCAATATGATGATGATGGTTAACCCCCATTAACACCTATATTGCCTATCGAATCTTAGAAATATAAGTGATTAATTAAAATTATTTAACTTTTTTCTATATTTAAAAAGAAATGAGAAAAAGATATTTCTAAAATTAAATAAAATGAGTATAATTGATTCAGGAGAATCAACCATAGGTGATCTATTTTTGCAAGGCCCAAAGGGGTCATGAGATTTTCCAAAAGGGATAAATTTTATCCAATATTAATTTGTATAAAATTAGGAAAAATTATGTCATTACATGTGTCTAGACCTAAAACAAATCTAGACTATTAGGGCTATTAAGTTGTTTTGATGAAATAGTGTTTTATGGCCAAATGGGCCTTTGCAATAATTCCAAGTGTGAACTTGAGGTGCCTAGAAATTTTTGGGTTATTATGACATATATCCAACTTAGCAGTGTTTTATTATGATGTTTCCTAGCTAGTAGGATGATATACACATATGTACATTTAGAGCGATTAGAGAGTTCATGGAGGAATGCTAAAATATCATCTCACCTAACAAAGATAGAGGAGCACAGATGGAGGAGAGGCTCTTGACAAGAGAGTGAGATTGAGCTCAGGAAAGAACTCAAATAAAAAGAACTTAGGAGTGTAGGAGCAAAGGGGCCTTATGCAGAGGGCCCACACAAAATTTCTTGTAAATATTTTCTTCATGATTTAGTATAATCCAAATTTTCCTTATGTGTTCAATTCTCTATTGAGTGTGAATTAATATCTTATCTGAAGGAGTAAGTGCCTTCATATTAGACCAGCTAGAATTGGGTTCATTCACCTTCACTGAGTCAATAAGAATTGTATAAAAGCCTATGTGAGATTAGATTCTTATAGCATAGTTTCAAGCTCGAGGACAAAATATGGAAGAAAATGCATCTAGGGTGCTTAAATTCAAAGCATTCTCTATTGATTGACATGTATATTTCTGTAGAAGAGTATTTGGGAAGGCTTTTTAAGAAGGATCACAAGAGAAAAAAACTAAATGGGAAAAGAAAATGAATGAGAATAGCTCTAGTCATGGACCAACTAATCCGATGGATAACTAATTTGACGAAAGAGAATAACATTCAGGCCCCAAATGTGATTTGGGTTGAACAAGAGAAAAATCACAAGATTGAAGTCAAACATCAAAATTGGATGGATATTTGGACCTATAAGGTCCTTCTAAAATGATCTATTGAAATATCATAAACCCTTTAATTGAATATCATAGTGGCACCAACCTAAACTTCTCTTTGTTGGGTGGGGATAGCCAGTCTTGTCCTGCAAATGGAGAATCACACCACTTCATCCAGCACTTTCTGCTTGATTATTACTTTTAGGGAATGTATGACCTAGGTGGGAAAGACAACAATAAATAAATAGACGTTACACTATATGTCAGCCTATGTATGCCATGGAACTACACATCCATAATCAATTTTACTCGTGTTCCATCATGGGTGTTCGCAGTTGCAGTTATCCAATTTTTTTTTTCGGAAATGATAATACATGTAGTTAGAACATTGCAATTTCATGGTCCTCTCCATAGTGAACCACAATGTACATTTTCAATCAATTCCAACACATTGGAATTTCATAGTATTTTCCACAAAACACAAAAATATTAGTTAAAGTAGGTAGATGATGGCCGAAGGTTTTGAATGGATCACCATTAAATTAAATCCTTACTGTATGTTGAGTTTTATTCTCATGAAATCATTCAAAGCATGCCTTCAAGCTCTAAAAAAGTGGGCATGGGATAAAGAGCCAAAATCCCTCAAATTCCCGAATATATCGGACTGGTATGGGTATTGTTGCATTCATGTTCATGATTTTTTTTTTTAATGACGAGATTAGAAACGACAATCTCCCTGTGAATATCCCATCATCAATCTATCGCCTCAAGTCCCCAACTATAATACTATCATAATTGGACATTTGAGTGAGGCTTGTAGGGATTATTTGATGCCAGAGAATTGGACCGTGGACCATACATGTTTGGAATCTCTACGATTATTAGAGCATGTATTTGAGACTTATGAGTTTCAGATGAGCTAGAGACTCACCTATGTCAAAGACTAAACCTCAAGTGGTTGGATACTTGACTTGTGACTGTAGTTAGGGGTTTTCAATGCAACACTCATATTTTGTGAGTGTTTCTAAGGGTTCAAGCACAATACCTTTTCCTTGAAAAATCAGTAGAGTCAAAGGTGAATCAAAGGAGAGCAAAAAAAAGTGAAAGTACAAATAGGGGCAAAGGACCACAAACATAAATCACCACATCAAGTGATACTAGAGTGAGAACAATTCTCTCTGGGTTTAATAAATATGACAAATATTTGTATTGAAGGAATTGCACAAGGATAGAAGGATGAGGACAACTACTGACATAGAAAAAATAGAGATGTGGAACAAAACACTGAGCAAAAAAGCATGGAGGAATCGATATAATAAGACTCAAAATAAAATGGATGTGAAGAAGTACCTTTGAAGTGTAGAGCTAGGAATAATTGATATATTGAGACCTCAGAAGCGTAGAAAGAGGAAGGTAACTAAGGTAAGTAATTGGTTTTTAATTTTGTTAAATTTTAGTAAGAAGTTAAAATTGAAATGCAGTATTAGTAGTGAAAAATTTTGTTTACATTATTGAAGGTTGAAATAAGGAAACAATAAAGTTTTTAAAGTGTGTGTCCAGGAACCCTTGAAGCATAAAGGTTGTAGAAGCAAAGAAGTGTTCTAGCCAATGTTGGAAGTCCTCTAGAGGAGAGAACAAGAGAGGTGAGCAAGAGGCGATCAAGAGTGCAAAAGATTGAGAAGAGAAAGGAGCCTGAAGAGGTTCAATAGGAGGAACCAAAATAATACCAATAGTCCAAGCTAAGGATAATTAGGTGAGGTATTAGATAAAAAGCAATGGAGAATACTTGTTACAGTGGCTTGACTTTAGCTCATAGTGGGTGAATGGAAGCTCACAAGGAGGATTTTTCGTTGCAATAACACCATCCAAAGTTTTGGCCTGCATCCAAATTTTAGAGCCTACTATGACTTTTCATGTTGTCATTGAAAGTATTAAGATCGATCACATTTGGTTTCTGTAAGTGATCTTGTCCCTTTTAGAAAAAAATCAATGTCATATTTTAGCATGGAAAGCATTGCACATCACACATATGTAGTTTTGGGTTGTTTCAAGGGGTAACCTTGGTGCTAATGAGTCATTCTCATCATGTTGTCATGTATCACACTCATTCCAAAAGTATCAAGCACTGTTTCACAAGTGTCATCACTATTATTATAAAGTGTACCCTTGGTTTCGCACTTGGGAAAAATTGTTGCAATGTCGACGCATTGAGGGAATTATGTTGTAGATGTGTTATGAGTGATCAATGTTGTTTCATGAACTATTCGAAGTGTGTGATCATGTTCAGGTTTTTTCATTGTTCACTTTGGCCCCACTGATCACACACTTAGTCAAGTCCAAAAAATTTCCTTCCCAAGCAACTTGACCTCACTCAACCTTCTTGAATTGCGCACTACATAGTCTCATTCCTCAAGCTCAGACATTTCCTCTTGGAATTGTGCAATGCACAGAGCCTGTCTTCCAAAACCACACACTACGTAGTCTTAGGACTCTTCCTTGGCCCTTCAGCTCTAGAACTGCACAACCCTTACCTTCAGTAACCCTCTTCTACGCGTTGCATAGTCTCAAGAAACAAACCTCATCCTTAACCTCTTTAACTATGCAACTGTGAAATCCCTTAGCCTCTTTCCCTTCAGAAATTGCATTGTGGGAAACATCAAGCCTCAATCCTTTAGCCTAACTCCTTGAGCCCATAAAATGCACAATTGTCTTTCCCTGGCCTTCCTAAACTATGCACTACATAGTCTCAAGGCTCTGTCTTGGCCCTTGACCTTTTGAGCTATGGAGTGACACAATCCTTGATGTTGTCTCCAAACCTATCACTCGGTTCTAGCTCAACTAATGGTTGCCACAAACATGTTAGAGTAGGGGATTATCAGACTGATGTTGTCTTGTCATGAGTGTATTTTAATTGTAAGTATTAAATCATATTATGACACCATGATGATGAAGGAGATGAAGAAGGAGACCCTGCTAGAAGACACATTTGTAGCTACAAAGACAAGTTGACCAATCAGGAAGGACAAAGGGATACCAGATTGCATCAATAGATGGAGATCAAGATTACATTGAAGACTCCCTACCTTCAAACCTCATGGAGGAGGAAGAAGAAGAACATGTTCCATATTTCAAGAAGGTGCAAAGATAGAAGCATCAAGGCTGGCTTGACATTGCCATATCATCATGTAGTCTATGTCATCAGTGTCATGTCATGTTATGTCATGGGTCATCATTTTCCACATCATTTTTGGATTATGTAATTTCAATATTTGAGAAATGTAATGTAAATTTTAATTCCAAGAGTCATCTATAGAATGTTAAAAGTCATGAAGGAGTCAAAAGGTCATAGAGAAGTCAAATAGTCACAAGGGTAGTGAAAGAGTAAAAAGGGAGGTGAATGGTCACACATTTTTTATATCGACACGCTAATAGATCATGCAAAGGAATTTTCACCTTGGCTCCTCCTACCAGGCATTAGAGAGTAAAATATTTTTTTGGAGGAGTAAGTGGTTACTCTAACACTCCACTATTGGAGCTAGTGGTGTTCACTACACTGACGTATCTTAGAACTTTTGCTTAATTTTGAATCTCATTGAGCCAACACACTTTCATGCATATGTGGTAAATATTGTAACACTATTGTTTGAATGTTTGTGATGTATGTTGTTTTCATCTATACTAAGGAAATTTAACTTTTTTAGTGGATTTGATACCTATCTTGTTTAAGGTGTGTTGTTGTGAACTATTTTGCTAGTTTTGAAACGATTCATTCATATGTATATTCTCATGTGTCTTTACTAGATCAGTACTATTACTCTTCTTTTAAAGGCTAACTTTTTCACTTTTTTTTGGTAAAAAAACCTTGATACATCCCACAGTTGAATGTTCCACAAGGCATACTCACTTATTCATCTAAAAGTACCTACGCATTACTCTCTTGTGATGAACATTGTAGCTAAGGAAAATCTCTAAGAACATATGGTAGTTGGGTCTAATTTCTGGAAGGGATCCAACACCAAATGGTGAGAATTCTAATTGGGAATTTTCATCAGGGAGGCCCCCTTGCATGTTGGCGGTATCCAACACCTTCATCACTTGTCAGGTTGTGAGAGCTCTTGGTCTTCTCTTTGTTGTTGTGATTATGCCTCATAAGCATGTAAAGAAATAAGTAAATCCTAGTGGTGTATTGGTTTCATCAGTGGAATATTTGGTTATTGAAACCCTCAAAGAGCTGGTTTAACCCAAAAAAAATCTAGGAGAACTTCCACCTGTTAAGGAGAATCCATACAGTGAAGGGGAATATTTTCAATTTTCTGACAAGGAGCACCCTGATTACAATGTAGATTCAAATAGTGAGGGAAAAAATTCTTTAGATTTAAAATAGGAGGACAAACACAAAGATATGCCTAACAAAGATTTGGATTGGATGGCCCAAGGGCCTCTCACTCTTTCGAACAATCTCTACAAGATGCCTAAACATCCAGGAAATTTGTTGTCAAAGTTGAATCCAGATAAGAAGACTAAATCTAAAGACCATATAGACAATTTATACATGAATTTATGGATGCTTGAGGTAAGTTTCGATGATGTTTCTTGTAGAATCTTTCCGTATACTTTAGAAGGTAGAGCATATGTACGGTATCAAAATCTTCCAACCAATTCAATCTGAAGCTAGAGGGAGTTTAAGAAGATTTTTCTTCAAAAAATTGTTAACGATACGACTCTGGCCATGTTGTTGAAAGAACTTGGGAATTTGAAAGTGGGGGATAAACAAAGAATTAAATATTTTAATAAGATATTTATGCATTTTTTGTATAAGGTCTTGAGCGATGTGAAACCTCATGATCATATCTGTAAGGATTATTACATATCTACCTTGTCAACTAACATTTCTGTTTTGTTGAAAGAGTTCAGAAGGAAACAATGGACTTAAACTTTATGGAAGGTCTTGTTGTAGAAAAATATTTGCAATTTATTTGAGTAATTGTAGATGAAAATGATCCCAAAGACTCCAAAGAATCTAAGAAAAACCAAGCCTCTTCCACTAGAACTAAAGACATATTCTTTCGATATGGAAGACTTGACCAAGTCTCTGAAGTTTCTTATGAATGAAGTATCATAATTGAAGAGATGGTAAATCAAGGCATCTACTACTAGCAGTAAGTCTTCGAGGCCATCATTTTTAAAAAATAATTAAAATTCAAAATTGGAAAAATATGCTCAGAGTTCTAACATGGTGTTCATTATGAAAAGCTTGGGCATGGATAATTTTTGCACCTTTCATTAAGAAAAATCATTCAGAAAAGACATGCCCATAGTGGAACCATAATATGAAGACTATGATGACTAATCTCATTGATACCTTATTAATGAAATAATAGTATGAGAAAAATGAAGAAACAAGTAAACCTGTCGCGACCAAAGACAATTCAAATGTTGGACATTTAATGAATGCATTCAGCATTATATACAATGCTGATAAACAAAGTGATAATCATTAATTAGCGAGTGAAGGTGCTCATAAGAGGTCAACTTATCATTATAACCCGAGGAGAAAGGGACCTATTTATGAGAAGGAAATTAAGAAGTAATTTTTATGCAAAATTCTTCCACATTCCAACCCATCTCATAATTCATAAAACAAGTCTGAAGGAGCTCCTTCTTCGAAGAACACTTCGAGCAACAACAAGAACAAGTCCATCACTCTTGTTGCAGTGGATACAGTTACATCACCTGACTCATCAGCATAGCCCTCTATGATGGAAAATGTCTATTACAACATTGTTGAAGATATGAAGAGAGCTCACTCTAACATTTCACTCTTTGATAGCAAAATTATATCGAGCCAGTGGGAACTGATTCTCTAGGTACTCTCATCCCACACCCCAACAAGTAAAGAAGTTTTTTCTTCTTATATAATGTCTGGTATTTCTCGCGAAATCATCAAATTTATTGTAAATGTTGTAAATTTATGTTCTAACACTCTGTACCCTCCATTTATGTTAACTTTTGAAATTTTTAATTTTAATGTTCACAATTGTTTAGTTGATTTGTGTGAATTCGTAATCATTATACTATTCTATGTTGCTAATATCGATAAGATTGATACACGGATCACAAAAATGGACAGATCACTTGTCCAATCCATTGGTGAACCCAAAAATTTCCTTATTCATTTGTCATTTGATTATAGAGTTAACCAATGTATAAATATGATAGTTGTGGACATTCATGAAGCCTATTGATTACATCTGAGAAAATATTGGTCCAACAAACACCAAGGATACTTTGTGATGGATTGATCTCATTTATAGATTCCATACAAGGGAAGAAATAATAAAATTCGAGTTGAAAGCGAGCCCTACATGAAGCGCATCATGACACAACATGAAGAAAAGAATGAACCAATGTGATTTGTAGAAGCGATATTCGGAAATTGTTTTCTTGAAGTATTCATGGATGTTATTTGGCATAATCTTCACCAGTCCCACCAGATACACAGTTGGAACTCCTTCCTAGAAATACAATTGGTGATAATTACCTTTTTACAATAGATGTAGATAATACTAGTGTAGGACATATCTCTAGAATTTCTATTACTTTGATTTTGTATTATATTGGTTTGAAAATGAGAGAGGGCTCTTGAGATACTTTGATTTTATTATACCCATGATAGAGAAAATATTTGATCTTTTTCCACTTGGAATTTGAGTGTATTAACAATGTCATGGATTTTGACATTAACCTATTAAAATCACAACCACATAACAACATAGAACCCTCATACTCACTGTGTATAAGAGATAAGAGATATGATTGTATTTGTATTTAAATAGTTTTGGAATTTAAATTTAAATCATTTTTATTTTTTATTTTTCAATTTTGGTTTACGGTTGCTGAGTGGCCGCTACATCCATAAGTAATAATCTAGGTAGATTCCCTTGAAGGGATATACCCATAGGATTATCTGGTCGGGCCTAACCCCGAGGACGTCGAGGAGATTTAACCCCATGACATCCCAATTGGCAAGGTACTTAGCAATGAGAACTCAACCAAGTGAGCTATCCCTTGGGGCTTTAAATCATTTTTATTTAGGTAACCTTTTTTTATTTATTATTTAAATAGAAAAATCTAAATTAATAATAATTTTTAACCTTTGATAAAATATAAATACATTCCTTTTAATAATTTACGAATTTTGTACAAAAAATGAAGGGACTACTCATAACAAGTTCTGAATATTATACAACAGAAGCTAGATGAACATCCCTGAACCATTTTCGGTCTGAATAATTTTTTCATATATGATTCTAAGAAATCAAAACTATATATAAATTCTTCAAAACAAAACAAAAACCTTAGAAATCCAATTGGTAATAATGACCTTTGTACAATAGATGTAGATAGCGCTAGTATAGGACATAGCTCTAGCATTTCTATTACTTAGATTTTGTATTTTATTGGTTCAAAAATGCGAGAGGGATCTCGAGCTCATTTCATTTTATTAGACCCACAATAGAGAAAATATTTGATTTTTTCCCACTTGGAATTTGAGTGTACTAACAATGTCATGGAATTTGACATTAACCTATTAAAATCACAACCATATAATAACATAAAGTACCTTCATACTCACTCTGTATAATAGATAAGTGATATGAGTATATTTGTATTTAAATAGTTTTGGAATCTAAATTCAAGTCATTTTTATTTTTTATTTTTCAACTAAGGTTCACGGTCAGTGAGTAGCCGCTACATCCACAGGTAATACTCTGGGCATACACACCCGAAGGGATCTACCCATCATCTTATCTGGTCAGACCTAACCCCAAGGGCATCAAGGATATTTGACCCCATAACCTCCCAATTGGAAAGGTAGCAATGGGAACTCAACCAATTGAGTTATCCCTTGGCACTTTAAATCATTTTTATTTAGCTAACATTTTTTTATTTTTTATTTAAATAAAATAAACTAAATTAATAATAATTTTAACCTTTGATAAAATATAAATACATGCTTTGTAATGATTTATGAATTTTGTATAAAAAATTGATGGAACTGCTCATAAAAAGTTTTGAATATTATATAAAAGAAGCTAGATGAACATTGTTGAACCATATTTGGTCTAAAGAAAATTTTCATATATGATTACAAGAAATCAAAACTGTAAATAACTTCTTCAAAAAAAACAAGAAAATTAAAAATATGCAGCTTTTAAATATAAATATATAATTTTTGGAGTGACATTTATGTATGGTATCAAAACAAAAAATATATATTAAAATAAAATAAAATAAAATAGTATCATATTCCTTACTACAAAATTAGTTTATGATTTAGGAAAATTAGGTATACTCGTTTTTCATATAACTTCAGAGCTTGTGCAGCTCATTTTGAATTATTCTTTGAAATATCTCAATCAGAATTCTCAAACCCATAAGCTATAATGTATTTTGAAGAGGAATAATTGATATAAACTTTCAACATGATGAGTTGGGGTTGAAAATTGATCTTATAAATAATAAAACAAATCTAAACCCATTTTTATTTTTAAGTAAAGATTTGGAAGGATTGTAATATTTCAAGCAATAATAATATATAAGGTACATGTGTTTTGAAGAAATTCATGATTGTTTAACAATGATAGATATCTCTAGTCCACATTCCAATATTTAAAAGGCCCAAATCTAGTCATGTTCATATTCAATTTTGAATATATAAAATGCATAGGAGCCATGGTAATTGTTAGCCACTAAGTGGATCCATTTTATAAAAATTGTATGCATTGAACAAACTATATGAATTTTTTCACAATCAAACCAAAAAATTCTTATGTCACTTTTATTAATTTAATTAAAAAATTAAACGTACCTTCAATATAATTACTTTAACCCCATATGCTTTTTATGCAACATACAGATGGTCCATGGGTGAACACTCGATTTTCAACCATCAGGTTTAAGGTGCATGTTTTGGGATTGTGTGATGTGAGTGATTACATATACAAGATTTTTCTAGCATGCTCAAAGATGCATAGTCATGATAGTGAGTGCATAACCTCAAAGACGCTTGAAGAAAAAGAAATTTATAAGAGAAATATATCTCTCCGGCTCAACATCCTTCACACAAAGAATAGGCAAATATCACTAAACATTGTGATATGACAATGAAGCATGCTGGAATCAAAGCCATGCTCTTCAAGGGAAAAAAAACCAGCCTCACCAGGTACCACTCTAGTGCCAATTGATGTATCAACCTCAACTTAGTCAAAATCATCGTTTCTTCAGCAATTAGCAACAATGACTCAACTTGAAAAGGACGCCTACAACTATTATAGGATATAGGAAATATGACTGCAATTTCTAATATACATATATTTATATTTACATATTATCATAGCCTTTTTTGTTGAGACATTAGTAGAACATAACGTTTACAGTATTTATGGAATATTTCAGACAAGAGAATTATTTTTCAGCCACCTAATTTCCCTAGTGGAAAACTGTGGGACTAGAAACAACCTAACCTATAATTTTTTACATCATTAATAATGGCATTAAAGTCACTTTTTATATATATATATATATATATATATATATATATATATATATATATATATATATATATATATATATATATATATATATACAGCTTGAGTGGGCCTAATGGTTAAGAGCATGTGTTTCCTCCTAAGAGGTCACAGGTTCAAAACCAGAGGGGGGTAGAGTATGTATGCCTTCGTAGACTTAGCAGTCAAATCGTTGCGCGGAGGTGGGTCCCTTGTCCCACAAACAAAGGGGTCTCATACACCAATTTGGTGTCTGGCTTGGCTGTGACCTTAAAAATGAATATTATTATTATTATTATTATTATTATATATATATATATATATATATATATATATATATATATATATATATATATATATTATAGATGAATTCAAATAATATATAGATATAATTTATTTTTCAATGTTTTATCCTTTTTAATTGGAATTCTATGTTTTTTAATATATTTTTTATTATTATATAAAACAATTTTTTGAATACATATATCAATTCATCTTTAAAAAAAAATCAAGGAAAGTGGGATTGTATGGACATTGCAATTTATACTTATAATATCAATAAATATCCACCAAATTTTAAATAAATTTAACGTAAAAATATATAAAGAAAAAAACCCAAGACATAAAGAATTCATGATAATTGAAATAAAGATATAAATGATTAATTACAATTTATATATATATATATATATATATATATATATATATATATATATATATATATATATATATATATATATATATATATATATATACATACTTTTTTATATTCTATTTTTTTCTTCTATGTGGTTTACCAACTCCGGGGATCGGTTACCATTACATCAACAAGATATTTGTACCAGGCACATCCACCCGAAGGGATCACTTCCATCCAATTCAACCACAAAGCCTAATAATGTGAGTGTCAAATAATTAAATCCATTAATTCTTAATAGCAAAGGGGATTTGATCAACAATTGAGCTACTTTCTTCTATTCTCTTTAATTATAGTATCAATAAATATTATTATATTAATTTTATCTACTCATTCATGTCATTAGATATTTGGTCAATGTGTACTTTGAAAAGTCTAAATCACCATTCTAAATCTAACTTTATAACTTTAGTAATTTTTTAATTTTTTAAAGTAAAATTAATTTTAAATTAAAAAAAATGTATTATATTAAAAAAATATTTCCAAAGAAATTAGTCCATAATTTGTATTATCATAATCAAGGAATAAAAAGTACACTTTGTAGACACACTGAGTGTGTACGCTACAAGGAAAATACATGTCTGATACGAATCTAAACTATTAAATGGGAGTTGGAAAACCCATCAAACTAAACCCCAAATCCCAAATCGGACATAGGAACACAGGCCCATCAAGATAAACTCTGACACATAGACCACGGGAAAACATCAAGCCAAACAATCTACATGAGGCAACCTGAAGGCTTTGTAGTGAAGGGCAAGAAAGAACTAGTATGCAAGTTAAAGAAGTCTCTGTATGGGTTAAAACAATCACCAAGGATGTGGTATCAACAATTTGATACATTTATACGGGGACTTGGCTTCACCAGAAGAAAAGAAGATCACTATGTGTATTTTAAATTAATTGGTGACTGTGTTATTTAACTAGTCTTGTATGTGGATGATATGTTGTTGGTTGGAAATGACAAAGAAATTATCCAGGATTTGAAGACCCAATTGTCCTCCAAATTCGACATGAACGATCTTGGTGCTGCAAACTATATTTTGGGCATGGAAATTAAAAGAGATCGGGCAAAGAGGAAGCTCTGGTTAAACTAGAGGAAGTATGTCAAGACAATACTAGAGAGGTTTAATATGTAGGATAGTAAACCGGTGAAGGTTCCTATTCCTGTAGGTGTGAAGTTATTTGGTGAACAGTGTCCCATGACACAAGAAGAGGAAGAGGACATGTCCCGTGTTCCATATGAAAATGCAGTCGGTAGCCTGATGTATGCAATATTCTGTATTAGACAAGAGATTGCACATGTAGTGGGAGTATTGAGTAGCTTTATGTCAAAACTAGGGAAGGAGCACTAGACAAAAGTGAAGTGAGTTTTTAGGTATTTGTGTGGCACTAGTGATTATGGTTTGTGCTACCAAGGAAGACTAGGATTGGACAGAGTGTTGGATATTTGTGGCTTTGTTGATGCAAGTTGGGTTGGAGATTTGGATCAGAGAAGATCTACAAGTGGGTATGTGTTTAACCTATTTGGAGGTACAGTCAGTTGGATGAGTGCGAAACAATCTGTAGTGGCATTATCAACTACAAAGGTAAAATACATGGTAGCCACTGATGCAAGCAAGAAAGTAGTTTGGTTGCAGAGATTGTGTTCAAGTATGGGGTTAGTACAGGGAGCTATAAGGATAGACTGTGATAGCCAAAGTGCAATTTTCTTTGAAAAGAACCCTACATATCATTCAAAGACAAAGCACATTGATGTTAACTATCACTTTGTGAGGGATATGATAAAAGGAAAAGAGGTGTTGTTGGTAAAGGTGGACACTTTGAAGAATAATGCAGATGCATTGACAAAATCTGTGAGCTCTGAGATGTTCTCTTGGTGTAGAGAAAGAATGGATGTTGCAGGGCTGGATAAATGAATAAGATCTTTTGTGGCCCCCTGTGGAAAGAAAACAACAAGTGGGAGAATGTTGGGTTGTGTTATATTCTTTCCATGACAAGCCCACGTAGTTAACCGGGGGTTTAGAGGGGGAGCAGAGCCCCCCCTTCATTGCATCGATTGTGTAGCAGGGGCGTCACAAGGGGTTTGAGGGGTGCAGGTAACTCCCCTCTATGGGGTCCGAGGTAGCGCCCCGGAAAATTTTGTTTTCTGGACACTATATTAGGTTGGGCGGACACACCTATGGTTTTGTGCATGATTTTTGCACATGGTTTTGGATGCAGTGGTTTTCGGTCCATGGTATTGGATGCTTCGGCATGCATAAATATGTATTATAACATTGAAAGGAACATAATGAAAAATCAAGTTGGTAGTCCCAGTTTTGGGATCTAAGGAAAAATCTCTTTGTATATGTGTTTTATGTGTTATGCTCTTGCATTATTTATTTTCTGTGTTTTAGAATTCGTATGCAGGTAATTTCTGTACGGGATTAAAACCTACAGTTGGCTTGTTGGGCCCTGACCCAGGTTCAGAGCTAATTAGCCAAACAAATCCTAGTACTACTGGCACTTTCGGCAACATTCCACGGGGCATGGACTGAGGTCTCACCTGAAGTAGTATGGAAGGGTGCTAGAACCAGGTTTCTGCACCATGGAGATGTCTAATGAGTTCGACTGGTCCGCGGTTTCTCCCTGCGTGCAAGTTGCTTCGTGCACTTTCCCGTTCCTCGCAGCCTGATATGCTGCCTTCGCATAGCCCTACCCAGGAGCTGAGTGTCGCCCTCTGCGTTATTACCCAAGACCTTGCTTATATTCCAATGTTAGTTAATTATCTTTGCCTACTTGAGTGCTTTAAGTTATACTTAACAACATAAAACATTCATAAAAGTGCGCGCAGTAAATAAATATTATATTTGTAAATTATATAAATCTTGCATTAAGCCAAGAATAGATGCACACAGTTATAAACAAAATTCTCTTTATTGATTCTTTCCATTGTTACAAACTCAACTCACCTTGCGCACTCAGCTGTAGGGGCCTGTGCACTTAGCTGTCGACTAATAGGCCTTTGCGCACTCAACTGCAGTGACTTCTCCTACTCTAGAATCCAAAGACACACTTCACACTGCGACTCAATCACTTAGACTTCTTATCCTCATCTTTCATTATCTATCTCCTTTTACACTTAGAGCCTCGCTCTATTTATACAATCACATGGTCTGTGGAGCATGGGTATGTCTATCTAGCCGACATTACATTACAAAACTAGGGTGGACAACCCTGTGACTCTATCATACTTTCGCGCCCCATGCCCGCAATTCGCGGAGCTTTACAACAAGATTCGGTCAAAACTTAGGCTTTAAACCCTAAAACATGCCTTGGGGGGATTCCATGCCCAATAGGCCCCCAACACAAACATCGTGACTCAACCTCGAGTCACTCTATTGGTGCGGTGATCTTTGTGCGGAGTCCCTCCAGCTGTTCTCGAACTGCGTCAAGGTCAGCAGCGCATTGAGCTGATGCTTGCTGGATCTACTACATACACTATTCTAAGACCTCTATATCTGGACTGCTCATCTACATCTGTGCCAGTATCCCCTACATTTGTTTATAGTCCCGTGCCTTTGTCTGGATCCTCGGGGCGCGAAGACTGTGCTTATATCGGTTAGTTAGATAGTCGGGCCACCCGTGTAGGGCTACAAGCGGTTGTCATTCACTTTGCCTAGGAAAAGCTCTCCATTTAGTTTGACTAGATGTACTGAGCCTCCATCGTGACCTCCTTAACAACGTACGGTCCTAGCCAATGCATTCTGAACTTTCTCGAGAATTTATCAAACTTACTGTCATATAGCAGCACCATATCATTTACCTTGAAGGTGCGCAACTTAATATGGCAATCGTGTTAGGCCTTCTCACGCTACTTTTGTACTTGTTGATGAAAGCCAGCCAGGAACCATTCCTCCTCGAGTTCTTCCAACTGCACAAGCCTTTTGTCCAGGGCTTCACGGTCCGTCATACCTATGAGCGCTGCTATAGGAAGACTAGGTACAATATACTCCATTGCCATGATAGCTTATATGCCATAAACTAACCGAAAAAGTGTTTGTCCAATCAGTTTCTTGCACATTTTCCTATAAGCACATAGTATTGTAGGTACGCACAGGTCCCAATCACTTCACTGTGCATTTCATACTTTGGTTAGCATCGTCTCTATTATTTTGTTGAATGCTTCTACTGTCCCATTGGATTGTGGGTGATACAGTGTGTTTTTTTGATGGTACACCTGGAACTCTTTTGTGAGTGTGATGATGGTTTCGTTCAGGAAATGTGTACCATGATCACTCGTTAAGATTTTTGGGTAGTTGAATCAAGTCAACACATGTTCAAACAAAAACTTCACAGTTGTGGTGGTCGTGTAGCCTCGACTAGTTGCGCTTCCGCCCAACGAGTCAGGTACTCCGTCTTAGTAATGATGTATCGTGCGCCCATTTTTCCCTGAGGTTTGATAGGCCCTACAAAGTCGATTGCCCACTTTTCAAAGGGTTGCAGTGTCATTTATGGATTTAAAGGCATCCCGTCCCTCTACAATGGTTTACCTGTCCTTTGACATATATCATAGGCCTTACAATGCGCTTTTGAATCCTGATGAAGGATTGGCCACCATAATCGTATGCAGAGAATATTTTGCACGGTCGCTCATCCTGCATAGTGTCCTCCTATAGTGCCCCCATATGCTTCTGTGAGGATCTGACTCCATTCGAATTCAGGTACGTATCTTCGCAGTATCTCATCATTTCCCATTTTGTATAGGTGCCCCGTGATGACAGAAAAATCCACCTCACGCACCACCAATTCCTTCCTCTGTTGGATGGAGTATTCTTTCGGTGCAGTCCTCGTTGTCAGAAAGTGGATTATGTATTCAAAGTGTCCATCCATGATGCGCACAGCAAAGAGCCGTGCATCAGGTAATCCTTCCTCCAAACTAGTAGGTTCCTCGCCCATCTAAATATGCGACAAGTGATCTGGTCCTATGTTCAGGCGTCTAGGATTTATCACGACCTAAAATTCATATTCTTGGAACAATAAGAGCCACCTACATATGCGCCCCCCCAACAAAGGCTTATTGACCAAGTATTTTAGCGCGGAATGGTTTGTAAACATCTTGAAATGTCCTCCCAGTAAATAGTGCCGATATTTTTGGAGTGCGTACAACATAGCCAACCCTTCGTGCTTGGTTGTAGAATAGTTCTTTTTCACTTTAAACAACCTGTAACTTGCAAACATGATAGGGTGATCCAATCCCTCTCCTCCCTCTTGGGTGAGCACCACTCCCAGCACTATACATGATGCGTCAACATGGACATGAAACTCCACATCCCATTTTGGGAAGACCAGGATTGGGGTGGAGGCCAATTTCTCTTTTAGTACATCTAGGATCTTCATACAATCATCATTCCGGCAGAATGTGACATCCTTTTTTAATAGTTTCTCAATTGGCACGGTGATCTGGGCATAGCTTTTGATGAACTTGCTATAGTACCATGTATGTACCAACTATTTAACACTTCACAGTGCTTCCAAATTTAGAATTACTGCAATCTTCGTGGGGTCTACCATTAGGCCCTATTTGTAGATCACATGTCCCAATAGGCTCCCAAAGGGAATCCGGAACGTACAATTTTTGAGGTTTAACACAATTCTGTGTCATCTAAAAGTATCCAAGATCAGGCATAAGCTCGCTACATGGTGCTTAACCAATCCAAACACAGTCCAATCATCTAGATAGACCTCTAGGAATTTGTGGATATACTCTTTGAATGTTGCAACAACTATGCGCGAAAAGATGGTCGGTGCGTTCTTTAACCTGAACAACATAATAGTGTATTGAAAGTAGCCCCACTCAATCACGAAGGTGTCTTGCTCCTATCTTCCGGCACAATTTTGATATGGTGGTACCCTGAGAACCCATCAATAAACGAATATGCTTCTTGCTCACCGACATTTTCCAATACTTCGTCTGTGAACGGAGTCAGGAATGGGTTGTGCACACAGGTGTCATTCAATTTCCTAAGGTCCATGCATATTCTTATCTCACCCTTCCACTTCCTCTCCTATACTACCATAGGGCTTGCCCAATCGTATTCTTCCACTGGTTCAATGATTCTGGTTGTGAGCATTTTGTCTAGTTCTATGTGGACCTTTTCCTTGTACTTCGGGTTCAAGCAGTAAGGCCTTTGCTTAACCAGCTTCGCATCAGGTTTTAGGGTGATCTTTTTCATCCCTAAATCACCAACGGTTCCTTTTAAGTCTGCGATCTTGGTAAGGAATAAGTCTTGATAATCGCAGAGTAACGCAGCGACCTTATCCATTGTGGCATCATCCCAGTAGTCGCGAGCATTGCATACTTCGATTCAGCCTCGATACCAATATTCACCTACCTCGTTTTTACTGACGTGGTAATGTTAGGGCCCTCAATCAATGTCCCTTGAACCTCGCGATAGCCTTTAGTTTCTGGAATGTTAACTTTGCGTGGATCTTTGTCATCTTCTTCAATGTTTACATTGTAACACTCTATCGTGTAGCTCAGCTGGGTCACCCATTCAGGCTAAAGCACTTCCATTGGCTCTTGGGGTATTTTAAAGATGACTACTTTTACAGCTTGCAGCAAATCATCAATAGTATCCCACCAACGATCCTCAGACATGAATGTTAATAGGAATCCTTCGCGCAAGATATCCCATTCGTTCGTGCCATGGCAGAGCTCTGTTTTTATATACCAATTCATGGGTATAATATCTAGGGAGTGACAGAACATGTGCACCCACTCAGGTTGGGGCTCTTCCCCATAGACCTTTTTCCACTTCGTGAGGTGTGCTCATGGATCATCCCGTTCATCATACTTATCTTTTAATCTCATCTAAGGCTTCCCAAATTGTAGGCGCATCATCCTTCTGCATCCGTGCCAGTCTTCAAAACTTCTTTGGTGCATACCCCACCATCTTACGGGCGTAGAGTGCAGTACCTATTTCAGAGCATCAAGATGTTGCTATTCCGGCACCTCTTTTTCAAAATTGTTTAGGAACTCCTCCACTTCACCTAACCCATCGTATGTAGGCAGATCCCTTACCTATGTTATTACACAGTGCACCAACCTTGTCATCATGTTACAGTTGAGTGTGGTTACCTTGTGTAAGCGGTGTTGCCATCGTTCTATCTCCTCGTCAGAATCTGATGTGCAGGAGCTTTCATGTTCCCATGAGATTCGGTAAATAGTAGTTGAATTTACCCAGTCTTTCTCCCATGCGGTTACCTTGTAGATGCAGTCCAGATCATCGTTGCTGTCATTGTCATGCACTGGATCTGTGTAGCGCGATCCTTTTACAGGGCATAAAGGTACCACTACGCGTAGTGACATTTTCTCAAAAATCATCTTGCACTTCTTTAGATTTATCACTCCATTCATGTCAGTGGCCCAATATATTCCCAGTAGAATGGGATAGGGGTTGTTGTCATCAACAATCTCTATCACTTCGAAAACTGCTAGTGCACTTGCTCCTTCGATCTCTACTATAATTCCCTGCAATCTTCCAATCAGTAGGATCTTTTGTTGGTTTTCCATGCACAGTTGGATAGGAGATCATTGCAACATAGGCCTGCCCATGCGCTCCCATGTCTGCTTTGGTAGGATGTTCGTGTCCAATCCTAGATCTAAAATCACTTTGTCCATCTCGTATTCCCAAATCTGCATGGTCAATCTCATCCCCCTTCCTGTTTGCATCGTGTGCTTCCCGAGCTTCCGGACTATGCATGGTTCTCATGGTGTGTTCCCAGCGCATCTAGTTATGAGTCCTTGTAGCCCCTTTACAGCCTTGCTGTCGCGTAACAAATTCATGCATGTCTCAAAGAATGTAGTGAGAATCGATGGGTCCATTTCTGGCTCTAGTCTTTCTTTACTTCCTGAAGTGGAGGCATCAGCGAAGCTCCTCTTAGATTCCATTAAGGACTCCTTAGCGTTCTCCAAATCAAATTTTGGTTCCTTCATTGGAGCCTTGTGAACCTAGGTACTCTCTTCAGGCTACTTACCTTCATCATCCCCTGTTGTAATACCACTTTGAAGCACGATATTTACATTGCGGTCTTCCTCGCGCAACTCAGACCTCATCCTTTGTAGGTTCTGAGTCAAGGGAGGCTAGAATACTCCTTTATCCTGAACCTTGCTATCAATGTGTGACAGTCCTCCGTCTCATGATCAAACTGCGTACAATATAAGCATGATGGTCTAGTTGGATTTGTACAATCGCAGGCATAATTCCCTGGCCCTTCACAATTGTAACATATCAGCTTTCTACAACATCTTCCTGGTCCCATTCCACCTCAACCTCGTCCACGCCCCCGAAATCCAGTGTGCATCATTCCTACATTTTGATCGAGGGACCATGTTTCAGCCTGAACTCTATAGGTAGAAGTCTGATCCATCATTAGTTCATAACTTCTACAAGTGTGCTTGTCGTGTCCTACTGACCTACAGAAATTACAGAACAACTACTGGGAATTCTGTGTATACTTATGTAATAGATGGAAGTTATCTATAGCATGCTTCCCTCCTATATGACAAATTGCACACCACAATGCAGGCACCGCACTTGGTGCTGCTTGTGCCTTCGGTCTTAGTGGCACTGTCCCTCCTCCCGCAAGGTAATTTGCGAACACCGGGTAGTGGTCCTTGTCGTGCCCCTAGCCCTTGCATTTGACGCACCATACTTCATCACACACCTCTAGGCAGGTTGTCCTGTCCTATTTCAAAATTTTCATCTCTAGGCACAAGTTTTTCAACTGCGTGTGAATCTGCTGGACTCCCAGGTTTGGATCTTGTAATAGAGTCTCATGCAATCGCATCATGACCTCCAAAGCCTCAGCCTGAGTGGTTAGCCTTTGTTGTGACAACGTATTCCGTAAATGCAGTGTTAATGATGCTACAAACCATTCACGATGTTGACCATCTGTTAGCGTCATGTTCGCTTCACAAATTGTGCACTTCAGTCTTTGATCCATCTCCGACGGGGTTTCTCCTGGTAGCACGGTGATCTCCTTGAATCTAATGATCGACTACGCCTCTGATTTTGGCCTGCTAAATTCTTTATTCAACACCACTTGGATATCTGTTATCCCCACATTTGCATTGTTATTGAATGCGTAATGTACCAGGTCAGTGCGCAATCCTACTAGAACTGACCAACGCTATCTTATAAACTAGTGGTGGTGTGGGTGGGGGTGGTATGAGCGCAATTCTCTTCTTTATCAGATTGATCCCGCTTCTTTGTGAAACCTTCACGAGATATTCTTCACCTCCGTGTGGAGGTGAAATCAAGGGGCTAGTTTCTAGTTTTGTGCTACGTTTGTTTCAGTAGATCCTCACACTCCGCATAGCCCCAAACATCAACTTATTCGCATAACTCACTTTTCAAACAGTAGCATTTTAATCCAAGTGTTCAAGGATTTAATGTACTTACCTCATGGTCCTTTGAGGAAGTGTCGTTCTGCCTCACTATAGCTGATAGAAGTATTTACCATGAACTCGGTGATGAACCCTGCTATGATCATATCTAGCCAGTGATTGACAATGTGCGCGATCTTACCTTCCAATGCATCCAGTCTGCGCACCAATTCTGGAGTCCAAACAATGGGTTTGTCGGGTTTACACCTTCCTTGGCTATTTTCTAGCTTCATGATCCACTCTTACAACTCGGTGGGGAAGGATGGAAAGAAAATTTCATGGATATCCGTATATAAGTAGTAATCTAACCACTCTTCCTTTGACAGGCACATATTCTTGTTTTCCTGCACTGCAAACTCGTGAATATTTCTGTCGAACCACTCTTCAATTCCTTTCTTGGTCAGATTCCAGTGATACGACATCAGACATCCTTATGCAGATCCTGGTCCTAGCAATGGAACCATTTGTTGGCTTGTTGGGGCCTGACATAGGTTTAGAGTTAATTAGCCAAACGAATCCTGGTACTACTAGCCCTTTTGGCAACAGTCCATGGGGCACGGACTGAGGTCTCACCCGAAGTAGTATGGGAGGGTGCTAGAACCAGGTTTCCGCACCTTAGAGATGTCTAATGAGTTTGACTAGTCTGTGGTTTCTCCCTGCGTGCAGGTTGCCTCGTGCACTTTCCCATTCCTCGCAGCTTGATATACCACCTTCGTGTAGCCCTACCCAGGGGTTCAGCATCGTGCTCTGTGTTATTACCCAAGACCTTGCTTATATTCCAATGTTAGTTAATTATATTTTCCTACTTGAGTGCTTTAAGTTATACTTAACAACATAAAACATTCATACAAGTGCGCCAATAAATAGTACATTTGCAAATTATATCAATCTTGCATTAACCCAAGAACAGATGCACATGATTATAACCAAACTTCTCTTTATTGATTCATTCCACAGTTACAGACTTGACTCTCCCTGTGCACTCAGCTGCAAGGGTCCGAGCACGCAGCTGTGGACTACTAGGCCTCTGTGCACTCAGCTACAGAGCCTTCTCCTACTCTATTACCCAAAGACACACTTCACACTTTGACTCATTCGCTTAGACTTCTTATCCTCATCTTTTATTATCTATTTCCTTTTACACTTAGAGCCTCACTCTATTTATACCATACCATGGTCCGCAGACCATGGGTAGGTCTATCCAGCTGAAATTACATTACAAAACTAGGGTGGACAACCCTGTGACTTTACCATACTTTCGCACCCCACGCCGCAATTTGTGGAGCTTTACAACAAGATTCGGTCAAAACTTAGGCTTTAAGCCCCAAAACATGCCTTGGGGGGATTCCATGCCCAACATAGGGGGACAGGACCACAAACACAAATCACCAAGTCAAGTGATATTAGAGTGACAACGATGCTCTACGGGTTTAAGAAATATTACAAATATTTTGTATTGAAGGAATTTGACAATGAGAGAAGGATCAGGATAGCTACCGACATAGGAACAATAGAGTTGTGGAAAAAAAAATCAAGCAAGAAAGTAAGGAGGAATTGGTAGACTGAGATTGAGAACAAAACAGATGTGCATAAGTACTTGCCAAATGTAGAGCAAGGAAGAATTGAAATATTGAGACCTCAGAAGTGGAGAAAGAGGCAAGTAACTAAGGTAGGTAATTGGTTTTTAATTTTGTTAAATTTTAGTAAGAAGTTAACCTTGCAATGTAGTAGTAGTAGAGGAAGATGTTGACTATAATAATGAAGGTTGCAACAGGGAAATAATAAAGTTTTTAAAGTGTGTGGCAAGTAAACCTTGAAAAAGAAAGGTTGTAGAAGTGTATAAGTGTTCTAGTTGATGTTGGAAGTCCTCTAGAGGAGAGAATGGGAGAGCTGAGAAAGAGGTGATAAAGACTACAAAAGCTAGAGAAGAGCAATGAATTCTCAAGAAGTTCTTGAGGATGAATAAAAATGATACCTATATCCCAAGCCTAGGAGAATTAAGTGAGATATTCGATAACAAGAAATGGAGAAGACTTGTCACAAGGGCTTGAATGTAGCTCATACTATGTGAGTGGAAGGTCATAAGAATGAGTTGTTGTTGCTACAAAAACCTCCAAAATTTTGGCCTATATCCAAATTTTAGACCCTACTATGAATTTTCATGTTGTCATCACAAGTATTAAGAGCCATAACATGTGTTTTCTCTAAGTGATCTTGTCCCTTTTAGAAGAAGATCAAGGTGTCGTCTTTTAACATGGAAAGCATCACACATCGCACATATGTAGTTTTGGTTTGTTTCAAGGGGTAACCTAGGTGCTATTGCATCATTCTTATCATCTAGACATGTATCACACTTATTCCAAAAGTATCAAGCACCATTTCACAAGTGTCATCACTGTCATTGTAAAGTGTACCTTTAGTGTCGCACTTGGGAAAAGTTATGACAATGTCGTTGCATTGAGGGAATTATGGTGTACATGTGTTATGAGTGATTAATGTTGTTTCATCAATTGTTCTAAGTATGTGATCATGTTCAAGCTTTTTTATTATTCACTTTGGCATCACTGATCCCACACTTAGCTAAGTCTGAAAAATTTCCTTGTTGAGCAACTTGACCTCACTCTACCTTCCTGAATTACGCACTACACAGTCTCAATTCTGAAGTTAAGACCTTACCTCTTGGAACTATGCAATGCACAAAGCTTGACTTCCAAAACTATGCACTGCATATTCTTATTGCTTAGCCTTAACCCTTGAGCTCTAAAATTGCGCAACAATCTCAAGCAACAAGCCTCAACGTTGATCTTTTGAACTGCGTAACTGTGAAAGCTCTTGGCCTCTTTCCATGTCGAACTACATAGTGGGCAACCTCAAGCCTCAATATTTTATCATGTCTCCTTGAGCCCCTAAACTATGTTTTTCTCTTACCCTAGCCTTCCTAAACTATAAACTGCACAGTCTCAAGGCTTAGTCCTCGCCCCTAACCTCTTGAGTTGCGCAACAACGTAATCCATGAGCCAGTCTCCCAACCTTTTGCCCAGTTCCATCCCAGATAATGTTTGTCATGAAGCATGTTAGACCAGGGGTTTATTAGACCGATTTCATATTTTCATGAGTATATTTTAGTTGTATGTATTATATCATATTATGACAGGATGATGATAAAGGACATGAATAAGGAGACCCTGCTAGAAGACACCTTTGTAGCTGCAAAGACAATTTGATCAATCAAGAAGGAAAATGGGACACCATATTGTGACAATAGATGGAGATCAATATTACATTGAAGACTCCATACCTTCAAGCCTTATGGAGGAGGATGAAGAAGAAAATGTTCCATCTTTCAAGAAGTCACAAAGATAGAAGAAGCAAGACTAGCTTGACATCGCCATATCATCATGCAGTCTATGTCATCAACATTATGTAATGTTGTGTCATGGGTCATCATTTGCCACATAAATTTTAGATTGTGTATTTTCAATATTTGAGAAATGTAATGTAAAGTGGATGTCCAAGAGTAATCTATAGAATGTGAAAATTCATGAAGGAGCCAAAAGGTCATAGAGAAGTCAAACAACCATGAGGGTAGTCCAAGAGGCACAAAGGATTTGAATGGTCATCCCATTTTTTATATATACACCCTCATAACTCATGCAAAGGACTTTTCACCTTGGCTCCTCCTACTAGGCATTAGAGAGGAAAATAATTTTTTTGGCAGAGCAAGTGGTTGCTCTAATGCTCCACTATTGGAGATAGTGGTGCTCATTATACTGATGTATCTTAGAACCTTTTGTTAATTTTTGAGCCAACACACTTTCATGCATATGTTGTAAATATTGTAATACTATTCTTTGAATGTTTTTGATGTATGTTGATTTCATTTGTACTAAGGAAATTTAACTATTTTGGTGGCTTTGATACCTATCTTGTTTAAGTTATGTTGTATGCATTTTAACAATAGTTTCTTCTATGTGAAATATTTTTCTAGTTTCCCAATGATTCATTCGTATGTATATGCCCATGTGTCTTTACAAGGTCAATACTATTTCCTCTACTTTTAAAGGCTCGCTTTTTCTCTCCCTTTCGGTATAAGAACCTTGATACATCCTACACCTGAAAATTCTAGAAGGCATACTCACTTGTTCATCCAAAAGTACCCGTGCATTATTATCTTGTGTTGATCATTGTAGCCAAGGGAAATCTCTAAGAACATATGGAATTTGGGCTCCCACACCAAATGGTGAGAATTGTAATTCAGACTTTTCATCGGGGATGCATCCTTGCATGTTGGAAGTATCCAACACTGTTAACATTCTCGTGCTAGAAGGAGGGAAACCACATTTTTTATCATTGAAAAATAACCGTATCCTAATAGACAGACTTCTGCGCAAGGAAAAAACATTCCAATTTCCACTCCCATTCATACTCCTGAAAATAAATAAATTGTTGAGTCTAACCCGTGACAAGCCTTTCAAACTACTTACGACCAAATTTGATTTATACAACCCATAACTCGTTATTTTATGAGAGCTCTTGGTTTTCTCCTTGTTGTTGTGATTATGCCTCATAAGACTATAAAGAAAGAAGTAAATCCTAGTATCATATTGGTTTCATTGGTGGAATATTTGGTTATCGAAACCCTCAAAGAGTTGGTTGAACCCACAAAAAATTGAGGGGAACTTCCACCTATTGAGGAGAATCCAGAAAATGAAGGAGTATATATTTACTTTTCTGATGAGTAGCACCCTGATTACAATGCAGATTGGAACAGTGAGGGAAAAGCTTCTTCATCTTCATAAGAGGAGGAAGCCAAAGATGAATACATGGCTAACACAAATTTGGATTGGATGGCCCAAGGGACACTCGCTCTTCCGGAAAATCTTCATAACATGCCTAAACTTCCATTAAAGTAACTGTCAAATTTTAATCTAGCCAAGAAGACCAAGCTAAAGGCCATATAGACAATTTCTACATGCATTTACAGTTGCTTGAGGTACATTTCGAAGATGTTTCTTGTAAACTCTCTCCATAAACTTAAGAAGGTAAAGGTATAGTTTCTGTGTGTTATCATAGTCTTCCAGCCAATTCAATCTGAAACTGGAGGGAGTTTAAGAAGATTTTTCTCAAAAACGTTTTTGATGATAAGACTCTCGCCATGTTACTGAAAGAAATTGGGAATTTGAAAGTGGGGGATAAATAAATAATTAAATATTTTAATAAGATATTTGTGCGTTTGTTGAACAAGTTCCCCATTGATGTGTAACCTCATGATGATATCACTAAGGATTATTACACATCTGCCTTGCCGACTAACATTTATGTCTTCGTTAAAAGAGTTTCGAAGGAAACATTGGCCTTAAACATTGTAGAAGCTCTTGCTATATAAAAAACTTTGTGATTTATTGGAGTATTCATAGATGACGATAACCCCAAAAACTCCAAAGAATATGGAAAGAAAAACCAAGCCTCTTGCAGTAGAACTAAAGACAAATATTCCTTTGACATGGAAGTATTAACCAAGTCTCTAAAGTTGGTCTAGAAAGGCATCTACTACTACAAGCAAGTCTTCCAGGATATCATTTTTCAAAAGGAATAACACTTC
Source organism: Pinus tabuliformis (assembly GCA_031772625.1). Classification (NCBI taxonomy): domain Eukaryota; kingdom Viridiplantae; phylum Streptophyta; class Pinopsida; order Pinales; family Pinaceae; genus Pinus; species Pinus tabuliformis. The sequence goes on from CM062811.1 coordinate 815,457,530, forward strand.
ACAACTGGCCAAATCTACTCAGAGTTATAACATGGTGTTCAATATCGAAATTTTTGTCATGGATAATGTCTGCACCTTTCATCAAGAAAAACTTTCAGAAAATATGTGCTCGTGGTGTAACCATAATAGGAAAACTATGTTGGCTAATATTGTTTATACCATATTAATGAAAGAACAATCTGTGCAAAATGAAGAAAAAAGAGAACCTACCATGACCGAAAACAATTCAGGTGTTGGACATTGAATGAATATGTTCTTTATTATATAGAATGTTGATAAACAAAGTGGTGATCATCCATAAGCAACTGAAACAACTCCCAAGAAGTCAACTTGTCATTATAAACTCAAGAGAAAGGGACATGTTTCTGAGCAGAAAATTAAGAATAAATTGTTGCGAAAAATTATTCCATTTTCCAAGCTGGCTCATAATCCAAAAAACAATTCTGGATGTGCTCCTTCTTCCAAGAAATTTTCCAGTAGCAACAAGAAATATTCCATCACTCCTGCTACAGTTGATAAAATTACATCACCTGACCGATCAACATAGATCGCTATGAAGTAAAATAATTATTACAACATTTTTGAATATATGAAGGGAGATCATGCTACCATTTCACTCTTTGAGGTCGCAATGTTAATGGGTTAGTGGGAACTGATTCTATAGGCACTCTCATCCCATGCCCTAGCAGGTAAAGAATTTTATTCTTCTTAGATAATGTCCAGTAACTCTCGCAATATGATTGAATCTGTTGTAAATGCTATAAATTTAAGTTCTAATGCTCACTGCCCTCCATTTATGTTAACATTTGAAAATTTTGAATATATTTTTCACAATTTTTTGGTTGATTTTGGTAGATCCATAAATTTTATGCCATTGTCAGTTGCTAAGAAAATAAATTGCAAATTGGGATAAACTGAGGCACAAATCATACAACTAGACAGATCACTTGTCCAAGTGATTGGTGAACTCAAAAATTTCCTTATTTGTTTTTCATTTTATCATAGAGTTCACCAGTGTATAAATATTGTAGTTGTGGACATTCCTGAAGCCTATGGATTACTGCTAAGCAGATATTGGTCCAAAAAACTCCAAGGATACTTTGTGATATACTAGTCTCATTTATAGCTTCCATACAAGGGCATAAATAATCAGATTCAAGTTGAAAGTGAGCCCTACATGAAGCGTACTATGACACAACTTGAAGAAAATAATGAACCAATGGGATTTGCAGAAGTGATATTCAGAAATGTTTTCTTGAAGTAGATCATGGATGTTATTTGGCATAGCCTTCACCAGTCCCACCAAATAAACAATTGGAACTCCTTCTTAGAAATCCAATTGGTGATAATGACCTTTGTACAAAAGATGTAGAAAGTACTAGTGTAGGACAACTCTAGCATTTATATTATTTAGATTTTGTATTTTGTTGGTTTGAAAACACGATAGGGCTATGGAGCTGGTTGTATTTTATTAGACCTGCAATAGAGAAAATATTTGATAGCTTGCCGATTGGAATTTGAGTGTACTAACAATGTCATAGAATACACATAAATCATCTTGGGTTTGAAGAAATCCATCAACCTCAAATTTTGGGTTCTCAAAGCAATAGGTGACTCTGAAATCGTCATGTGATAGGTACATAATACTATTCACTGTGTCACATAATCTCAAGAGTTATCCACAATAGGTATGACATCTGATTTCGTAATTTCAAGTGTGTAATATTCTTTTTGTTCCTAGAATACGTAACACTGTTGCTTAAACATTAGCAAATGATGCTACTAAGTTGTCACTGCTAACGGATGGATTTTATATTAAATTTATTTATAGTTCATTTTTTCCTGATAATATTATTAAATTTTGCATTTTCAATGATGACCAAAAAATACTGCATTTTTATGGCAAACACTGATGTGTTCAGAGATGTAGTCATTGATGAAGATAAACATGATAAAGTGTTGCATGAAACATCTCAAGCAAGCAAAGGAAACCCCATGCCTAAGGGCGTGGTGTCACTTGAAAAGCTATATGACCTACAAAATCTCATTAAGGGGTCGATAAATGCGAAGACTCATACCTTGACTCCATCGCTAGAGAAAATAAATCTTGGTACAGAGGAAGATTTGAAGTTTGTCAACATTGCTAGTTGCTTCACACCTCAAGAGTGGCAAAATTTCCTCAACCTTTTCAAGTAGTACCAAGATGTTTTCATGTGGACATATTATGATCTAAACAAATACAACACACGAATAATATAGCATGTAATCCCAATCAAGGAAGGGGAAAATAGTTCTCAGCAGAAGCTACATAAAGTTCACCTAACCCTTGAACCCCTGATTCAAAAAGAGTTGAGGAGGTTTCTAGATGCCCAAATCATTTTCAAAGTGTGACATTCGACGTGGGTCTCAAATTTGGTTTTCGTGAGAATGAAGTATGGGGAAATGCACCTGTGCATGGATTTTCACAATCCAAATCACTCCTTAGAAGGGGAAATTATTCAGTTTCATTGATGGAATAGATTCTACAGACAATATCAGGGTTTGAAATGTTTTCCTTGTTGGATGAATTTTTTGGCTACAACTAGGTTTTGGTGTGAGAACCTGACAGGCACAAAACCATATTTCGAAACAAGTGGGTACGTTTTCTTTTAGGAGAATGCCATTTGGACTTATTAATGCATGTGCAACCTTTCAATGCACGACGGGCATCACATTTCATAGTTTCATTGGACATCACATAGTGTTGTATCTTGATGAAAAAACAATGTTTTTGAAAAGAATCTCTGACCACTTACTCCATTTGAAGAAAATTTTCAAGGGATGTCGCAAATATGCGATATCTCTTAATCCCAAGGAGTATTTTTGGAGTGTTTGAGAGAAATACCTTGGGCCATATAATCACAAAGAGAAGGATTAAGGTGGACCCTAAAAAGTTTAGGACTATTGTGTAGATTCTCTTACTGGTAAATAAGAAATTCATTAAATCCTTCTTGGGGAAAATCAATTTCCTTTCCAAATTCATATTTGACTATGCTTATATAGTGAAACCACTACAAGAGATGATAAATAAGTATGTGATATACAAGTGATATGAAAAGGAAAAGGATGAATTTTCTCATATAAAGCAAGTGATTGCAGATGCACCAACACTATACAGTCCAAACTTCAACAAATATTTCCTACTATACACCTTCACTTATGATACCTCTCTTGCTATCATTCTTACATAGAAGGATGATCATAATAATGAGTGGACCATATCATTCATGAGTGTCATCTTGCAAGGACCTGAACATAATCACCCAACTATTGATAAACAAGATTACAAAGTATACAAGGTGGTAAAATACTTTCAGCCTTATCTTTTGAAGAATCATTGTATTATCTTTGTGCCACAACCAGATGTCATATCATTGTTTTTTCAACAAGAGTTGGGTGAAAGAAGAGAAAATTGGATGGAAAACTTACAGGAGTATGATATTTATTTCAAACTAGTTCACACTATCAAGGGCTATGGTTTATGCCAGCTAGCAGTAGAAGAATCAAGTTCACTAGAAGATGACTCTTCTGGATGGGATACACACTAATTTCGAGTCCCTGTGGATCAGGATATTTTTTGTTCATAAGAATTTTGTCCATCACAATTATCATCTCCAATACTTGGGTGAGAAGACTGGATCTCTTCCTGTAAATGCCCAAGATTTGAAATAATATTTTCAATAACAGTCTAGGTTTGTGCCCTATTCTATGTACATATTTTGTTATTTTTAATTTTTTTCATGTTCAATATTTTGTTTTGTGTCTTCATTCATGTGAATAAGCATCCTGTGTAAGTGTGTTTTTGGTTCCATTGTATGTGGAAAAATTGAAAAGAGTTTTGTCACATTGCAACGTTTGGATAGCCTTCAATCCTTCTTATTAATCTTGGTTACACTTTTTTTTCAATGATGTTCTAACAAAAAACATGATCCTTGCGTAAGGAAATCATTGTGCCAAACCATGACATCCGTGTCTATTATAGAAACCTCATTCCTACACTCAGTTCTTTATCTTTTTGTGTTTTCCACGGTGATTCAATCAAGTAGAGAATGACAAGGATAAAACCTAAAATGAGAAAACCTATATTACAGGTTTTATATATGCTTCTCTAAAGGAACAACCTCTTCTTCTCTCAATAAGTCAAGATCCCTCTTCCACCCTATGCATGTGTTGATGCACAGTCCTATATAAAATAAATAAATATTAAACAGTGATAGAAGAGAAAGGATTTATACACAAGGAGGTGAAGTAAGTAACTTTGTTGGGGTGCTATCTGGTGGGCCCCAGTATTGTAGCAATAATGCTACAACTCCTGGGGCTTCCTATCTCTAATTTTATCAACCCAGTAGTTCGTACAAACTTGGAAGCGACGGTGTTGTATGCACAAGTAGTCATGGAAAATTTTAGGGGCTAATATTCGCCCAGTGGGCTAATTTTCCTTGATTTTTCCAAAAAAAGATTCGCCAATTACCAATTTTTATAAAAGACGATTCGCCCAAATTTTAGAATATAAAATTATTTTACCTCAAAAATCGCCAACATTATATAGAGACTATATATAAAATCATTATAGATTTGAATAATTTTACAAATATGTCAATACACATTTTAAATTTTGCATATTAGGGATTAGTGAGATTCGCCAATGTTTTAAACTTCAAGAAAATTTTCCATCCTTAAAATTTTCCTTGACAAGTACTAGCTCTTGTCGCAGATGTCACTTGGTCAGCTGGCACAAGTCCGCTAGGGCTCAAGACAACTTCTATATGCTCTCAGAAGAAGCTTTCTAAATGATGGATGAAGGCTATCTCAAGAGAAGTTGATCTACTTTGCAAAAATGAACTGAAAGCCAACCAAAGCATGGAAACCCTAGTAAACCCTAATCTGACTAGTTTAACCTCTATGGTGCAATAGTGAGAGTGCAAATGTCTACAAATGATGCCATTACTTCTAATGATGTGAAATGCATGAACTCAAACTACTTCTATGAAAAATAACATTGTTTTTGTATTTTTGCTTAAGTGGATGGAGTGATTATGAATTTGTTTCTTATTAGGGTTTGACTGTGCAGAGGTGGTGCGAAGGGAGAGAAAGCTTGGGAAAGGTCAGGAGGGCTAGGAGAGGTCCCAGAGGGTCCCTAGCATTAGTCCACAGAGGTCTACAACGTTCGGATGCTCGGCAACCAAGTTTGCAGGCTTCTACAGGATGTCTGCACGGGATCCTACAGGAAACTAAAGAATTCTACAGGAAATCTGCTAACTTCTACAGGATGTGCTGTAAGTGGAAGTTTTGGGTGATGGTGAAGTGATGGAATAGTATGGGTGGATAGGTGAGGTGGAGATGGAGCTTGTGATGACTCAGGGGTAGAGAAACAGGATGGAGAAAGAGTGCACAGAGTTGGTTGGTGGATAGAAGGATGGCAGCAACGAAAGGTCAAGAAGATGAAGCTACGTGGCAATGGATGAGTTGGAAGGTAAACGAGCTGAATAGTGGTCGAGTAGGTGGCTTGAGGAGAGGTTAAGAAGAAGAAGGAGGAAGTAGAATGATATGGAGCAGTGTAAATAAAACAAATTGCGTATGTCTTGCACAAAAAACGAGAATTCATTAACCAGTGCTACCTGTGCTATTAAATCAATAAACAATGATGTAAATCATGAAGAAAAGTTGTGCATGGAATTGCAATGACAAAGTACGGCTCAAGAGCAAAAGTGCATGGAAGGATCCACGATTAAACCGACTGTGTTGCAGCTTGCATGAAAGTAGAAAAGACTGCGTTTTTTTTGGTGGTTGGTATAAACTGCACCCCAATCCCTAAACATAGATGGCAGTGGAGGCACTAACAACCTTTTCTTGGAGCTCCAGTGGATTACAAACCTCCTATCCTAATCTAAGTAACTGAAAGTAATTCAACCATAAGCTAATCCTACTCAATCTTATTAAAGAAATCAAATCAGCAAACTGTGTTCTTGAAATGCATATCAAAACAAGGAAACAAAGCGCTGGAAAGAAAGGTAAATAACACTACAGGAAGAGGAGATCTATTGCTCTCAGGTTGGGCCATAACCGGAGAGCTATAGCTCCCTTAAAAGCTCAGAATTAGATCCAAATCTGCTTTCCTTTATTAAAATATCATGATCATGAGTCTAACAACATGCCAAAATTGGCTTACAAAGAGCAAAAACAGAGCTACAACATGACTAACCACTAGCTACTATCTACTCGCTAACTAGCTAACCGAATTGACTAACTGAAATGAGGCCTTAAGCCCTCTTATTTATACAAATTTAGGACCCAACAGTCCTCCTAAAAGTTAGGGACTCGGCTGCCCAAAACTTGGAGTTAACAGCAGTCCTACTTGACTTGCTTGGCTGCCCTTGTGCTCATTGATTTGGTGGCCTTTGAACTTCGAGCTGATGGTGGAGAATTCGAGGTAAGGGCCCATAAATGAGGGGGACACCTTCCTACAAATCCTCTAGCTTGTTCTCCCACGAATTTGGCTGCCAAGTGCTCATTTAGACCTTCAATTTTGTCTCCAAGTGGACCAAAAAGGCTACACAAAGCACCCATTAGACTTGTTGGCATAATGACTAACCAAATTCACTCTATTAAGATAAAAATAATCAAAAACATGCAATAAACCAATGAGAATGGTGGATTAAGTCAACTTAGGAGGTTGAATGAGCCCAAATAATTGTCCATTTTTGGGGCTCATCATCACCCCCCTACTGAAAGTGTTGCTCATCCTCTGAGCAACCAATCTCTCTCCTCATCTTTGATAGCCCTGGTGGCTTCTTTGGCTAACATCTCGGCCGATTCCTCCTTTTACTTCCCTCTTTTCAAACTTCCTGTAGAAACAGTTCGCTGGCTTCCTGTAGAAACAATCCTCTGTCTTCCTATAGAAACAGACAGCACCACTGTATCTTGCTTGGCTGTGGGTGATTTTCCTTTCAGCTGGGCTGTGGCAGCCTTCATCTTCTCCTCCTTCCTGCTCTTCTTCCTCACTTCCTGTTGCTTGTAACTCTGAGCTAGTGTGATTTTATGGAGTAATATTTGAATGAGTGAGGATTTAATGAGGAGGATCTATCTCCTATAATCTCTCCTCCTTGTCTCATTCAAGTTTCTTCTCTGAATTACAATGGGTGAACAAGGAATCTGGATGGACTTGGATTGTGCTAAAGATCAAGAGGTGTGCATTTATCATAGCAGATATATAACACCAAGAACCCAAGATAATCTATGCAGCGTTGGGGAGGTTAACTGGACAGGTGAAGGTGGCCAGCTATAATCATGAGTCCTCACACAAATCTTTTCTGCATGATGTGGATGAACAGAATAACCATCATGCCATATCACTTGGAAGCTAATTATTGCTACTGATTTGACCACATTTCAAATAGATTCATCACAAACCTTCATCTATGTGAGCCTGGAGATTTGCTTATTTGTAAACAGAAAGGTATCTTGACCTTAAAGACCTAATTACAATGAGGATTTGATGAAGCCAAAACTTGTAACAATTTTGCTTTTGGTGCAGAGGATGACATAAATTGCACAAGTTAACAAACACTCTACGAAATCAAGCCTTCACGCCCATGTATAGGTTCACCAGGCATTGCTGACTTCTAAGTTTTCTGCATGCATTGCTAACTTCTAAGTTTTCAGCTAGCATCTATTTTCACTCACATGGCATGAACAAGTGGAAACTGAGAACACGGAAGTTATATGTTCTCCATATGTTTTTATCTGAGACTGACGAACATATTGAGATCATTAATAAGACAATTGTGCTCTCCAGACCATAGCAGATTTATGAATTGCCAATGTTTAGATTCAAAGCTGCTAGTTTGTTCTGCTATACATCTGTAAGTACCCCAATTCAGTTGTCTGAAGTTTGAACCCAATTATTAGATACCACTGTTGAAATCAGAAGATATCCAATGGGGACTTAAGCCCTCTGAATTGCTTGCATGAAGGGACTCTTCCCAAACCTTGGGCAGTAGTTCATATGAGACAAGAAAAGTTGCAATCTCCTGGCCACTGGTGAACTCTGGAGTTTTCGTTTCTAACTCCATGGCCTGCTATTGCTACTGGATTTATTCCACAATGGTATAGGATCTCAGAGCTTTCTTCAAGCTTCAAACTGGATGAAGAACCTTAGGCTTCTCTGCTCTGGAAGACTCTCCTGCACTTTCCTGTAGAAGACCCCACCCGTTTCCTGTAGAACGTGATTCTGCCTTTGAGTGAGACCGATGCATGAGTGAAATTTGAACTAGGTAGGAAACTCAGTGGAGGACGATAGGTTAAGTCGATTGTGGAAGCAGAGGATGTATACTTCGAGTTAAACATGATGCAAGTGCAAGTTAACAACAATCTATGAGTTTTAGCTGAGCGCTCAGATTTCTGCATGATTTTTGGAGTGAGGTGGCAGAGATATGTGTTGGCCATGCAGAAAGTTAGCTATCGTGAACTGCATGTTCTACTTATGAACTGTATGTTTTCTTCTTGATCCGCTGCACTGGAGTTCAAGCAGCTGACACTAACTGTGTTTTTTTCACATGAATGACTGATCATGCTGCGTGATTTTTGCCTTGATGAGTGCAATTGAATATGGCTCTCTTCTTGGCTGAATCCACCCATCTCATTCGTTCATGCAATGCTTAGATCAGATTCATGTAATAGAAGAACAAGGTTTAGTCACGTACCTGAAGTCAAACGGCTGCTTGTGAAGCTTTTTGCTGCTGCATGCTTGTATTCCTTGGTTGCATGAGGGCGTAGCTGATGATTTTTTATTGCTTTTCCTTGTGCAGGTGTCCTCTGGCCGGATCTGAGCTGCATGCAGTTGTTTTCACGTTCAGATCTGCTCCTTCAAGCTGCTGCTGCTGCATGGTCACAAAATCAGAACTTGTTTTCGCCATTGCTCTCAAACGGTAAACCAGATTGATATGAAACTCGGTGAGCATGTTCCTATCATCATTATGCATCTCCCATTGCAAAATCGTGATCAATGGATGCATGGATTTTGAGAAAAATGGAAAATGGCTGAAGATTTTAGAGCTTGATTTCTCGGAAACCGTGCTTCGGAATCGGCTGAAACTGCTGGGGTAGGCTACTATCACCCATGTGCATCTCCCCATGAAACAGGTTTTAAAATGGATGCACGGATATGGAGAAAACGCAAAAATGGCTGATGGTGATGGAGGCTGATTTCTTGGAAACCGTGCACCAGAATTGGCTGAAACTGCTCAGGCATGTTGTTATCAACCTTGTATAATTCCCCATAAAACGGTTTGTCAAATGGATGCATGGTTTTCAAGTTATGGCAAAAACAAATTTTGCTCTATGGATTTTTGCTTCAAGGCACTTTGCATGTGTTTGCATGGAAGGGAAAACTGAGCTTGGGCTGTGATGCAGGTATGGAGATGATGGAGGAGGAGTTGGAAGATTGCATGAGGACTTCTGAACCCTTGAGGAAGCTACCATGTTCACCAAACCACTTTTTGAAATCCATGTCTAGTTTCCCACAATTTCTACAGGAAGTTCCTGTAGAAGCACAATGAGAAGCACAAGGAGGTGGAAAAAATGATGGATGAAGGCAAGGGATGGACACACAAGTGCTTGAAGGCCTAATCAACAAATTCCCACCGTTAGACTCACTTTTGAAATTGGATTTGGCTCGTCCAAAGGTTCTACAGGATGTTTCCTGTAGAAATACAGAGCTTCCTGTAGAAGGCACAAGGAAGATTCCTTTAACCTTGATTTGAGTGCTCCTCCTGTCATGAAACGTCCTTCTTGCAACCTGCAATGTCATTGCTACAACATGAAATTATTCAATGGAGATTAGCTTTATTTTCCTTTTTCTTTTTCTCTTTTTTTTTTTTTGAAAAACAACTAGGGCGCCTCATGGAGGTTTTCACCCTAATTGCCTGCCTTGGGCGCCTCCAAGGGAGGTTTTCACCCAAAGATCGTATTCTCTTTTCTCTTTTTTTTCAACCCATTGACCGCCTCATGGAGGTTTTCAATAAATGAGCCAATCTAAGGCGCCTCTGAGGAGGTTTTCACCTTAGATTTCTATTTTCTTCTTTTTTCATTTTTTTTTCTTTTTCTTTTTTCTCTTTTTTTTTCTTTTTTCTACCCTACCCTACTTGAAAAACAAAATCATTCTCAAGTATAAGAATACTTCCAATGGAGCCATGTGCACATCGAGATTAGAGAAAAAATGATGTGAAGGCTCGAAATGCATGCTTTGATAGGTATCCAGATCTCAGAGACAAAATGATCTGACTTTGAAAGTACAAAACATAGCTGAGGAAGAGAGTACTGATGCAACTTAGTGACTGTCTGGAACCATGTCTCAATATAGCTTTGATATCCTTGGTCCTTTTGCTGATCTGGATCGTTCTTCATGTCACCCTCTGACATGACTTTCTCATCTTCCTCTTTTTGCTGATCTTTCTCTTGAATACATGGAAGATTTGATGGTAACCATGAGGGAACTCTCTCGATCTCTGATTTAGATCTCTTCTCTTCATCAAGTGCAGCCCATGGTTCTTTGATCTCCTCTTTTGAATCTTGTTTTTCCGGATGTGGTCCTTCAATGCTTTCAAGATAATCTCTTTTTTGCAATGCTCTTCCTGAGCTTTGGTGAACATCATTGGGCTCAAGAGTAGTCATTTGGATATGTTGTGCCTCAGCTTTGCAATTGGGTTGAGCTACTCCATGGTATGGTTTTGGAAATGGTACGGGTAGCTGAGTGGAGGTGTGAAATTGAGATGGAGATGGATGGCATTGTGGTTGGGTAGGCATTTGGGGTTGCCTTGGTGGAGGAGGAGGCGATGGTTGTGGATGAGCAGGTGGTGGAGGAAAATGAGCGGGATGAGAGTTGTACTGGGGCCTCCACTCCTGATAAGGTGCATTCCACTGAGGCTGTGGCTGAGCATAAGAGTGAAATGAATGAGCAATTGGTTGGGCATAATATGGATCTATGAAGGAACAAGGAGGATATGACCAAGGAGGAGGTGTAGACCAGGAAGGATGAGCAGGGGGAGCCCAAGAAGGCATGAAAGTGGCTTGATAGGGGTCATAATAGGTCGCGGGTGTCCCTTGTAGTTCTTGTTGGTAAGATCTAGGTCCATATGGCCTCCTTTGGTTCATATAACGAAGTGATTCAGTGGCTCCTTTGGCTCTCTGATATGAAGATTTGAATCTGGGTAAGGAAGGGCACTGATCTATAGGATGGTATTCTTCATAGGCAAAACACACTTCTATGGAGTACAATGGACATTCGTTCCTAGGATGCTTTCTAGTGCACCTAGGACAAAAAATGACCACAACCCTCTTGGCTTCCTCTTGCTTCTGTTGGATCTGCAAGGTATCCAGTTGCATGGCAAGGAACTACCTCATATCACTCTTGAAATCTTTGATCTGATTTTCAAATTCATCTTTGGACAAGATGTTGCTCCCAACATCTCTGCTTGTAGCCATTTGCTCCAGAGGAATGTTTTCTTCTTCTTCTCCCCTAGAGGTTCTTCAAATATGTCTTGATGTCCACCCAGGGGTTCTTCAATCACAGCCATCGAAGAAGAGAGAAGGTTGTGTGAAGTAGTGGGGGTGTCGTGCAATCATTTTTCTAACTTATCTCTACTCCTACAAGGCATGAAATGAAATCTTTTTGGTCGATTTTTGCTTTTTTCTACTTCTACTTGCAAAACTGAAATAGATTGAACTACAACTAACTATCTTGCTAAAATGAAAATGCGGAATTGAAATGAAAGCAGGAAAGAACTAATCTACTTTGCTCAAATGAAATTGCAGGAATGAAATGCTAGTCTACGCTTGCGGAATTGAAATGCTAATCTACGCTTGCAGAAATGAAATTGCAGAATTGAAATTCTAATCTATGAAAGCAGGAAATGCTAATCTACTTTTGCATAAACGAAATTGCATAATGGAAACGAAATAAACTACTTAGAAGAAGATTGTAGTGTAAAATAGAAGAAAAGCGACAATCACCAATACTCTGACGCTTCCCCGGCAACGACGCCAAAAAGATGGTGGGCCCCAGTATTGTAGCAATAATGCTACAACTCCTGGGGCTTCCTATCTCTAATTTTATCAACCAGGTAGTTCGTACAAACTTGGAAGCGACGGTGCTGTATGCACAAGTACTAGCTCTTGTCGCAGCTGTCACTTGGTCAGCTGGCACAAGTCCGCTAGGGCAAAAGCCAACTTCTATATGCTCTCAGAAGAAGCTTTCTAAATGATGGACGAAGGCTATCTCAAGGGAAGTTGATCTACTTTGCAAAAATGAACTGAAAGCCAACCAAAGCATGGAAACCCTAGTAAACCCTAATCTGACTAGTTTAACCTTTATGGTGCAATAGTGAGAGTGAAAACGTCTACAAATGATGCCATTACTTCTAATGATGTGAAATGCATGAACTCAAACTACTACTATGAAGAAGAACAATGTTTTTGTATTTTTGCTTAAGTGGATGGAGTGATTATGAATTTGTTTCTTATTAGGGTTTGACTGTGCAGAGGTGGTGCGAAGGGAGAGAAAGCTTGGGAAAGGTCAGGAGGGCTAGGAGAGGTCCCAGAGGGTCCCTAGCATTAGTCCACAGAGGTCTACAACGTTCGGATGCTCGGCAACCAAGTTTGCAGGCTTCTACAGGATGTCTGCAGGGGATCCTACAGGAAACTAAAGAATTCTACAGGAAATCTGCTAACTTCTACAGGATGTGCTATAAGTGGAAGTTTTGGGTGATGGTGAAGTGATGGAATAGTATGGGTGGATAGGTGAGGTGGAGATGGAGCTTGTGATGACTCAGGGGCAGAGAGACAGGATGGAGAAAGAGTGAACGGAGTTGGTTGGTGGATAGAAGGATGGCAGCAACGAAAGGTCAAGAAGATGAAGCTACGTGGCAAAGGATGAGTTGGAAGGTAAACGAGCTGAACAGAGGTCGAGTAGGTGGCTTGAGGAGAGGTTAAGAAGAAGAAGGAGGAAGTAGAATGATATGGAGCAGTATAAATAAAACAAATTGCTTATGTCTTGCACCAAAAACGAGAATTCATTAACCAGTGCTACCTGTGCTATTAAATCAATAAACAGTGATGTAAATCATGAAGAAAAGTCGTGCATGGAATTGCAATGAAGAAGTACGGCTCAAGAGCAAAAGTGCATGGAAGGATCCACGATTAAACCGACTGTGTTGCATCTTGCATGAAAGTAGAAAAGACTGCGTTTTTTTTGGTGGTTGGTATAGACTGCACCCCATTCCCTAAACAGAGATGGCAGTGGAGGCACTAACAACCTTTTCTTGGAGCTCCAGTGGATTAAAAACCTCCTATACTAATCTAAGTAACTGAAAGTAATTCAACCATAAGCTAATCCTACTCAATCTTATTAAAGAAATCAAATCAGAAAACTGTGTTCTTGAAATGCATATCAAAACAAGGAAACAAAGTGCTGGAAAGAAAGGTAAATAACACTACAGGAAGAGGAGATCTATTGCTCTCAGGTTGGGCCCTAACCTGAGAGCTATAGCTCCCTTTAAAGCTCAGAATTAGATCAAAATCTTCTTGCCTTTATTAAAATATCACGATCATGAGTCTAACAACATGCCAAAATTGGCTTACAAAGAGCAAAAAAAAAGCTACAACATGACTAACCACTAGCTACTATCTACTGGCTAACTAGCTAAACAAATTGACTAACTGAAATGAGGCCTTAAGCCCTCTTATTTATACAAATTGAGGACCCAACAGTCCTCCTAAAAGTTAGGGACTCGGCTGCCCAAAACTTGGAGTTAACAGCAGTCCTACTTGACTTGCTTGGCTGCCCTTGTGCTCATTGATTTGGTGGCCTTTGAACTCCGAGCTGATGGTGGAGAATTTGAGGTAAGGGCCCATAAATGAGGGGGACACCTTCCTACAAATCCTCTAGCTTGTTCTCCCACGAATTTGGCTGCCAAGTGCTCATTTAGACCTTCAATTTTGTCTCCAAGTGGACCAAAAAGGCTACACAAAGCACCCATTAGACTTGTTGGCATAATGACTAACCAAATTCACTCTATTAACATAAAAATAATCAAAAACATGCAATAAACCAATGAGAATGGTGGATTAAGTCAACTTAGGAGGTTGAATGAGCCCAAATAATTGTCCATTTTTGGGGCTCATCACTATGCATGCTTGTTGGTAGTGAAGCAATGCTTGTGTTATTGAAGTGGCTCCTCCGGGTTATTGTTTAGTCTTGTTAGTATCGAAGCAATACTAGAGATGAAAAACTATACTTTGAAAATATTAAGCTCGTGAATAACATGATATTACTAGATTCAAATATTGTGATATGACTAGATTTATGATTATTTTCAACCAAGAAATGATGAAGGGGACTACATTTATACATGGGGTAAGTGGGAAGCCAAGTTAGTATGCACAATGAATCAATACTCCCTGAGGAACTAGACCCTGCATAAAATATTTGACCAAGGTAGAGAAGCTGGAATTCAATTAGTGTGTTGCCAAGTGTTTTTGTTGTTGCAATACCCTCCGAAACATTTTCCTACATACAAATTTTAGAGCCTACTATGAATTTTAATGATTTCGTCACAAGTATTAAGATCCATCATGTGTGTTTTCTTTAAGTGATCTAGTCCCGTTTAGAATAAAATCAAAGTGCCCTCATTTAGCATGGCAAGCATCGTACATCACACATATCTAGTTTTTGTTTGTTTCAAGGGCTAACCTTGGTGCTAATGATTCATTGTTATCATGTATACATGTATAACACTCATTCCAAAAGTATCAAGCACTATCTCACACGTGTCTTCATTGTCATTGTAAAGTGTACGTTTAGTGTCGCACTTGAGGAACTTTGTTGCAATGTCATTGCATTGAGGGAAGTATGTTGTTCATATGTTATGAGTGATCAATGTTATGTCATCATTTGTTTTAAGTGTGTGATCATGTTTAGGTTTTTTCATTGCTCACTTGACAACCCTAGTAAAAATTTCATGTAAAAGTTAATAAAGGAAAAAATAAGACCAAGGTCATGGGACACACATTCCAAACTGAATGTTGGGCAATACATCCTAGTGTGGGTGTTCATTGGTTTATTATGGCTAAGGAAATTGGAAAAGGCAATGGAAAAGGCTTTGGAAAGGAAAAAAGGAATTTTTGGCACATTAATTTATGAAAATAATGGAAATTACGAGGAAAGGAAGGTGAAAGGTAACATGTTGCATGTGAGGAGGAAAATGAAGGAAAATAATGGAAAATGAAGAAAATAGAGGCCACATTGATAAAAATGATTATGAGGATCATTTCGCAAGGTTTTTCCCAAGCTTGGTTAGTGTTATGTTTTGTTAGTTCAGTTTTGGAGCTCTCTAATTATTCTCTCTCTCTCTCTCTCTCTCTCACTCTTGGACACATAGATTTTTCTTGGAGCAGTTTGTAATTGGATCAAGAAAGGAAAAGAAGTCAAGCGGAAGGAAGGAGAAAGTAAGGAAGAGAAGGATAAAGCAACTACATCAGGATTCTTTGTAGGTATTAATTTGCATTTGTGATTTCCTTGTTAGATTTGGCATGCATTGTATTGCATGTGATTCTTTGTTGTCATGGCATGGGTTTTTCTGGGCATGTTAGTGTTTTCAGTCTAGCCTTTCCATTTCCAGATAACCATGATGTGATGGAATTCTAATGTTTTTTTTGAGTTGGATTGTTGGATGGCTTCGAATCTAAGTGAGGTGGATCTCCAAAAGAAAGCACACATGGCCTAATGATCTCTGAACTGGACTATGGATTATGGTAAAGCCACTTGCCTAGTAACCCTTGAGCCAGACTATGGGTTGTAGTAAAGCTAAGTATTGTGTGCCTCAGTGGGCTTGCGAATCCATGACTGGTTAATGGAGGGATATATGCTAAATAATAGAGATTGTTTCCCTTGATTATGCCAAGGAATCATTACCGGTGAATGGAGGAATATACGGTAAAGCCCAGAGGGTGGAGTCTTAGTTAGGACTTAGTGATCCGGTGTGGATTGTGGTAAATCCTAGAGAATGGTGTCTCAGTTGTAGCCTAGTGATCCCTGGATCATATTTTGGATTGTGGTAAAGCCTAGAAACCAGGAGACAATAAAATTCCTCACGGTGTAGGTAGAGAAATCCGGTGGCATCCATTCCTGTTTTATGGCGTAGTGATTGTTGATTTGGGGTAGCATCAGATATGCTCTAGCCAAAAAATTTGGTGGATAGGTTTGGGAACATGAGATCTCCAATACCCAAAAAGGTTCTAGGAAGATTATAAACAGTTTAGGAGATACTAAAATAATTAATATTTTTAATGGAGTCCCTAAGTCTAAACTTGGGGAAAATAAAATATTAATGTGGATTAAAATGAAACTATGTTAGAATGGTCTAAAAGGCATGGGTCAAGCCAGATATAATCTTAAGAATTGATTAGGGAATTAATATCGACCGTTGATATGTCAATAGGAAAAGTATAAGAGGAAGCTTGAGGGTCACTTGAAGAATACAACAGAGTAATCAGTCATTCTATTCTCTAGAGCGGGGTTTGCTAAGAGAGATAGAATTAGTGATCAGTAGTTGCAATTGAGGGGCATTAAGTATAGAGAAATAGAGAGGTAGAGATAGTGTCAGAAGAGCAGCGTAGTAGACAGGGAGAGTGACGAAGAGCCAGCCGGGGCTCATGCAGGGCCACGGAGAGGTAGCCGGGAGCTGCGTAGAGCATCAAAGAGGCCAGCATTGTCGACACAGAGGGCCAGAAGGCTGATGTAGGACCTCCTAACGCTAACATAGGCCCATTTACGGTGACACAGGACTAGCGTAGGGTAGAGAGGGGTTGCACAGTCCAGAAAGGGCAGACGTTAGGGTTTCTGGGGAAGATTGGTGTTGAGGAGCTGCCGAAAGGATTATCTGGGGTTTTATCTATGATATTTGCCTCAAATTGAGAGGTGTTATTGCCAAGGAAATTCTCTATTGTGTAGGCTAGTTTCAACACCTAGATTGTACTCTGATATTTCTTAATAAGAAAACCCTCAGATGGCTACATCCATTTTCCCACATTGGGTATTTTTCGGGGACATTGGTCCAAAAATAATGGTGTCATATGGTGTGATTGTTTATGTTTCCTTCAGTTGTTCATTTGTAATATGTTGAGCATGCACTAGTGTTTATTTTCAGTATTTACATTGTAAATAACTTGTTAAGTAACATAACAAGTAGGTAGGAATAAATCAGATAAAGTGCATGGAGGGTTTATAACTAAGTAGACTTAGAAACTTCAACATGGTATCAGAGCGTGATTTCAGATCACAGGAGGACTAAGGAAATCATTCGAGCGGAGCAATAGCAATTGAAAACAATTGTCCCAAGGTGACAAAAGTTGTTTCTAGTAGAGAAGAAATAAGGGAAGGGTGACACAATCCTTGCATCATCAAGGGTGAGCTAGGGAAAGGCAGTGCAGAGGCTAAGGAAGGAAAAGGGAGCCTCATTCGAAGCCACACAAAATCTGGGAGGGCTGACACATTTGGCTGATGAGGTCAAGTTGCTGGTGCCGAGATTGTGCAGAGCCTAGGAGCTCTCACCTTCAGGTTGCTAGGGTTTAGAAGGTTGTGTGGATACTATAGAGTGGAGTTGCTGAGGTATTATAGTCAGAACAGTACATGACAGAGAAAGGCGAAGAGGAGGGAGTTGCTAGTAAGTGTTTCTAGCCGAGGAACCTAGAACATTAGTGTGGTTACACAAGATGATTAGAGTAAGGGGCATCTCGAGTGTGGCAGAAGGATTTCCAGGAGGGAAATCGGGACTCAGAGGGATTCCAGAAGATAACTTCCAGATGGGAAGTAGAGACTCAAAGGAGTCAAACAGAGAAATTCTAGGAGGGAAGTATAACAACAGCACACGGAGTAAGAGACTAGGATAAACTGGACAGAGCATCAAACTTCATAGTTTGGAAGGCCAAAATCTTATCCATGCTTGACAAAAATCATGTCAAGAACTTCACCTTGAAGGTTATAGCTATCCCATTTGACCCCAATGATAACGACTAGTATGAGGAGGCAATAGCGAGGGCCAAGAACATCATCCTTGATGGGGTCAAGGACCACGTAGTACCACACATTACTGAGAAGGAGACGACATATGAGATGTGGGAGGCCCTCAAAAAATTGTACCAACATACTTCTGTGGGGAGAAGAATGTAGCTTGAGAATCAGTTGATGTCATAACAAATGAAGAAGGGAGAGCTGATTGACACCTTCCTCGGAGGACTAAACGAGATCTGAGATCAGTTGAATGCTATAGAAGCCACATCGGATTAGGAATTGATGGTGAGGACGACCCTGAAGCAGTCTCGAAAGATTGGGAGGTATTTGTCCAAAGTATACTGGGCAGAGGGACACACCCACCTTGGGATGATATGTGGGCTTCTCTTGGCCAAGAAGAGATCATATGATAGTCGAAGATGGGTAGCAGAAGCAAGGGGATCAAAGTCAAGTAGGAGGAGGAAGATGTTGTCGTAGCATCTGAGGGAAAGTAGGAAAAGGTGAAGAAGAAATATCTCTCCAATATTAAGTGCTTCCACTATGGGGAGCTGGGTCATTATGTGACCTAGTGTTCAAGGAAGAAGAGTGAGGGAGATTCTTTTGAGACAAAGCCAGCTCCAGTAAGGGTAGAGAAAGAAGTTTTGGCAGACGATGACTGTGCCATGAGTGCACATGCACCACTTGAGATGAGGTGGGGAGACATTGATTTGTAGTCAGGCAGGCTACAAACGATGAGGGGAAGGATCCTCGAGGTACCTAACCTATTGGATTAGACCTTTCTATAGGAGCCCCGAAGAGGAGTAGCAGGTCTGGATGAGTTGGGTAGAGATGGAAGCGGAGGAGGTGGCAGAGAGAGCTATAGTGCAGGAGTCCCAAGACATCGTGAGGCTAGTAGACTGTAGCATTGTGAGAGGCACAGGAGCGTAGCACTAGTGCATGATGCCACAGAGAGGTGTAAAATGGTACAATATGCAGGGAGTTGTTGCAGCAGTGCAGAGGTCAAAGAGGGAGCACTTGTCAACGACAGAGGAAGCTTCAACATCAGTGGGTGTCTCTAGCCGAATAGAGAGGTCAGAGTTGGGAGGTCAGTTACTTACTTCTCAATAACTGAGTTGTAGTGCAACAGTGGGTAGCATAATGGAACATGATGAGAGGAGGTGCAGTGTGGATGTAGTGTTGGGAGAAAGGACTAGCAACAACATGGATGCAGAGGGAGCTGTCGTACAGATGCAGCAGTGGTGGTGGCATAACCATGGACAGGAGTACAGGATACAACAATACAGATGATGGTAGGCAGAGGCCTAGCATCAGCACAGGGACCGATGCCAGATGATCAGAGTAATACTCAGTGAGGAGTATTGCTAGATCACAGTCCTTGCTAAGAGGGTGTGCTGATTTGGGGAAGCATCAGATGTGATCTAGCCACAATTTGTTTTGAAGAGGTTGGGGCACATGAAATCTCCAATACCTAGAAAGGGTTTGGGCATATTCTAAAGAATTCAAAAGATATTAAAATAATTAATATTTTTAATGGAGTCCCTAAGTCTAAACTTGGGGAAAATAAAATATTAATGTGGATTAATATGAAACTATATTATAATGCTCCAAAAGACATGGATCAAGACACATCTAACCTCAGCTGTTGATTAGGGACTTAATCTTAGCCGTTGATATGTCAAATGGAAAAGTATAAGAGGAGGCTTGAGGGTCACTTGGAGAATACACCAGAGTGATCAGTCATTCTATTCTCTAGAGTGGGATTTCCTAAGAGAGGTAGAATTAGTGATAGGGAGTTGCAGCTGAGGAGTATTGAGTATAGAGAAATAGAGAGGAAGAGATAGTTTTGGGAGAGAAGCGCAGTAGCTGGCGAGGGTGACGCAAAGCCAGTCAAGGCTCACGTAGGGCCACGCAGAGGTAGCTAGGAGATGTGCAGAGCCTCAAAGAGGCCAACGTTGCTGACACAGAGGGCTAGAAGGTTGACGCAAGGCCTCCTAATGCTGATGCAAACCCATTCAGGGTGATGTAGGGCCAGTGCTAGGCAGATAGGGTCTGACGCAATCTAGAAAGGGTAGACGCTAGGGTTTCTGGGACAGATTGGTGCTAAGGAGCTACCGAAAGGATTATCCGGGGTTTCAGCCGGGAGCTTTGTCTAAAACTAAGAGGTATTACTGGCAAGGAAATTCTCTGTTGGGTAGGACACTTTCAGCACCGAGATTGTACTCTGATATTGCTTAATAAGAAAACCCTCAGATAGTTTCACTAGTTTTCCCACATTGGGTTTTTCCAAGGACATTGGTCCAAAAATAATGGTGTCATATGGTGTGATTGTTTTTGTTTGCTTTAGTTGTTGATCTGTAATATGTTTAGTGTGCACTAGTGTTTATTTTCAGTATTTACATTGTAAATAACTTGTTAAGTAACATAACAAGTAGGTAGGAATTAATCAGATAAAGTGCATGGAGGGATTCTAACTAAGTAGACTTAGAAACTTCAACATTGATCCAGGATGGATTACTATACAACCTGGTTATATTGATGAGGGTGAGGTGGTGTAACCTCAGGAAGCCGTGATTGAGTTTGGTTTTAGGTCCCACATTCATGCTTGGAATATGCCATGGGGGTGATTGGTTGAAAGAAAGATTTGGTTTAGCCAATCTACAAGAGGGTGGTTCGTGGAAGTCCCAAAACTGGTTAGTCATTACATTCATTAATACGAGGGTATTTATCCTTTTTATTTCATGAGTATTACACCGGTTCATATGTGGATTATATGGTTGTTGTCCTTGGTATTTTTGTTGTTATTATGCTGGTTATGAATATGTATTATGACAATAGCTATGTATGGCTCTCATCATGTTTTCACTTGTAAATGAATGAACAATGTATCTATGGCCTAATCAATGAAATTGAAGCTAATGTGTTGAGGCATCAATGCCTCGTTGTGAATCTCAAATAAGTATGAGACCCTTATGATTAGCTCCACTGTTAAGACCTGTAGATTCATATTTATGACTGATCCAAACTTAAACAGGAACACAACAACTTATATATATAATCATAAAGACATAGGCACAATAGAAAAACACTTCATTTCATTAATAGAGAAATATTGAACTATGATTAAAAACAAAATGGAAATAAGATAGCTCGGGCGATGGTAGCTTATCTATGAGAAGATATGTGGTGGCTACATGCCCCTGAACTGTGTTACAATGAGCCTCCAGGGCCTATTTATTATTGGAAAACATGAGAAAACCATAAACAATGAAAACCCTAACCCTAGGAGATGTAACACTAAGAGTTTTGCGCCTCGTTAGGGTTAGTTGGGCAGCCAACTTCCAGGGGTCATAACTTGGTCATATTATCTCCATTTGCTGCGTATGATAACTTGTTGGAAATGTCTCATTGAGTATGACAGGCTTCACTGTACGCCCCTTCCTATGGCTATGGGCCTGCTACAGACCCCAAAAAAATGCTATTTACGAGGCCAAAACTGCTCTGGAAGTTCAGGACCTAAAAAAATGCTAAAAATAGTAAATGTTGAAATGAACACAGAGATAGATGAAATTGATTAGGGATTCTAGGTGGAATAGGTGGTTGGCCACAACCATGCACCTAGATCATTCCTCCCCCCTTAGGAAGCAATGGTCCCCATTGTGTGCAGAGCCTCCATGATGTGAGGAAATTTCTATTGAACCTAGTCCTTTGTGAACCACTTGCCTTGGTGAAGGAATTGGCCTACCTTGACAACTCAATATAAATATATCCTCAGTTGGCGAGTGTTGTTGAGCTATGTGTCCATGATCTGATCAGTTGAGGCATGTTCCATGTAGTTCGGGTTGAGATCTATTGGTGTGAGTTGTTCTTCAATGTCAGATGTGTCCAACAATGGTCGAAAGTATGGCCAAAGGTGATCGGCATTGAACTCTGGGTGCAGACCAAGGAATAGTGGGATGCCAAGCTCGAAATCATTGTCATCGATGACCTTGGTGATGGTGTATGGCCCATATCGGAGTGGGCAAAGCTTGCGATGGGGTCCAAAAAGGTTCTCCTTCTCCAAATGTAGCCAAACTTTGTCACCCACCTAGAACTTGTGCGACACTTGATGCTAATCATGGTGTTGATTGCACTTAGCATTGGCTCTGTCCAATATATCATGAACCTGTTGGCATATGTGTTGAATGCACTCAATGAAGATCTTAGCCCTTTCATCTCCAAACTAAACGTTAGCTCAATCTACCTGAGTGGATGCAAATGGTATGGCCACATCAATGGGGCATAATGGATGAAACCACAACCCTACCTGAAAGAGGCTATGGCATGTTGAGCTGTGGAGAGCTCAATTGTAGTTGTGTTGGACATAGGGGAGATTTTCATCCCACATGTGTGGATACTTCGAGTTGTACATGCGCAGAATGTGTATGATCATCTTGTTCACAACCTCTGTTTGGCCATGAGTTTGGGGATGGAAAGCTGTGGACTTAGTAAGTTTTGTATCCAGCATCGACCAAAGACTTGACCAAAATTCACTCAAGAATCTGTTGTCCCAATATGAGACAATGGACTGTGGGATCCCAAAGTGTACCCACACTCATTCAAAGAAGAGCTTAGCAGTGGCCTCTACTATGATACTCTTCTTGCAGGCCGCCATGATGGCCATCTTAGAGAATCTGTCGATGACCACGAAAACATAATCATTTTCGTGCTTAGTAGAAGGAAGGTCTGACATGTAATCCATGGAGATAGATTCCCAAGGCTAACTAGGACTAGGTAGAGGAGTATACAGGCCTTGCTTCTTGATGGTTGGTTTGGCAACGACATAGGTGGTGCAGGACCTAATGTACTTCCCAACATCCTGACGAAGTTTCGGCTAATAAAAATACTTCTGCAATACTACCACTATTTTCTCTACTCTGAAATGTCCAATGACCTGACTATAGTGCGCCTCCAAAATCATATTGGCATGCTCAATTGAAGGAACAAATTTGTGTCCCAGCTTGCATAATAGTTCATAATAAAGGTGAAAAATTGGAACTTTCTTCCCTTCAAGGAGTGTTTGGTATATGCTACCAGATTCTAGATAGCTCTTGTAAGATGCATCCACCCCGATGTTTTGTGCCTACAAGAGTCGAGCATAGTGATCAATGTCATGACCAATGGTTGGCTAAGGAAATCAACGATGTTATTGTTGTTGTCCTTCTTATGCTTAATGTTCAAAAGGAACTATTGAAGATAGGTGGACCATTCCTGACAGTGATCATTATGCAAATTCCCTTGTGTCTATATGAACTATAGAGTTCGGTGGTTTGTGTGGATGACCATTTCCTTCCCCATATTGTAATGCTTCCATTGATGGTAGGCCTACATAATGGAATACATTTCTTTGTCGTAAGTGGGGGAATTTTAAACTTTGTTTGAAAGTGTCTCACTATGGTAAGCCACTGGATGCCCATGCTAAGTAAGAACCACACCAATAGCATAATCGTAGGCACGTGTCTCAATCTCAAATGGTTGTTGTAGGTATGGTAATGTGAGAAATAATGCAGAACAAAGGCAATTCTTCAACTTGGATAATAATTTTTGTTGTGTTTCCAAACAAAAAAACATTACTTTCACTGTGCCCTTGGTGACTTGACTTAAAGGCCAAGTAATATGAGAGAACCCCAACACAAACCTACAGTATAAATTGGCAAGACCCAAAAGGACACGGAGCTCTATTAGACTGGTTGGTGATGACCAATCTCGAATGACTTGTGTCTTGGATGGGTCCACATGTACACCTTGCTCATCAATGATATATCCCATATATTGAACCTCGGTTAGGAAAAAGGTGAATTTCTCCAAGTTAGAAAACAACTTATGTTGTTGTAGGGGTTGAAGGACCTGTCGAATATGGTGTAGGTGCTATTCCCAACTCTAGCTGAAGATCAAGATGTAATATAAATACACCACCATGAATGTGTTGGTGAAGGGTCACAAGATGTCATCCAGTAGTCTCATGAAGGTTTCAGTTGCATTCATCAATTCAAACAGCATGACCAACCATTCGAAAAGACCCTCCTTGGATTTGAAGGCAGTCTTCCACACATTGAAGGGTTCAATATGCACTTGATGATAGCCTAACTTCAAGTCAATCTTGCTGAAATATTTTCCCCCTTTGAGCTGGTCCAGGAGATCATCAATTCACATGATTGGGTACCTATTCCAAACAATGATCTTGTTCAATGCCCGATAGACAATACAGTGCCTCTAGGTCCCATCCTTCTTCTGTACCAATACAATTGAGCTCCCACAAGGTGATGAGCTTAGACTAATGTTCCCTTTTTTCAATCATTCTTGAATCTTCCTCTTGATCTAATCATTCTCTAGAATAGAGCATCAATAGACCGGTCCATTGGGTAGTGATCCACTGGGGGTTAGATTGATGGAGTGCTTGACCTAACAGTACAGAGGTACTCCTACGGTTAAGACGAAAATATCCATGTACTCCTCCATTACCTTGTCCATATGTTGTTGTTGTGCATAGGAGCCCTACCTAGAATCCATGGCCACAACCTTATTCTTTCCCTGGGGAAAAATCATAAGGAAAACAAATTTCTTGGTCAGGGAAATGTTCTTACTACATTTTGTTGTAGTGATCAAAGAGATGGTGGTAGGCAGGACTACCTGAGGTATCCTGTACAACCTATTAGCCAAAGTAATAATCATAGAGCAAGGTCTATACTCATATACAACATGTCACATCAACAAGTATGGTTGTCTGAATAATACATCACAAACTTCAAGAGATGCAACATCACATAATACCTCATCCGTGAAGGGCTTGATGTTGTAGGGAAGGCCACACTGCTGGCTGATGCGAATATCTCATCCTTCGTGAAGCCACCTAATGGTGTACGACTGTGGAAGTGATGTAGTCTTTAGGACCAACTGCTTTACAACCTCTACTCAAATGAGGTTCTTTTGGCTCTTGTTGTCGACAATGAATTGTAGCAGAGAACCATTCGCCCACATCTGTGAGTGGAAGATGCATTCCCCCTCCTCTGGATATTTGGGCTCAATCTTCTGGTTCTTATTGGTATCCATGATGTCACTGAGCTCTGTATCAATGATTTTCTTCCCTTTGTTAGTTCCCTTATCGGGTCTTGATGCAGACTTGGAACCTGTGTCTAATTCAGGGGCCTTCATCTTGGCCACCAGTGACTTTTTGGCCCAACTCTCACTTCTATTGTGAGTGGAGCTCTTATGGAACTAAAACCATTTTCTCATGTCCTTCTTCATCTTCGTGGTATTTTTCTTTGCTTGCGGCTTCAATAGGCTATCCTCGGTAGCATTGCCTTGTCTTGGTCCTTTGTTTTATGTTTTGGGGTGCCTTTTCATTACTTTGGATTTGCAGATCCAAAGTTTTGCTTCTTTGGTTTAAACTTCTACTCAATATTGATAGTGTACAGATAAACCGTGTTGAGCGAGGAAATGTCTAGGAACTCCATCTCGTCCTTGATGTCCTTGTGTAGATATCCATGGTAGTTGAGCACCAAATGATGCTCAGTATCCTTGATACTCAGCTTCATGCGAAGGGTATGGAAAATATTTCTAAACTCTGGCACATCTTGGTCCCTTCCCTGCCATAGTGGGACCCACTTTATGTATTTGTCTTCATATCTACCGACAAGGTAATATTGTTCAATGATGACATCTTGGAAATAATTCCAAGTGGGTGTGGTGGAAAACAATGAGGTTTCACTCTCATATTTTTGTTTAGAGTAGGTTTCCCACGATTTCTTGATGTGTGAGGTAGCTTTGAGAAGTGCAAAAGTAATCATTTCGCAATTAGAAAAGTCATGAACTGAAAACTATCCTTCCAACAGATTTAACCATTTATCTACGACATCTACACCTATCAAGCCTTTGAATATGGGAATATAAAATTTAACTTGTACAGTTAAAAGGAGTAGCGCCTCCACAGTGGTTGTTGGATGAAGATGCATCGCCTGTTGGTAGTCGTCGAAGGATCTGGGAAAATTTATCCATCATTGCTTCCTTCTGTCACTCAAGGGCTTCCTCGAGCAACATTTTGAAATGATCTGCTGTCCCTTTGTCTTTCTTTTCTTCCACCATGGGAGGTCGTCGGGTTTTGTGAGGTTGATCTTGCAATGGTTCAACCAAATCAAGCCTTAACTCCTTATACCTTGACCTCGTCGGTGAAATCAAAGAAAAATAGAGAAAGAGCAGACCGCTCTAATACCACTGATTTGAAATTAGACAAGAACACAAAAAATTACACATATATTCATAAACATAGAGGTGCAACATAAAAACACTTCATTTCATTAATATAAAAATACTAAAGTATGCTTACAAACAAAATGGAAATAATATAGCTCGGGTGATGGTAGCTTATCTCTCAAAAGAGATGTGGTCGATACATGCCTCTGAACTGTGCTACAATGAGGCTCCACGGCCTATCTATTATTAGAAAACATGAGAAAACCCTAAACAACTAAAACCCTAACCCCAAGAGATGTAACAACAAGAGTTTGTGGGCCCCATTAGGGTTAGTTGGGAAGCCAACTTCCTGGGGCTGTAACTTGGTCATATTATTTTAGTTTGGTGCATATGATACCTTATTGGAAATGTCTCACTAAGTATTACAGGATTCGTCGTAGGCCTTTGTCGTCTTGCCATGAACCCCCCAAAAAAGCCATTTATGGGGTCAAAACTGCTTTAGAAGTTCAGGACCCAAAAAACTGCTAAAAATAGTAAATGGTGAACTAAAAAAGGAAAAAATGAAACTAACTGGGGGGTGTAGGTGGAATACGTGGGTGGCCACCAATATCCACCTAGATCAATGACATGTTTGTTGAAATTCCTTTCATGGCTAGTAGGGATCCAATCGAGTCCTTGTTGATGTTTTTCCAAATGTATCATTGTTCTGTTGCGCAAATTCATCTCTGAAGGTTTCATTATGTTTTGGGCAGTGACCTGAGCTCTAGGCCTGAAAAAGTGGCACAAATATTAGAGTCGTAGAGTCTCTTGCCCTTATTGTGTGAGCGTCTGGAGCCTCTTAGATGCACCTTAGTCAGTATCATGGGAGTGTCCAAGGGTTTGATGCACTAAAAATTCAGTTGGTCCTAGGGGTTGGTTACATGAGTGGTTGTGATGGCTCCTGGGAGTTTTGTTGCTGATGTGGAAGGTCTGTGTGGTGTGTTTCCGTTGATTCCATTTCCTCAAGGTGACTTAGGAGGTTGAATCCCATTACAGTGGCCTCTTGTCGCATATTTACCCTAGTTGGACTGTTACATGGGTAGATGTGGGATGAGGGTGTTGCAAAGTGGTATCAGAGCATGGTTCAACACTTGGACTGGATGGGCAGAATGTGTTTGTCATGCATACATGTAGTTTTCATATGTGTTCTTTATGATTGTGGTCTATGTGTTTGTTGTGTATGCATGGTGGTGGTCATTATTTCAGTTGTGTTGACATGTAAGAGTTGATGATGTTTTTGTTGGGATGTGTTATTCATGAATGCATGTCGATTGTATATGCATTTGTTATGCATATCAGTATCTATATGTTGTTATGCATACATGATTATGGGCATGGTTGTCGTGCATGAGGTTTTTGTATGCATTTCAGGTCATCATGATGTAGATGTTATGTTATGATTCTAATGTGTCGACTGAGATAGTGCAGTAGATGCAAGCCATTAGAGTGAGGTTGACACACTAGACTTTGGGGTAAGAGAAGATCATCATATAGGTATTGTATGTTTGGCATGCATGTATCTGAGTTAATGAGTTTCTATATGAATTAGGGTTATATACATGTTTGCCATTTTATTATTGTTGTGGTTACATGCATGGTAGATGCTAGTGAATCAGTGCATTCATATGCACGATGAATATGCCCATTACAGCTAGTATATTGATGTTATATGTATCATGAAAAATTGGATTGGCCCATGTAGATGGTTATGGTTATCGTTTTCATCTATGAGACGACATATTGGTGCTATTATGTCATACTAATCTAGACTAATGGTGCAGATGTGATTGTTATGCATGAATGAAATTTTTTTATGAGTTTATGATGTGAACATGTTAGCTAGTTACTATTATGGATATCATGACCTTATTTAAGTTGATGTGTTGTGAATTTACTTCGTGCTAATCTAGATTGATTATGCAGACAAGATAGCCTCCCTTGAGATAAATCAATGTATGAGTTTTCTTATGTAATCTATATGTTGTTTGAATCTTTGATTACTTGCATGATATGGGTATGTGTCTGTAGGATTGCATGAATGAATGGTCTTGTTTTAAGATTTGTACTAACACATATGTTCTGAGAAAAACAAATATGTACTTGAGTGTAAGTAGGTGATAGTTGTAGCATTATGTATTATGAATAATGAATGTGAGTTGATTTTTGAGTATTACATGGTTGTTATTATTGGTAAAGGTTGATTTCAAATTTCTAGACATGATGCCTTGATTTGTGGAACATGTGACTGGCACATGTAAATAGTTGGAGGAAACATGCTTGATATTAAGGTGATAGGGTAAAAATTGATATGTTTACATAACTAACAGTAGTGTGATGTGACAATACATTGTAAGACTTGATTACAACAAGGTAAAAAGGTAAAGGAATTAGTAAATAATTCCTTTTTCTATGTTTAGAAACCCTAATTCAAAATGAATGAATGTTTTCCATATAGGAAGTCTTCTTAACCTTAATCTTCTCTGACATTATGTGGATATGTACTAGTTTCATGAACATGTATTCGACACATATATTAGTTAATATCTTGTTTCAAGTGGATTCATTAAGGGAATGGAGTCCCTTGAGAGATAGAATGGATGTGTTCAGCTACAAGGCAATGTGCTTGGAAAAACAAGGTAAGATAACTTGTATATTGTTATATTTATTTATGCATTGACAATTATGTGTTTATGGTAGTGTGATGCAACATATTGCATGGTAAGAGACTGTCATGACATCTTGAAAAGGATTGGGTTGAGCTTTCCATTGGAAGCATTGGGAAACATGGGGATTGAATCATGGTGTTTGTTGTTAGTCTTATGATTTTTCCTTTTTATTTATTTATCTATGCTTGATTTGTGGTCTTGATTGTGTCTAGTGCATGATCATGCCACTTTGTTTGTGGTGCGCTATTGTATTGGTTTTTGTGGTTTCTTCTTGTTTGTCCTTGTTTGTTCCTTTTGTGTTTTTTAGGTATTGGCAATTAGTTTGGGAAACAGGAAATTTAATGGAGCTCAGAGAGAGCTCAATGAAACCTGGTAGGAAATGTAAGACCCGAATGAAGCTTGGTGCATGAGTAAGGGGTAGATCAAGGTAATAATATGAAAACCAGTTAGATTGGTTGGGTCCATTGGTGGAAATGCATGGTGCTAGGACAGTCATGAGAAATGTAACAAGAAAGGAAAGTAAATGGATCTGAGCTGTCAGACACATTGTCTATCTTGGGAACTATTGTTCTCAATGTTGTGCATGAATAAAGGAAGTTCTCTTAACGTTGACTTTATGATATCTGGTAATTATGTTGTGATCATGACTATGCTAATGTTTATATATGTATACTATATATGTATACATGTATGTATGTATGTGTGTCATGTCTAACAGGGTCATCATGGAGCATAATTGGTTTTATGCTAATTTTTTTATGCATATATGTATGTATGTATGTCATTGTCTAATAGGATAATGCTTGTTTAATGCTAATATTTATCTGTATATATACGCATGTATGCATGTTACTGTCTGATGGGGTCATTAGGAATCATTCTTGTGGAGGAATAATTGCTTACGTAGGTGAATGACATGAAGGGGTTCCTGGTTTATGAGGAATCAAGTGGGAAGAGTAGTTTTAACAAATCTACGAGGTCAGTGTCATGTGGTTATGAGTTGATATTATGTGATTATATCATTTCTATGTAATGGATAGGCTATACTGAGGGATACATCAACGAAAGGAAAGTAATATGATATGTGACATGCTAGGATACACATGGATGGAAAAGAGACACTAGAAGAAAGGTTGCTTGGTAGAGGCAGTGTGGTTTTGGATGTGCAATGCTACTATTCTGTATATGTTATGGATATTTTATATTTAGTTATTGTAACTATGGTGTTGAGTTCCTGCCGTGTCTATGGTGTTCTGTGCATGTTTTACATGTGGTGCTATGTACATATGGTCTTGTGTGCATGATTGTGCAAGTGGTGTTGCGTACATGTTATACATGTGGTGATGTGTGAAGGTGGTGTTGTGTACATGTAATCCATGTGGTGTTGTTTACATGTGGTGTCATGTACATGTCATGCATGTGGTGCTATGCACATGTGGCATTGTGTACACGTTGTGTAGGTGGTACGGTGTACATGTGATGTTGTGTACATGTTGTGGAGGTGGTGCCACGTACATATGATGTTGTGCATGCGTTGTGTAGGTGGTGTTGTT
This sequence comes from Pinus tabuliformis, assembly GCA_031772625.1. Taxonomy (NCBI): domain Eukaryota; kingdom Viridiplantae; phylum Streptophyta; class Pinopsida; order Pinales; family Pinaceae; genus Pinus; species Pinus tabuliformis. The sequence goes on from CM062811.1 coordinate 815,488,117, forward strand.
TACAAGTGGTACTATGTACATGTTGTACATATGGTACTAGTGTATGTGTGGTATTGTGTTCATATTGTACATGCTTAGTTGTGGGGATGCAGCGCTATTGTGTAGATGTTGTATCATGACATATGTATTCATTGTGTTGTACTCTATGTACTGTATCATGTCGTACACTCGGTATAGGTGTGTGTATCATGTTGTGTTGTACATCAAATGTAGGTGTATGTATGGTGTGGTGTCATACACTAGTTGTAAGCATATGTATTATGTTGTTTTGTACACTGGGTGTATGTGTATGTGTTGTATGTTAGGTGTAGGTGCATCTATTGCATGGCGTTATATGTCGTGTGTGGTTATATGCATGTGATTTTCATTACGTGTATGTGTACATGGTTGAAGAGAAGGAATGAGGTGTTGGTCGGGAATGGAAACCGATCTGGTGTGTGTACGGAATAAGGACAGAGGTGGAAGATAAGTATTGATTAAAGGACATGTATCAATATTTTATTTCAGTTTTAGTATGCATGTGATTTATGATTATGGTCTATGATTATTACTTGTGATCTATGATTCTGGTTTATGATGGTTACATGTGATTTCTAATTTTAATCTATGATGGTTGTTTTTTGAACTAACCTGATGTGATATGCTTATACATGTTGATTTGGTCAAAGATGCTAGTTTGACTCATTGTGAGATGAAGCAAAGATAATTTCAAGTGTACCTTATTGATGAGTTACCAATGAGGTATGATTTGAAGTTATTTCATTTTATTTTGAATCTAAAGGAAATTATGTGCTTTGTACAGGAAGGCATGAAATGCCTGACTGGGTGGTCGAAACTAACGATAAGCATTAGCAACAACAACAAAAGGAATTGGAATAGGCATTTTTATGTTAGTAAAGATTTAAGGAGTAGGGTCATTGTGGGACATTGTTACCCAATAGTGCCTATTTATTTCCATGAGCATGACTGGTATGATGGTTTTGAAGCAGGTATATACCTTGGTTGTTTGACCTTCTGATTCGAGGAAGCCTTACCGAGGGATGGAATTCCCAGGATGGGGGTGCCAACAAAACTTGGAAGGTGTGTGACTTTGTGGAAGGGGGTCACCAGATCACTCGCGGGACTGTATAGTAGAGAAGTGAAGGTTGGGGGATGGATTTGTTTTGGTAGTTAGCATTTATAGATGGAATCATATGCATATTGGGAGTGTTCCCTGGAACAATGAGCCGGTAAATATTCAATGAGAGGACAAGTGGCAGTGGAATGTAGCATTGGACATTGGATGCAAATTTGACCTTGCAGTGGATTCTAGAATTCCTAGGAAGGACATCAATCCTAGTATTACTTTGAGGGTGTAGGTGTGGGCCTTTGGATTGCATTGTTGCAAATGCAGGCATCGTACCCTTTTATTTGTTGATCAAGAAAATAAGTATATGTGTATATTATTGTAAATATTATATCAAGCTAGTTTATAAAGCTCCATAGACATTATGTTTATTTACTGGTTGAAGGAAATGTTCATGAGAATATGTGTTTTTAATTGTAAATACCAATGAGCTATGTTATAAAGCTCCAGTAAGTGGTATGCTTGTCATGTTTTAGTAGATGGTCATTGTAAATACTGCGACGAGCTATGTTATAAAGCTCCATGGGCAGTATGTTCGGTTGTAAGGGTCTTGCTGGTTATAGGTGTCATTAAACACTAAGGACAGTGTTCCCCCAAAGGGGAGGGTTCTGTAACAACCTTGGTCAAAATTCGTGGTAAAAGTTAATAAAGGAAAAAATAAGGCCAAGGTCATGAGACACGTATTCCATGTTGAATGTTGGGAAAGATATCCTAGTGTGGGTGTTCATTTGTTTATTATGGCTAAGAAAATTGGCAAAGGTAATGGAAAAGGATTTGGAAAGGAAAAATGACCTTTTTTGCACATTTATTTATGAAAATAATATAAATTAGGAGAAAAGGAAGGTGAATGGTCACAGGTTACATGTGAGGAGGAAAATGAAAGAAAATAATGGAAATTGAAGAAAATAGAGGCCTCATTAATAAAATGGCTTCTGAGGATCAATTGGCAAGATTTTGCTCAAACTTGGTCAGTGTTACCTTTTGTTAGTTCAATTTTGGAGCTCTCTCATTATTCTCTCTCTGTCTTTCACTCTTGGAAACTTCGAGTTTTCTTGGAGCACCTTGGCATTGGATCAAGAAAGGTAAAGAAAGAAAGAGGAATGAAAGAGAAAGAAAGGAAGAGCAGGATCAAGAAGCTACAATAAGATTCTTTATAGGTTTTGTTTTGCATGTGTGATTTCCTTTATAGATTTTGCATGCATGGTATTGCATGTGGTTCTTTGCTGTCATGGCATGGGTTTTTCTAGGGGTGCCAGTGTTTTCAGTCTAGTCTTTACACTTTTGGATAACCATGGTGTGATGGGTTTCTCATGTTTTGGTTGAGTTGGATTGTTGGATGGATTCAAAGTTGAGTGAGGTGGATCTCTAAAAGAAATAGCACATGGCCTAGTGATCCTTGAACTAGACTATGGATTGCAATAAAGCCACTGGCCTAATGACCCCTAAACCGGACTATCGATTGCGTAAAGCCAAGTATTTTGTTCCTCGGTGGGCCTAGGAATCCTTGACCAGTTAGTGGCATGATATATGGTAAACACTAGAGGTGGTTTCTGTTGATTAGGCCTAGGAATCCTTTCCAGTGAATGGGACGATATATAGTAAAGCCTAGAGAGTGGAGTCTGCATTAGGGCCTAGTGATCCACTGTCGATTGTGGTAAATCCTAGAGACTGGTGTCTTGGTTATGGCCTAGTGGTCTGTAACAACCTTGATAAAAAACTCATGTAAAAATATATAAGGTCATTATGATGGCAAACATATTCCAAGCTAAACGGTGAGTAAAACATCCTCGTGGGTGTTCATTTTGGTTATTATGGCTAAGGAAATTTGCAAAGGCAATGAAAAAGGATTTGGAAAAGCAATAGGCATTATTTGGCATTTATTTATGAAAATAATGGAAATTAGGAGAAAATTAAGGTGAAAGGTCACGCGTTGCATGTGAGGAGGAAAAGGAAGAAAAATAATGGAAATTGAAAAAAATAGAGGCCTCATTGATAAAAATGCCTTTGAGGATCAGTGGGGAAGCTTGGTCGGTTCAGCTTTGGAGCTCTCTCATTATTCTCCCTCTCTCTCACTCTTGGACACTTAGATTTTCCTAGATCACTTTGGTATTGGATCAAGAAAGGTAAAGGAGGAGAGGGGAAGGAAGGAACATGCAAGGAAGAGCAGGATCAAGCAACTACAACAGGATTATTTGTAGGTATTGATTTACATGTGTGATTTCCCTACTATATTTGGAATCCATGGTATTGCATGTGGTTGTTTTCTATCATGGCATGGATTTTTCCAGGTGTGACAATTTTTTTAGCCTAGCCTTCCCATTTCTGGATAGCCTTAATGAGATGAACTCCCATACTTCGGTTGAGCTGTATTTCTGGATGGATTTGAAGCTAAGTGGGGTGGATCTCTGAAATGAAAAACACATGGCCTAGTGGTCCCTAAACTCGACTATAGATCATGGTAAAGCCACTATCCTAGTAACCCCTAAACCATAATGTGGGTTGTGCTAAAGCCATGGTTGTATGCCTCGGTGGGCCTAGGAATCCTTGTCAGTGAATGGCAGGATGTATGGTAAATCAAGAGGTGGATTTCTCTCAGCTGGGTCTAGTATTCCCAAGATGGGATGTACAGTAAAGATTAAAGAGTGGGTCTCAGTTTAGAGCCCAGTGATCCCTGGATCAAACTATGGATTACGGTAAAGTGTGAGAGACTAGGAGGTACTAAAATTCCTCATGATGTATATGGAGAAATCTGGTAGCATCCATGCTTGTTTGGTTATTTTTAGTTGTTTATGAGTCCCACATTCATGCTTGGAATATGAAACGAGGGTGACTGGATGAAGGGAGATTTGGCTAAGCCAATCTATGGTTGGGTGGAATGTGGTAGTCCCATCCCCGGTTGGTTTTTACATTCATTAATGAGAAGTTCATTCCCTTGGTTTTTCTTGTGTAAATGTACTAGTTTATATGTGAATTGTATGGTTGATGTATTCATGGTATTTCTATTATAATGTTGCTAGTTATGAGCATGTATTCTGTAACAACCCTGGTTAAAAGTTATTGTAAAAATATATAAGACCTCGGTAATGGGACACGTATTCCAAGTTGAATGGTGGGAAAAACATCCTAGTGGGTGTTCATTCAGTTTATTATGGCTAAGAAAATTGGCAAAGGAAATGGAAAAGTCTTTGGAAAGGCATGAGGCATTTATTGACATTTTATTTATGAAAATAATGGAAATTAGGAGAGCAGGAACGTGAAAGGTCAGATGTTGTATGTGGGGAGCAAAATAATGGAATGTGAAGAAAATAGGGGCCTCATTGATAAAAAGGCTTCTGAGCATCAATGGGTAGGATTGGTCAGTGTAACCTTTCGTTAGTTTAGTTTTGGAGCTCTCTCATTATTCTTTCTATCTCTCATACTCTTCGAGACTTAGAGTTTTCTTGAAGCACTCTTGGAGGGTGTCGCATACTTGGATTTTTGGAGAAATAAGGCAAAGGAAGGGCAAGAAAGTGCAAGAACACATCATGATCAACAACGAAAACAAGATTTGCTTTTAGGTACCAAGTTGCATGTATGTTTTCCTCACTAGTTTCGGCATGGATGGCACATGCATGTGGTTTGTTGGTTGTGATCTATCATTAGAATGGAGGATGGCTGGGATTGACAATGAATTGCGTAGCCTTCCCATTTCCTTGATAGCCATGGAGATTGTAAGTTTATTTTCATTCTTTGATTTTGGTTGGTTCTCGTGTTTTCTTTGCTTGGGTTGAGTTATTAATCTTGGAGCCTTGCTTGGAAAAATTCTTTGGAGATCTGTAATAGCTTGGGTTGAGTTACTAGTCCCGTAGCCTTGGTTGGACAAATGATCTTGAGCCCTTGATGGGTTAAGTTACTAGTCATGGAACCTTAGTTGGACACATTATTTGGAGCCTGGTAAAAGCTATGGGTTGAGCTAATAATCATGGAGCCTTTGTTGGACAAATTCTCTAGAGCCCTAGAAGGCTTGGATAGAGATAAATCTAATGATGGTTTTGTCATGTCTGATCATGAGGTGGAATCACTGTTTGATGGGTTGAGGTGGATGGAACTGGAATCCCTGGATATTTTTGCATTGATGTGCTCTATGATATCCCAAATTCATTCTTGGAATATGGAATGAGGGTGAATGACAGAAGAGTGATTTGGCTCATCCATTCTACAGTCGAGTGGTACATGGAAGTCCCATCCCGTGTTTGGATTCTGCATCATCAATATGAGGTTATTTCTCCTTGTACCTTAATGAATATTATACTAGATTATGTGTGGTTCATACGGCTATGATTTCATGAGTATTTTGGCTGCAATTATGTTGGTTATTTATTTGTTTTATGACAAAAAATATGTTTCGTTCTCATCATGCTTTTACTTGTGAATGAGTGATAAATGTATCTATGGTCTAATGGATGAAACTGCAGCTAAAGTGATAAGGAAACAATTCCTCATTGTGAATCTCAAATAAGTACGAGACCCCTATGCTCTAATCTATCATTTACACCTGTAGATTACATATTCATGATATGTTTGACAAAATTCATGTCATGGTTAGTAGGGGTCTAGTCAAGGTCTCATTCAAATGGTTTCTTCTGCACTTCCATTTCCTGGTTAATTTACTATCATGAAGGTATGATGAAATTTTTTGTAGTGACCTGGTCTTTAGGCCTGAAAATGTGGCTTAATTCCCAGGGACACTAGCACAAAACTGATAAAAGGAGTCCCTGGATAGTGCTAGGTAGGCCTATGAGAGCGTCTAAAGGTAGCTAGACATTGGCATGCCCATAGCATGAGAGAGTATAGGGGTAAAGTTGTCCAAAAGTTCAGTGGGATCCAGGGACAAGATGCTTGATGTGTTGGATTGATCCGTGAGGGTCATGATGTCGATGTTGAATTTTTGTATGGTGCATTTCTGTTGTTTTTTCTTCCTTGACTTGTCTTAGGAGTTTGAATCATATCATAGTGGCCTCTCATCACATGTTTACCCTGGTTGGATGGTTTCTTAGGTAGATATGGGATGAGGGTGTTACAGAGTGGTATCCGAGCATGGTTCGCCCCTCGGACTAGATGGGAGGTGTGTTAGTCATGCATTCATGTCGGTTGCATATGTGTTTCTTATGCTTTTAGTCCATGTGTTTGTTGCATTTGCATGGTGCTGACCATGGCTGTAGTGATGTCGCCATGTGAAGGTTGAAGGTGTTGTCATGGATTATGTCTTCATGTGTGTATGGCTGATTATTAATTGTTATGCACATCAATGTTCACATATTATCAAGTGCATGTGATGTGGGTATTTTTTCCATGCATGAGGTCATGGGTAGTGTAGTTGATATGGTGATGCATTGATGACTAGACTCTAGCTAGAATTATGTGTATATAGTTTTGTACTCATGTGTTATATGTCTATGTGCAGTCATTATGCATGTATGGTCTTGGATATAGTTATGCATGAACATTAGGTCAAACATGCCTTATGAAGTCATGGCATGAACATTAGGTCTTCATTCTGCTATTTGTTGTTATGATGCTAAGGTGTTAGCTAAGATAGAGTAGGAGTTGCAAATCATCAAAGTGAAGTTGCAACATTGGACCTCGAGGCAAGAGCATGTCATCATACAGTTTTGGATGTTGGGCATGTAGGTATGTTAGTTAATGGATTGTTATATACATTAGGTTTATGTATATGTCTATTCATGTTATGGTTAAATACATGATATATGCTAGTTGATTAGTGTATTCATATGCACATGTGTCAGATAGTCATTTGTGGTAGTAACTTGTGGTCGTATGCATTTATATTGATGTTTTAGGTTAGATAATTTGATGATTATGTTATTGATGAGCTATTTATAGGTTAGCTTTTTGTTCTTATATGATAATTAGATTTATGATTAGGTCATGTGTCATTGATGAAAATGCTATATAGCTTGTTGTTGTTATATGTTAGTAACTTGATGATTAGGGTTATAGAATTAATATATTGATGCTATATGCATCATACTAATTTGGATTGGTCTATGCAAATCGTTACGATTATGACATTCAGGTATGAGTCAACTTGTTGTGACATTGTGTTGTACTAATCTAGGTTGACTGTGCACATGCGATTATTATGTATGAATGACAAATGTTTATGAGAATATGATGTGAACATGTTAGCTAGTGACTATTATGGACATCATGACCTTATCTATGGCTGAGTTGATATGTTGTGAAGTTATATCGTGCTAATCTAGCTTGATTGTGTAGATAAGATAACCTCTCCTAAGATACATTAAGGTATGAACTTGATTATGTCGTCTACTTTGTGCTTGAATGTTTGATTATGTAATCTATTTGGTGTTTGAGTTTTTGGTATCTATTATGTCGTCTAGTTTAATTATTTAACATGGTATGTTTGCAAGTTGGTTGAATCTTTGATGAATTTCATAATATGAGTATGTGTTCCAATGATCTTGTTTTAAGATGATTGTACTAATACATATGTGTTGAGAAAATTGATATGTACTTGATTATGGATTATAACATGATTGTTAGTCTTCGTAAAGGTTGATTTCAAATTGGTAGATATGATTTTCTTGATATTTGGAACATGTGGTAGACATGTGCGAGTAGTTGCAGGAAACATGCTTGGTATTAGCGTGACAAGGTAATAATTTATGTGTTTATATAACTAATAGTTGGGTGATGTGACAACACACAGTGAGCCTCAATTACAACAAGGTAAAAAGGTAAAAGAAAGGAATTGGGCAAGAATTCCTTTGTCTATGTTTGGAAACCTTGATTTTGAATGAACAAATTCTTGCTTACAAGAAGTCTTCTTAACCTTAATCTTGTTTGACATTATGTGGATATGTGCTAGATTCATGAACCTGTACTTGATAGGTATATTAGATAGTCTCTAGTTATAGGTGGATATGTCAAGGGAATTGGAGTTCCTTGAGAGATGGCGTGGATGTGTTAAGTGACAAGGAAATTTGCTTGGCACAACAATGTAAGGTAACTGGTGTATTGTTATGTTTGTTTATGCATTGACAGTTATGTGTTGATGGAGGTATGGTATAGGGGATTGAATGGAGAAGAGGTTGCCATGAAGTCTCGAAGAAGACTCAGGTTGAGCTTTCCTTTAGAAGTCCTGGGAAACATGGGGATTGAGTCATGGTAGCTTTTGTTAGTCTTATGATTTTGGTATTTTGTGATTTGCTTGAGCTTGATTTGCAGTTTTTTTATGTCTAGTGCATGATCATGCCACTTTTCTTATGATGTCGTATTGCTATTGGTTTTCATGTTTCCCTATTGCTTGATTATTGTTATTTCCTTTTATGTTTTGAGTCTTAGTAATTGAGAAAGTTACTAGAGCTCAGGGAGAGTTGTGTGGTGCTCGAAAGGTAAAGTATGACCTAGATGAAGCTCAATGCATGTATAAGGGAAGTGGAAGGCAAGAGTATGACAACTAGTTGGACTGGTTAGGTCCGCTAGTCTGATTGGATGATGGGAGAACAATCATGATACAGGTAATTATAAAAGGTATGGTGAATGGAATTGAAGCGTCATATGCCTTGGCTATGTTGGGAACTATTGTTCTTGATGTTGTGCATGTGTTGCATGCATGGAGGGAGTTTTCTTAACCTTGACCTTGAGATCTTTTAATTATGTTGTGGCCATGCTTATGCTGATGTCTATATGTGTATATGTATGTATTTGTCCATATATGTATGTCACTATCTGACAGGGTCATCAATAATCGTTCTTGTGAAGGAATGATTTCTTACACAGGAGAATGACATGAAGAGGTTCTCGGTTTCTGAGGAATCAAGTGGGAATAGTCCTGGAAATATACAAGGTCCGTTTCATGTGATTATGAGTTGATATTATGTCTATGTTATGGATAGGTTATACCAAGGGATACATCAACAAAATGGAAGTAGTGTGGTCTGCAACATGTTGGGACAAGCATGGGTAAGACACTCGAATCAAGGTTGCTTGAAGAGACAATGTGTTTTGGATGTGTGGTACTACTATTGTGTATAAGTTGTATATGTTGTACATGTTACATATGTGATGTTTTGTGCATGTGGTGTTGTGTATATATAGTGTGTATACATGTTGGATATGCAGTGTTGTGTACAAATTGTACTATGTGCATGATGGATATGCAGTGGTGTGTGCATATGGTGTTGGACACATGTTGTATATGAAATGTTGTGTACATAGGGTGATATGCACATGTTTTATATGTAGTGCTATGTACTTATGGTGTTCTGTGCATGTTGTGCATATGGTGGTATGTACATGTGGTGTTGTGTGCATGTGGTGTTATGTACATGTCGTGCAGATGGTGTTGTGTACATGTTGTGCATGTGGTGTTGAGTACGTCTGGCATTGTGTACATGTTATATAGGTGGTAGGATGTACATGTGGTGTTGTGTATACATTGTGCAGGTGGTGTCATGTACATGTGACGATGTGTAGGTGGTGTTGTGTATAAGTGGTACTGTGTGCATGTTGTAAATGTGGTACTGGTCTACATGTGGTATTATTTCCATGCCGTATGTGTTGTGTTGTACATGAGGTGTAGGTGTACATCTTTGTTGTGTTGTAAGCTAGGTGTAGGTGTATGAGTTGTAGGTAAGGTGTAGGTTCATATATTGCATGCTGTTGTATGCCGTGTTTTTTGTATGTGTATGATTCACACTATGTGTATGTGAAGATTGCTTAGGAGAAGGCATTGGGTGTTTTTCGGGTGTGGAAACCAATCCAGAGTGCATACAAAATAAAGGAAAAGGTAGAAGATGAGGATTGATTGAAGGATAAGTATTGGCATTTTATTTTAGTTCTATTATGCATGTGGTTTATCATTCTCATCCAATTACATGTGATTTATGATTCTGGTTTTGATTATTACGTGTGATTCATGATTTTGATCTATCATGGTTGTGTTTTGAGCTAACTCAATGTGATATTTTTATACATGATGATTTGATCTAAGATGCTATCTTGACTTGTTGTGGCAGGAAGTAAACAAGATTTCAAGTGTACCTTATTAAAGCGCTACCAATGTGGTATGATGTGGATTTATTTCAATTTATTTCAATTCTAATGGAATTTATATGCTTGGTACAGGAGGCACGAAAATGCCCGGAATGGTGATTGAAACTGACTACAAGAATTAACATGTTAGTGAAATAAATTGGATTAGATAGCAGTATGTTGGTAAAGAACTTCAAGAGAAAGGCCATTGTGGGACAATGGTTTTGAGGCAAGTATATGCCTTGGTCATTTGACCTTCCAATGCGAGGAAGCCTTTTCCAAGGGTTGTATCACTGAGGATAAGGGATATTGGGGAACTTTAAAGGTGCGTGACTACATGGAAGGGGTGATTGGATTTCCTGAGGGACTGTGTAGTAGAGAATGGAAGGCCGGGGATGGATTCATTTTGGTCATTAGGATTGTGAGATGGAATCATATGAATATTAGGAGTGCACACTAGAACAATGAGTCAGTAATTGTTCACTGAGAGAACAAGTGGCGCATGATTGTAGTGTTGGATGTTGGATGCAACTTTGACTATGATAGTGGATTCTAGACTTCCTGGGAAGGAGGTGAATCCTGCTATTGCTTTGAGGGTAGACGTGTGAGCCTCTATATTCCTATGTTGTGGATGCAGACATTGTATCATTTTATTTGTTCGGTGAGAAAATGTGCATATGTGTGTATGTGTGTATTATTGTAAATGCTCTATCGAGATGGATTTATAAAGCTCCATAGATAGTATGGTTATTCGTTGGTTAAATAAAATATGTATGTTTTTACATGTAGTTATTATTGTAAATACCATAATAAGCTGTGTTATAATGCTCCAGTGAATAATATGTTTGTCATGTTTCAATAGTGGTCATTGTAAATACTGCAACCAACTATGTTATATAGCTCCATGGGTAGTATGTTTTGTTTTTAGCGGTCTTGCTGGCTATAGGTGTCATTAAACACCAAGGCATGTGTTTCCTCAAGGGGGAGGGTTCTATAACAACCCTGGTTAAAAATTCATGTAAAAATATATAAGAACTCAGTCACGGGACACGTATTCCAAGATGAATGGTGGGAAAAACATCCTAGTGGGTGTTCATTCAATTTATTATGGCTAAGGAAATTGGCAAAGGCCATGGAAAAGGCTTTGGGAAGGCATGAGGCATTTACTGGCATTGTATTTATGAAAATAATGGAAATTAGGAGAAAATGAGGGTGAAAAATCACAGGTTGCATGTGAGGATGAAAATGAAGGAAAATAATGGAAAAAGAAGAAAATAGAGGCCTCATTGATAGAAAGGCTTATGAGGATCAGTGGGTAGGCTTAATCAACATAACCTTTTGTTAGTTTAATTTTGGGGCTCTCTAATTATTCTCTCTCTCTCTCTCTCACTCTTGGAGACTTTGAGTTTTCTTGGAGCGGTCTTGGAGGGTGTGGCATACTTGTATTTTTGGAGCAAGAAGGCAAAGGAAGAGCATGAAAGTGCAAGAAGGCATCGGGATCAACAACTACAATGGGATTTTCTTGCAGGTACCAAGTTGCATGTATTGTTTTCTCACTAGTTTTGGCATGCATGGAATATGCATGTGGTTTTTTGGTTGTGATTTGTCATTGGCATGGAGGATGGCCAAGATTGATAGTGGATTTCCTAGCCTACCATTTCCTGTATAGCCATGGATATTGTGGGTTTATTTTGATTGTTTTGTTTTGGTTTGTTATCACATTTCCTTAGCTTGGGTTGAGGTACTAGTCCTCAAGCCTTGGTTGGACAAATGATTTGAATCCCTTGGTGGGTTAAGTTACTAGTCTTGGAGCCTTGGTTGGAAAAATGCTCTCGAGCCTGGTAAAAGCTATGGGTTGATTTACTAGTCCTGGAGCCTTTCTTGGACAAATGATTTAGAGCCCGGTAAAAGCTGTGGGTTGAGTTACTATTCCATGAGCCTTAATTGGACAAATGATTTGGAGCCATGGAATGCTTGGATAGAGACTGATCTAATGATTCTTTTGTGATGTCCGACCGTGAGGTGGAACACCTATTTAATGGGTTGAGGTGGATGGCCACTAGAAGCCCTGGATGGTTTTGGATTGATGTGTTCTATGATATTATACTTTCATACTTGGAATATAGCATGGGGGTGAATGGATTAAGAGAGATTTGGCTTAGCCATTCTATGGTCGGGTGTGTTAGGTTCCTATAATAATAGGGATCATAATTTTGAATTGACTATGTTAAGTCTTGTAATATTGTACATACCTTTGCTTTTCTGCAAATGTTTTCCCATATTAAAAAATGTAAAGAGGGTATGTCCTAAAAAGATAATAAAAGGACAAAAATAAACCCCAAAGAAGAATATTAAATATGAACCCCACCAAAAAGAGATAAAAATAGATCATGAAATTGTGCACATTCAAATGCCACTCCTCTCGGTTTACATTCTACAAAGAAGATTGTGTGTAGCTTGTAAAAATGCCACAATCCATGATGATCAAACAGTTTAATGTTGATTCATTCATGATTTAAATTGCATATTGATAGATAGAGAAACAAATATCTAGCCAAACTGTTTAATCTTGGTAGATCAGTAGTTAGGTAGAGAATAATAAGGAGCTCATCAGTTTAATCTGAGCCCTTGGAATCTATAAGGTTAGAATTATATAGTTTAGTTACCAAAAGAAAAAGGAATAAAGGGTCAGCAAGCTCAAATGCACCCAATAAATGAAGAGAAAATGCTAGGATAAATAAAGGGTAGGTAGAAGATGTTTTGGAATGCACAAGGTTGCTAGCTCAAATGCACCTTCATCATGCTTAAATATTATGTTTCATTTTGCAGGAGGAACTGTCAAGGGAAAGAGGACATTAACAAAAATTCTGTATGGCTTTGGGTATTTACCCTAAAAGGTTCTATATGATTTTAGGCCTAAATACTACAACTTATTTACTAATTTCCCCTCATTTCACTAGACCCCCACATACTTATTTGCTTCCCCTCATTATCCTTTCATTACTCATAAAAGCTCTTTCCCTTCATTTTGACCTTTTATCCCTTTGTTTCACACATTTCCCTACATCTTACCCTTCAAAAAATCATTCCCCCCTTCCTAAAACCCCTTTCCCTAGTTTGAAACACATTTCCATCACAAATAATACTTTCCTTACATATTAATTTCCCTTTTTCCTTTAAAAACCCACAAAAAACCCTTTATCTTAAGTTTTTTTCTAAAGTCCCACTTTATAAATCCCCCAATTTATAATTTCCAGACACCCTTTTTTAACCCACCAAGCCTTGGTGTATAGTTAAAAACCCCACAATATAACCCATGGTCCCCACCTTTATTAACCTGTTGCTTATATGAAAAACCCATCATTACCTGTTAATTAATTACAATTCATTGTAATTAAACCCTAGGCCCCGCCCACCACTTTCGAACTCCGTCCAAGCAATTTCACCACGCAATATCCCTTCGATATCCCACCTCCAGATCCAATGGAACACATCAATATCGCGTGGATTCATCGTCCGAAAGTTAACAGCCCGAGAGCAAACGAGATTCGTGGTTTTGGACGAGCGTTGTTTGGCTATGTGGCAGCACCAGGTTATATCGCGTGCTCACGAAAAATACCACCCGCCATCCAAAAGCGGTGTGATATTGCATGAAACCACCTCCTCTCATAAAATGAAACCACCCATTATTCATTTATTAATCCTGCACCCAAATTTAACCGATGTTGGTTAAAACCCAAAAAATCCCCCTCAGAAGAGCGACCTCCAACTGTCTGCTCCTACCAGAAAGCCTCCTATGACTGCTTCACTGTGTATCCCCGGAAGCCCTATCATCCATAGTTGTGCAGAAAACCATCTAACAACACTTGTACAATGTGAAAAATCACAGAGTTTTTACAATATGAAACTCTATCATTCCCTTCTATTTAAAAGGAATAAATGAAAAGCCTTTTCCAAACAGAATTCAGTTATCCACAGTGCAGGCTCCATCCATAGACATCTCAGTTCAATACAACCATTGATTTCCTTCCCTGCAAACCTATGCTTTATTAATGATTGTTTTATTTTACAGGTAATTAGTAGAACAAGAGTTTGGAAAAATAGTTTTGATACTAGCTTCGAAACCTGTTTACTCCAAGATTTGCAAGGAAATGTATTTGAAAGTTTTATTCAGAAGGAAAATACAATTATCACAAAGCAAAAAGAAATAATTTATATAGAGGTAGTAATGGTTAAAACATAGATAAATCCCATAAAGTAAAAAAGAAAAATATATATGTAGAATCCATCTTTTCACCCCTTACTTCAAAAAACCCTATTAATATAAAGCTTTGGACTTTATATTAATTTCTCCCAGCAAGCCTATACTACCTCTTCCCCTGCAAAGTCAACCAATGGCCAACCCCGCAATTAAACCCCCTTCATTTTTATTTGCCTCGAGATTTGCAAAAAGAAATGAATGGTTAAAATTCCATATGGCGCGCTTAGCTCATCCAAAACTTAACACACAAGAAGCATGCGAGATTAGTGGTTTTCCCAGCCCATCTTTTTACTACGTGGTAACGCCTCTGAAAAAATACAACCAGTTCAAGTGAAATACATAGATATGAGAATGCGGTGATATTTCAGAGCTATGGATGAAACCATGCTTGAGGTGAAATTATATAGGTACAAGACTAAGGTTGTGGAATGAGCTATGGATGAAACCATGCTTGAGGTGAAATTATATAGCTACAAGACTAAGGTTGTGGAATGAGATTCAGAGGTAAAATGGTTTTACAGCCACAGATGAAATAAAATTCACGGATGACATGAATTTATGAGAGAAAATAAAAGGGAAAATTTCACATGAAATTAATGAACAGGAGAGCAAAGATAGATTTCATGTAATGAAATCAATCATGGTGAAATAAATTTACAAGGGTAAAAACATGTTGTAGGTGAAAGTAAAAGAGTAAAGTGAAAATACTCTTCCACTTTACAAATCAACACATGGTTTTGCAAAACCATCTAGGTATTCTACAAGGGTAAAAGGATTTTACATACAGATAAAATGAATTTACAGAGGAAGGAGTGATAAGAACAAAACTACACATGGTATTGTGAATTCATGGAAAGAGAAAACAAAACCATGGATTGGAAACAACAAATGGTTTTGTAGAAATTTAATTATAAATTTCATTTAAAATATTTTGGAAATATTATTGAAATATATATATTATTATATATTTTACAAAATATTTTGTGACACTAATGGATGATAAAACAACAGGGCAGCCACAGGATCAGCCATCAGTGAGGGAAGTCTCAGATTATCAAGTTAGAGGATCAACAAGCAGTTGAGTGAATTACTAAGAAAAGAGAGATACATTTGCATATGCTAGTTCATTTGCCAGCACAGCCACAAATTTGGGTCCACATCCTACCTGCTCCCACTTCCACAACAACAACATTTGCACAGCACATTCCACCAGAACTATTAATCTGCAACAGTTAGAGATTTTAGTTCATATATAGTCTAAAAATGTCTTGTCTGTTAGAGACATCATTTATTGTAAATATTTTGTAAATTTTGTATAAATACTTCTGCTTTTGAAGTATTAGAGTGTGGATTGCTAGCCATTTATAGAGTTGTATTGATCAGAAACCTGAGGGTTATTGTACCAAATTTTCAAGTCAGCAGACTACATTGAGTAATAAAAAGATTGCATTAGAGGATTCATGTGTCGAGATATTATAGTGAATTATTTTATTTGTCAAATTTTTTATCTTCTTATGTATTACAAAAAATTACATGTTATCTAAAGTGAATGAATTGATTGGAAACTTATCTCAAAATTTGTTTAATTACACTCTGTTCTGAAAATTTGATCATTTCTATGTTTTCTTCTGATATCCAGATCTGAGAATCCTTAATTTCTCTTCCATTCTGGTTGACCTCTTTCACTTCCTTCATTATCCGGCTTACAAAACCCTTAATTTCTCCTTTGATCCAATTGAAACCAACTTCATCATTCCAGCCTTATTATAGAGATTTTTGGGCACTGTAACCCCAATCATACATGTCCATAAACCAAGGGCTCGTAAGTCCCTAAAAGTGTTGCTTCACACCCTAAAGGAACAAGGTCAGCTGATTACATCATCTCCAGAAGTTCTCCACAAAAAACTGCTTAGAACTGGTGAAAGCAGGGCCATACATACTACCCAGTGCAGAGGGTGCGATGCATCTCACTTGCTCAGTGAAAAGGGTGCGATGCATACTGGAAAGCCCTTCTGTAGAGTGCGATGGGCGAGAGTAGACAAATGGTAGAGACAATTTTCAAGGTGGATCGTCATGGAATCTTCCAAAAACTTCTCTTGTGACACTTGCCTCTCTTAATTCGCCCAGGGATGAGTAATAGATCATCAATCTCCAAGTGGAATCAAGAACTATCAGAGAGAGGACACTAATCAAAATCCCAGAAGCTGACTCGCCCCCCTGCAATCATCTATATATGGATCACTCATCCTAGAGCTCCAGAGGCTGGAATTTTGTATCTTGTAAGGAAGTGTTGTTGGTTTCTTGGTGGAATATCATAGTGTTGGGTGATCTAAGCTTTTCATGAGGTGAAGAAGGGCTTTCATGCTGGGAGAATGACGCTGGGTCAGAACAACTGGTTGTAATCCTCTTTGCAATTCCTAATATTAATAAATCTATTCAATTGTTTTTCCAAATTCTTGTATGTTTGATGATATATGAATTTGTGTGGTCAATATATATCTGGTCCTATATTGTTTATGATTGTATATCTCTGTTCTTTGATAGTATTATTCTAATTTGATCCCACAGGTGCTCTTTGGAGCTGGGTAGACAAAGGAAAAGCGGCAAGGATCTGTCAAAAGGGAGAGGAACCAAGCAAGGAACCAAGCGCAAGACTGAGGTTGGTGTCCTTTGTTCCCCTCTTATCTACTTCTCATAAAGGAAAGCGAAAGTAGTTTTAGTTTGTTTGTTTCTAAGATATCTACCAATCTTAGTGGGACTAGCAGCTCTCAGTGGACACTAGATTTCCCGATAACAAAATGGTGACTCCACTAGGGAACGAATAGCTTGTTTGCTTGTCTATAATTTTTTGCTTTATAAACTTACAAATGGAGCTTGAAGTTAAGCCAGCTAGCCTTCGAACTGCATTTGTTATGCAAGTACAAAGTAGATCAATGTTGCTTCAGTCTATGTTTGGGTTTTGTTTATAAACCGAAGAATTGATTTGAAAACATCCTAATTGCCCTAGTGGTGGCTCTAGTAACCTCATTAGATCAGCCCCTGTGATTTATATTTACTGATTATCACTTACTCGGCCTAAATCCCTGAACTGAGCTGCAAACTGTGACCAAGAGCCAAGTAAAGTCTCATCCTGGTACCATCGCACCCTCTCTTCAAGGAAATCAGTATGCATCGCACCTCCCGTGTGTAGTAGGTGGGATGCATACTGGATTCCCTGTGTAACAGGTGCGATGATCAGAAAAGGCTAATTTTGCCTCCAGGTTTTGGTTTTTCTTCACTCTTTTCAGCTCTATTCAGGAGTTTTGCTGTCTGTGATCAGTATACCACTGTGGAAACTCCCTTCCTTTGCATGATTCCACCTCCTTAGTACAAATAATTGTGAGTGTTTTTATGTATTGTGCGCCATTTACAGTTCTCTTTTACAAAGAAGTAGCATAATCAAACTGTCATCTTTTGATTTAGAAGAGTCACAAGTGTTGTTTTCAGCCAAAGAAAAGAATTCTATTGTTGTGGATGGTCGATTATATAGTTACTCTTGTATTTGAATTGAATTAGTATTTTTTCAAGTGTCGAAAGATGTTTTCAATTCAAAATAGCAAAGTGTCGTCATTATCCTCCTTTCGTTTTGAAGAGAAAGTTGTTAGTACTGTCGCTTTGAAAAGATAATTCAGATTTGTACTTAGCCTTCTTCTTGTCATTCACACATTAAAAAAGCTAAAAACAAATACATGCATGTGCATTTGCATTTAGACTGCTTGTTGGTTTGATTTAGGACAGTGCATCTAGTGTGTGCTCTCTGCTCTATGTTGAAAGAATATCATCTCTCTTTCTTTAGTAGCTAGGATTTTCATTGCAAAAAGAAGATTAAATGATTGTTTATCATCTTAGATTGCATTTTAGGAATTGTATATCTACATCACGCGGTGAACCTGAAAGACAAATTTCTTAAGAAGGATCAACTGTAAAATAAATTCAATGAACATAAAAACGCTTTGGAACCTAACGCACAACATCTAGAAGTGTAGGCTAGAGAGGTATTTCAGCGTTGTAAAGCCTGGTAACTGTCACTTTCATTGTTGGTTGGGTGATTCCTCCTCTTTGAGACGATAAGTGCCAGTACGGACTTGTGCTCCCACGTACTGTCAAGTATATATTGGGAGACCACAATAGGCTATATCCTTTATCCATAGGAAGTCGTGTCTGCCGCCCTATCGATCGCAATGCACTGAACACAACATTCGGGAAGATTGACTGTCGTACTGTAAAAATTATTCTGAAATTTTGTGATTGGTTTGGTAATCCCTCTGTCTAGACTTCCATAGTAGTCTCTTTTGTTCCTTTCCAGACTCCTTAAAGGAAAAGGTCCATCTAAGCACTTGTCACTTCAGGCTCATTAAAAATCAAAGGCGACTAGAGTCATCTTTTGTTTTTTTCTCGACTCTTAAAAATTGAAAAAACAAGTTGTGTCAAAGCGTCTAAAATTTATTTTAATCGGAATAATATCAACATTCGCGCGTTGGTCTTAGGTTGAGAAAAATAGAGTCCACCAACTAAGGATTTCCCCTTGGAGGAAATCCTATTCCTTTCTCCTCTTGGGGAGATGTCGGTGCACCTCATATGGCCACATTGTCGCTTCCAAGATTGACGATTGGCTTGCCTATATGGCTCTTCTTGACCTCCATCATTCAGAACATCGTGATTCCTGAAAAATCGAGTTAGCAACTAGATGATACTAAATTCAGCCCCCAACCTTCTACTTCACCCGACTCTCCCTCTCCTCCTTCCTCTCCGCTTGATGAAGCTGGTAAAGCCAAAAATCGAGCAACTAAGAAGGAGAAGAACGGGAAGGAGAAGAAAGAGAAGAAGAAGAAGGAGCAAAAGGAAAAAAGGGGTAACCGGGCATCGTCTAGTGAAAATCCACACATTGCATAGTCTAAGCCTAAATCTCCATGTGTCATTTGCAAAGGAGACCACTATCATCGAGATTGTCCTTGTATCCCTAAGATCTTAAGGGACTGGTCTCCTCGTTTGCATAATCTGGTGTCATCAGCCTCTGAAGATCATGTTGAAAGCACACCATCAACTAGTGAAAGCGAAGCATTTGGACAGAAAAGGATATGTAAATTTCCTTGTAAACTGTGTGAATGCGATCACGTCATCCACCATTGTCCCTTCCTAGATGAAGGTAAAAGAGTTTTGGATAACCGTCCTGCTTCACCGGTATGACTTCCTCCTGGATACAAGAAACTCTTGCCGAGTCCATCACTAGTTGAAAATCTAACTGGCATGCCATTATGGTTAGTCGAAACATCTATCATTGAATATAAACCTGCTGAATCCATACCAGATGAAAGCCAAAAGGTTGAGGTGGCAGTCGACCCTGTCTTGTCTTCGGAAGGTCCATCTTCAGATGATACAATCACTGAAGAGAATGAGAATGACACCGTTCAAATTATTTTCGTAAACACAAACTCCGATGAAAATGGGGGAAATCTACCCATTCCTTTACCACAGGAAGTGTTGTGGGGGAAAGTATCCAACTCGGAATGACCCTAACCCACTCTAAGGGTGACAGTTCCTTAGCAACAGCTAAAAGCAAAGCTATCTAAAGTTTCTTCTTTATGACATGCAAGAGATAAAAGGGAGGGATCCACTTACCGATGTCTTGCACAAATGGTCGATCCTATCTCCTTTGTTTGCCGCTTGCTCCCAGCTCCAAGTCTTTTCACGGGCCCAGCTACACGAGATCCTGCAAATAAGACAAGAAAAGGAAACTATAAGAAGCATGCATGTATAAATGATTCAAGGATTAGCATAAATCAAAGACGCAAGTAAGACAATACATCACTGAAACACATGCGAATAGAAGAACCTCAAATGCTTTATTAATATATGGAAGTAAGGTTCAGGCGGTGATACAACCATGCGAGGTCCAATCCAGCATCACCTTCCCGACGGAGAGAAATCTCTTCTTCACCTCCCTCAAGCAATCACCCAATACTCTCAACTGCAAACCAACAGCGATTCTTTGCACTGAATTCCACCCTTCCAGATCCCATGGGATGAGACCCTTATATAGAGTTTTGGAGTGAAGATAAGCCAGCTTGATGTGTGACTTGTTGTCCTCTTCAACCCCAGTTGTTCTTCAGTCCTTCACTCAGAGTTTCTGCCTTCCACTTGGAGTTTTAGAAGCTCTTAACTCATCATTAGGCGAATCTTATGATCAAGTGTCTTTTTGGAAGCTTCCTGGACACTGGCACTTTGAGGAAAAGATTCCTCCACATGTCCAAGTGCGCCCAACGCAGGTAGCCTTTGTTCTACCTGCTATGCAATGCAGGTAGCCTTTGTTGTACCTGCTATGCAGCGCAGATGCCTAGTGGAGCAGCTGCAATGATCCAAAACTAACCTGTTTTTGAGTGTTTTTCAGTGGAGAACTGAACTGTGGTGCTGTGGTTTGCTGACCTTGTTCTTCTAAGGGTAAGAACAACATGTTTAGGGACTTTGGATCCCTTAGATTATTGACATTTCATGCTCTATGCTGTAAGGCACAAAAATGTCTATAACAGTTGCCCCCTAAAGTATGAGGTCGTTTATCGGGTGAAATGCTTTATTAGGAGGATTCGAAGTTCATTCAATCGTCGGGAGGTGACCTGTAACAAAATACAACACAATACATTATCTTTCCATACTTTCTTTTCATGATCTAGCTGAGGCGGGCATTTCCCATGCTCAGCTTTATAAATACATTTGTTGTACATAAACAGACGATCGTCTGATAATAGACGGATAATTCTCTGCTTTTAATTATCATCCTTTTAGTAGGATAATCATCTGCTGCACATGTCTATGTTTTTATCTCCTGAATATATATCGCAGCCCGGATGGATGAAACTAGATCCGGGGTCTTCAAACTTGTCCGAACTTCACTTTAGTACAAGTCGATCCATGTGAGAATTTCTTGAAGTCGAACATGGAAAGACATCACTTGATTACCAGTCAATAATGTAAACTGTTAACAAGCACGAGAGGAATCACCGATAATGATGATGACCCTCAAGGTACTGCAGCACAATTCACGTGGTGTGAATATAGGATCTGACGTCGAACACCACGCAAAGTCTCCTGGTCGAAGGTCATTAATGTATACCTATCGCCGAGAGTGAGAAACTTGCCATTGAGGCATGCAAGCTTCAAAGTACTGAGGGGGTGTTCCTAGATCAACTTCTTGGATAATGAGCTGATGTCGACAAGAAGTGATCCGTCAAAGGAGGGCCTTAATGAATCCCACATCAGTGACACGGAACGAAGCTAGTGATGATTGGTGAAAACGATCTGTGAAATATTATTCAAGGTGGCGGTCATGGAAGGATGAAAGATGATGTACGGTAGTGGATGGGACCCGGTTGACACTTTCTGAATGACATCTCTTGAACATATAACGACACTGATGAGATGGATCGGTAGCATTACCCCATGTATGGATGGTATGGCGAGACCATGGTGAAGGGACCGGTGAATGATAATAACCCAACCCAATATTTACGGAGGCAAAAGTGTCATGTTCAAGAGCGACTTGCTACCATTAAGCTTTGAGGTTCTTCCCAATTTTTCCCCAGTCATTTCTGACCAGTACCTCTTTATTTTTTGACAAGCTTGAGGAGGATAACATATGCTTGATCTATAACCTGCCCTTCGGGCAAGCCCATCGCTATGTTTTAACGAGCCTAGCGATAGGGAAACTCGTTCTTGTCTAAAGACAAGTTTGTCGCTATCTAATATTTTTAACGAGCCCAGCGACAAAGACAACTCGGTTCTTTTCATTTTTAGAGAGTCTGAAAAGTGTACATAAAGTAGACTCCAGGGGTCCTTTTTCGTCATCTAATCCCTTAAGTCCGAAAAAGTATAAAACAATATAGAAGGGATGAATGTTCGATATCTTTATCGAGCCGAACTAGACAAGCGCTCGATCTTTTTGTGCAATAATCCCTCAGGTCCAAAAAGATTAAAATCTAGAGGAGGGATAGCTCTTCCGATCCTTTTAACGAGCTGGAAGGCCAAAACTCGACAAACTTTTCATTTTTTACGAGTCAGTGAAAAGAGCTCAAAGAAGACTCGTCTTTTGAGGAACGAGTGATAAACAGGGATAGCAACAGATTCCAGGTACAGGTTGGAATTTTCCAATCACGGCAGTATTACAAGGATGGCTAAGTGGGATCACTCTTCCCAGTTGTTCCTCAAAATAGGTAAACAATCAAGTGGATGTGAATGATCGGCCAAATGAAAAGTGGAGGTGACGGTGCACAAACACGACCAAGGCTTTTATGGCTGATGAATTTACGGTCTCAAATGGTTATTTACCGGTTCATTTTTTTTGAATGAGCTTGAACACTGGGGGAAGCCTGCTCACAAGCTTATGTTTGTTTTTTAACGAGCATGAATTTCCGCATTAAAACTGCTCCGATCTTGCGTTTATTTTTTAACGAGCCATGAACTTTGCCAAAACTGCTCGTTTGATAAGGTCAAATTCATATTTTACCATGACTAGTTTTTCTTTTCCAGAGATAGTACCGTTTTCATCAATTTGTTGCAACAAACTTGTTAGAAACGGATAACATGAAGTAAAAATACTAATATTTTACTTTGAATTACTTAAAAAGCAATTAAAAGATGTTTTTACCTCTCATTTTACCATTTCATGTGCATTTGGTTTGTTGGAGCTTTGGAGGTGCCTCTTCCTCTCGATTTTTCACCAGCTGATTTCGGGAGATTCTGTGGACGATTTTCAGCGCCGTTTTCACCAGGTAGGAGCTAAACCCTAGCTCTATCTTTTCATGGTCTTATTTCTCAGTTTCATGCTTGTTTTCCTGCCCCCATGAGCCCCTGGGGTTTGTCTAGGGCGCTCTGCCATCAGCGCAGGTGCCCTATATAGAAACCTGCGTTGGGGCCTTCATTTTCAAAGGCAGTTTGTTCCCCAACGCAGGTAGACCCTTCTCTACCTGCGTTGGGCGCAGAAAACTTCTTGGTTGCACTCTTTTTCATGAGATTTCTGCCATTTTCTTTACTGAGTCAGGGATCTTACTCCTCCTCTTGTTTGTTTTACAGAGTTTATCGGAGCAGAATGACTCTTACGTGGCGAGAACGAGAGCATGAAGAGGAGGACATGATTGCCCTCCATGATCCTGTTACTGTGAGCGCATTGCGGAACTGTGGCTTGCTAAAATTCTTCCGCATATCTAGCATGAGGGCACAGATACGTTTACTGCAGTACCTGCTTGATGCTTGGGATCCTGTTAACCAAGTGTTCCAGATTAGGGGCAAGTCCATCCCTTTGACCATAGTGGACATTTACTTCTTGACTGGGTTGTTAAGGCGGGGTGCCCCCATTTCCTTGTCCGGTTCGGCCCGAGGGAGTGATTCCGTGAAAGATTATATCCGTCAGTATTGCAGGGAGGGATCTCAGCCGAGCAGAGACGGCAAGATTTCCATCTGTGATGTCACTGACAGGTCTCTCAGGTCTATTCTGTACACGATTTGTAGGATGGCCGGTAGTGCATCCCCTCACGTTGCCAACAGGTCATATGTGCAACACGCCCTGGAATGTCTTGAGCCGAAAGTTTTTAACTGGTATGATGCAGTACTGGTTCAGATGAAAAACCAGTTGACCAAAGTAAAGGACAGGAGACTGAAGAATTTTGGCTTCGGTTCAGTTTTGACTGCCTTGGCTTTGGAGAAGATACCCCTGATGCAACCTCAGTACATTATCCTCGACTTGCCATCCCCCACTGAGCCACGCATGCAGAGGTGGGTTGACCACATGGCTAGACATGCAGGTCAATCTAAGATTACTTTTACTGATGCCTTCTTTAGGTGGTTCGAGCGGCAGGATATGGCTTTTTCCGAGTATCCATATATTGGCATGGACTTCCGAGGTGATCCGGATTTGGTACTACCGGATGGCGAGCAGTGGGGTGATCTCGGTAAATATTTTGACCTTATCACTGTTTACTGTTTTTATTTATAATGTCCTTGTGCTTTACTTTATCAAGACTCTAATCAAACTCATGTGTGCATGCAGATGTGGGCCCCATCCGTCCAGCAGTTCGTCCGAGAGTTCCGGCTGCTGCCCCAGCAGGGGAGGCTCCAGGGAGAGCTATTCTCCGTGACCTTGACTTGGCCGAGACTCTTGCAGCTGTGCAGGAACAGGTCGAGGGTCTTACCTTTGGGATTCCGGATGTACGGATTGACGAGTTGCCTCTGCGATTGCAGCGACATACTGCTGGTGTTCCTAGACGATGGTCTCGTCTTCTGCGCATGATCGCATAGGCCGTGGCATGTTATCATGAACATCACTAGGCTAGGGTGCCCCCCAGCCATTTTTGAGTTTTGGGGTCATATGACCGATTTTGTCTTGGTTACAGAACATTATATGTAAACCGTAAACAGTGATATATATTTTTGATTTTCGGGGTTTATTCCAGTTTTTATGTGATCCATGTATGAAACATCGATGATGCTTCTCTTTTTATCAAATTTGCAAATGTCTATCTAACACATAATTTGCTAATGAGTCGGTTAATGTGTTTAAGTTTCTGGAAATGTGTTGATATTGGATAAAATCAAACTGTCTTTCCAAGATTTTAACTCTTAGGAACTTGCGATAAATAGCTGGATTTCGGACAGAGTAGGTACCATTGAGCTGTAGTACCACGAGCTGTGAGTCTAGCCTGACGACTAGCCGGCGTATGCCATGGGTGATGGCATCAGAGAGGAGCTCTATCAACGCGCTATACTCAGCGATATTATTTGTTGATTGACCAATACAGACCCCTCTGAAACTCATTAACTCGCCGCTTGGGTTAAAAATGGCCCATGCTGCTGAGGATAGGTTCCTCGTACTACGACTTGCTCCGTCAGCATATCCAACCCACGGTTCCAATGGATTTGACATCTGCAATAAATGTAAAAAGCGGATTACTTAAACCAGAACAAACGCTTTAGCGAAAACAAAAATGTAACAAAAGCATACAGGTTACTATTAGGCATAGTAACGCTTAAGGTACAACCCGTTGCGGGGCTGCGCCAGTGGAATTCCGTCATAATCTACCAACTCGTAGGCACCTTTTGCTAACACACTTTTAACAATATAAGGGCCCATCCATAAGGACTTGAATTTCCCAGCTCCCAATTTATCGGATGCTTGGTCATAAAGCAAGACCAAATCACCTTCCGAGAAGACACGGGGTTTGACATTTTTGTCGAACTGCGCTTTGACTCGTTTCTTATGGGCTTCGTTGGCCAAGGCGGCATCACGACGAGTTTCATCCAACTGGATTAACTCCAAGGAACGAGCTTCTTCTTCTGAGGTTCCGGGGAGGAGATCAATTGCGAGTTTAAGGGACGAAATTTCACACTGGATTGGTAGGATCGCTTCCAGGCCATACACCAGTTGAAACGGTGTGAACCCAGTGGCGTTCCTTACCGATGTTCGGTAGGCCCACAAAGCCGAGTACAGGATCAAATGCCATCTTCTTTTGTGAACCCCCACCATCCTTTGCAGCATGCACTTCAGGACTTTGTTGATCGCTTCAACTTGTCCGTTAGCTTGCGGATAGTACGGAGTAGAGCTGTCGTGAGACAATCCTAGTTTTGCAGTTAATTCTACCATCATGTGATTGCAGAAATGCGATCCATGATCTGTTACTATGGCCCGTGGCACGCCGAATCTAGCGACTACATGATTAAAAAAGAATAGGGCTGCTGTTTCACCAGTGTTATCCAATGTAGGCATCGCCTCGGCCCATTTGGTAAAATAGTCAACTGCGACTATAATATACCCATGCCCCCCGGTCGAGGTGGGGTTACATTGCATGAAATCGATGCCCCACTTGGCGAAAGGCCCCACAGCTATTATTGGCTGTAGTGGAGCGGGGGGTCTTCTGGTTTTGCTATCAAAAATCTGACATGCATGGCAACTTCTAACTGTAGTTTTGCAATCTTTGAACATGGTTGGCCAGAAGTATCCTGCTCGTAAGATTCTTTGTGCTGTAGCATATCCAGATTGATGCCCCCCACAGGTGCCTGAATGACATTCGTTCAGGGCTTTTTCGGCCTCCTCATGGGTTAGACACCTTCTCAGGACCGTATCGACACCGCGACGGTAAAGCTTATCACCGACGATCATGTAGTCTTTCGCTTGGTATCGAATGCGTTTTTGTTCTGAGTGATAGGTGTCTGGCCGAAACTTTTGGGTTTGGAGATAAACTATTATATCTCCATACCACTCATCACTTGCTGATATCAGAAACAAACTTTCGTCCACGATCGATTCTTTGGACGTTTCATCGTTATACGATGACGAGAGATCGCATAATAATTCTACGAAAAACTAAAGCTTTCTTTGATTTGGATTTCACAAATTCCAGATCAAACTCTTGAAGGATAGCTATCCACTTTGAATATTTGCCCCCAAGCAACTGTCGCGACAGTATATAAGTCATGGGGTTGCAATCTGACAATACAGTGGTCTTCCTAAAGAGGACATAATGTCGAAATCTTTGAATCGCTTGAACAGCTGCTAATGCCAGCTTTTCAACATGAGAATATCTACTTTCTGTATCATTTAAGTTTTTACTTAAATAATATATAGGGTGTTCAATTCCATCGACTTCTTGAACTAAAACCATTGCAATGGTCGTATCTGCTGCAGCCAGATACAGGTTAAAATCCCTTAGATAGTCTGGGGTGTACATTAATGATGCTTTGACTAGCGCTTCTTTCAAAGCATCAAAGGAAGCTTGTGCAACCTGGTCCCAGACGAACGGTACATCCTTTTTCAGGAGACGGGTGTAACCTTTAGCAAGTTCTGCGTAATTTGGAATGAACCTCCTCAGAAAGTTTGCTTTCCCTTGGAGTTTCTGAATCTGAAGCAAGTTCGAAGGTGGAGGCAAATTAATGATTGCCTGCACCTTGCAAGGGTCGAGACGAATCCCATCCTTGGAGACTATAAAGCCGAGTAAACGACCAGAACCGACGCAAAACACACATTTGTGTGGATTGAGTCTTATTTTGTAGTGTCGGCAACGTAGAAATATTGCTCTTAAATGATGCGGATGATCAGTCCGCTTTTGCGAATGAGCCGGAAGATCGTCGAGATAAGGTTGAACGATGTTCTTGATGTCATGGAAAGCATAATTCATTGCTCTCTGAAACGTCGCCCCTGCGTTCTTTAAACCAAAGGGTAATTTTTGATAAGCGAATGTGCCCCACGGACAAATAAATGCAGTCTTTGACTGGTCCTGTGGGCGGATATTAATTTGATTATACCCGGAAAATCCGTCCATAAACGAAAAGATTTCACATCCGGCACATTCATCAATTATCTGGTCGATGAAGGGTGTAGGGTAGTTGTCCTTTGGACAGGCTTGATTTACATCCCTATAATCGACGCACACTCGTATTGTTCCTTGTTTTTTCATAACAGGGACAATATTCGATACCCAATCGGTTAGAGGAACCGGGTAGATGAAACCAGCATGGAGGAGCTTTTCAACTTCCGCCTTGATGGCAGCGGCTTTCTTGGGGTGCACCTGCCGAAGCCGTTGTCTCACTGGTTTGACATCAGGATACATCTTAATTTCATGTTCAACGATACTCGAGTCGATGCCTGGCATTTCATCATATGACCAAGCAAAGACATCTCTAAATTCGCGGAAAAGAGCTTTATATATTTCTTGTTCTGAAGGGGAACAACCTTTGCCAACATAAATATTCTCTACAATGTCTGTTTTTGTCGAGATATCTATGGCTATAGTTTCTTCTATATTGGATAGGTTTCTCTCGGAGTCCACCGTATTTACAGTATTTGTTAGGAATTCAAATACTGAAGGGTGATACAGGTCGCCTTGAGTATCTTCCTTAGGAAGGGAACGATGGTGGTTATCATCCCATGGTGCCCCCTCAATCCACATTGATTCCAGGATTCCTTCGTCACTTGCATGCACTTGTGACCAAGGATCCAAAGGGGTACCACCGTCTCCTGACCTATCTACCCAAACGCTTGATGAGCATTGATTTGGGCTCGCCTCCCATGCCTGAAACATTGATTGCTACAATATTTCGATTGGGCTCGGGTGCAACACCATTGCCCGATCCATGATGACTTTGTCTTTTGCGACCTTCGTGGAAGATATCATGTTGCAGGTGGCCACCAATGGTACATTTCCTATGTACATATGATTTGGTAGCGAGAAAGTCCCCATCATCATGGGGTCTTTCAACAGGCCTACTCCTATATCTTGAATTGAATGGTCGCTCTCATGGATCATGGGAATGCTTCCCGTAACTTGTGAACCATTAAGGAGGAAGTTCTGTTGGTCGACGACCGTAATCCCTCCTTCAAACGGGAAAGCGATCTTCCTAAAATAAGTCGACACGACAGCTGCCATGGCATAAATCCATGGTCTTCCCAGTAGGATGTTGTAATCTAGATTTCCATCTATGACTTCAACATCAATCTCTACTGTTTTTCCTCCTAGTTTAACTTTCAAGTTACTTAGGATACCGCAAGGGGTATATGTCCTAACGTTGAAAGCCTTTAGTGTTGTTGAAGATCTCGACAAGGTTGGTGACCCTACCGTTTTCCAGCAGCTCATTGACATAATACATGTCGATGCCCCATCGTCAACAATTGTTCTGTGAACAGTTTTGTTGAGGGCTTTCACTTGAATCAGGAAAGCTAGCTGAGCTGGTAACTGAGGGTCATACCCTTTGTGATCAAAGGACACAAGATTGGAATCCTTAGGATCAACCCCCCCTATTGCCGATAACAATGCCTGCCTTTGGGATGGACAATTTTGTAGTACTTCTAGAATCGACATAGCGGATGGCGATTGAGCCAAATCTTCCACTATGTTATAATGCTGCGCCGCTCTGGCACGAGGATTAAAAGTTGACTTGTGTACTACGCCCTTAGGTGGTTTTATCATTAATTCTGGCATTATGGGTGGGACAACTTCTGTCGAAGTTGTTTTCGAACTACTAGGTTGATCTTTCCCTTTTTCTTTTGACAGTTGCGGATTCCCATAATCTTTGCTCCTTGTCGAAATCAAAGCATCATTTTGCTTAGAGATCGACAACATTAGCACTTGCGATGGGGAAGCATTTCCACTATCAACCATATTTTGACCTGGATTGGGAAATGGATCCGTCAACACAGCTGGGTTCTTTGGACTTTTAAAAAATCTCTTGAGCTCAGCTTTCTATGGACAATCTGGTGTCTTGTGATCTTCGTCACATATCATACAGGGCCATTTCTTTTTCCCTTTCTCAGGAGAGTTAGAAGAAGTTTTTTCAGGTGACGGACCATCCTGTTGCTTCTTCTTCCCTTTGTTTTGCTTCTTCTTGCTTCTTGGTTGATTGGTTTCTTTGCCTTTATCTGCTGATATGGCATTTACTTCCGAAGCAAGAATCTCTTCATGGGCATTTCGATCTGAAGTCTTACGGGCTTTCTGAGGTGAAGCCTTTCTCGACTTCGCGCTTGCAGTGCCAATCACGCCATCTCCGGCATGAGAGTCAATATTCGATTTAGGAGGGGGAGGAATTGAAAATTCAGGTCTGGGGGCATCAGGTATTTTGTCATAGAGCGTGCCCGAATGAGTATATACCAAGTCTAAATATTGAGCACGAGCAATGACTTGCTCCTCTGTTACGACTCCCCCCTTGGCCACATCTTCCGTTATAGCCGGAAGTAATGACTTTATAAACCATTCAGCTAGTAGCTGATCAGGAACGTATGTTTTGACCATCCTACGTCGACGACGCCACTCATGTATATGATCAGATATGTGAGTAGCTGTCGTCTGTTTGAAGTTGGTCAGTATCTCGGTCCCTGTTTCATACCTGATAGGTAATTGAAAATTGGTTAAGAAAGTCGTGGCTAAGGAGCTGAAATTGTCGAAAGAGGCTCTCGACAATTCTATATACCATTTAGCCGTCGGACCTGTCAATGTCCTCTGGAAGAGGCGAAGTCTTATCGAATCATCGTTCAGAGTGTTCGATGAACACCACAGATGAAAGGTCAGGACGTGGTTCGACGGGTCTTCGCCTGGATTTCCATTGAATTTAGGAATGTCCGATGGAAGTTTGTGAGGAATCATGGGCCACCAAGGGGCGTAGGCGATAGGATCGTTTGTCAACCGATGTAGATCGGGTAACTCCAGAGTTGCCACGAATGGCAGCTGCTGACTCAAGTTAGGTGAAGCGTACCCAGGATACGACGGAATCGCCTGAGCAGTTGGTCTTTGCATACCAGCATAATGTAATTGATGCTGATATGATTGATACGGTTGATGGACTACTCCACCATAGAGTGGTTGGTTTTGACTGTATTGTAGGTACGGTTGTCCATTATTCGCAAAAATTTGCTGCTCGGTACCTTGGTACACTTGCTGGAACTGCGGTTGTTGATACTGCACCAACCATGGTTGTGATACCGTTGGTTGTTGTGCGATGCTTACCGCTGGGCCAAGATGAGGGGTAAGGGTACCCGTTTGTGTTTGTGACGCCTCGCTAGCCGGCGATTGTGGTTGGGTTGCAGGGTTAAAGGGTTGTTGCATTACAACCTGAGAAAACTGAGGTTGACATGTAACAGGTATCGTTTGAACTTGCGACATAGTCACAATTGCTGGTGTCGTCGGGATGTTCGTCACAGGCATCTGTTGTTGCATAGAATACACAACTCTTGGTTGCTGGGGTAGCAGAGGTATCCAACCACTTGTAGTTATTCCAGTATAACCTGAGTATGGTTGTGAACTCCCGTATGGGTAACCTCCCGGAGGGGGTAATGAAAAAGCATATTGCCCCCCATACGGTGGTGGTCCGGAACAGAGAGGATTTATTACACCTCGAGGACCGGATTGCCCAAACTGATTTCCAAAAGGATCAATCTGTTGAGTTCCAACATAGGAGTTACCGGGTATTATCCCGGGAGAACAAACAGGAACAGACCATACTGTCGTCATGGCCCCCGAAGGGACCCCCTCCATCTGTTGAGAGTTAGGGACAGATGGTATGCCGTCGAACATTGTCGGAATGACTGCAAGGAGTTCTGCTGTCGCTGTGTCATTTGGCACAGTCCTAGATGTTGACGGTTGTTCCGACATTTTTAGTCTACCCATTAGATTGCCTAGTGATTCTTCAGGAACTTCTCTGGGTGATAGGCTAGCTTCTGATGCAGTAGGAAGTAGAGTGATTCCCGCTCCAAAATGTGTTGGAGTAGTTGCTTGCAGATCTTCTACAATCTCTTCTATTGCGATCAGACTGGGTGGAAGAGGAAGACCGTCAGGTCCGTAGAATATTTCTGGTGCCGAAGAAGGGGTTGTTTCGACAGCGACAGTTGTTTGAGGAGCAAGACTCTCTGAACCGATCACTGATGGAACTGATTCAGTAACACAAGTATTTGTTCTCAGACTAGGATCAATGTTACTGTCCTTCTGGGGCTGTTGAACTTCTTCAATAGGGGCAGGGTTTCCAGAAATGTTTGGAGTAACCGGAACCTCAGATGTCGTTGGAACACTTGTTCTAACTTTGACAAGTGATTTGGAACCAGTTGAACGAGGTCGCTTTGACCGGGTTGTTTTCGATTTCGGGGACAAAGACGTTTGTCTCGTATTCCTCCGCGAACGAC
This sequence comes from Pinus tabuliformis, assembly GCA_031772625.1. Taxonomy (NCBI): domain Eukaryota; kingdom Viridiplantae; phylum Streptophyta; class Pinopsida; order Pinales; family Pinaceae; genus Pinus; species Pinus tabuliformis. The sequence goes on from CM062811.1 coordinate 815,520,247, forward strand.
GGTTCATCGATTGGCTTTCTTCCACGATTGCGGATTACTTGATCAACCAACAATGCACAGGGTAAAATGTGTTTTCGAATTGAATTAATTTTAGACGCTTTTAAGACACAACTTGCTTTTTCATGTTTTAAGAGTCGAGAAAAAGCTAAAGATGACTCTAGTCTCCTTCGATGTATTAACGAGCCCGAAGTGACAAATGCTTGGATGGACTTTTTCAGTTATAGAGTTTGAAAAAGGCCAAAAGAAACTACTCTGGAGTTCTAGGCAAGGGTGTGCCAAACCTTTCGCGAAACCACAGAATACGTTTTACGGTACGAGTGGTCGATATTCGTGAATGTTGTGTTCACTGCATCGCGATCAGTAGGGCGGCCGACACGGCTTCCTATGGATAAAGGCTTTGTTCCTATAGGGGTCCCCCAATATACGCGACGGTACGCGGGGGCACAAGTCCGTATTAGTGCTATCGTCCCTCAGGAGGAATCACCCACCTTCGTAGAGATCGACAGTCACTATGTTTAACGACGCCGGTTCACGTCTCTACCTAGACCTCTACTGTGTTTCATTATGTTTCAAAGCGTTGTTAGATAAATTCAGTTCTTTTTAGGTTGATCTTGCTTAGCAGTTTGCCTTTATGGATCACCACGTGATGTATGAGACAACTCCTAAATGCAGTCTAAGAATGATAAGCAAGCTTTTTCAATTCTTTCAACTTATGAAAACCTTAACTACTGAAGGAAAAGCAAGACATCATCTTTTCAAACAGATCATAGAGCACACACTGATGCACTTTTCCTAAATCGACATGCAAACTGTCAAAATGCACATGCACAATGCAAGTATTTCTTTTCTTCTTCCTTAATGTTGATGTATACAAAAAGAAAGTTGTTGTATAATTTTGAATTCGATTTCAAGCGTAAGCAAACAAGTTTTGTCCAATAATCAAAAGAACACCTTAAGATTCACTTGTTTCAACACAAGAAATAATGAAATTCGAACCATATAACGAAAGCAAATGCTCAAGCAGCTATGAACAACAATAAACTAGCTCTTAGAATCGCAATGACACTTTCTCATAGGTCTAGATCCAGGAGGTCATAGCAAGACTAGTTCGCTTTCACTATGGGAAACTGTGAATGACAGCAAGAAATACAATAAGAAAAATCACGGTTTCTTCATACAACCGAGGGGGAATGAAGGCAAAGAGAAGTGGTTTCAGCTGGGTATACAGGTTGACAACAGGCTGCAAAAAAACAATACTGAAAACTGGGCAACAGACAGTGGATAATCCCAGCTGTACAAGGAAAAACTGGATCAGCGCAGGTGCTGCACTGTCAATCTGAGATGCAGCGCAGGTAGCCCCTTCGGGACCTGCGTTGTCAGTGCAGGTAGCCTTTGTTGCAGCTGCACTGATGAGACAACTCTCGTCTCTCTCAGATTCCGGCTCACAGTTTGCTAAAAAATGAACGGTTTTTGGCCAAATCAGTTGCTATCAGTCAAGTATACTCTAGAGGATGATTAAAGGAAGATGAAAACTATCACAAAGAGCTAAAAAGAGTCCTTGTGGATCAGCTCTTCAAATCATAAACATGCCCAGCACTGGGCTAGAGTAGCTGCCCTCTACTTTGCATTCGAAGGACTCGCATGCAGTTCGATTCGGTACTCTTTTGCTTAAGAAATGAATAGCAAGAAACACAAGCTACCAACAAGACACGATCCCCAGCGGAGTCGCCAATCTGTTGTGGGGGAAAGTATCCAACTTGGAATGACCCTAACCCACTCTAAGGGTGACATTTCCTTAGCAACAGCTGAAAGCAAAGCTATCTAAAGTTTCTTCTTTATGACATGCAAGAGATAAAAGGGAGGGATCCACTTACTGATGTCTTGCGCAAATGGTCAATCCTATCTCCTTTGTTTTCCGCTTGCTCCCAGCTCCAAGTCTTTTCACGGGCCCAGCTACACGAGATCCTGCAAATAAGACAAGAAAAGGAAACTACAAGAAGCATGCATGTATAAATGATTCAAGGATTATCATAAATCAAAGACGCAAGTAAGACAATACATCACTGAAACACATGCGAACCTCCCTCAAGCAATCACCCAATACTCTCAACTGCAAACCAACAGCGATTCTTTGCACTGAATTCCGCCCTTCCAGATCCCATGGGATGAGACCCTTATATAGAGTTTTGGAGTGAAGATAAGCCAGCTTGATGTGTGACTTGTTGTCCTCTTCAACCCCAGTTGTTCTTCAGTCCTTCACTCAGAGTTTCTGCCTTCCACTTGGAGTTTTAGAAGCTCTTAACTCATCATTAGGCGAATCTTATGATCAAGTGTCTTTTTGGAAGCTTCCTGGACACTGGCACTTTGAGGAAAAGATTCCTCCACATGTCCAAGTGCGCCCAACGCAGGTAGCCTTTGTTCTACCTGCTATGCAACGCAGGTAGCCTTTGTTGTACCTGCTATGTAGCGCAGATGCCTAGTGGAGCAGCTGCAATGATCCAAAACTGACCTGTTTTTGAGTGTTTTTCAGTGGAGAACTGAACTGTGGTGCTGTGGTTTGCTGACCTTGTTCTTCTAAGGGTAAGAACAACATGTTTAGGGACTTTGGATCCCTTAGATTATTGACATTTCATGTTCTATGCTGTAAGGCACAAAAATGTCTATAACAAGAAGGAAGTTCGTCCGAGTCATATCCGACCGTTTATTCGGTCCCACCTCTAAGCAGCCTAGTCGTTTCCTTCAATTGGAATCTACTAGGCAGACCCCGTTTACCAGCTAGTGTACCATTCTGAATCATTGTACAAGCTTACAAAATGGTCATGGTCGGTACCATCATAGATGAAGGGGCTTCTGTGAGTATCCTTTCCTCAACTTCTTGGAAAGCGCTTGGTTCTCCATCGCTTCTGCCTGAGATGAGAAATCTGACAGGCTTCGACAAAGGAACCAGTTGACCGTTAGGGATCCTTCCCAATGTGCCCATAACGTTGAGAAGGAAAACCATTTATATGAACGTAATGGTAGTCCAAGGACCTCTAGATTATAATCTACTCCTTGGGTGTGACTATATTTATAGCATGGGAGCCATTGTATGCTCACTCTTTAGAGTAATGTGTTTTCCGCACAAAGGCCGAGTGGTCAAGCTCGTAGACCAACTTTCGTTCCCTGGCTCACAGATAGATAATAGTCAAATGCCATCCCTAAATGGTCTTTTCACGCAAGGAATGTCTCATCAATCTCCAGTCTGTCCCCCTGAAGAGCGCGAGGGATTCGGGAGGACAAGACTGAAACCCAGGGGGCATGCACCCTGGTTTGTTTCGGCAGGAAAACTTTGGGTATAGGGTAGATTTGCACAGAGGATATATGACTAGTTTGACACACCTGTCCATTTAGGAAAATGGGATTAGACTGGAATAATATTCCTTTGTCAAAAGTTATGTGAGTGGAGGCGACCGTGCCACTCACCTTTGTCAATTTCGGTAGACATTGCCAAGGAAGTGTTTTGTCTACGACGCGGATGGAGCAATCTTGCGAATGTGAGAGCTTTCATATGGTAACCTAGAAACTCTACTTCACTATGCCTGGGGGCATGCAAACCTTTTTGCTTGAAAGTAAAGAGCGACCATTTATTTTCTTAGTTTGTAGTTTCTCAACCTTTAAACTCATAGGATTGGTCGTTCCTAGCTTACAAAATGAAAGGATCCGGAGCAAAGTTTCGAATGGTGCAAGCTCCCTAAAAATTGAACCTATCGTTGAGACATCCTTATTATACGACTGGCACGAGCAATTTTTATGCGAAATTCAAGCTCGTTAAAAATTAAACCTTAGCAATGAGCAAATGTTTCCCCCAAAGTTTAAGCTCATTAAAAAATGAACCAATCCCCGGTAAATAACCATTGTGAATGCATTATCATCAGCTTTTGAGGCCTGGTCATGTTCTTACCATCACCTCCACTCTGTTTTAGCCGATCATTCACCTCCATTTTATTGTTTACCCCTTTTTAGGAACAACTACGAAGAGTGATCCTGTTAGCCATCCTTGTGACACTGCCGTGATTGGAAAATTCCAAACCTTACCTGGAATCAACTGCTACCTGAAATTATCACTCGTTCCTCAAAATGCGAGTCTCCTTTAAGCTCTTTTCATCTGACTCATAAAATATGAAAAGATTGCCAAGAAATTGGCCTCTCCAGCTCATTAAAGCTACCGGAAGTGCTATCTCTCCTCTAGATTTTAATCTTTTTTGACCTGAGGGATTATTACACAAAAGGATCGAGCGCTTGTTTTGTTCAGCTCGTTAAAATTACCGAAAATTCATCCCTTTCATATTATTTTATACTTTTTCAGACTTAAGGGATTATATGACGAAAAAGGATTATTGGAGTTTCCTTTACATCCCTTTCAGACTCTCTAAAATTGAAAAGGACCGAGTTATCTTTGTCGTTAAACTCGTTAAAACCAAATAGCAACAAACTTGTCCATATAGACAAGAACAAGTTTCACTGTTGCTAGGCTCGTAAAAACATAGCGACGGGTTTTCCCGAAGGGAAAATTATAGAACAAGAATATGTTATCCTCCTCAAGCTTGACAAAAATAAAGAGGTACTGGTCAACAATGACTGGGGAAAGATTGGGAAGAAAACATGAAGAAACTTTATTGGTAGCAAGTCGCTCTTGAACATGACACTTTCACTCCACATCTAAGTCGGGTTAGGTTATTCCGTTCACCGGTCATATCACCATTGGTCCATCACACCATCCATATTTGGGGTTAACTCTACCAATACATGTCAGTGTCACCGGTATTTTCAAGAGAAGTCGCTCAGAGAATTCACCTGTGTCTCATCCACTGCAATACATTCACGCTCCATTCTTTCATGACCACCACCCTGAACCTTGTATCATCAGATCATTTTCACCTCGAAAATCATTTACTCCATTTCGTGTCGTAGATGTGGGATTCATTAAGGCCCTCCTACGATGAGTCGCTTCTTTTCGACATCAGCTCATTATCCAAGAAGTCGACTTAGGAACAACCCTTTCAGTACTTTGAAGCTTGCATGCCTCAATGGCAAGTTTCTCACTTCCGGCGACAGGTTTACATCAATGGCCTTCGACCGGAAGATTTTGCATGGTGTTCGACGCTGAGTCCCTTTTTCACACCACGTGAATTGTATTGTAGTACCTTGAGGGTCATCATCATTATCGGTGATTCCTCTCGTGCTTGTTAAACAACTTACATCACTGGCTGGTAATCAGGCGATGTCTTTCCATGTTCGACTCCAGAACATCTTTCACATGGATCGACTTATACTCCGAGTGAATATTGGACGCGTTTGCAGACCCTGGATCTAGTTTCATCCATCCGGGCTGTGATATATTTAGGAAAATAAAGACATCAAATGTACGTCATTGCTGCACAGATGATCATCTGAATCAAAGGATGATGGCTCTATCAGAATCATCAGTCTGCCACACGGACGGTTTTCTATCTTATGTACATGAAAAGGAATTTATAAAGCTGAGCATGGGAATTCCCACCTCAGCTAGATCATGAAAAATATTATGAAGATAATGTATTGTATTGTATCTTATTGTAGGTCACCTTCCAGCTTGAAAAAACTTCGGATCCTCATGATAAAGCATTTCACCCGACATCAAAAGATTAACGACCTCATGCTTTAGGGGGCAACTGTTATAGACATTTTTGGGCATTGCAACCCCAATCATACATGTCCATAAACCAAGGGATCCTAAGTCCCTAAAAGTGTTGCTTCACACCTTAAAGGAACAAGGTCAGCTGATTACATCATCTCCCAGAAGTTCTCCACAGAAAACTACTCAGAACTGGTCAAAGCAGGACCGTACAGACTGCCCAGTGCAGAGGGTGCGATGCATCTCACCTGCTCAGTGAAAAGGATGTGATGCATACTGGAAAGCCCTTCTGTAGGGTGTGATGGGCGAGAGTAGACAAATGGCAGAGACAGTTTGCAAGGTGGATCGTCATGGAATATTCCAGAAACTTCTCCTGTGACACTTGCCTCTCTGAATTCACCCAGGGATGAGTAAGAGATCATCAATATCCAAGTGGAATCAAGAACTATTAGAGAGAGGACACTAATCAAAATCCCAAAAGCTGACTCACCCCCCTGCAATCATCTATATATGGATCCCTCATCCGAGAGATCCAGAGGTTGGAATTTTGTATCTTTTAAGGAAGTGTTGTTGGTTTCTTGGTGGAATATCATAGTGTTGGGTGATCTAAGCTTTTCATGAGGTGAAGAAGGGCTTTCATGCTAGGAGGATGACGTTGGGTCAGAACAATTGGTTGTAATCCTCTTTGAAATTCTTGATATTAATAAAGCTATTCAAGTTTTCCTCCACATCCTTGTATGTTTGATGATATATGCATTTTTGTGGTCAATATATATCTGGTCCTATATTGTCTATGATTGTAGATCTCTGTTCTTTGATAGTATTATGCTGCTTTGACCCCACAAGTGCTCTTTGAAGCTGGGTAGATGAAGGAAAAGTGTCAAGGATTTGTCAGAAGGGAGAGGAACCAAGCAAGGAACCAAGTGCAAGACTGAGGTTGGTTTCCTTTGTTCCCCTCTTATCTACTTCTCATAAAGGAGAGCAAAAGTGGTTTTAGTTTGTTTGTTTCTAAGATAGCTACCAGTCTTAGTGGGACTAGCAGCTCCGAGTGGACACTAGATTTCCTGATAACAAGCCTTAAGACCTGAAATTACTCAAGTACCTTGCCATTTAGACACTAGTTTCAGAACTTGCTCCAGTCTTGTTTATCTTGACACTTGACCCCATAGCCCAATGGTAAAAGACATCCCTCTAGCCATCTAAGTCAGTGATCTCACCACCAAATCCAAATCAAAACCCAAGTACAATCATAACTAGCCTAAAATCAAATAACTAAAACAAAGTTAAATCATAAAGAGAGAGCCCTCTCTTAGAATTAGGAAGGTTAGATCCTAATCTCCAAAGTAGGTTTGTGGTTACCTCTAATCATTTATTTCATTACAATTGTAGAGAAATATTGGAGTGATAACATATTGGTGACCATACTGGGGAAGAGAAAATTTTCTTCAGAAAGATTATACAAAGACTAGATCTCATCTATGATGGTGGACAGTGATCAGACACACAAAGGTTAAAATCATCTACCTAGCGACTCCACTTGCAAATCAATTTCATAATCAACACTCTACTAGAGGAATGAACCTGAAAGGACAATATGGGAAGATCATGCTTTTAACTTGGATTACAATCCAAGACATTATGTTCTTTCTCATCAAGAAGGCTTTTCAGTGTATATTGTATTTTAGAGAATATCTTAGATTAATTTTTGATTATTTTCCATTGAAGATTGTAAATATATATTCTCCTTATCCATTTGAGCATCTTTCTTCTTAATCTTATGATGATCATTTTCCGATTGAGAAGCCTCAAACAATCAAGACTAATCTTACAATCCTTGTACATATTCCTGTACCTTGTAAAGTTCCTGATAGATATAAGCCCCTCATGTTACCTCTTATACTCCATGATTTCTCTAATAACTATTACAAATATCTCCCCAATTTTTATGGAGAGAATGGTATCACTGCCCAAAAACATATTGAAGGCCTTGAGAATTATCTGGACCTATTTGAGATTGATGAAGATGATGTTAGAATCAAACTTTTTGCTCTATCTTTGCAATGTAGAGTAAAGAGTTGGTTCAAGAATCTACCTATTGCAAGCATCTCATATTTCCAATAGTTTGTCAAATTTTTCCTTGATAGATGGATAATCAAAGTCAATCTTTTTGTGATCATAGAAGAATATAATCAGTTGAAAAGACAACCAAATGAAACAATACAACAATCTTCTGACTGATTTAATCAAATCTATTATTCAATGCCAGCAAATATAAGACCTCCTCCTAATTCAACTCTCTTTCATTATCCAAAAACATTTGATCTAGAAATAGAATTTCAGCTAAGAGAAAGAAACCCAACAACTCTTGAAAAGATGCATAACATTGTAGTAGATGTAGAAGTTCATCTGTTGATTAAAAAGCAAAAGTTGAGAAGAACGACATTGCAGAGGTAAAACTTGACATTTTGGTAAGAAAAATAGAGGAAATGATATGGAAGATCACCATGCAAGATAATTTTTTTGTGCAAGATCACCATGACACATTTATTTCACAAAAAGAAGAGGTTGATAACCATGAACAAATTCTTGCTAATTCCAACTACCATAGTTCAGAAAATTGATTTACAGATCAATATGTGGAACAGGAATCTACTGATTTAATGTGTATGCTTTATGACATTCCTTCTTTTAATTATTTTCGTAAGTATGATCAATATGATGATAATTATTTTCTTCAAACTCAAGCTAGCTTTACAGAGCAATCAGAAAGTAGTTTGGAGGATGAGGAAATTTAGTTTTAGCAAATTAAATATAGTGATCAGCCTATACATATTAGATATGAGAATGAGAAAGGAAGTGCAGAAAATTTGGAAATAAGTGAAGGTTATTTGCCTCTTTGTTTGCTTCATTTCAGTTCATCAGAGAAAACTTTAAAGGAATAAAAAATCAACATACTTTTGGTATTGTTATTAATAACAAAGAAGACAATGAAACTTTTGATCAAGATTCTTTAGTTTCACAACTACGGTTATCAAATTTCATTGAAACACCTGATCAAATGACACAGGAAAGTTCTATACCACTATCTTTTGAATCATTTTAGTTTTTAAATGAAATGTGGTATAAAATCTCTAAAGAAAAGGATGGGAAGCTTGTAGAAATCTATGAAGTTCCATCCAAACCTATATGCAATAAGTTGTAGCAATCCTTCAAATTTTTTTATGATCCAATAGCTGATATGTTGGATAATGAATGCAATAAATTTTTTTCTTCATTAACTAACTATCAGATTCAGGATCAAGATCATAAAGGTTTCATCTGTCAAACATTTCAATCGGTAGAAATATCATCACAAAGCTTGTCTAAAAATCTAAAGCGGGGTAAAGACATAAATGACATTTCAGTTTCATGGCATGGAGGCCATCCAGACAAATTGTACAGTTACTTAAATCAGTTGAACAACAGTGTATATATTTTGGAAGATCCTTTTGTACAATTTTTAGAGTCAACAAAGGAAATCAAGTATTTCCTTATCTTTTCATTTGTTGACAAATTTCTACTAGGTTTTAGAATCTCAGTTTTGATCACAAACAAGCTAATGCAAAAAAATCCACCAATGTATATCATTCTTGAGTGGTTGCATTGGCTGTTTCATTTTACCTAACCAACAATTGGATAGATGATTAGAGTAAGTAGGTAGGATTTTAGTTTGATTAAATTCAAGTTTTTAGCAGCAAGTTTATTTCATATCAGATTTCAATAAAACATGCGTTAGATTTCAATTTGCAAAAAATGTTAAGATTTTAGTTCAAGATTTTCAGTCACAGAGATTATATAACAAAGTAGGTGCATGCTTGGGATTGGATGAATGGATCAGGCCACTAGTTGACGGTGTTCTTGACACCTCACAAGGAGATGCCATCCTCAAGTGGAGCCACTATTAGGTTCCTATAATAATAGGGATCATAATTTTGAATTGACTATGTTAGGTCTTGTAATATTGTACATACCTTTGCTTTTCTGCACATGTTTTCCCATATTAAAAAATGTAAAGAGTGTATGTCCTAAAAAGATAATCAAAGGACAAAAATAAACAAAGATCAAAGAAGAATATTAAATATTAACCCCACCAAAAATAGATAAAAATACATCATGAAACTGTGCACATTCAAATGTCACTCCTCTCAGTTTACTTTCTGCAAATAAGATTGTGTGCAGCTTGTAAAAATGCCACAATCCATGATGATCAAATAGTTTAATCTTGATTCATTCATGATTTAAATTTCATACTGATAGATAGAGAAATAAAGATCTAGCCAAACTATTTAATCTTGGTAGATCAGTAGTTAGGTAGAGAATAATAAGGAGCTCATCAGTTTAATCTGAGCACTTGGAATTCATAAGGTTAGAATTAGATAGTTTGCATATCAAAAGAAAAGGAATAAAGGGTCAGTAAGCTCAAATGCACCCAATAAATGAAGAGAAAATGCTAGGATAAATAAAGGGTAGGTAGAAGATGTTTTGGAATGAACAAGGTTGCTAGCTAAAATTCACCTTCATCATGCTTAAATCTTATGTTTCATTGTGCAGGAGGAACTATCAAAGGAAAGAGGAAATTCACAAAAATTGTGTATTACTTTGGGTATTTACCCTAAAAGGTTCTATTTGATTTTAGGCCTAAATACCACATCTTATTTACTAATTTCCCCTCATTTCACTAGACCCCCACATACTTATTTTCTAATTTCCCCTCATTATCCATTCATTACTCATAAGCACACTGTCCCTTCATTTTGACATTTTATCCCTTTGTTTCACACATTTCCCTACACCTTACCCTTCAAAAAATCATTTCCTCTTCCCAAAACCCCTTTCCCTAGTGTGAAACACATTTCCATCACAAATAATACTTTCCCCCCATATTAATTTCCCTTTACCATTTAAAAACCCACAAAAAACCCTTTATCCTAAGTTTTTCCTAAACTCCCGCTTGATAAATCCCTAAGTTATAATTTCCTGACACCCCTTTTTAACCGATCAAGCCTTGGTGTATAGTTAAAAACCCCGCAATATAAACCATGGTCCCCACCTTTATTTAACCACTTCTTGTATGAAAAACCCATCATTACTTGTTAATTAATTACAATTCATTGTAATTAAACCCCGGGCCCCACTCACCACTTTCCAACTCCGTCCATGCAATTTCATCGCGCAATATCCCTCCGATCTCCCACCTTTGGATCCAACGACACACATCAATATCATGTGGATTCATCATCCGATAGTTAACAGCCCAAGAGCACGCAAGATTCATAGTTTTTCCCGAGCGCTATTTGGCTAGGTGGCGACACCAGGTTATATTGCGTGCTCATGAAAAATACCACCCGCCATTCAAAAGCGGTGCAATATTGCATAAAACCACCTCCCCACATAAAATGAAACCACCCACTATTCATTTATTAAGCCTGTGCCCAAATTTAACCACTCTTGGGTTAAAACCAAAAAAGCCCTCTTAGGATGATGACCTCCAACTGTCTCCTCCTGCCCGAAAGCGTCCTCCGATTGCTTCACTATGTATCCATGGAAGCCCTATCATCCATTGTTATGCGGTAAACCATCTAACCACACCTACACAATGTGAAAAATCACAAAGTTTTTACAATATTAAATTCCACCATTCCCTTACCTCTATTTAAAATGAATAAATGAAAAGCCTTTTCCAAATAGAATTGATCCATCCACAGTCCGGACTCCATCCAAAAACATCTTATTTCAATAAATCCATTGATTTCCCTCCCCCCAGACCTATGCTTTATTAATGATTGTTTTATTTTGCAGGTGATTAGTGGAACGGGAGCTTGGACAAACAATTTTGATACTAGTTCCAAAACATGTTTACTCCAAGATTCACAAGGAAATGTATTCATAGGCTTTATTCAGAAAGAAAAGAAAATTATCACAAAGCAAGAAGAAATAATTTACATAGAGGCAGTAATGGTTAAAATAGAAATAAATCCCATAAAATAAAACACAAAAATATATATGTAGAATCCATCTTTTTACCCCTTACTTCACAAAACCCTTATATTAATTTCTCCCCGCAAGCCTATACTACCTCTTCCCCCTACAAAGTCAACCAATGGCCCACCTCACATTGAGAATTAAACCCCCTTCTTTTTATTTCCTCGAGATTCGTAAAAACAAATGAATGGTTAAAATTCCATATCGCACGCTCAACTCATCCAACACTTAACACTCAAAAAGCATGCGAGATTAGTGGTTTTCCCAGCCCATCCTTTTACTACATAGCAGCCCCATGTTATATCACGTCCTCTAAAAAAATACCACCTACCATTCAAAAGCGGTGCGATAAACCATTAATTGTTTTGGTTTTAAATATTTACAACGTAAGGCATTTGCATTTGAAATGAACTTTTTTCTGAGCTTCGTTGTCATTGTTATAGACCATCAGATTAAGTGTTAGATGATTAAAATGTTGCCCTCCATTGATCTCATAACTGACTCCTCCTTACCCTACTCCTTACCCTCTGTTGATCTCATAACGAACTCCTTACTCTCCGTTGATCTCTTAACTGACTCCTTTTCAGTTGCGTCCTAACTACCCTCACTTCATTATTATTGCTCATTCTCCCCGTTCATTTCTGTGTGTTCGAATCAAATCTAAATTGGTTGCAGTTGTTGCATTATTGCCTTGCACATGCCAATCACATACTCCATAGCTACGGCCCATCACAACGACAACGGTGTCTCAACTGTGTCAATTTCCGGCCTGGGAGACTCGAACGACGTCTCAACTGTGTCAATTTCCGACCTCGGAGACTCTTTAAGCGAGTCAAAGAATGTAAGGTAGAATTTGATTACATCTTTCAGGCCATGAAAATGAATTTTCAATGTTTGTTACTGCTCGCTAGATTATCAACAGAGATCCAACTCCGGCTCTCAACGCAGAACCACTCTATGAAGATCAGTGTGGTGATTGAACAATGGTTTTTTTCCTGATACACACTGTGCAGATAGACGATGTAAAGCATTCCGCACCAACAAAGCTGGTCCTCTACTTCACTGGGGCCACCAATATACTCTACACTTTTGGTGGTCACGCCATGACAGTGTACGTTCCCAATCATTTTTTTTCTTCACTTTCATGGGTTTCTACTGAAAATTAAAAGTCTGCCACTTTTAACAGACCTTCAATTTTGGTAACAGGGAAATAATGCATGCCATGTGGAAACCTAAAAAATTTAAGGCAATTTACATGCTGGCAACTTTGTATGTCTTTACTCTGACTCTACCCCCTTTGCAATATCAGTTTACTGGGCTTCCGGAGACACACTATTGGATCACGCAAATGCCCTTTCCTTGCTTCCCAAGTCAGGCTTTCGCGACCTGGCAGTCATTCTAATGCTCATTCACAAGGTCTGAAACAACAATTTCCATTATAATTTTTTTGTTGTTGCAGTATCCGAAGCATAAATGAGAGTTTCGAAATTTGAAATGGTTGCAGTTCATTACCTTCGGGTTCGCATGCACCCCCTTATACTTTGTGTGGGAAAAGGTTATCAGAATGCACGATACAAAGAGCATTGTGAAGCGTGCACTGGCGAGGCTGCCTGTGGTGATTCCCATATGGTTTCTTGCAATCATTTTCCCCTTCTTCAGGACTATCAACTCTGCAGGAGGTGCTCTCCTACTCAGCTTTACAGTCTACATTATACCTTCCATGGCTCACATTTTAACTTACAGGACAACTTTGGCCAGAAAGGTATGAATATTTACACATTTTATATACTCAGTAATAATTTCTTTAAAGTGAAACATTTAATGATATCTATATATTGATAATTTAATTTTTTTTTTTAAGTTTTGAATTTATATATGACCATCTTAGATGCAGTTTGACTCTAGATTTATGTAGTCATGAGAGGGATTCTTTTTTTTCAAACTTATTTTTTTGATTTATTTAGCCTTGAGAGAGCATGGAATCTTTTATATGAACTTATTTTTTGATAAGAAATTTTGAAGAAATGTTAACAACTTAGAAATTTTCTTAATTTAATCTTTGTGGGTGCTTGATAAATCCTGATATAAAATAAAATTAGGTTGATTTAATTAATAATAATAATAATTATTATTATTTTTAAATATTATTTTAATTTTAACTTTAATGTAATTTTATTGATTCAAAATATTTATATAATATAAGCTTATAATATCTCTTCCATAATATAATTTTGTAACATTGATATAAAATAAAATTAGGTTGATTTAATTAATAATAATAATTATTATTATTATTTTTAAATATTATTTTAATTTTAACTTTAATGTAATTTTATTGATTCAAAATGTTTATATAATATAACATAATTTTGTAACATTTTCTCAGTATTAAATTAGAAAGTGGTTTGCCTTTCAAATTAGAAAAAGACTTTCCATTCAATTAAAATAATTAATATAGAAAGTGGTTTGTCTTCCAAATTAGAAAAAGACTTTCCATTCAATTAAAATAATTAATATATCACTTAAAATCAATCTGAATAATAAAAAATTCAAACATTTTTTTTTTCAAATTAGAAAGTGGTTTCCCTTTCAAATTAGAAAAAGACTTTCCATTCAATTAAAATAATTAATATAGAAAGTGGTTTGCCTTCCAAATTAGAAAAATACTTTCCATTCAATTAAAATAATTAATATATCACTTAAAATCAATCTGAATAAAAAAAATTCAAACATTGTTTTTTAAATAATTAATTAATATATCACTTAAAAAAGTGGTTTGCCTTCCAAATAATTAATATAGAAAGTGGTTTGCCTCCCAAATTAGAAAAAGACTTTCCATTCAATTAAAATAATTAATATATCACTATTTTTTTTTAAATAATTAATTAATATATCACTTAAATTAGAAAGTGGTTTGTCTTCCAAATTAGAAAAAGACTTTCCATTCAATTAAAATAATTAATATAGAAAGTGGTTTGCTTTCCAAATTAGAAAAAGACTTTCCATTCAATTAAAATAATTAATATATCAAAGTGGTTTGCCTTCCAAATAATTAATATAGAAAGTGGTTTGCCTTCCAAATTAGAAAAAGACTTTCCATTCAATTAAAATAATTAATATATCACTTTTTTTTTATCAAGTAAGAGTAGGACCTTCTATTAAATTTAGTCAAATATACATAATTTACAAGGAGCCACACCCGCTCTGCGAGAGTTCAATAGTCAGTTGGGCAGGCCAAACCAAACCAATCACCCAAAACTAAGAGAACCTAAACCAGAAAACTAGGGAGAACCGCCAAACAAAGCACAAGGAGCCTAGAAAGTCCATAACTCGCCATGGATCCACAAGAGGTCCCACCACAAGTCAAATTGAAAATTGACAAACAGACAAACGGACCCGAGGAAGTTAAAGCAAAACACTCTAAACATTTTTCAGGTCCAACCAAAATGCACAAACAATCGCCACCATTGATCCACTGATTAAGATCCAATGGTCATCGTGGATATCGGAAGGACGAGAAACGCGAGAGTTAACTGTCCGATGAGGGTGGTTTTCTCTCTCCTTGTTCCGCAATGTGTCACTCAAAGAGTGGAATCGGAGCCAAACACAAAAAAACTGGAAGCCGTACAGACCTCGCCCGATATACCACTTGTGGTATTGGACTGGTTGACTCGTGGAAAAACAAACATGTCCATTCGCCACATTTTGAACCTTAATTCCTTCCAGTGGGAAGTACTTGAGCCAATCCCATTCACCTGGATTCTCTGTCAACCACCACCTAAGCCAAATGACGTGGGCTACCCCACCCTGTGGAGCTATCCGAGTCAAACCTTTCATCATTCAATCAAAGGGAATCCGGACCTTTCAAAATAGCCGAACCATGGCGGGTTAGACTGTGTGGAGTCCTCCAACCTCCCACTGGTCTTTAGGGTTCCTATGATCCAACCTGTTAGTCCATAGTTCCATATCCTGGGTAGCATGACATAGACAGTCCTCCCGCAATTTACCTGGGGGAAGTGAATCCCAAGCATACCTAGAATCCCTGTCCCTGTTTGTGACTCCTTCATTCGCCAAATGATTTGCTAACATATTAGCCTTCCTTTTCACATGAGAAAATCTAACAAATTTGGTAACATATTAGCCTTCCTTTTCACATGAGCAAATCTGACAGTTTTAAGGGTTCGTAGGTGAGAATAGATGCGGTAAAAAACCTGCAAGAGCTTCCAGTGCTTCGACACTTTATTTGGAGAGGTTCCATTGCTAATCTTCTTAGCCACTCTAATAATTAATTCCGAATCCGCTTCAATTATAACATTGTGTGAACTTGAATTCATCAGGATTTCCAAGCATTTTTCTAATGCCATGAGCTCAGCCATGTTGTTTGTGGCCTTCCCCAAGTGGCCATGGAAGATTATCTGTATTTGTCCCTGATCGTCTCTTATGGCACCCCCAAAGCTCACTAATCCTGGGTTGCCCTTAGCTGCTCCATCAATATTAGCCTTTAAGAAACCAAAAGGAGGAGGCTTCCAGATGGTAGCACACTTTTTTATAAGGCTCACTTCCTTCATTATTCCCAGCGGATTCATAGACTGGAGACCTAAGTGAAGTAAAATTCTCTCCTCATGGGTTAGGGGAGGATCTTTAGGAATGGTCCTTAGCAAGCTTCTTACTGTGTCTTTGAGATGCCTTAGAATTTGCTCAATTATGTGTTGGGGCCTGTGTGTTTTGTTTCTGAAGATTCTACTATTGCGTTCTTTCCACACATGCTAGATGACAAAACCTGGAACTAGAATCCAGGCTTTATTAACTATATCATTCCTGAGATGTTCTTCCTCGAGTTCATTAGAGTGTTGGATATGCTGAGACTATCCCTATCAGTTTGTCTAAAAATAGTAGCCACCTAGTCCCACACCTTTGAAGTGAAAGGATAGAGGTTGAGAAGGTGTTCAATCATCTCCTCATGAGTGCCACAAAGGTAACACCTGGAAGGACCAATGAAGCCTTTCTTGAGGAGATTCTCCCAAGTTAAGATCTTCCTTTGATGCACTAGCCAGATGAATAGCTTTATTTTCATCCAATGCGGACTTTGCCAAAGTTTCATCCAGATCTGATCAGGATTCACAAAGTTAAATCTTGTGACTTCCTGTTTGGCCTCCTTGAGGTTAAAGTTTCCTTCAGAGTTCTTTCCCCATCTTAGTTGATCCATGGAGGAAGAGACAAGAATCCTTCTATGCTCTAGCTCCTGGGTGAGGGCTTCTGCCTTGGTTTTCAACTGGTTTTCATCACTGTATCCTAGATCCTTCCACTCCCTCCATTTTCCATTATTCCTTCCCTGATCCCAGAAGTCTTTTACAAGTACCATACCTTTGTTGTCTGTGTCATTTTTGAGATCTGCAAATTCATCCCTATAAAGGTTGGGTTCCTATTGCTAGTTATCCTCCCAAAATTGAGCAAGATCCCCTGCTCGAATTTGCCAAAAACAATGGTGCTAAACAATGTTTTTATTATCCTAGGCAAGGTTCCAAATATGGGAGCCCCTAATTTGCCCTGACATTCTAATGTGATCCTTCTCCTACCAGTGCTTGGCATATTTTTGTTTCCAAATCTTAGCCCAGGGGGCATTCGGTTCCTTAATCCATCTCCACCAAAGCTTGGCTCCCAAGACTCTATTGAGGGTCTCAGGATCATGAAGCCCCAATCCACCATGGTTCTTGGGCTTGCAAAGCTTGTCCCAGGCTACTAAAGCCCACTTCTTTTTCTCTTCCCCTCTGCCCAACAGAAAGTCCCTTTGTATGCTTCTTATTTGCTACATAATACCTTGAGGAGCAGGAAGAGCTGAAAACATAAAAATGGGAATGGCCTGCAAGACCGCCTGTGTGAGCACAAGGCATCTTGCCAGGTTTAGTGATCTGCATGTCCATTTTCTGATCTTGTCCTAAACTTTATTTAAAATCGGTTCCCACACTTTCTTGCTTAGCGGTTTGTTAGTAAGAGGAATGCTAAGATATTTGGAAGGTCGCTGTTCTCTTTGAAATCCAAGAATTTTGGTAATATTTTTTTGAATAGCAATATTAGTGTTAAAGAAAAAAACTTTGGAATTGTTAAGGCTTACCTAAATGCCTGCTGCCATAGCAAAGTCATTTAAGATGTTCTTGATTGCTCCGGCCTCCCTAGCTATAGGTATGCCCTACAACATAGTATCATCTAAAAATTGTTGATGAGTGTTTGCCTCTCCATCCGTAGTGAGTTTGATACCCTAAATTCTTCCTTCAGCATTTTCCATTTTAATCGGTTTACCTAGCCCTTCCATCATGAGGACGAAGAGGAATGGTGAAAGCGGATCTACTTGTTTTAGCCCTCTAGAGGGGGTGAAGGTCCTTGATGGAGCTCCATTAAGCAGTATGGCAAAACTGGCTGAGGTAACTAATGCCATGACCCATCTTATCCAATTCTAATCAAAACCACAGTCTTTCAAAATTGCTCTTATGTAAGCCCAACTCAATTTTTCATAGGCTTTCGCAAGGTCTAACTGAATGATCATGGAAGCTTGTTTGTTGCTTTTGAGAGAGTGTACCACCTCATGAGCTTGGATGATATTGTTGAGGATTTGTCTTCCCTCCACATAGCATGTTTGTTCCTCCGATATGAGAGAGGGTAGAAGTGGTTTGAGTTGATTGGCTATTACTTTGGAGATAATTTAATACACCACATTACATAAGGCTATCAGCCAAAACCCATCCGGAGTCATGGCCTTTTCCTGCTTTGGAATTAGTGTTATGAAGGATGCATTCAAAGCCTTTAGAACCTTTTTTGATCTTCTTGAGTCATCCACAACCTTGAGGATGTCATGTTTGGCAGTTTCCCAATAGGCCTTGAAGAAGTCTACATTGAATCTATCCGGGCTGGGTGCTTTTCCACTCTGCATTTCATTAATCACTTCATTGACCTCCTCTTCCGAAACTAGCCTGTTGAGATTGTGGTTGTCCTCTCTGGTAACCAGCTAAGGGATATACTGAGTGAAATGGTCAATGAACCTAGATCTGTCCTCCAGAGGCTCCTTTGCAATGTTGCAGAAGTGCTGAACAAGGACCGATTCCATATCACTGTGAGAAACAAGCTCAATGCCTTGAGAATATTTGATCTTTGTGATTCTGTTGTGTACCCTGTGAGCCATAGTGGTTTTGTGGAAGAATTTTGTGTTTCTTTCTCCCTCTTTAATCCATTGTATTCTTGATTTCTGCCTCCAGAAAATTTCTTCTTGTAAGCATCGATTCTCCCATTCTTCCTACAGAGAGTCAGTTAATTTTTGCCGCTCTTCGGTGAAGCCATCTAAGATGTTGATCTGATTGATATCCTGGAGCTTCAGTTCAGTTTCTCTTTTGGCTTTGAAGATATCTCCAAATTCATTTTTGTTTCAAGCTTTAAGATGGGGTTTGATATGTTTAAGTTTCTGCTGGAGCATGTACATTTTTGAGCCCTGAATATTCAACTCCTCTCTCCACCATTTCTCAACATTATTAGTGAAATTAGGATGTGAGAGCTAGGCATTTTCAAACCTAAAAGGTCTGTTTCTTGAAGTGCCCATAAAGGTGGCTTCCAGCTATACAGGCCAATGATTTGATCCTCCAAAGGGCAGAATGGAGGTTGTCATGGCAAGTCTTGAGAGAAAGAGGTCCTCTGAAATCATGAACCTATCAAGTTTGGAAGCAACTTGATGGGCCCCTCCCCTTTTGTTGTTCCAAGTGAAGGTTCCATTAATTGTTTCCGTGTCCACCAACCTCATGTTCATAATGAAGTTCTGGAAGGCCATGGAGTCTTCGCCTAGTTGTCTAGTGCCTCCATTTTTTCCAAAAGAGATCTTATCATATTGAAATCTCCTACAACGATCCAGGGCAAAATGGAATGTCTCGCTCTTAGTTCCTCTAGGGAAGTGAGAAGCTTGAGCTTGTCTGCTTGCTTTTGAGGTCCATAAACATTTGTAATCATGTATATCTCCTTGTCCCCTACAGGTTGGCATAACAAGGAGAGATAGTTCCTGGATGCTTCAGCATCTAGAATTCCCAACTTCTGTGGGTCCCACAAAGTGAGAATCCCCCCCGCTGAGTGATTTTCCTGAACCTCTAAATACTCATATTTAAATAACCACTTATTATGAATATCTCTTATCTTTTCCATTGAACATTTTGTCTCCTAAATAAAAACCATGTCTGGTTTTTCTTCTTTCATTCTGTTACTAAGATATCTTTGTTTCCTCCTATTTCCTATTCCTCTAATATTCCAGGTTGTGAACTTCATTAAGAAAGGTTAGTAAAGGAATAACAAGATCTTTCATCTTACCTGAGTTGATCAACAGTTTACCACATTTTTTCAGTAGTTCATTCTACCTCTTTCTTCCTCTTTTCCTACTTGAGTTCTTTGGAGAATGTGCCTGAGTATTCTCCATCATCTTGACCCCACTTGGCTCCTGGCTGTCATGATTTCTTTTGACTCCAGCTCCCTTCGCTTGTGACCTCCAGAGAAAGAGCTGTTGTACTCTATCATAGTCCTCTTTTGGCAGGGAGTCCACCCCTACTTTTTTCCTTGTTCTAGAAATTCCCCTAGATCTAGATTTTCCTTATCCAGAATCTCCTGTAACTCATGGTCCTCTGTTCCTGCTTCACTTGGAGTCATCTCCTGGTCCCTACTGATCTCCATCAGGCTTAGTAGAGCATCCTTTTGCTGGTTGTCTACTGTGATATCCTCCATGTCAGCTACCCTGTCTTGTTCCTTTGTTACATTCTCCATGTCCTGGACTGTCTCCTTGTTCCCCTCTTCTTCCTCCAGGATCTTGAAGTTGTTTTGTCGTGTGTGTTTGTCCTCATTTTCCTTCTTGTGTGGATGATTTCCCCCTTTTCCTTTGCTCCCAATTTTGGTGAAACCCTCGTGATCTCTCTCCACAGTGGTTTTTTGGTTATCTTCCCTATTGATTGTGGGGTAGTTCTGATATAGATGCCCATGTTCATGGCATTTGCGGTATCTAAATGGTATGTGCTCATAGTGCACTGTCTGCACCCATTCTTCATCATATACTTCTAAAATGATCGCTTCTGGTAGGGCTCCAGATAGATCCATTTCCACACATATTCAGGCAAAGGAGGTATTTCTTCCTTTTAGAGTTGCCTCTGAGATCTTTAGAAAATGTCCCAGCTTGTTGCCTATGGTTTTCAAAGATTTCGGAAACCAATAATCCAAAGGAAGGGAATATAGTCTAATCCAGAATGGTACTGATGTGAATGTTTCATGTTCCAGGACAAATTTCATCATCCATGGCCACATGTAGAGTCTTTTTGCAACATATAAATAGGGCCCCCCTTCAAACACTTTGTCTTTGTCTTCTAGGCTTGCGAACACTACTGTGAAAAAGCCCTTAGAACCCAGATGTAAATGTATTTCTCCCTTTGGTTTCCAATGGCTCCTTATCCAGACATGTAACGCCCTCTCCGTTGGCCATAACCCCATGAACTTACATATGATTGCATGCTCCGTCATATGCTCTCTATGAGCTTGTATCGCTGGGTCGCTAAATATGACCCTAGGAATAATGCCTGACTTGGGTTTGCAAACTCTAGTAGTCTTTCTGGAAGCTGGTTTTTCACTACTGCCTCCATTCTCCTTTTCTTTTCTCATTTCCTATTGATTCCCTTCCTGATCCTGATCTCCACTTCTTCCAGATGTCCCCTGACTTCTGGGTTCTGAGATCTTGTCCAGTGGTTTTTTGAAATGATTCTTTCTCGCGTCCTGACTTCCTCTTGTGACTGCTTGGCTGTAGGAAGGAGCAGCACTCCCCCCTGCACTCCTCGCCATGGTACCCTAAATCCAAAACCCTGTCTTCAACTCCAACCCTAGCTCACCAAGTGAATCGATAGGTCTCAGGATCGAATCCACCCAATTGAGAGGACATGCCATTAATATGTCACTTAAAATCAATCTGAATAATAAAAAATTCAAACATTTTTTTAAAATAATTAATTAATATATCACTTAAATTAGAAAGTGGTTTGCTTTTCAAATTAGAAAAAGACTTTCCATTCAATTAAAATAATTAATATATCACTTAAAATCAATCTGAATAATAAAAAATTCAAACATTATTTTTATTTAAATAACATATTTGGAATTTTGAAATTTAGAATCAATTTGCATTTATACTAATTTAAGTGTTATATCCTACCAATCGGAAATTTAAGATTAACATGGATTTATAATAGTGTTTATATAAAATCTCACCCATCCTAAATTGGAGGTGAATATAAAATTTTACTCATCATAAAATTGGATTGTAAATTAGGTATTTTTATTTAAATAACAAATTTGGAATTTAGAATCAACTTGCATTTATACTAATTTAAGTGTTATATCCTTTTTTATTTAGCCTAGCTGTACAACTTAATAAATCTGAAATTTAAGAGTAACCAATAGGAAATTTAAGATTAACATGGATTTATAATAGTGTTTATATAAAATCTCACCCATCCTAAATTAATGAACCACACTTGACCACACTTGTTGTTCAATCTGAAATAAATATGAAATTTAAGATTAACCAATTGGAAAATTAAGATTAACATGGATTTATAATAGTGTTTATATAAAATCTCACCCATCCTAAATTGATGAACCACACTTACCACACTTGTCGGCACTTGACCACACTTGTCGGCATTGACCACACTTGTTGGTTCAAGATTAACTAATCGAAAATTTAAGATTAACATGGATTTATAATAGTGTTTATATAAAATCTCACACTTGTTGGTTCAATTTGAAATAAATCTGAAATTTAAGATTAACCAATCTGAAATTTAAGATTAACGTGGATTTAGAATAGTGTTTATATAAAATCTCACCCATCCTAAATTGATGAACCACACTTGAACACACTTGTCGGCATTGACCACACTTGTGAAGTAAATCTAAAATTTAAGATTAACCAATCTGAAATTTAAGATTAACGTGGATTTAGAATAGTGTTTATATAAAATCTCACTCATCCTAAATTGATGAACCACACTTGACCACAATTGTCAGCACTTGACCACACTTGTTGGTTCAATCTGAAATTTAAGATCAACCAATCAGAAATTTAAGATTAACATGGATTTATAATAGTGTTTATATAAAATCTCACCCATCCTAAATTGATGAACCACACTTGTTGGCACTTGACCACACTTGTTGGTTCAAAACGCGTCATCCAACAAATTTCTCTTATGTGATTTCTAGAAAGACTTTTCTTAATGAGATCAATTATCTATCAAATTTTAGAATATTCTCAAAATCTATAATAAAAATGTTTTAAAGTAGACATCTTACAAAGTCTTTCGGTAATAATCACATAAAAGAAATTTTTGGCTAATGCTCTTTGAACCAACAAGTGTGGTTCATCATCATCTGGTACTGATGATGAACCACACTTGACCACACTTGTTGGCACTTGACCACACACCACACTTGGCCACACTTGTTGGCACTTGACCACACTTGTTGGTTCAAAATGCGTCATCCCTTATGTGATTTCGACTTTGCTTAATTAGATCAATTATCTATCAAATTTTAGAATATTCTCAAAATCTATAATAAAAATGTTTTAAAGTAGACATCTTACTCACTCACTATCCTTCCTTTATTTTCACATTAACATAACTCAATAAATTATTGATTGTACCTTGAGAAGGTTTTATACTAATAATTTTTTTTGGATCTTGATGGCTGATTTTCAGAATGCTGTGGAAAAACCACCCTAACCACCTTTCTGGACAACGGTTTATCTAGTGAACATATTTGTGGTGATTTGGGTGTTGATAGTAGGGTAGCGTGACGAATTTCGTGCGTCGGGTTGACTCATTTGGTCTCTTTGCAAAGTGTTATCAATGTCCTCCCCATGCACCATCTGCTTCAAAATCACATCTTCCTCCTCCTCACAAAACCTGAAAATTTGAATGGAAAATCTCTGAATTTAAGAGGGGAACAATATAAATTCTTTGTATTTAAGAGGGGAACAATATGAGATTATATAGAATATGTTTTGAGTGTGGGGTTTATTCTCTGACATAGAAGGCAATGAGTAACAATGGAGGATGGAGTTGTCAAGACTGAGGGAGGCTCACAAAATTCATACTTTTCACATATACCATACTTGAAACTGCTTGAAAGCTTACATGTGTACAATTATTTATAGGAAACAAATGAGTTTACAAAATTCATACTTTTCACATATGCCATACTTAAAACTGCTTGAAAGGTCACATGCGTACAATTATTTATAGGAAACAAATGAGTTTATTAAGGGAACTGCATTGTAATTGTAATTTATGCCTCTGTGTGTCTGCCTTAGGGTTACTTTTGTCTACTGTACTATACTGGGTTGTGGCTTTGGATTCAAAGGAATGGAGACAACAACAATAGTACTCCATTTATCTTGTTAATGAGACTGACAAATACTTAAGCTTATTGCCATTGCTATGCAGGGCTTGTTATTCTTATTCACCCTCTGTTGTTCTCCCCAATTATTTTGTATCACCATAATGTATGTTGTTGCCAACTTATGATTTTCTGGTTATATGAATGATTGATGGAAAAGAGTGTTCAACTACCAAAATTGTTTACAATGGTTTCTCTTATTCACCCTCTGTTGTTCTCCCCAATTATTTTGTATCACCATAATGTATGTTGTTGCCAACTTATGATTTTCTGGTTATAGGAATGATTGATGGAAAATAGTGTTCAAGTACCAAAATTGTTTACAATGGTTTCTCTTAAAATTTAAACTTATGATTTTCTGGTTATAGGAATGATTGATGGAAAATAGTGTTCAAGTACCAAAATTGTTTACAATGGTTTCTCTTAAAATTTAAATGTTGTTGAACTAGATTTATTAAGTGCACTCATTGCACTAACAAGTTTGGATTTATTATGTTGCTTGCATTTTTAAAAAAAGAAATGGAAATAGTAGATAATGGTAAATGTTAATCACCTTTTAGTTTTGGCCACAACATTTTTGAGTGAATACATGGTTTTTCCATATAATATTGGTGTTGGATTTAACTTAATCTAAATAAAAGTATATTTTCCAAAAGCCACATAGTAAATAAATATACATAATAGATGAATATATCCTTTAATTTAATGATTATAAACCACATCGTAAATAAATACACATAATAGATGAATATATCCTTTAATTTAATGATTATATTTTTCAACAATGTTAATCAAAGAGAAATATATGTTTTTTTATGAGTATTGATTGGCCTATATTGGTCAATTCTAATGGACTACTCTTCCTATTGTTTAATGAATATTAAGTATTATGAGTATTTATTGGACTATATTAGTCAATTTTAATGGACTACTCTTCCTAGAACCCACCATATATAGAATGAACTCATGGGATATAGATGCAAGTGCCCAATCTATGTATAAAGAATCATTCATAAAGTTGTGATGCAATTTCAAATGTGGAAATATCACCATCATTTAGAAGATCAAGAGCCAATCTTTATTATAAGCATTATACTATCTATACGCTTTCGATAATGTAAATAATTTAGCTTTATCTTTCACCTTTGCATGCCATTTTCTTTATTAATTCTTATTTTAATGATCATTTACATGTCAACCTTGTTCCTCAATTTATGCCTTACTACATTTCCTTTGCAACATCTAGTGCAAATGCTAGTATAAACGTTATGAGAATATAGGGTGGATTAAGTTCATGTGAAATACAGAGAGATATGAGAACGCGGTAATATGGTGGTTCATGTGAAATACAGAGAGATATGAGAACGCGGTAATATTTCAAAGCTACGGATGAAACCATGCCTAAGGTAAAATTATATAGCTACAAGACTAAGGTTGTGGAATGAGATTCAAAGGTAAAATGGTTTTACAACGATACATGAAATAAAATTCATGGATGCCATGAATTTAGGGAAATTTTCACATGAAATTCATGAACAGGAGAGCAAAGATAGCATTTATGTAAATCCATTTCACGATAAAAGATTAAGGTGAAATCAATTTATAGGCATGGTGAAACCAATTTACAGGCATGGTGAAATCAATTTACAGGGTTAAAATCATGTTGCAGGTGAAAGTAAAAGAGTAAAGTGAAAATACTCTCCTAACCATACAAATCAACACATGGTTTTGCAAAACCATCTAGGTATTCTACAAGGGTAAAATGATTTTACATACAGGTAAAATAAATTTATAGAGGAAGGAGTGATAAGAACAAAACTACACATGGCTTTGTGAATTCATGGAGAGAGAAAACAAAACCACACTCTTCTAACCATACAAATCAACACATGGTTTTGCAAAACCATCTAGGTATTCTACAAGGGTAAAATGATTTTACATACAGGTAAAATAAATTTATAGAGGAAGGAGTGATAAGAACAAAACTACACATGGTTTTGTGAATTCATGGAGAGAGAACAAAACCACGGATTGGAAACAACACATGGTTTTGTAGAAATTTAATTATAAATTTTATTTAAAACATTTTGGAAATATTATTCAAATATATAGATTATTATATATTTTCCAAAATATTTTGTGACACTAATGGATGATAGAATAGCAAGGGAGTCACAAGATCAACCATCAGTGAGGGAAGTCTCAGATTATCAAGTCAAAGGATCAACAAGTGGTTGTTTGAATTACTAAGAAAAAGAGAGATACATCCGCATCTACTAGTTCATCTGCCAACACAACCAAAAATTTGGGTCCACATCCTACCTGCTCCCAGTTCCACAGTAATATCATTTGCACAGGACATTCCACCAGAACTATTAATCTCTAGTAGTTAGAGATTTTAGTTCATATATAGTCTAAAAATATCTTGTGTGTTAGAGACATCATTTATTGTAAATAGTTTGTAAATTTTGTATAAATAATTCTGCTTTTGAAGTATTAGAGTGTGGATTGATAGACATTTGTAGAGTTGTATTGATTAGAAACCTGAGGGTTATTGTACCAATTTTACAAGTCAGCAGACTAGACTGAGTAATAAAAAGATTGTATTATAGGATTCATGTGTTGAGCTATTACAATAAAGTGTTTTCTTTGTCAAATTTGTTATCTTCTTATGTATTACACAAACTTACATGTTATCTAAAGTGAATGAATTAACTGGAAATTTATCTCAGAATTTGTTTAAGTACACTCTGTTTTGAACAATTGATCATTTCTATGTTTTCTTCTGATATCTAGATCTGAGAATCCTTAATTTCTCTCCCATCCCAGTTGACCTCTTTCACTTCTTTCATTATCCGGCCTAAGGAACCCTTAATTTCTCCTTTGATCTGATTGAAACCAACTTCATCATTCCAGCCTTAAGACCTGAAATTACTCAGCGACCTTGCCCTGTAGAAACTAGTTTTAGAACTTTTTCCAATCATGTTTGTCTTGACACTTGACCCCATAGGTGAATGGTAAAAGACATCCCTCTACCCATCTAGGTCAGTGATCTCACCACCATATCCAAGTCAAAACCCAAGTACAATCATAACTAGCCTAAAATCAAATAACTAAAACAAAGTTAAATCATAAAGAGAGAGCCCTCTCTAAGAATTAGGAAGGCTAGATCCTAATCTCCAAAGTAGGTTTGTTGTTACCTCTAATAATTTCTTTCATAACAAATCTAGAGAAATATTGGAGTGATAACAGGGTGGAACATGGAAGTCACATCCAGAGTTTGGATTCTGCGTCATCAATATGAGGTTATTTCTCCTTTTATCTTTATGAGTATTATACTGGATTATATGTGGTTAATATGGATGTGATTTCATGAGTATTTCATATGCTATTATGCTAGGTGTTTATGTGTTTTATAGCAAAATCTATGTATGGATCTCATCATGTTTTTACTTGTGAATGACTGATCAATGTATTTATGGTCTAATGAATGAAACCGCAGCTAAAGTGATAAGGAAGCAATGCTTGGTAGTGACTCTCAGATAAGTATGAGACCCCTATGCTCATATATATCATTTACATCTGTACATTACACATTTTTGATTTCAGGCACATATTTGTTTGACAAAATTCCAGTCACGAATAGAAGGGGTCCAGTCATGTTCTCATTCAAATGATTGCTTATGCACTGCCATTTTCCTTGTTAATTTAATTTTCTGGAGGTATAATGAAGTTCTTTGTAGTGACCTGGGCTCTGGGCCTGAAAATGTGGCTTAATACACGAAGACACTCGCAGGCAGGCCTGTGAGAGCATCCAGAGGTCCCTGGACGATGGCATGGCAATAGCATGAGAAGGGAAAGTTGTCCAAAAGTTCTGTGGGACCCAAGGACAAGCTGCTTGAAGTGTTGGATTGGTCCTTGAGGGTCTTAATATCGATGTTGAATGTTTATATGGTGTGTTTCCATCAGTTCCACTTCCTTAATGTGATTTAGGAGGGCGAATCATATCATAGTGGCCTCTCGTAGCATGTTTACCCAAACTGGCTAGTTAATTGGGTAGATTTGGGAGGAGGGTGTTACATATTATAGTAGTGATGTCGTATGGCTCTCCTCATGTTTTTATTTGTAAATGAATAAAAAATGTATCTATGAACTATTAGATGGTATTGCAGCTAATGATGTAAGGGAACACTGCTTCTTAGCAATTCTTAGATAAGTATGAGACCTGTATGCTTAAATCTATTGTTTAGAACTATAAATTACAAATTTGTGATATGTTTGACAAAATGTTAGTCCCGGTAGGGGATGGTCGGTCCTAATCCTAGAGTTAGTTTTTTGTTTATTAGTCTTGTCATCACAATTTTAATGGATTCTGGAAGTTTCAGAAAGTTTTGGGTGATGGCCAGAATTTTGGGCTTGAAAAGTGCTTAAAATTCCCCGGACTCTGGCATAGGTCTACTAGAAATGGTCCCTGGATGCAGGCATGGAGGCTTGTGGGATCATCGAGAGATCTCTATACACTGGCATCACTATAGCATGGGAGCATCTAGAGGTTTAATATCTTAAAAATGAAGTGGGACACAAGGGCATGATACCTGTGTGGTTGGGATGGCTCCTGGGAGTGTTGTTGTTAATGTGGAAGGTATGCTTGATGTGTTTTCATCAATTCCACCTCCTTAAGGTCATCTCATATTATAGTAGCCTCACGTCACATGTTTACCCTAGTTGGTTGGTTACTTGGGTAGATGTGAGAGGAAGGTATTACAGAGTTGTATCAAAGCATGGCTCACCCCTCGGACTCAATGGGTTGTGTGTTGGTCATGCATTCATGTCAGTAGCATATGTGTTCCTTATGCTTGTATTCCACATGCTTGTTGCATTTGCATGGTTTTGGTCATGGTTTTAATGACGTTTCCATGTGAAGGATGATGGAATTGTTGTGGGTTGTGTCATCATGAGTGTATGATTGTATATGCATTTTTTATAAATGTCAGTGTCTATATGTTGTTATGCACACATTATCATGGTTATGGTTATGCATGTATGGTAGTTCAGACATGCATTGTGAATTCATTGTATATAATTAGGTCATCATGATGGTATTTGTTTGTTATTATTCTGATATGTTGGTTGAGAAAGAGTAGGAGATGAAGATCATTAAAGTGAAGTTCCAAAATTGGACCTCAAGGAAAGATCATGTTGTCATAGAAGTTTGTATGTTGGGCATGCAAGTATGTAGGTTAAGGATTGTTATGTGCATTATGATTATGTGTATGTCTTTCATTCTATTGATGTTATGGTTACATACATGAATTTGTGCTAGTAGATTAGTGTAGTTATGTGCACATGTGTTAGATAGTGATGAATGATAGTAATTTGTGGTTGTACACATTGCTATTTTTGTTTTATGTTAGATAACTTGATCATTATGTTATATGTTGTTGTTGAGTATGTTATAGGTTAAGTTGTTGTTGTTATATTATAGTTAGCTTGATGATTAGGTTATATGTTGTTGATGAACATGATATATAACTTGTTGTTGTTATATGATAGTTAGCTTGATGATTAGGTTATATGTTGTTGATGAGCATGATATGTAACTTATTGTTGTTATATGATAGCAACTTGATTATTAGGGTCATTCATTTAAGATATTGATGTTATATTATCACAATAAGTTGGATTGGTCTATGAAAATGGCTACCGTTATGACATTCAGGGATGAGTCGACTTATTTTTGGCACTGTGTTGTAGTAATCTAGATTGACTGTGCATATGTGATTATTATGTATGAATGATAAATTTTTACGAGCTTATGATGTAGACATGTTAGCTAGTGACTATTATAGATATCATGACCTCATCTGTGCTTGATATGATGTGTTGTAAAGTTATATCGTGCAAACTTAATTGTGCAGACAGGATAGCCTCCCATGCGATACATTAAGGTATGAGCTTGCTTATGTCATCTACTTTGTGCTTGAATGTTTGAATATGTTGTCGATATGTTCCTGAATGTTTTATTAGTCACATGATATATGGAACTTGTCATAGAAACTTGTCACCTTTGACGATTTTGGCATTTGATAAAATGTACAGTTTTCCTCAGAACTACTAATTTGATTCTAACTAATATAAACCACAATAATGCATGTAGATTTCATAAAAAAAAGTGCACAAAAAATGTAATGTTTAGTTGTTTTTAATCACAGAGAAATAGAGAAGATTATGTGTAGCTACAATATCCTTCCAAGTAACAACCCTTTTTATAAAATGATGTCCCGCATAGTTAAGCCCCTCAGCACATTAGACTTTTGAAGAGATACCCAACTTCCAAGCTCGTTTGACCAACCAACCTTTGAGCTTTTTTGACTAGTTAATCCTCGACCTCTAGTGAAACATTAGAAACCCTTCTATTTCATATTTTATTGTATATATATTTCAAGGGTAAAAAAAAATGAAAACACTATCCACGTGCCCTTTGCACCTCTTGGTGAAAATGCTAGTTATGGGCTGCTTCATTAGACATAGGAATGGGGATTAAATTATATATATATATTAATGCTCATAGAACCATCAAAATTTCAAATTTAATTAGTCATTATCAAATATCCAACATCGATGATAATAAACTATCACCAGATATTCAACTTCTGAGCAAAAAAACAAATCATTGAAGTCATAACATTCTTGTCACATGAGCTATTATGACATTCAATATCCAAATGCAATTTTTTATCGGATATTTGATGACTGATGAGGTTGGCATCATATATTGCATTGAATATTCGACCATAATTCATTAGAAAATTCTCGATTATTACATGCTTTCTTGGTCATCACGAGCGTTGGATATTTGATATTCATGCTGTCAAATATCTAGCGAGTAGTAAAAGTGTCATCTATCTAATGGAAATACACCGATGGAAATTATGACTCGAATTTGCCAGATAACCGACAACAATGAGTCGAATATATGACAAACATACATCAAATTTTTGCCCCATTTGTACTAGTGAGAAGACAATACCCAACACAACTTTGATGATCGAATCACCACCCTATGCATTGAAAAACCAATTTAAATTTTTGGATGCAATTTTGAGTAAGTGAAACATAGAGATGGGTCAAAGAATGGTGTAGGATAAATCCAACATCATGGGGATCAAACAAGAACCTAGAGACATGAGGAATGACCATAGGTGGAGCTAGAGGAAAGGGGAAAGGTGAAATGTGGGAGGATGGAAATCCCCCTCCCCCCAATCCTCTCACCCACCAAATAGCACAAGATAATACAATATGCAACCATATAGGAGGAATGAGAGGAAGAACTCAAAATATGCGATGTAAACGTAAAAAAGGTATGGGAGAAAGGAACCCAAAAACCCTCAATGCAATCATACCAAAGATATGAGAGGGAAGACCAAATGTGATGGAACCGAATGGAAGTGTTTACTAATGATGTAATGGTCATTCCAAAAAAACAAGATGAGATATATAAACACATATGTATTGATTTTCATTGTAGGCTATTGTTACTTACATAAAGTAATTTTGAGGAGTAAATAAGTTGGTTTTTGTGGGGTTTAGTTTCGGAAAAGTCTTCAAATTTCATGGGGAAGGGTAGTCATTAGCTTGACCTATGGACAATTTAAACCTTAAATATCATGGTTCAAATAATACTTTATAACACAATGATTATCAATTAAACTGTTCCATTAACTAATTTATAAAAACATTTAAAAAATTATTTTTTTATTTAAAAATTATATTCATCTTTCATAAAATTAATGTATCCCACCCTGAAATTACATTAAAACTATTAAGGATATTAAATATATTTCCAAATTTAAACTAACACATTTATAAAATTTCAATTTCAATTTATATTACTTCAATATAAAAAGATCAAAGCCTTATAAAAGTAAAATAAAAAATAAATACGTGTTATCTTTTATCCCACCCTGAAATTACATTAAAACTATTAAGGATATTAAATATATTTCCAAATTTCAACTAACACATTTATAAAATTTAAATTTCAATTTATATTACTTCAATATAAAAAGATCATAGCCTTATAAAAGTAAAATAAAAAATAAATACGTGTTATCTTTTATCCATCATATGGTATAGATGCTATATACCTCTGTACATGTTGCTGGCCTGAGATTATTTCAAACTGGGATCTTGTTTGGGTGGAAAGGCATATCAATCATGCTGAGATCTAAATATAAACTCTATGTTGCTGGCCTGAGATTATTTCAAACTGGAATCTCATTTGGGTGGAAAGGCAGATCAATCATGCTGAGATCTAAATATAAACTCATAAGAGATATAAATCTAAGTACGAACCCACCAGGTACCCTCAATGCCTTACCTGACAATGTGGTCCTTGTGTTCGATCTCAAGCTAGAATCCGTTAAAATGATATAGCAATGTTTTTGTGGACAAGAACCTACCAAGGGTTGTGGTTTTATTTTTACTTTTCCAAATAAAATGGAATGGACTACCTCAATTTCTTAGAAATACGCAATGTATTAAAACTGTGACTATAATTTTCATTTGAGTGTTTTTCGAGAACAGTCAACAATGTATTACAGCTTATTAGTTGCAACTTCCAGGGATGCATGTATTCTCTATTTTTCAAGGTAATTAATCTAGCAGGGAGGAAAATTTTATGTCTCTCATTAAGTCTGGTGGGGGGTCCAAAAGAAATTTGGATTAGTTCTGCGTACTTGTTGAACGTTACATACACAAAAGGAATGTCTCTATTCCGCTACACCACACAAATCTTCCAAAGTTAATTATCATTTCATTCATAAAAGCCCTGATAGTGCACACAGTACGAATTCGATGAAATAATTTTAAGAACATGAACTAAGAACATGAATGTTTTCCAGAAAAATCAACTGAGATATTTTAGTCGACCTTTTTCGAACATTTAGTGTGGTTCTATCAGTTTATCCCGACGATGAACCATAAAGACAAAAAAAAATCTCATGTGATTTGTTTTGAAAATTTTCCAATATACACAATAGAGATCACATGTGTATATTAGTAATAAATAACATTTCAATAGTGAAGTGATGTTGCCATGTTTGTTAAGATATGACGAAATCTAAGCATCAAATAAATTTGAGGAAACGAAGGCAAACGTTGATGTTTTGTGAAGTCTTCCGTGTTCAGCAAACTCATTATATTTCATCTACAAACATAGGATATAGTTGGAAAACAAAATTATATCCACGTTTGATATTTTATCTTATAAATAACACCCAATCCTCCTCTGCCACACATGTCGTTTCTGTCACAATTTTGTTGGTTTTAATAACATGTAATACACATGAAGAAATATGAAACAAGGATACGAAGATAAAAAACTCATGGAAGGGAAAAAATTACTAAATTATATCATTATCCTATGTTTTATTTTTTACGAATAGGTCTTCACCATCATTACTTAAGATTTAGTTATTTTCTTCCTTTCAACGAAATGCAGAAAGGTTCCTCTTTATCTTCCTTCAAAGTAGGAGTTATTCCATAAAGTTTCAATAGAATTCTTAGAACCTTGTAAAGATAGATAATGTCCTCAGAAATTCCCCTCACAGTTAAATTCACATCTGCGCAGAACTTCATCATAAATTTAAAGAGCGTTATTGAAGAAATTTTATCATCGGTGTTGTATATGACCAAGTTAATGAATTCCGATGAATTTAGCAGGTAAAATGCTACAGTAAAGGAATGTGCATTCACCTACCCAATCATAGCTCCGTTGATGTCTAATATGTCAACAGAATGGTCAGAAGGGTATCGAACACATCACCGTAACCAGAGCTGCTCCGCTAATGCACTATTTTCAATGACGATTTCTGCCACTAGGTCGGGAAATACCCTATATGGTTTGGGAATGGGACCAAGCGTTATTCTTATATGTCAGTAACTTTGCAGATGACTGGATATCACTGAAATGAAATTTACTTCCAAAGGCAGACCTGAATGAGGGAGATGGTCATTTAGAGAGAGGAAGAAACAACCTTCAAACAAGGATCATAAATTGAATTTTCCTTTGATTTTTCTTATGTGTTTTGGTCTATATTCAGATATTGAGAGATTGAGTTGAAATATGGGAATGATGCCTATTTGCTTAAAAAATAAAAATAAATATGATCTATAATTCTAAAAATTGACCTTTCCATAAAGTGAATTATATATTCATTTAAATAATGTCATATAGTGAAATTTATAAGTATTTAAATTTTAATATTTTTATGAATAAAAATATATACACATTAATAATAAAATTGAGAATATTTAAATTATAATATTGCTATTAGCAATTGCACCAAATGTTACAAAGGAAACATTGTAAGGTGTACATTTGTCATATATAGAAAATCAATGAATATAAAAATTAGTAAACATAATTCCATTCAAAGCTAGAAGATAAAGATAAATCACCTACATTATGTCAAATTTACAGATTGTATATCATTTCTACCATAGATTTCCTCTCAATCTTGAAAGATGCTCTTTCATGTTCCAATACCAAATATTTGATAAAAAAGATGCTCTTTTTCAATATTGAATTATCTCACTTGACTAAAATCTTACAGTCATTTACCACTTTCTCTTAAGGTGAATGGATGTACCTTT
This sequence comes from Pinus tabuliformis, assembly GCA_031772625.1. Classification (NCBI taxonomy): domain Eukaryota; kingdom Viridiplantae; phylum Streptophyta; class Pinopsida; order Pinales; family Pinaceae; genus Pinus; species Pinus tabuliformis. The sequence continues at coordinate 815,555,036 of CM062811.1, forward strand.
GTTGGTCCTTGCTTAACTTATTTTTGGTATTTGGACTAGTTTGTGACACATGAGGTTTAACAAAAATGGAACTCTACATGTGCATTTTTGTACATTCTCTACTTCAAGCAAATAATTTTCAATTTCGGATTCAGATTATTCAATCCACATTCTTTGGAAAAGTTATGAGATTGCACCATGCTACATGAGGATCCATCTTCACTAAGTCAAGGACGTCACTAGTAGAAAATTTGCAATTAGTGACTAGGTGACTAAAAACGTTAGTCACCACAGCTTTTCCAAGTGAAATACTACCAAAAATGAGCAATCTTAAGTAACTGAACTAAAAATGACTAACATAAATCACTAATTTAGTCGCGGGTTAAAATATGTGACTAGCTAATAAGTAATACAACTAAAAATGACTAACATTAATGACTAATTTAGTCTAAAAACAAAATACAACTACCTAACAAGTACTACAATAATATGACTCAGTTTTTTATGTTAGTCATCTTAATTGTGTGAAGCAATGTAAAATTACAAGTGATAGGGGATTGAAAGGTTGTTAAATATTGGTTCAAAGGTTATCCTTCCTTAAACACTTATTCATCCTCACATGGTGTATAGTTGAGCCAACTCTGAATTATTTATCTCTAATAATTTGTAATTTTAAAAATATAATTTTGAATAAAAAAATTTATTTTACGTATTTTTTAAAATATATTCATTGAGTCTAATTGTATCTAATTCCAATTTGAATTTAATTCGAAGAGAAATTTCAATTTTTAAGACTAAAATATCAAATAAAAACTACTTTAATTTCATATTAACCAACCTAGATCCATCTTAACCACGGATATATCAAGTGCCGAGAGGGATCCAATCTCTCCAGGTGCAAACTTTTTTTTCTAGTGCAAAACTTGAAGAAATGTTTTCACCTTGAGAGATTGGATCCATCTTGGCACTTGATAGGAATAGGGTTAATATGGATCTGCGTTGGTTATATAATACTATATAATATCTATATTTGTATCTCTTTTTTATTCCCTCTCTCTATCTCACCCGCTAAACATATACATACGTACTCTCCCTCTCTTCCCCTTCTCTCCCTCTCTATCTATATCCTTCTCTCTATTACATCCCACTTTCCATATATTTAAGGCACTTGTGAGGCACTAAAGTAGTTTTTAAAAGCATTTTTAATGTGGACATCATGCTTACCTCAAAATGGATCATCGATATCATTGAAAATATTCATGTTTCAATTGTCAGGAAGAGAATCGTGATGCATCATTGGAAATAACAAGTGGTTACATTATTCAAAATGGATAAAAAAGAATGTAGTTGATTGAAAATGGTGGCGTTTGTGGTAGTAAGAATAATCCACTTAATGATAGTGATGTAAAACGAGTGTGCATATTTTATAATTTCCATTCTTTAAGCATATGACCATCAGGTATATTGTTGAATTTATGCATACTTATGAGAAAAACATAGCTTTTCTATTAATATATAAACCCTTTCGACCCACACATTTGGAGCCTGTTATTCTGGGTCAATCCAGAAATGAAAGAACATAGTAGTTCACCAATATTCCTAAGTATTATAAATGGGCTGAAAATAAAATCTTTATTGGAACCATTGGTTGCTAGCTTTCATTAAAATATTTTGCTAAAATTAAAACATAAAAAAGTGCTTATACAAAATTATGCTTTATTTCTAATATATCTCTATATCTCCATGGATGCCTTGATTGACATAAATATCTTGGAGCATCTGAATAATGTAAACCGATTCTTATACTCAATGTTAATAAGAAAAAACTATATTTCATAATATTATAAAATATTTTGAAACACCACAAAATAGATATATCTTTCTCAACATAACACATGAAAACACATTGAAAACTAAGTTATGATAGATTTTCTTGCTCTTAAAAAAGAACACATAAAAAATATAAAAATGATAAATAAATATAATAATTTTTTTGTCAATTGAGTTTAGCATGGGTGGTTGGATGTTATCCTCCCCACCTAGGTTGAAGTCTCGAATGTTTACATGTTTACACTTTGGAATAGAGTAACTTGTTGGGCTCTTAAGCGAGTCTATATTGAGGGCTCACCCCAACAACCTCTCTTTTACTTTCAGACTAAGAGAAATATTAACTTTCTTCTGTGAATAATACCCCATATCTAAAATTTAAATATAATATTTTGTTTCCTTTAATAATTTTTTCTTCTATCCTAAATAAAATTCCATACCAGAAATAGATTAACTATTTCCAACATACACAAAAAAAAAATTAGATATATGATAAAACAACATCAACAAACCACCAAAAAAACCCACAAAAATAAAAATGTTTTCTCACAAAACCAACAATAGTCTAAAATGATGTGAAAAAATCCCACAAAGGAAACCTATTACACAATATGGCTAATCATAACCCAAAAAAAATCGTTAATCAATCACCTTTCATGATGGTATAATTTATTACTCCCTCCATTTAATTATTAAATACAAATAGATTATTTCCATGTGTTGTACTCTAGACCAATCTAATAAAAAGTAAGTAATCAAAGCGATAGATAATTAGTTGGATGTTGAAGAGCTACTGGTCAGTTGGAGCTTGAAGAGAACCCGTGGCAAGGATATTCCATGGCAATTACATGTAGTGTCAAAGATGTTTCACCTCACGAATTCACCAAGGCTTATGTTGCCCATCTTAAGCATTGGGTAAAGATTGAGCTTCCCCATTGGACCGATCTTGTTAAGACCATACCCATATTAAGCGTTCAGGAAAGATTGAGCTTCCCCATTGGACCAATCTTGTGAAGAGCGCCACATTCAAGGAACTTGATCCATATGATCCTGATTGGTATTATGTCAGAGAAACTTCTGTGGGCCATAAGATTTATATGAGACATGGAATTGGAGTTGGTGCTTTCCACAAGATCTATGGTGGGAGTATGAGAAATGGGTCTCGCCCACCACATTTCTGTAAGAGCAGTGGTTCTATAGCACGCCATATAATGCAACAACTAGAGAAAATGAACATTATTGAGATGGATTCCAATGGTGGAAGACATATTACATCCAGTGGGCAAAGAGAGCTGGACTAGGTTGTTGGATGACTTGTAGTTGTTGAACCCTCATTACCCACGATTCATAAGAGTCTTTTTTACGACTTACTTGAAGAAAAGTCAAGGGTTTGGGACTTTCTTAGGGAGTTCATTCCAGAAACAAAAGCATAAGCAACAACCATGGAGAGATTGTAGATGATATTTTCACAAGTAGGCTGAATGGGACCACCCACTTCAGATCGTCCCATGATCGATTCCTCTGAGAAAGTCTACAATTTTTCACTCGCCCTTCCCAAAATGCTCAAACATGGTGTGAATTTCTTCCATTTCTTCTCATTAAATCTATTAATGTTGCTGTAGAAACTTGTTTATGGGAAGGAAATCTATATTAAATTCTCAGGATTTTTCCCTAAAATTATTTTCAAGATCCAAGAACTTGTTTGATATTGAGATATTTATTACCCCTTTGATTTTAAGCTAAAACAAGGCTTCTTTTGAAGTCTAACCATTGGAAGATGTTTTGGTATAGCACAAAATGACAATCTCAACCAATAGGTTTTGAGTGGCTGATTCTGGGACCAAGTAGTTGGTGTATAGAATGGCTTCTGCACAACATGCTAATATCGTAATTGTCTAAGAATCACTTATATCAGCCTGTTACATACCTCCCTCAATAAAGTAGTAACATGTTTTGAGAGCCCTTGATTTAGGGGTATACATGAAAGATTTGGGACGAGTTTACCAAATGGTGAGTATGCAGTCTGTAGCTGCCTTTTCTCTCTCTCTTATTATCAATAAGAGTCGAAGTAGTTTTTAGTCAGTCTCTATATATCTAGGTTTGTATTATATTTTTGTGACGAAATCATAGCCAATTTTTGAACATTCGTGTGATAGATACAATAACATATTCATTGTGAAACTATTTACCCTATATCATACAATCAACCACTTACAATAGATGAAACAACCAAAATAAAAATTTCAATGCTCCTCAAAATATTAGATATTAGGCATGCATGGAAACTTTGACATGTTCAGAGAAACTCCCAAACAACATCTTCACAAGAAAATGTGACAACCCTAAATTTGACATATTTTCTTGCATCCCCCAAATAGAAGTTTGATGGTGAAAGCTTACAACCCTAAACAGATACACCTTTCTTCCTGTCTCCTTGAAACAAGAGACCTTAATCCACTTTATGTAATGTTCATGAATCTCTCATGTTTTCATTTGTAGCTTTAGCTCCAACATTCCCTGAATCTATCTTATCATAATTTTCTTAGGTATCTTCAGTGGTTGCAACCATTGCAACAAATTTGGCTACAACATCTCCAGGAGGGGGATGATAAAACTTACAAGTTGCATCATTCCTAAAAGTTCCAGTTTTCATATAGAACGGGCATGTAGCCTCATCCTCTCATCTTGGGAAGTCTTCAAGAGTCAACTTCACAGGTTGCTGACCATGGGTTGTGTCAATTTTTCTTAGGGGAGGATGATCAAATATACAGTTTTCACCATACTTGCAAATATGCAATTTGATTTCTTCTAGCCACGTCCTTCCTCAATGGTGACGCAAGCCTGGAGCTTGCCATACCCAGGATCATTAAACATCTGCTGTTTTATCTTCAAACTCAAATCCTTAATACTTGGCAACTCACACTTTGCCATTATCATGTGGAAACTATTTTCATTTTATGTTTTAACATCAGGACCCAACAATCGTTACACAAAGAAAACTTATCATCATTCAAACCACATCAAACATTCAATGCTTCTATAAGCAATCTTAATACTTCTCATTCACATATGGCTTGATTCAAGAATGCGCCCTTGCATTTCTACAAACCCAGAATTCAAATGCCAAATAACAAAATATGGTCATTCATATGGCAAATCGATCTATGCTCACGTAATTTACTTATTTTCCCTATGGCAATCTGGTCCATACAACCTGCATTCATTTATCCCAATTTAACCTCGATTCTTTGTAGCGGCTTTATACAAAAGTTCAACCATTCAACTACAAAGTCAAATGTTTACAAACACCATTTTAAAATCGGACTTCATCATCAAATGCGCCTTTAGGTTTATCACCAATTCTTTATGACTAATCATTCAAAAGCAAACAACTCAATAACTCTCGTTATAGATTGTGCCTTACTTTATATTCAATCAGGCAATCATATATCTCTTCCACTCATTATAACTTATGCAACTCTAACATATCTTACCCGTTCTGGACCGCCTTTAGATTCTGGACTGTGTCTTTTTGAAAACACGAGTTTTCTCTTCGGCAACAGCTTCTATCTTCCTTACAACTTCATGCATCACATCAACAATACGATTGCAAGCATCTTGAGGTGCTATCAACCTTCTCTGGTGTAGCTACAGTTCTCATTTGCGCTATAGCAATGCAGTCAGATATCTGTTTCATCAAAAGCAGTTATAAAGTCAAACCTGTTTACGCGCCTGTTTGACCTGTCGACTACCTCTTATCAGCGTCGAATTACGTGAGTCGGCCAAAGTTTCTCCAGATGCTCAAAACATATATTTGCCACTATGGACCACTTCCTCGTGGTCAGACGCTGTGCACATGCAGAATCGCAATTTCACCACTGATTTCGGATGAAAGGCACCAGGATTCAGCGCTGTACTTGTCGCATCATCCCAAATAAAGAATAACAATAGTATTTGACCGCTCCTCGCTGCAACTAACTGTACTAATAGAAGCCACTACAGTTTATATTTCAAATTAAAATAACCAACGTTCCAGGCATTCATTCAATTCATCGATTAACATAAAGACTTCAACAACATGAATTCAGAACCGATTACTGTTGCTCCTGCGTCCAGATTAAAAAAAACCGTTCCATTGCTTCTCCATTGCGCTGTTACGCAACCTAAACAACGTGTGAGAGCATCATTCACAAATAATGCCACAGCAGAGATTTAATCGATCTTGATAACCATAGATTTATCCACAACAACCATTTATTACGCCTTTCATTCAGCGCCCTTCAATTGCTGTCGAACCCAATTTATTCAATCTCTAAACCAGATACGATTCAACGCATTTGCTTCTCTCAGCGTTCTATCACAATAACTGCAGTTCCAATGTGTTATCAACCATTCATTTAAATATTGCTTATGGGACATTGATATATCATCAAAGAGCCAGGTATAAAATCAAGCATCGATACACCCAACTATATAACAGTTTGCCATTCCAATATGGTTATATAAAAGCGTTCACCACAACACACGAACCATCATCCTTATAGATCATTCAACGCTTTTGGTTTATAAACACAACTCATACAAGTGCGCCTCACTAAAACCATTTCAGAAATCAACACGCAATTTCTAAAAACCACACTTATCATATTAATAAACACATACTTACAAACTTCCTTCGTGGCCAGATATTCAACATTTGGCCCTTACAATTGCTGAAGGCTTACAGCCTTGCTGATCAAGCCTGTTCTCAATCAACCTCTCTCACAATCTCTAATGTCTTTTCCCTCAAAAAGCCCTCCTATTTATACAATTTAAAAAAATCATTTAATTAAATGCTCAATCCCTTCAATTCCTCAACAAACCCCTAAATCTCTCAACATCCCTAAAGGATAGATCTTTATCCCTAAAATCCTTCAACTAATTAAATTTCCTCATATCCTTTTATTAATAAAAAGATATTTACATAAATCCTCACCTTCTCCTATCTAATTCAAATTAATTAATAAAATATTAAAAATCATCACACCCCATATTTACAAATTAATATTATCACACCCCATATTTACAAATGGAGAAAAAGGTCTTGATGCTCCTGCATCAAATGGGTACTGCATGCCTTATTGCCTAACTTCGTACACCTACATCCTCCTCCCAAGCATGTGCATGTTGAACTCGAATCAACTCAATCATCAAGTTTAGCCCGACTCGGTCTGGGACATGCATAGGGAACAATATCTTGTATCAAATCAAAACCTTATAGAATATAATCTGATTTGGGCTACAACTACTTTGTTTCTATATTGTGTGATTATTATATTTTTGTGAGTATTCAACTCCAAGATTTCTCTTTGAGGACAAACCCACAGTCTCAAATCCTTTAACAAAAAGTGTAGCCTTTGAACTCTACAAGCCACACATGCCATCTTCATAAAATAATCTAATATCACTTTTTGTAGCTGCTCACAGTGTAGCTTTTAATGCCCTTGAAGTATCCAAAACTATCTTGATGGAGTTTATTTTGGGACAATGGTTTTTATTTTGTTCCTTTTGTGATGTTTATTTTGTTCATTTTGCTAGACTATACCATTGTGTTGGTGGTTAGAGAGGATAAAACTGAAAAAATGTATAAAAATCAAGAACATAATACCTCACAAATGCAAGCTCATTTCTAAATATCTACTTTTATGGTGAATTATCCAAGAATCTACTCTAAGACACATCTCGAAGTGTCAGACCCAATAGGACAAATTATAGCCCTCAAATTTTGCAAGTTAAAAATGTGGTCAAATTATTTTATTGTTTGCAAGTGAGGATTGAACCCAAAATAGTTATTTTATATTGTAAGGGATTGGTTTCTTTCCTTTAATTTTTGCATTTTTTTCTAATCTCGATATTTGTGGTTTTTGATGAAATATCTATATCTTGAGTAAGGCATTTATGATTTTATCCCATAGGCGATGGGCCGACAGAGGGCTTGATAAATGTTAGGTAGTTGAGGGACTAAAATAGAATGAAGACCATATTGGGCACTGTTTTCCATTCCATATTGTTTCTCTACTGATTTCTTCCATAAATGAATGGTGTAAAGCAGTATCGTTTCTTGTTTAGCAATTGTAAGAGTGTATCAAATATTCCGTCCAATTGAGCCTGATTTAAATTTTCCATTTCTTCCTTTGTCCATTTGAAACATGAAATAATGGAACATAATATTTCAAATTGACTAGCCATCATATTATTGTGAAAGAAAAATGTGTTTTCTAGGATTTAATCTTGTTTTTGACACATGAAATCATAATACTTATTAAAATGCTTCACATTATGAAATCTTTGACTCATTTCACTTATTACTAGATGTAGTGGCATATGATATGGGAAGCCATATTCGATGAGATCATATAAGAAATTTGTATCTTAGATTAGTTTTAACTATTAAGTGATATCCTAACAGATATTTTGTATGGAGTGTCTTGTAAATGTTGTTCTTTGGCTTAACGGATCTGTTTTTCATCTTTACATATGTAGTCTATTAACAAGATTTTGGCATGTCTAGGAGATGTAGTTCTTGAAATTGTCAACAGGGAGCAACCAAATCATCTTGCAATCGTAACTGATCTGCTATTTTCCAGTTTTATACCTTGCATTGTTTTTATCATAACATTTTCTACAAAAAACTTAAACGGAGTTTTTAGATTAAATATTTTCCATCAACTCCATAGACATCTAGGAGTTTTGAAAGCCCCAACCCAAGGGTTAGCTTGCAACCTCCCCTGCTAACTTTTACCAACTGGCTAAGCCAAATGATCCCCTACGAGATGGTATGACAATGGTCTCGACACTTGCTCTCGAACTTATTAAAGCTCTTGTGACAGGTTTTCTTGAATACCTTATATATATTCAATGTGTAGGGGCTCAACATACTTATTTTTCATGAAAAATTGTGAGAATCATTCTAAAGTGATGATTCCTCCAAATCCCCTTAGCTGCCAAAGCAATTGAAAAATATGAGATCTTTAAGCCCCATCCACCCTCTCTCTTTGGTTTAATGATTTTCTTCCACTTCAAAAGGGGTATTGCTTTCTCTTCACTTTTTCCATAACATTGGTAGCGATAAAAGAATTTTTGAACTGTGTTTGAACTTCATATTACCTTTTGGAACGATTAATAGGAACATGCAAAAGACAAGGGTAGCATTTCTAACACTTTTGAGTAGTGGCAGTGTCCCCCCATCAAGCTCCACCCATTGTATCAAAAATTTACTTTCTTGATTTTCTTCTATTCATAACATGTATTTGAATGTATAGTCAATTTCTTTCATCTTGTATCAAACATTCCTCATACTACCATTAAATTCTTTAATTTGAAAAAATATTTTATTTATTTTTATTTTGTTTCAAATTAAATTTTGTCTCCCAAGAACTACCACTATGTAAAATGACAAAGTTATTTTTTGTTGGCTGATAGGCATACATTGAGTTATTCAATACAGGTCTATATTTATCCTTCATAAGAGGATGCATTCCCCAAGGTAGGGGCATGCTCCCTGCAACCCTATGATATTACGAATTATCATTTGAAACATTTCCCCATGTTTTTTTAAGGGAACAAAAGGAAACATGAGCAGGAACATTACCTAAGCCCCACCCAAAAAACAAGGAGGATGGAATCTTCCCCTTCCTTAAGGGGACTCTCAGGGACTCCCTTGAAAAAAGGGGGCTCTGAGGCACTCCACCAAAAAATTTCCCATGATCATTTGGGAAAATTCATTCAAAATTAGAAAGAAAAACAAAATCCCAACCCAAATTTGTCTAGCCCCCTATACTCTATTCACACATTATAAAAGCACATAAGGTTGATCCATTACCATTTCTCAATTCCATATGATTGGATTTGTTTGGGAAATCTTGCTGGAGATCAACAATGATACTTAATAGTTGAATTGCAAGGTTTGGCATTGAATGTATCATCGATAAGAATAGATTTTGAATATCATTATTTTAAATTTAGTGAGAAATACAATGGCAATTGTTGAAACGTGATAGTTTCACTTGTGAATGTTTATTGATGGTTTGATTATTCATGTCTGTGATTGATTCAAGTCATAAATGTTGTCATTTTCATATGTTATCACCTAAGAATTTGATGTATTGTTTATGTTTTTCATATATTTATGTTTTTACTTTTTTAGGATTTTGAACAAGATAACTCCTCTTTTAACTCCTTCTGCAACTTGAATATCATTTAAATCTCCCTTATGTTTTGTATTTTTTAGGACCTTGATTAAACCTTCCATCAATAGAAGTAATAAAAGATAATACATGTAACGATATTTATCTTGGTTTTCATGGGGAATAAATAACTATGAAACAACTCCATTAATTAGCACAACACAAAGGACAAAGTTATAATAATCCTCATACCATTTCACTAGATTGTGTAGTCCTATATGTATAATTAACAATCATATAAAGGTCTTGTCCACCCCATCATAGGCCATGGAAAAGTCTAGCTTAATGGAAAGGTAGAGTAATTTTTTGTTTTTAATGGAATGTAGGATTCCCAAGCTATTCCAATGGGCATAAAATTTTCATTTTCCTTTTAAGAACCTTTCTGCTTTTTAGAAATGATCTTAGACAAGATGGGTCCTAAGCATGAGTCATCTTGCAATGATTTTACCTTTAATTTTATATAACAAGTGGCAAAGAGAGATGGGCCTAAATGAATCACAGGTCAAAGGAGTATATTCCTAGTTATTGGATATGCCTTAGCACAACCTGCAATTGCCTTAATCTCCTTGAAATTGTATCACAATATGTATTTTTTTTGGTAATTGGGATTAGATTCATTTTGAAAAATAGGATACATTTTCAACATAGGTGGATTTCGATCCTAGTGACAGAATCATGATGGATTTTCCCCTTAGTTGCATGCTTTGAACAATTTTTACGATGATCATCCTATAGGAACAATGAGCACACAACTTAAATAATAATTATTTGGTGACTTGGTCAAGGTTCGAGTTATTTTTTCCCATGTGTCTCAATTTAGCATCTTAGAGTTAACATTAGATTAGTCATGATCATCATGTTTATAATGATGTTTTATTTTAGTAGTTTTCTATGGTGAATTATATTCAATGTAGTCTGTACTTTATAGAATGATAACTACCATCTGAAAAGGTTAAATTTCACATGTAATGTGTCTTTATGAATTTAGTGGCTATCTCTTTGTATTTATCCATAGTCACTCATGTATTATCACAATTAGGTAATGTGAATGAGAAGTGCTCATGTTTCATAGTTTTCCATTGTTGATATGTCTTGTTTCTCCTCTTGCAATTACAATAATTGATTTTTCTTTTCAATATTATCCATCTTGCTTCATATTATTTTTGTGGTATAGCAGAAATATTTGATGATGTTATCTATTGGAAATATCAACCATTAAACGTTTAGAAAATTCGGTAGTTTTGTCTTTCCAATTTAGCAATTTGAGTATGAAGCTACATTTTTTTATTTTTTATTTTTAATTTAAATTTCATTTTTTTTTCTTTCTTAACATGAAATTTAAATTTTACATGTATTTTAATAAAAATAATGAAGGTTACAATTTGTCTCCTTGAAGAGGGACAAATTTTTCTGCCATTAGACGATCAAAACGCATACACTTAATTAGGGATCATACATTGAAAGAATATCCCTAACAGATTTGTATACAAAAGAAGTGCACTAATTGACTACTAATTCTACAAATACCTCATCATGTTTGACTTGAGTGAAAGCTAATGTACTATTTAAGTTGGATTCCAAGAGAAACAAACAATTAATTAGTTTTTTTCCCTTGCAATCAATAATTAAGCCTGGTTATTCTTATATCTTGTTACCTTGCACTTCGATTCCTTTGGTTTGATGTTTGTTGAAACCATGTTGCTTGAGTGGCTGAAATTACTTCATGGTAAGACCCACTACTAAAATCTCAGAAGTAAAGAAAAGTTGCCAGAAACATGGGATGCTTATAAGAGGTAATTTCAAGCATGTAATCTGAGATATTTGGCCAAAGATTTTTAGGCCCATATGATGAGTGAGACAAATTATGTTGCAGATCCATATGAATTAAGTCAGTACGACTTGTCCCTTGGAAATAACAATCATACATTTGCTCACATCCTAAGAAAAAAAATGGATATTTAGGTCAAACACTTTAATTTTCTTTAAGTTCCATGGAATTTGTGAATCCCTACAAAGTCTAAGCTAATTCTCAAAGTACACATAACAACAAAAAGAAATTGTAATGATTTTTTGAGGAATCGTATGAGAGCATCATGCTTTGTGCCTCAGAGAAATTTGCCAAAAACACATTGGATGAAGCTTAAAAATTGAACAACCAAAATAATTAGTTGCCTACTTCCAAAATTTGTCATGTGAAAAAGAAAACAATGCTAAAAGAGAGTTTGCATGAAACTCACACACAATGTATAGAATTTTAGAGTATGAGGAATGTGCATGGCCATTGTTATAAATCTCTGCTTTATACCATATGGTGATACATGTCTCAAAAATGTGTTGGGAGAAATGTTGAAGAAGAAAGGAAATATGATTCAAGAGCTCTAAAGTTCAAATTCTCATTCTAAAAAAAACAAAAAATATTTTTCAAGGCCCTAAAGGCTAAATCCTAATAAAGAGGAACATATAGTCTATATAATGGATCACAAGGGTAAAAATTTGATTGTAGATGGATTACATGAAAAAATATGCTACTTTGAAGATATCAGTGAGGAAGCTAGAGTATCATTAGACAATAATCTAAATAGTGCACCTCCTTTTTTTTGGATCTTAGGACAAATATATAGAAGGTATATTTTTTGAGACAGTGTTCATGCACACTTCAATGGTTGGCATGTTGGATGCTTCTGCAGAGGATGCTATTGAACATGGTTGATGGTAAGGGCTAGAACATGTAACACTTTATAAAATTTTCTAATGCCTATTTAAATGCATCTAAGCCTTTAATATATATATATATATATATTTTTTTTTTTTCTTTTTGAAACTTAAAGTGTGTCCTTAATATAATTAATTTGTGTTGTACTGATGGAACTGTTTTTCACATAAATTTGTAGTTTAATATTGTTTTTATTTATTACAAAATTGTATGCATATGTTTGACATTATTATAATGCTATTTATGATTAATCAACCCTATTTTAAGGGGTTGTTGCATGGAGAAGCCTCTAGAAAGGCACAAATGTTAAGGAAAAACAATATTTTATTGGAGCATTCAGTATGGAAGGGTGAAAATTTGATGGTTTGATTATCTCAAGGTCATAATGAAGGCTTTCTTAATAGAACATCCCACGTCTAGGAAATTCTAGATTATTCATTTATATTTTATTCCATATAAATTGTAAAGAAAGCCTATAAAAGGAGGTCTCCTATCGATTAGAAATAATTCATTATGGATAAATTACGTAGACACTTCTATTTGGGGTTGGAGATAAAATTGCAGGTTTGAAGCTTGATTTTGGAAAAGACTTTAGGGTTGATATTTACCCAAGGTCATCATCATTTCATTTCAGATTTATTCCTTCTTGGTTGGGTATCATATTGTACTGATATAGTGGGTTAATGCTAGTTGTTGATGCGTTGAAGAGAGGTGTGTTGACCTTCTTCCCAGTTCTTTATGTTATCAGATTTCAAAAGAATTATTCAAGGCTAGTTATTCAATAGAAAGTTGTTTTCTTTTGCTGCCTATGCTGAAATTGATATCTTAATCTTCACTTAGATGATTGTTGATTGTATTAGTGTATCTATTGAGCATATTTGTTTGGTTGTAAAATAATTTATGGATATGTTAGACTGGTAGATAAGATAAAATAAGAAAATATACGATAAATGTATTAATGTCCAATAAATGACTACTAAAGTAGGTCAATGAGATTGTTTTAGGTAAAATGATGTCCATACAAAGTGGTATTAACAAAGTGACTCTGATATAAAAGAAGGATACCAGAAGTAAAATAACAATCAAATCTATAAAAATAGAAGGCCAACTCCAGAGAGTAGCAAGGTTATATTCTAGGCAACCTTCTAGGTATTCCAAATGATCCAAGCAGTAAAATTCCCTTTCACACTAACAATGGTTGGGGTAACAATCAAAGTCTGTAAATTTATACTCTATGGGTATGACCTCTATTATTTTGCATCCCTAGCAACTTACAAGACTGGAAGAAGTGAGGCACCAAATTTGTTTAAGGGTTATGGTGATAGAGGTACTCTTATTATAGGCTCAATAGATGAAGGGCTTTCAAAGCTCAAATAAAGAAGAACAAAATTGAATCTGCATCAAATATGTAAAACATTCACACAACTAGGACTTCAAAGTCGTACAAGTTGATAAAAATGGAATTAACTCCAAACAGATTACAGAAAAATACACATAAAAATCAGACACACAATATTGGAGGAAAAAGGCTGAAGCTTCATGCTTCCTCATATATTATCTCTCATTCATACATCAAAATAATTGAATATAGTGTTACAAATAAATAGATGAGAGACAATGTTCTCAAGATAGTGCGTGTTATCTTAGACACTTTTGGTTGAGATAATTTCTCCTTTGGTTGAGTTAATTTCTCACCAGACACACACCAATATAGCAGTTATCTAAACTCACTCCTATCTTAGAGGAACAACCTAAGAGTTAGGCACAAATTCCTAACTTGGAATATTTAATTAATTAATTTATTTTTGGATTTATTATTGTTTTATGAGAGAGTCTAACATTCCCCCCCTCAATGATAAATCAAAAAATAAGAATGAGAACCATCTTCCAAGTTCTCATGTTGATCCTCAAAAACATTGCCTCAAAAAACCGCCAAAACTGGATGCTGGAAAAAACTCAAATCTGAAGAGAACATGAATCAGCTGCATCCTTGATTCATCTCTCAATGTTGCTTGACAACTCCATCACGTGCCAAGCCGCAAAAGGATCCAACTGTCCTTTGTTTGAAAACAGCATCCAGTGTCCACTAACACAATTTGATGAATGCCCACTGGCTGAAGATGTCGAAAAACAACTCAATGTTGCTTTTGCTATGATGAAAGCTGCTCACTGCTGCTTTGGTTGTCGATCACCCACTGGCGAATTTGCTGATGCTCACTGCTGATGACAAATTCCCACTGGCTGATAAAGATTCCCACTGGCTACTTCGCTGATGTTGTCGAGACTTTCAGTCTGACAACCACTTGTCAATTTCATTGACATTTTCCCCCCTTTGTCAGCTGAAAGGAGAGACAATCTTCTCCAAAATATATTTGAACTCCCCCCCTTCAGGTGTAGGAGAGTTTCACTGTCGTCCTCCCTCATTCAACTGCAAGAGAGTACCATCATCTGTTCACTGCTGGCTGCACTATGTGTGATTGTAGTTGGTTGTAGAACTGAGATAATCGTTTGACTGTGGATGACCATTCCCAAGGATCAATCCATTCATAATGTATCTTCAATCTGCCTGATTTTTGTTGGTTGCGACATTTTGCTGAGGAATGATTGGGCTTGCCACAGTGGCAACATGGATGGAGATCAAAACACTGATCTTCCATATGACCAGTTCTTTGACAATGAGAACACTTTGGTTGGACATCAACTTCACGTTGCGTGCAATTCTGTTTGTCTACAACTTTCTCAGAACCTACTGAGGTGAGTGGTTCAAGAAATCCTGCACGCACGAATTGAATTGGCTTGGAATAATCTGGGATATGTAAGTTGGTGTCATCAATGACATATCCTAAGCCTCGACGATTCTTGTTATTTTGAATTTCTTCCCAGGGCTTGATGATGGGTTTGGAAGAAATTTGAATTTGATCATGAACAACTTCGACACTTGAAGTTGTTGGGATGAATGACTTATCATCTGGATGGTTCAAAGACTTGAAAGTATCACTCTTTTCTTGCAATTCATTCCTTTGAAGTTGGGACTCAAGTTGAAGAAACTCAATGGTTTCATGTGTTTGTTGTAGATGTCGTGAAATATCAGCAAGAGTTTCTTTGCTGATGTGCACCATGTCTTCATCACTAGAGATGATCAAACTGTGAAGAATGTTTAACAACTGAATGTGTTGTGCCATCTGAACTTGCTCACTTGAAATCAGGCTCTCTTGTTGTAGATGTCGTACCTTAGATCCCCTTATTCAATTTCGGGCAGATCTAGGACACATCAACACCAAACAAATCCTTTGAAGCTGACAACCCTTTGAAGCAACTCGCCTTCAAAATCTGAATGGATAGTGACACGATCCCTCTCAAAGTAAAACAATACTTTGAATTAAAAAAAAATAATTTCTCTCAAAGAATTCCACTTATCACTTTATCTCTCCAAAAAAATTTGCACCTCTGTTAAAAATTACCTTATTTCTCCCCCAAAAGAAAATCACCTATTACCCCCCACTCACTTATCACTCCCAAAAAGTATATATTACATACCTTATCCATTTATTAACTTTATGATGACATTAAAAAACCCTACAAAATAATTTAATAAAACTTTACAATCGATAACGTGAATATTTCACTTCTGATGTGCAGCTGAAAACCACTCTGCTTGACGACGCAGTAGATGCTCAGTATTAGGTATGCTTCAAACCCTAAGCCAGGCAACTTCACCAACAACCTCCATATCATACAACTGCATGTTGGTGGTTTCCCTAGTCAGCAAGGATAATCACGCATGGAGTGTACTTCCTGTCTCTTACACAAGGCCACTTAATTACAGTTTGAATTGAAAGTCACTAAAACAGAATCTTGTAGCTATTCGAGTTGAATCTGCAGGCAGATCTCCAATCATGTTCCACCAAATCTCTGCGCTCTTTTAGTCATTTGAACATTTGTAACTGATAATATAGCCAGAGAATAGAAGTGAAAGGGAGTAACAATTCAGTTTGTATTTGTACCTTACCATCCAGGAACATGATAAAAACCTAGAAGTTTGAGTGAAATATCATAAAACGTCCCTTAACTTCAATTACATTAAAATGAAGTCCAGAAACTTTTGAATGCTACTCATGAAAAATTAATGAATAGTTTCATACGTTGGTAATTATTTGATTGCTTGTTAGTCATGTTTAAGATAGATGTACTATTGTGGAATTTTTTTTATAGCTATCCATATGATGATTCAATAGGGATTAGTTTGACACATCTGGTCTCTTTATTTTTTGCATGCAGTATACAATTAGTTGTAGTTGAAGAGGCTTTACTTTACATGTTGATTTATAAAACTCTTACACAATTTTAGAGAATAGGATGGTAGCTCTTGTTACAACACACCTACTAGTTAGAAAAGGGTCTTGACTCTATAGTATATCATGATATTGAGTAGTTTTTCACCCATGTGCAATCCTTTTACAACGGATAAATAGTAGTATAATCTTAGGAATGGATGAATCACAAGAAATGTTACTCTTACATAAACGAAATTATGGCCCTACCATGCCCCCTAAATGTTTTCATGATAACTTGTGTTGGGTTTTGTTTCCTAAAAAAATTGATGTAACTTCATAATACATGGTTTATTTGAGCCTACCAGAATATTATCATATAGTATTGATAATGGGTGTAGTGTCCACTTAAAATATTTGTGAGAACAATTTAATCAAACTAAAACAATGTTTAATCTACAAGAAAAAGGCTATCAACTACTCTCATTTATTTTAATATACAAAACTTGGATTACCAATATGTATATCACAACCAACTTCAATTTCAATACAGTAAAAAGCTAGATGTTTGAGTGACAAATCATCAAAAGTGATTTCCAGGTTCATCTCAAGTAAAGAACATTGTTCTTGACTATTAATTATGTACCTCATATTGATGATTGCATCAAATATTGGAGAAGCCATGAGCCTGTCTCAAATGCTTCTCAATTCCATCGATATTCGAACATTACAAAACAGGTTTGTTTCCCTTGTCTTCTTCAACTATTTGCTTATTTTTTCATTACAAGTTTCAACTTTTTCATCAAGGATAATACGTACACAAGGATAAAAATAATATTAGTAACTAATTTTGAGAAAGAAGAGGATAATGTTGGAATTGATTTTGAGGGATATGTAGCTTAAGGGGGTTTTCCAAAAGTTGAATTCCAAATGGATGTTGGACTGGTTGAAGGAAATGGAGACCAAATTGTGGAAGACAGTAAAGACCATCATGTGAGGAATGAGGTAGTTGAGTTGGAGGATCCTCTTGAAAATGTTGTTGAATTATAAAATAAAGTCCTGGAAAAGTTAAATACAAATTTGGCCCTTGAACCTTAAGATACAAAATTTGGCCATTGATGAATTTGTTCCTATGCGTGGAAAGTGCAGTAAAGTTAAATGTAGTCTTGAAGTATGAAGTGTAAAAGAGTATTTTCTCAGCAATACCCCAGAATTAGAATTGTTTAGCAAACTCCGAGGAGAGTGATTATGTGAAGCATGATGAATGGGTGAATTTTTATGGATTTAGATAGGTTGCATATGTTTATAATTTATTCCGTTATTTATCAAGCCACCTAATTGTATTTCGTATAAAAATGCTTAGACAATAATATCCTCAATTTAGTTTCACCATTTAGATTTATTATTGTAATGTGGTTGAAATATTTGATTTTTTCCAACTATACAATTTGGTTTAATCTAAGTTGTCATGAATATCCAATATAAACCTCTACTTTTGAGCTGAAGTAGAATCTTTGGCTTCCATTCAAAATAATTATATGGTGTTAAAATTGTGGAAGGCGGAAACTCCATTCTTTTCAATATGTTCTGAAATGATTTCATACTCTTATGATGAATCAATAGACTTTAAAACATAATGAAACTTCTTGTTTGATTCATCAAGCAAGTGTAATTCATTCCCAATTCTCATGCAAGCAACATCAAAATCTAATCTAGTTTTTAAAAATGCATTCTCTATACGGTCACTATTACTTATATCAATTTCCTTTAGTGAATTTAGTGGAAATTTGAATATCTTAGATTGTGTACATGTGATTGAATGTCCCTAAATTCCATTCCAAACAAATTTATCTTGGCACTAGAATATATAATTTTAGTTTTAGTTGAAGAAGCCTCACACAATCTTTGTTTCTAACTTCATTAGTCATTCTACAAACTACTGTACCATTGTGGGAGTCATCTACAACTTTATCAGTTGCAGAGGCATTCCCATTTTTTAATTGAATTGGTACCCACTTCTATGCAACCTGTTGAGAGTTGTGATGTTTCTCATTGTTTCTTTCACAATAACCCCTGCTTTCCAAGGGGAGAGTGGAAAAGGCCCTCATCAACAATCACCCAAATTTCTGGAGCTTGCCCAGAAGTTCTAGTTTGATTTTTTTGTAGCTTTGTCTGCAACATTTCTTGGTCTAATGATTTAGATGTTCCTAGAATTATATGTGTTTGTTCCAATGAATTGTGAATCTTCACTGATGTCATATAAGAACAATAATCTCTTGAAACTTGCATTAGATAACCATACCATCTAGTGTGGAATGAAAACCTATTTTAGTTTCCTCAGTTTCAAAATTTTTACTCTTAGAACAAATAGATTGTTGTGAGATATCCACATCTTCCCTCTAAGAATAAAGTTTACTGACATCCATTGTAGAGGAGCCTTATTTCCTTGCCCACATATCCTTCCCTATGCTTCTAGCATGTGAATTTACTTTTCTCGAGATGGAAAAATAGGAACTGCAACACTCTCTCCTGCTAGCTGAAATTTAGGCAACTCCAGTTGTGCTTGTAAAAATAGCATCAAAATCTGTATCACTTTGAAAATTGTTATGCTAGTTATCATAAAACATTTTGATAGGAAGAATATTTCACTTCCACACCCATTAACCATATAACAACAAAAATAGTTTAATACTTCTTCCCACTAATATCTGAAAACATTCTTGTTTTGAGTGAGCGAGACAAGCACTTCACATTCGACAAAAAGAGAAAAGTTGAATAGTGCACATAATTGGAGTAAAAAATTATACTCTACCCACTCTATTAACATTGATCCATTTATATATACAACAAATATTTTGTCTCTTTTCAGAGATTTCTAATTTGCAAAAAAAAAAAAAAAATCAGGAGTCTTCCTAAATTCCCCTAGGCTCTCACATAAAATAATCAATGGACGACATAGCTGATGTCAACACTTATCTTAGTCTAGATGTTACAAACTAGGAAACATGTGAGGATGGATTCCATAAGTTAATTGTTCTAGTAGGAGGGAAATTTAGTGATAATTTCAAGAACCAAATTGAAGAAAAATCAATGAAGTTATTTGAATTGGTCAACAATTCTCTAGCAATGTTCCATATTTTGTTTGGGAGCTCATCCATTAATGGTTTCCATGGTCATAACCATCACACCGAGACTAATAATTTTACAATAGTGCGGCCTCCCATGTATTAAAAAATGCATTTCTATGTTCAATTTTTCTTTCACTGTTTAATGGACATTATCTTGGTGCGGTTGTATCACTCATGTAGCTGTTATCTATCTCTCTCTCTCTCTGTCTCTCTCTCTCTCTCTCTCTCTCTCTCTATCTCTCTATCTATCTCTCTCTCTCTCTCTCTCTCTCTCTCTCTCTCTCTCTCTCTATATCTCTCTATCTATCTCTCTATCTAATAACCATCACACCGAGACTAATAATTTTACAATAGTGCGGCCCCCCATGTATTAAAAAATGCATTCCTATGTTCAATTTTTCTTTCAATGTTTAATGGAAATTATCTTGGTGCAGTTGTATCACTCATGTAGCCGTTATCTCTCTCTCTCTCTCTCTCTCTCTCTCTCTCTCTCTCTCTCTCTCTCTCTCTCTCTCTCTCTCTCTCTCTCTCTCTCTCTCTCTCTCTCTCTCTCTCTCTCTCTCTCTCTCTCTCTCTCTCTCTCTCTCTCTCTCTCTCTCTCTCTCTCTCTCTCTCTCTCTCTCTCTCTCTCTCTCTCTCTCTCTCTCTCTCTCTCTCTCTCTCTCTCTCTCTCTCTCTCTCTCTCTCTCTCTCTCTCTCTCTCTCTCTCTCTCTCCTTATATTCAATAAAAATGATCCATCCTCTCTCTCTCTCTCTCTCTCTCTCTCCTTATATTCAATAAAAATGATCCAGGATGGTGGGTTTAAGTTCTTCAATATTCTTGAAGGGTTGTCATTTGACAGGCTACATGAGGGTTAAGGATTAACTTGAGATCCTCTTCTCAGTGTTGACCCGTAATCTTGCTAACCTTGTTATCTAAATATGTATATTTCTCTCTCTCTCACGATGTATATATAAAAGGTGTCATTATCTATCTTTTTGTTAACATTAAGTTTTATTAGACAACATCAATGCAATATTTGAATATATTTATTCTATATATTATACAATTCAATCACAACCAATTCAATTGTAACAACCATAGTTTCCTTATTAAGATTATTGTACAAATCAGTAGCTTTCACAGTTTCACCTCCTCAAACTCTAGCATCCTGCTATAATTAGGCTAGAATCTTGTTAATGCAGGTCTATTCTTTCTCTCCCACTGGAACCTCAACTTCTTCAAATTTCTTTTCTCTCATACAATCTCTGATTTTTAAAATTATCTCTTTTTTTCTAAGCATCACATTTCTCTCCAATCATGAAAATTCTTGGTGGTAGCGAAAATTATCCCTGCAATATGGATGATTTTCTTTTTTTCCTGTCTCTTCCCTCTCTTTGACTATCATTTATTCTAACTATTTCTAACTACTTAAAAAGTAACTCCCCTTGTATTTTTCAAAAATATCAATATGCGGTAATCTGTGGTCTCACATGTTGTGTTTTGTTTGGAGCTTCTCTTGGTTCTCAGACTTTCCAATGGCAACCACTACCCTAATGTGAGTATCATTGAGCTAGTTGGTCAAAGTTGATGGCTTATTGGTTTCAGAAGAATTTGTTCATCTAGAGCTTGAAGATAGGGAAGGTATACTTATTGTTATTGTGGATTTGGATGGGAGACAATGTAATAAGATTTTTAATTATGGATATTAATTTTTATTTTATTATGTAAACTTTTTATTTGTAATAGGTATAGACAAATATCATATTTAATTAATACCTCATGCTTATAAAATTACAACTCATTTCAAATGAAATTGGTTGATATGACAATTTTTTAATTAATCAAATTAATTAAAAGAAAAAAAAAGGCTTAATTACTTTGGAGATAAATTTCAAACTTAATTTGAGAACACTGGGGAAAAATATTTTAGAATATTCCTAGAAATTAGATCTCTACAATTGACTTTATATTACTGATAATTAAATTAAAATTCATATAATTGTATTTCAAAATAAATATGCTTATTAATATAATTAAAAAAAAATTCAATTAATTATCTATATAAGTTATATCTAAATTTACCCAACTATAATTGCATCTCAAAATCATGTTTTAAAAATTGTAGTAAAATAATTTTGATAATATTATATTGTTATATACCCAGATGCGGGTGTTAATGATGCAATTAATATAGAAGGACGATAGGCGGCTTGGCCACATTGCCAGGCGCATCCCCTTCCATGCCAATTTATGGCATGTTCCTGTCAACCTGCAAGCACAATTAATTTGGTTCTCTAGTCGAGAAAATTACAGCAAGCATAAGGCCATGGACCTCATTAATCACAATTCGTTCATCCCCCCCTACTAAATTGCTCTTGTCACCCCCAAGCTGAAGAGCCGAGCTCCTGCACCATCACTGGAAGGCACTGCTAGATCCTAAGCTATGTCGATTTGGGCAATGGCTTCCACTTCTCCCACATTCCCCATTGTGTGTTGAATCAAGCTCAGGATTCCTCCTCTCTTCTTCTAAACAGCCACTTCAATCCTCAAGATATCTCTATCTCCCCAACTAAAAACTCGAAAATAAATTCTGCCATGGTGCGTACTCGACATCGCATGCACAGTAGAAGAGGAGGTAGACGCGGCGACAACATTTGCACCCCTGCGATACCAAGCCCTAATTCTTCTTCTTCCTCCTCATTCCCCTCCACCATTCATTCCCATAGTCCTCTCTTGGGTGGATATCCTAACACCCACAGTGGTAGAGGTAGGTCATAGGCTAATGGATTCCGAAGAGCGAACGCTACTACCCAAACTGAAAATCTCCCCATTCCCCCTCACCCCTCTTACCATTCAACTCACTTTCACTTCCAGAGTACTCTGCATTATTCAATTAAGATAGCCACAGTCTATGTTACCTTCACTGAGGAAATTAGTCTGCAAACTGAGAAGGGATCTTAGACCCATTTTGGTGAACCAGAGAAAATGACCAGCGGTGATCAGTAGAAGGCCCTTAAGAGAAAAAGGGATGAGCATGAACCAGGCAAGCAGTAGATGGTAGGGCAAATAGGTATTCGGCAGGAAGTGGAGACAGCTGGAAGCAAGCATGATACTATAGGTCGAGAGGGTGGAATGAAGGCGATTGAAAGAATTTTGGATGACATGTCAAGCAAACATGTAGCCGCGAGTAGCTCAGCAGGCATACAAGCAACCAATGTCATACCACATGGCACATCTGCAGAAGATGACGACTGGTATGGATATGCATGTCGAATTGTTGGAGATCCCACCCCTGAGGACATCCAGGGGGTCTGGGCAGACTTATGATCCAATTGCTAGTTGTCGCCTTGTCGTTCGTTGGTGGTTTCATGACCATGCTATCAGAGGATTTTCTTATGTTCATTGTCAAATTGTTTAGCATGTTTTCTAATTATTATGAATCCGGATCCCTATGTGGGTATTTTAAGTTAAGTTTTGAGACTCACTCGGGCTAGCTTCCCCTCGTTGGGTAGCCAAGGTTAGTTTTTTTTAGAATTGTGATATAACTCTATTCTGCACTACAGAGGCCAGAGCCTCGATGTATTTTTACTTTGCTTCCTTTCAATAGAATAGTATTACTTAGAAAAAAAAAACTTATATTGTTATATAATATTAATATAAAATATGTTTGATGATATTATATTGTTAAATAATACTAGCATAAAGATAAACTTATTTGTTAATTAAGATTGCTTTCAGGTCGTTAGGGCTGAGGGGTTAATTACAATTGATTTGTACTTAATTTATGGGTAATTGCGGGAGTAGTTTACCACACCAAGGTGGTGGGTTAAACAAGTTTTATCGGTAAAAATGACTATGTAGCAGAATTAATAAAGTAATGTCGGGGGGGATTTAAACTTTGGATAAAGGGTTTTATGGGTTTTTAGGGAAATTAACAAAGGGAAAGTGATTTTTTCAAAGGGGAAAAGGGTTTCACACTAGGGAAAAAGGGTTTTTGGGTAGGGGAATGAATTTGGAGGGTAATTTGCTAGGGAATTGTGTGAAACTAAGGGGTAGGGGTCAAATGAAGGGAAAATGTGTTTTCATAAGAAATGAAGGGAAAGTTAACCAAATCAGCTTATGAGCATCCTTTTACTTTCATAATTACTCTTGCACACTGAAACACATGACTAAGCATGATAAATGTGCTTGTGCCTCAAATAGCTTGTATTTCTGCAACCTTTCTTCTACTTACCATTTTACTTACCCTAACATTTTTTCATCACATTGTTGGGTGCATTTAAGCTAGCAGACCCTTTCTTTCCTTTTTCTTTTATGAAACAAACTATATACTTCTAATCTTATATCTTCCAATGGCTCAGATTAAGCTTATGAGCACATTTTATTTCTCTACCTAACTACTTTTTACTTTATTATGCAAAATAATGGTTGTGTTTAGCGTGTCATATATGCCACAACCCATGATAGTCAAACTGTTTAACAATGACTACTTCATGCTTTGAATTTCATGTTTATAGTTAGAGAATAAAGATATAGCCAAACAGTTTAATCTTTGTAGATCAATAGTTAGGTAGGGAAATAAAATGTGCTCATAAGCTTAATCTGAGTCATTGGAAGATATAAGGTTAGAAGTAGATAGTTTGTTTCATAACATAAAATGGAAAGAAAGGGTGTGCTAGCTTAAATGCACCCAACAAAGTGAAGAAAAAATGTTAGGGTAAGTAAAACAGTAAGTAGAAGAAAGTTTGTAGAAATACGAGCTATTTGAGTCATAAGCACATTTATCATGCTTTATCATGTGTTTTAGTGTGCAGGAGAAGTTACGAAAGTAAAAGGATGTTCATAAGCTTATTTGGTTAACTTCCCCTTCATTTCATTTCACCCCCCACTACATACTTACTAATTTCCTCTTTTACCCTTTCATTCATTATGAAAACACCTTTTCCCTTCATTTGACCCCTACCCCTTGGTTTCACACAATTCCCTAGCAAATTACACTCCAAATTCATTCCCCTACCCAAAAACCTTTTTTCCCGATTGTGAAACCCTTTTCCCCTTTGAAAAAATCACTTTCCCTTTGTTAATTTCCCCAAAAAGCCCATAAAACCCTTTATCCTAAGTTTAAATCCCCCCCCCCACATTACTTTATTAATTCCGCTACATAGTCATTTTTTCAGAAAAACTTGTTTAACCTGCCACCCTGGTGCAGTAAACTAATCCCGCAATTACTCATAGATTAATTACAAATCAATTGTAATTAACCCCTCGGCCCCGCTAATTTCTGCTCCAGTTCCCGCTATGCAACTTCATCACATGAAAACCATTATATCTGTCACCCCCAGATCTGACAACGCACATCCATATCACGTCCATTCATCTCTCGACCTTTACCGGCCCGAGAGCACGAGATATGAGCGGTATTCCTCAGGCCCCCATTGGTTACATGGTAGCCCCTCGCTAATTTGTGTGCTCTAGGGAAAATATCACCCATCGCTTAAAAGCGGTGGGATGGCCCCCGATACTGCCTCCCCAGCAAAAGCCCAAACCACTCACTATTCATTATGAACTCCATGCCAAATTATAACCGTTGCCAATTAACGCTAAAGACACCCATTTTTACCCTTTTTGCTCTTCGAATGCTTCCTAAGCCTTCATGCACATCCCCGAGATTCTGCAACCAGATTCGACCATCCAGTACCATCCAAATATGCCCCTGATGCCCAATTTAGCCATCCAGTGCATAGTTGAAGCGAGAGTACCTTCTACGGCCACTATTCACACCAGTTTGCAACCTATGCCACTATTTCCAAGTATTTTGACAACAAACCAGAACAACCCTTTCAAATTCAAAAATGTACAGTGAATTCAAACATTAAAGTAATTGAATTTAATTCATTTCCCTTGAATTGAGAGTATTTCCACCTAAATACCAAAACCCCTCGTTTGCAAACTTCCATTACCCTATCACTGCACCTGAGTTTTCAAGACCTCATTGTTTCAGCCTGTATAAGCCTAATTCCCACATTTTATCCTAAAGATGGTTGCCCAAACCTCTTTGGATGTCAGACCTGTGTCAACCCCTCACCTGGACATTGACCACTTGGCCCTAACAGACAGGGATTTCCAAATAAGAGACACTGCAACTCTAGCCCACCCACTACAGCTCCACTTTTGGAGTAAGGACAGGTCCCTAAACCATGCATATGACATTCACCTTTGGGAATCCAATTTACCTAAATACATATTCCCAGAAGTTCACCCATTCCCATATATTGTACATTTTTTTCATGCCTTTTATCTCCCTAGCCAAAGGGCTATTGTTTCCCCAAACCAAGAGTTGTTATTCACCATTACACCTGAGTCCATCAACCAAATGCTGAAAATCTAGCCTAGCCCTAATCACACCCCTCTTTCCGTTGGAGACCTGTTGGACCTATACATCTCATTATACCCTATCAAGATAAAGCAAATCTTCCACAATTTCATCATTAAAGACGGCCATACTCCTATAGATACCCCACCCTATTCTGCCACCATTTTCTTAGAGACTAGTAGACACATAATCACCATGCTCTCATGCATCCTAGGATATACCTTAGATGAGCATGTGGATGAGTTCATCGTGGCCTTCCTATCCATTTTCGCTCTATGCAAGCCTCCTACTATCATGTATGATTATGCTCAGTTCATTGCAAACATAATGCATGAACAATTCACCGGACTGTCCACTGAAAGAGTTTTCAAATACTCTTCAATGTTGTTTTATATTTTTTTTTATTACCAGACAGACAAGTTCCCTATAAGCATTCAGAAGCTAGATACCAAGGGAAGGAGAGATCAGTGGTCTACTGGACACCCTTGGTCTACATGTTTTCCACATCATTTACCTACAAAGGCTTCATAGACTCCTTTGTATACCTAGTCATGAACATGCTAACTTCTAATACTCAGCCAAGGATCTGCCAAGACATCAATAGGGTGTTGCAATTGGCTAATAACAGCAAGGTGGGATATTGGTACCTTTACCAAAACCAAAATGAGATCAAAATTTATGGTTGTGAGCTAACTGGCTATAAGTTTCCCAAATACCTCCCTATGATGATATTTGTACTTGAGTACTTCAGACAAACCATCCACTCAAATGAGGTCCACTTCCCATTTGCTAAGAAGAAAAAATAGTTCAAGGTGAACAACCAATTGGGCCCATTCATTTGCAACAACAGAGAAGTTGGACTAGAGGCCGACAGGTTACTACAACAGATGAAATTCAAAAACAACTTCATGTGGTAGTATGACCCTCATTGGGTTATAAATAAACTTAGACTCAAGGTCAAGTTAGCACCATACATCCACCACGCAAGACCTAACATTGAACAGTTTTCTAACCAAGATCAATGGGTGGAGAACACATTGATTGATATGAACACCACAGTTGTGGATGTAGAGAGCACACTGATTGATCCTGAAAGACAATTTGACCATAGCTATTTCATGCAGGTTCCAGAACAAGGGAAGGAAATGAACATTCCTCTTGTCCTTCAGACCCCAACCAATGAGGAGAAGAATCCTAAGAGGAACAGGGAGGAGGTATCCAGCTCTCCCATAGAGACTACTGATGAGCTGTTTAAACTAAGAAAGAGGCACAACTTGAATCTTGTGTCTGAACAAGAGGAGAACATTGCTTCCGAGGAAATAATTGACAACTGAGGAAATGGGGCAGAGAAGTAAAGAAATAACTGCATCAGGTGAATCACAGTAGCCATTAACCTCTAACACACAAATGATAGAGAGAGAATAAAGTGTGGAGGTTTCTTCCTTTGTCAGGCTACCTAATAGGGAAAAGGATGTCAAAGACAGATTCAAAGAAATAAAGATGAGGAATGAGAATTTGAAGTTAGAGACATATGTGTCACACGGAATCAGTCAATAGTGCGGACACAACCGACCTTCCTAGAAGTCTAAGACATTCTAATGACAAACAAAACAAACTAGAGCTATCCTTCTCTAAACATGCATTATGATATGAGAAATCAAGTGTTTTGTTCTTACCTTTGTCCAAACGCTATTGTAGAAGTCTAAGCTTTGTTGATCTGGATGAGCTCCTCCTTTTCTCCAAAACTTGCAATCACCAACAGTCAAACCATTAAATAGCACCTGATTATAACATAAAACAAAGCATATTCAACATATAGACCAAGGAGTACATGAAATAACTCATAAACAACAAGTTATTGAGAAGAATGGATTAATTTGCATTAAAGGTAACAAGAGGAACCATTACAACCTGAGCCTTGGTGTTGTGCAAGCTCCTTCCAGGGTCCACAAGAGTTCTCCTTTACTTTGACAAAGCTCACCCACTTCCAAATAGAACAAGCAAAGATGGCAATCTTTCCTCACAAGCTTCTAAATGGGAGTCCTAATTCCTGCAGCATTTACCCTTAGAAATGTATAGCTTTCAACCTCTTCTCCTTCTGGCCCAATGCCTGTATTTATAGTGCTCAAGAGGAAGTTAATCAGGTCCACCATCAATGGGATAATCCCCTCTTTGGATGGGATAGCTCCCCTATTGATGGGATAAGTTCCTCTTTGGTAGGAGTGCATGAACCATCTGGAGGTGCTCAATACACGTCGAACAACCTTCTAGAATGCTCTAGAAATGACCACAAGTGACTTTTTAAAGATGAAACTTGCGCATTTTAACCTTTTCAGGGGGACTCACCTGCACTTTTACATACAGAGCGTCCAAAGATGCAGCTTTTGTGAACATTGGGTGCGTCCCCGCAGGTAAGGTTTGAGAGAACCTGCGCCCCCAGAGATAAATACATTTAGAAAGACTTTCTCTCCTTTTTTGGAGTTTGACATGGAGAGCAGAGGCATAAGACTTGCCTAAGAGGGTAGCATGACTGTTGATAGAGTCATCCTAACTGTAAATAGTCATGGTGACATTTTTTAGTGTAACAGATTGCCCCCTAAAGTGCGAAGCCTGAAATAGATTAGGGTTTTGTATTATCTAGGAAGGGTGAAGCGCTTTATCATTTCAAGGATTATCTCGTGGAGAGCCTGGTCAGAACCTGCAATTTTCAACACAAAATACATGTATAAGATTATATCATCACTGAGGTAGGCATTCCCATACTCAGATTTAAAACTTTAACTAACAGACTAACTACTCTGATACAGGAATGATCTTGCAATACATCATAATCATAGACTTTTGTAGACACAGTATGGGTGCAGCCATCTGTTTATGATTAGTCTACTTAGATAATGAATACAAAACTCCTCGCAGCCTGGATGGTGGAAACTAGATCCAGGGTCTTCATTTCTACTTCTCGAATTGGTACGATTCTAGCCATGCGAATAAATGAGTTGATGTCGAACATGGTAGAAACCACTTGATTACCAGTCGATGATGAAAACTGTTAACAAGCGTGAGAGAGACCACCAGTAATGTCAATGGTTCTCAAAGTACCCAGTACAATCCATGAGATGTGAATGAATGAGTTGATGTCGAACATTTCACGGAATCCTTCGATCGAAAGTCAATGATGTAAACTGACGTCAAAGGCGAGAAACCTGCCATTGATGCATGCAGACTTCAAGGTACTGACGATTTCTAAGTCATCTCTCTAGATAATGTGCTGATGTCGATAGAAAGCGACCCGTTGCAGGCAAGCCCGCAACACGAAATCATTGTTCAAGTTGAAGAAATGTTGCTGTAAAGACTGAC
Organism: Pinus tabuliformis; assembly: GCA_031772625.1. Classification (NCBI taxonomy): domain Eukaryota; kingdom Viridiplantae; phylum Streptophyta; class Pinopsida; order Pinales; family Pinaceae; genus Pinus; species Pinus tabuliformis. The sequence goes on from CM062811.1 coordinate 815,584,893, forward strand.
TCAGGGATGGTCAAATGGATGACAAGTATTTTGCAGATGAAAGTTTTGTTTGCAGACCTCTTGAACACATAACGACACGACAGATGGCTTGGTGCTGAATAACTCAAAGTTAATCCCCGGAACCCGGCTGAAGACTTTCAAAGTGGTTTGATCAACTGTGAGGTAAAGAATTTCCCAACCCAGGTGAATGAAAAGTGTCGTGTTCAAGAGTGGTAATAAAGTTTCTTCTGAGACAAAAGGTAACAAATAGGCTCATTCTTCTCTCTTTTCCCCACCATTTCTGGCAAGTACCTCTTTATTTTTAACAAGCTTGAGGAGGATAACATATGCTTGATTATAAGCTCATCCTTCGGATGAGTCCAACCTAGTTTTGATTCGAACCCTAGGAAGGAGTGGTTCGTTCCTGTTTGTAATTGAACAGGTCCTTTACTGTGAAATGTTTAACGAGCCCAGTATAGGAGAAACTCGGCGTTTTTCAATTTTAGAGAGTCTGAAAAACTTAAGAAGACTCCAAGTTGAACTTTTTCGTAGATTTGTGTCCCTCAAGCCCGAAAAAGTATAAAATAATACCTGGGGGAACCGCTTGATCTTGCGACCAAGGAGTACTTTCATAATTAGTGTCACTGACCTGAAAAGTAAAAAGCGATCAAAGACACGTCGTTTTATTTCCGTATCGAGTTTGAAACGACAAAAACCCGGCAATCTTTTCCTGATTTTACGGTCAGAAAAGAGCTATAAGGGGACCGTCTTTTAATTCCGTTTTAACGAGTGTAAAAGAAACGCTCGGCAATCTTTTCATTTTTTAGGAGTCAGAAAAGGGCTTAAAAGATGACTCTGATATTTTGGTTCGTGAAAAATGACAATTTTCCCTCTAAGTCCCTTTGTCCTGCACAAAAGCAACACATTACTCATACCTGTTTAAGATAGGCAAAAATACATCGAAAAACATCTTTCCATGGTGAAAAATGAACAAATTCATCCAAAAAACCTATAAAAAGACTTTTTACCATGTCATTTTTACCGTTTGACTGTTGAGGTTGAAAAAAGAGCTTTTGGCAAGAAACTTCCCGTGGTTGCTGCGGAAAATCCGACCGTCAGAATCGAACGCCGTCTCTTCCAGGTATTTTACAACATCCTACTCTTCAATTTCATCCGATTAAAGTTGATTTTTAGGTTTTAGTTTTGTTTTTTGGGGGGGTTTAGGTTTCAAAATGCGCCCCTCGGTGGACGCAGGTGCCCTTCGGGTGACCTGCGTCCCCCGACTTTTTCCTATACAGGAAAATGGTCGGGGGACGCAGCCCACCTTCAGGCCAGCTGCGTCCGGACGCCCTGTGTTGTAAACGCGGGGTGCGTCCTCCGTGAAAGGCGGATTTTAAAACCCCAATCTCCTCAAATAACCATTCAAATTTCCCCAAATCAATTCTAATCATTGTTTCTTGGTGTGTAGGGCACTCACCATGTTGGATTGGAGAGAAAGAGAGCACGAGGACGTTGATTTAGCTGCAATTGAACATCAACCTTCCATTGATGCCCTAAAAGAATGCGGGCTATATAAATACTGGGCCATACCTGGCATGAGGGCTCAGGTAAGATTCTTAGAATGGCTGGTTGAGAGATGGAACGTTCAAGAGCAATGCTTTTACATAGGAGGGCACCAGCTCGAGATAGAGCCCTCTGATGTATACTTTCTCACTGGCTTGCCAAATAGAGGCGAGCAACTCAATCTAGCCGGGACTAGGCCGGGTGGCCAATCCCTTGTTAGTCTCCGGGAAGATTGGTGCACACCCGGTGCACACCATTCGAAAGGCGTGGAGATCAAACACATCTCTCTGCGTGAACTCAAAGTTATAGCGTTCACGGTTACCAGAATTTGCGGCGCAGCCGCTTTACACATTGCTTCCGGGTCCCAAATGCGGATGGCAATTGACTGTTACCAAGGCACCATTTTCAACTGGTGTGATGCTGTGTCGGCTAATGTGAAGAGCCAACTGACTAAGGCAAAGAACGGACGACTGAAAACTTTTGGATATGGGCCTTTAGTCGTGAGCTTTGCCTTAGAGAGAGTTCCGATGCTGATCCCTCAGCAACTCACTGTTGATATCTTGGGTCCTCGGGAGCCAAAGCTGGTACGATGGGTTGCGGTGATGGCCCGGCATCCTGACGAGGGCGCGGCAGTTGTTCGATTTTCTGATAGTTACTTTCACTGGTTGGAGGACCAGGTTTTCTCGATCCAGGACTTTCCGTATGCCGGAGTAGATTTTCGAGGTGATCCGGACATGGTTCTTCCACAGGGAGAACAATGGGATGACAGAGGTACTTTATTTTTCACAAGTTTTCAAATTATGTATTTTTTTGTTTTTTATATATATCGTCTCAAAACTGACAGTAAAATTTTCAAAATGCAGATGTTGGTCCACAGCGCCCAGCCAACCTCCGGCCTTTTGAGAGGAGACATCCAGTTGCACCGGTACCGGCCCCACAGGACGCGGCGGCTGCAGAGGTACTAGCTGAGTTGGAGCATGATCTAGAGCGTCTGACGGCGGATATGCCTGAGACTACTATGGATGATATTCCTATCAGGCTTCAGCGCTATGTAGTCGCAGTCCCTGGACCGTTTAGGAGATTTTTGCGTAAGGTAGCCCGTGCAGTGGTGTCGTATAGGGAGCACCACCAGTGATTGGCTAGTCACTTTGTAGACACATGTGACATTTTTGACTTTTTGTACTTTATCATTTTTGCCGATCATAAGGTGTTTTTCAACCTATGATCGAAGACGATGTATATTTTTTGACACACTCCTATCTATATATATATCACTATTACCGGCTTATCTTGTTTAACATATGTGATGAAATGTTTTTAAATTTACTTGCATGATTATCGTAAATGTCTGTCCAACACTCGAGAAGCAATTGCATCTGCTAATGTATTTAAAGACCTTGGAATATGCTGATATTCAATGTAATCAAATTCACGTTCCAAGAGACGCACTCTCAAAAACAACCTTAATAACACAGGATTTCTAATGGCATAAACTCTATTAAGCTGTAATACAACAAGTTCAGAATCTAACCTCACTATCAAACGTCGAATTCCAAATGAAATAGATTCGGATAATAATTCAACCACTGCACTGTATTCTGCAATGTTGTTCGTTGTTTGACCGAGGCTTACCCCATGCATAGAAACTAACTCGTCAGAGGGCGAATAGATAACCCAAGCTGCGGAAGAGATATTCCGTGTACTACGACAAGCACCATCAGCAAATCCAATGTATGTTTGGAGAGGCGTCGACATCTGCAATATCAAGAGTAAAACCAAGATAAGCCAG